>OX457027.1:62506687-63164753 GCA_949752745.1 Protula sp. h YS-2021 | reverse complement strand
AGCTCATTGAATTCATACGATGGATTCTGTCTGATTCCTTTTTTACGCAATACCACCTTGTCCGGCTAACTGGTGTGAGACGGTTAGGAACAGCACGACCAAATTTGCAAGAGAAATGTTTTTTTTTTTTTTGTAGTATGTCTTGTTGGTCCACCTTTAATTTGTTTTGAGATTCTTTAGTATTTTATATACAAAAACAGATATTAATTTTTTGTTGAAGCCCAGTGTACGCTGTACACCAGAAACACGGAATAAGCTCCGCAATGCAAAGTTGCATTACTTCCTTGCTTTATCAGATAATTGTGCGAATGATTTTAATCCTGACGCCAGTGAAAACAAGATTTTAAAAAATATATAAGTAAGGAATGTGTGATGAAAAGAAAAACCGTTTTCAATTCTTTACGATATAGACTATGTTGTGAGTTTATTTTAGGTAAGTTTTCACAGGCTTGCTATCTACCCCAACTTCCCACATTCACACATTCCCATCTAAAATTGCTCTGCCAGACGTACTTTCATATTTTTGTTATATTAATCTTAGAAAAACAAATGACTTTCATAAATTAATATACTTCGCAAATGTATAAATTTCAAACCATATCCTCAACTGTCGCATATTCTTAAACAACCAAGGTAAACAAAAAATGCAGAAAAAATTAAATAGTTTAAGATGCAGTGAACTTATTTGAAATGTGCAACAACAATTTATCATCGAATATTGAAAGAATTTATATAATTTAAAATTACCATATAATTTAAGCAGGAGTGGTCGGTTGCCACAGGAGACATATAAATGTATAAAAATTATTTACACTTTTATCAAAAACATTGTTATAAAAATTATCTATGAAAAAATTGGACATCTCAATCACTCGCGCCTAGTTATATTCGAAAACGTTTCTTTACCGGTTAACTCAAGGTGGTTATTACCGACAAGATGGATCCAGTTTTGGGCATATATTTTTAAACAAATCGGAATATATTATCAATTTAAAAGGCAAGATTTATTACTGCATTTAATAAATGGTTTTATGTGTTTGCCTATTAGGTTATATAAAGTGCATCCTAACATCAGCGCTCTAAGTGGGCGATAAAATGCGAATCTAGTAAAACAACAAATAAAATATTCTCTGACAGTTTTGTTTTACCTGACAGTTTTGTCAACAGTTTTGTCTGACAGTTTTGTTGGGTGTAAAGTAAATGGCACTAAAATTATAATATGTTTCAACGGCATGGGGTACGATCTCATAGCTCCAAGTTAGCTCTTCATTATTTTACGTGGTAGATCTCTTTATCCACGCCGAACCTCGGTATCGGGCCGCTCTTTGGAGCTTGGTCTCTTACTGTATATTTTTTTACGGCTCCCCATTCTGTCGACGTGAAGTATTGGGCCTGTCAAATGTGAGGAGGCCTTAATAGTGGCAAATAAAATAATGATTTGGTATTCATTTGTAGCAATAAACAGAGGTTTGAGTGAGTGTATTCACTCCTTTTGCCTGTTGTTTAATGGGATTATAATGTACATTTAGTCATAGATTCTCTCAAAATTACTTAAAGGGAGTGACTACTTAAATTAAATCGCTTATGTCGTTTATTTAAAGTGCATGTCAAGCGAATTAAACTGAGTATATATATTTATAAATCTGCATTTTATGCAGTTTTGGCGAAATAAACGAGCACAACATTGAAGACCTATTCCTTTCTGAATGGTCCGTGTGTCTAACCATCCATCCATCCGTTTGGTGCACGCACCGTCAGAGTGAAACGAAGACGCACCTCCGCAGTGAAACGATGAATTATTCAGCCCGTGAACGATAGTATGAACCGCCAAGAGGAACATGTGTTATAGATGGGCATGTTATTAAACTTTAAAACACTCTCAGCGTGCTGTATTGCTCCCTAGCGAGTTTTGTTATTCAGCGCGCTTTCATAAGCGCGCCCTGCGATTCAGCGTGTTTTTCTGCATTATAAAGAAGTGAGCCGGAATACACATATAAATAGATAACTTGTTGTTAACACTTTTTTCTGTTTGAAAAAGCTGTTACAATACTGGCTGCGTGACGATATTGATTGTCTGTTAAAAAGGGTTCTATTGGTGGCAGCTTTATGGTGTTGGTTGTTTTAAAAAGGCTGTTGCATTAGTGGGGAATCGAGAGAACTTGTTGTCAGTGAAAAAAGTAAAACTAATAATCGATGGCTAGCCTTCAGAGGGAGTTAAGTAAGGCCGTCAGTAATCACATGACAGTCATATTATCTCTTCGTGTAAAATTTAGCAACACCTTTATTTTCGCTTCTATTCACAGAAGGCAAAATTATTCACACGAAATAATTGGTTTACTTATCATAGCCAACGCTCTCAATTTATTTTCGCGTTTGTGCGACACTAAAAGGGAAAAAAACTTTTTGAGCGAGCTGGGTTTTTTTTAACTAAAATATGGTATAGTCACTTTTCCAGAGGAAATTCCTTATGTTCGCCTCGTTTTGAAGTTTTCTTGGAACAACCCCTTCTATAAACAGAAATAGAAAGATGTGCTGTTGAGAGTAACTTTAGTTACATAAACTAGAAGTAGGCTACATTATTATGATCCCTCACCCATCTCTTTGATGTCGCTCCATTGATTCAATGACCCTTAAGGTTTTAATTTATTCATTTAGTTGAGGAGTTCAGTAGCTGGGGTTCCTGAGGCGAGTGATACCTGTAAAGGGTGATCGGAGCGGCGGGGCGGTTTCAGCAGCGGGACGGCACTACTATCGGGGTGGTACCGTATCGGGGCGGAGGTACTGGGTGGCTGGGTATTGTGTGGCCCTAGCGGAGTTTTCTCAGTTATTTGTTGGTGTCAGTAGCCGAGTGGAGATATCCGGTAGCCACACAAGCGAAAGGACACAAGTAGCGGGGCTTTACAAAATGCGTGTTGCCCTCAGTAGCGGTGTGGTCGCTTTAACGGGGGACATTTTATAGTGCAATTTAACTTTAACTTGAAAAAAGTTTCGTCCATTTTGTGGTATTGAACTTTGTTTGAGGTAGTCCGATTTAAAACGTCCTGTTAAAAATGATCGTTGATGTTAGTTTGAAGAAAAAAAAATTTTGCGCTTGATCTTTTTATTACTAAAGCGTTGTTGTGATTATGTATTCAATGCGCTTATTCAACGATGAAGTAATACAATTGTATAGAGCAACACTATTGTATTTTCTTGTGTTTCATCTAGTTTTATTCCCCATAAAGACGTCTACAAAGTTGACATCAGACTCGGAAATAATCGGAAAATCGACCTTTTTCAGACATCGTAAACACGTCCAAAAAGACGTCTTTTCACATCTCCCAGAAGACATCCTTTTTGTTACAAAATGGACCTTTTATAGACGTCGTAAAGTTTTTGAAGTTGCTGAAATCACTTGTTTTCTTCCTTTAATAACTTGCACTTGGTTGAAACTGTTTTATGAATAACTGTGAATATGAATAACTATGTTAAGCGTGCGTACTAAGCTCTTCAATCAACCAACAAACTCAACCATCATGAACACCTTGAATGAATATAAAAATCGAGAGCAAGGAAGAGCAATCTTATCATATATGGATTATCTGAACCATGATATATAGCTGGAGTTACAAAACCTGTTTATAGAACTGATTATATATGGAACAGACATAACATGTCTGTCCAGGTGCAGCATCAAGTAAGACAAACAACCCCCTCCCCCACTGATCACTGATAACAGCCGTACTCACAAGAGCAAAACAATCAAGACATTCCACTGTTTTCAACTGTATTTATATCACCTTATAAGACACAAAAGAAAAGAGAAGAAAATAAGAAAAAAAATAAATCAGCTCAAAACTAGATAGGTAAACAGAGATAGCCTTGCCACAAAATAAGAAAAACTAGCACCAAAACCTAACAACAGAACTTGAACACAATAAGAGTTTGATCTCCAAAAGATTTGTTATACAGCCAATAAACCGACATGCGAAGAGAAAATACAACATAAGTAATTCATCCAGTGTCTCTCAGCTGCCAAAGAAATCTCCTAATGTTATTATAAAAGACATTATGCGTATATTACTAAAACCTTTTCTGGCGGTGGAACTTGAGTGTTCACAGTATATATGATGCTTGAACTGTTAGACCAACAGTTCGAAGAAGTAAACTAAATAAGACTGATTTTCTAGATTATTTAGAAGTTCCGACAGAGCAAATCAGGTCATTCGCACAAATAAAATTATGAGCTAAGGAGTACAAAAACAACTTAATGAAGAAATATAGCTGAATAAGTTACTTATCGGATGAAGTACAAAACAACCAACCGAATTTTTATTGATGAAAGAAGGCTTTTATCCCTTATAGTTCGTTCAACTATTGATGACAGAATGATAGCTTGCATTAAAACATGAAGAGTAAATAGCAGTGTAAAACATAGTAACATTAAAACTGCAAATAAAGAACTAGAATAATACAAAAACATTGATATTACGTTAATTCCTACGTAGACAGTGCAAAGTCTAAATCTGAAGCATGTGTGTTGTATGTTTCAGGCAATACAACCAAAGTTTTGCGGAATTGAATCAATGAAACCCTCTTCTAAAAGCCGGAATCGAAAAATGAGACCGTTTTTTCTGAAAAACAAAAAAAAAACTTGTTTTGGGTTTGTACATAACAGACGTTGTTATAAAACAGTTGCCCTTTGAGGCAATCTATCTGTTATGCATAAACATAGAGCGGGTGGATATTTTAAAGAGTAGCTCTCACTTTTATGTGTACAGTTTATTATTTTCATGAAATCCCCATTGGCCTGCGGAATAAAAAGGTGCTAAAACCAACAGCCGTAGGGGTTGGCTGTTTGACAACAAAGCTGAACAGATAGATACCCTCAGCTGTTTTGTCGCAGCGACGAAAAAGCAGCATTAAATTTTCGGTATGCTTGGTTAAAAACTGAAAATAAAAACATTCACGTTTGTTTTGTTAATTCAACATAGGACTCTTTTTGCACCAAGTTACTATCTTAGTTGTGATAATAGATATACCAACAAACCATTAGGTATTAATATTAACGTTAAAATGTACCACTGGTCAAGTAATGTCCTTACACGAAAGAATGTTGTAAAATATCTTATTATCGCTCATTCTTGAGGAGTGCAAATGCGACTACTCTTATTACTCGTCTGCGGTAGTCCCGAGAGACAGAAAGGACCCCAGGTCCCATCGACAAAGTGATCGTAATTCCATATCTTGAAGCTTTGGATTTTCTGGCTCACGATTCAGGGTTCTGAGTTTCAACCTACGAGGGAGCGGAGATAGAAATGGTTACAAGGAGTGAAACATAAAATTGGATAGTCCTTGTGGACCCTTTTTGTCTTCCTAGGTCAGAAAGGGTCACAGTTCCTGTAATAGAAATCACCATTGATCTCAATTTTCTCGGCTCTAGATCTTTCGGCGCATGTTCCAGGACACCGAGGTTCGGAGTGGCATGCCTTTTCTTAAAAAGCACACTGAGAAGTATCCTGGCGCACTATTTTCGACCTCGTCCAAACTACCAAACTGGAGTAAAGAGTGGTTTTACAACTGCAGATTCATTGTTGTTGTGGGCGATAATGGGAGATTCTTTATTCTGATCTGAAGAAAACATCTATTTTTATCATTACAAAATTGTTATTTGACCATAAAAATTGTGCGCCATAATTTATAATTGGGTTATTTATGTGATGCACCCTTTCTAAATTAACGCCATTAGCCCCAGTCGTGCGCCGAGATTGAAAAATTGAGACCAATGACAAGTTATATTATAGGAACTATGACTCTTGCTGGGAAGCAAGAGTCATCTAGGACTAAAGATTGAACAGCACATCGTAATTGGCAAAACTGAAAATATATTCTTTTAATGTGAAAGCAGCATTTTCACCGCTTATTCCAGCCTTATTTACAAACTAGGCGTCCCGCAACTCACCATGTGATTATTATTATTGGTCATGATAATCTTCTGTAGCCGACAGACCAATTTGTTATTTAACCAATTACGATGTGCTGTTCAATTTGAATGTTCTGTGCCTCATACAGTAGATCGTAATTGGTGACAACAAAATATTCAATTCTGACTAAACTTAATTAGCCAGATGCAAATATGGCGACCTTTTATACTCAAATTTTCCTTATTTTGCGATATTAGACAAATAAAAATTGTTTTCAGCCACGGAATATGGTCCTTTCAATTTCACCAATTTGGATCTACTGTAACCATTCGTTCTTCCCCCCCCCCCCTTGTACTCGCAGCAACTTAGCTCTTAACTTACTCGTAGCACTATCTTTAGCCCCGAATCAGCCCTGACTTAAATAACGTCGTATATCTCTCTGTCAAAGCTGCAACGCCTTACATTTTTCAACTTCATATGTTCTTAGGCACGAATCCTGCATACCAGTCCCAATTTTTCAACTATTTACAGAAAGTTCTTGTCCAATATGCGAGTAGTGGAGATAAAATTGGCTACAGTAGATCGTAATTGGTGACAAGTTATGCAAACATTTACTGAAGGTTCATGTTGAATTAACCTGTAATACGGTCTTATTTTCGAGTCAGCCATGACTTAAATAACTTTGGATATCTCTCTGTCAGAGCTGCGAAGCCTTACATTGTTCCGCTAATAGGTGTCAACTTTATATGTTTTGAGGCACGAATCATGCATACCAGTCCCTATTATTCAAATATTTACTCTCAGTTCACTTACAAAATACCATTTTTGCAGAATAAGCACCATTTTTAATGGGTTGCATATCTTTTATTTCTTCGTTAAAGTGTACAAAAGTAAACTTCATCACTCACCTTTCAGATGTTTGTTTATTGCAGATGTGCAACGTCGTATTATTTTTGAAATCGGCCAAAAATACGACTTCTCAAAAATATATGTTTTTTATGTAAATCTGTTTGCACGGAAATAGTTTCTGTCCAGACGAATTCTTCGAAACTAATCGATTCTGAATTTTTTGGCAGCGAAAAAATATATAGGTTATAGATGTGCAACATCGTCTTCTTGTTTAACCACAATTTTTGACAATTTTTTCGATAAAAAAATACGTCTTGTCAAAAATTTATGTTTGATAAATAAGCGTTTGAAACATTTCTACTTTATACATGGAAGGTTTTTACATTAAATGTGAATATTGTGTCCTAAGAAACAGGTTGAAATGCATACTCAAGAGCTGTAGTATCCATTAATTTCAGATACGTTTCTTAATTGAGGCAGTGTATGGTTTTCAGTTTCATTGAATTTACTAACATCCAATGACATGTGTTACAGGAGGGATCCTGCCTCACTAAGGCTCTAGTTTCAGATTAGCATGAGATATTTGTTCAAAAATGTGTTAGGTTCAAGAAGATGTCTGTATTGCATCCTCACTAGTCATGCTGTGCTTTCAAGTTTCCCGTGATACAGTGCTTCCGGAGTGTCCGCCCCCTTCTTTCCAGCCCACTCACCAACCGCCGGATATTCTGTAGAACGGATTTCCCCCCTCCCCCCCCCCATATACGCTAAAGTTTCTTATCCGCCATTCGCCAATTTTATTTTCGGTCGATCTGAAGATGGGCCATACATTTTTAGACCCCAATCGGGTGAGCCTGGGGCGGGGGGGGGGGGTAAAGGATTGCCCTCTGTCCGTCTTGCCGTCCGTCCGTGTGTCACACTTTGGATGTTTTTTCGTTTCCAAGCAAGTTCTCCGAAACTATTCACCCCAGGCATATGCAACCTTGCACAGTGAAAATATATATCTCGAAGTTGTGCAACGTCGTTTTACTTTTCAAATCGGTAAAAAATTGCCAAAATGGCGACTTGTCGTGTCCGGTTGGGGTCTGCGCCTTCGACGATGGCTTGTTTAGTATTAAAGCTAAACATGTTAATTTTATGTGTATGTGGAATCTGTTACCTAAAAACACAAAGAGGTTGTCAGTTGTCTGTGATCAATTGTAATTAATGAGGTGGACATGTCACTTAGCCTTAAATGGGAGATAAGGAAACGCAGGTGGGTCGTGTATTAAATGAACCGCAAATGCTCATAAGCTTACACCACCTACACTGGGATATTGAGCGTGCAATTGATATTAGAAAAAAGGTTCTGGCATTTAAAATAAACGGCAAAAAATTGTAGTATTAGAAAGTTTTTCGAAACAAAGCCAAGTCCCAAGAACGAAAAAAAATTGTGTGGGCTGAAGTGTGTAAAAAAACTATGAGCTTAGTAACATTAGTGATACATCTTGTTTGTGCCCTAAGAACGGAGAAAAACTACTGAAGTGGGACTTATGTGTGTATATAAACGATGAACTTAGTAAAACTATGTATGTCTTGTTGTTTCTGGTATGCTGAATGTACAAATGTATATATGTTGCACATTTCTGCTTAATTAGAAAGTAAGATATATTAAGTTGTTTATTTCTGTGCATTTTAACATATCTAACTAGGTGGCAGAACATCACCCTCGATTGTCCGCCACTCCCTATCCGCCAGATTTTGCCTTCGGTCCTGAAGCTGACGGAAAATCGGGGGAGCTTTGTATAGTTAAACGACAAAAGTGTTATTCACTCCGCCAATACCTTTATTTGCTGTTGTTATAATCACTTGTTTGATTCCCCACAGGGGGGAATATATGCGATCGATCGCGTGTCTGTCGGTCTGTCATCAAGAGCTTGTTAACACGATAACTTAAAAACTTCTGCAAGGATTTTAATGAAACTTGGTATGTAGCTTCTATGGGAACAAACTCGGATCGGTATTGTAAATGGGCTGGGTTCGTCCAAGGAAAATGGACCAGCTGGACTTAGAAAATTTCAGCTCTTGATTGACTATCGATGGCCGTATTTAACTGATGGGGGGGGGGAGCTGTGGGTAACATGTGGGCTACGCACACTGCTCTAGTTAGCAAATAAAAGATACTAGTCAGGGTTCGTAGTATTCTTGAAAAGTCTTGAATTTGCCAAGTTGTCTCAAGGTACCTGCAGTTGTTTGGAATTTTGGAAAAAAAGTCTTGAAAAGTCTTGAATTTGGAAATCAAATATAATGTGATATATATTCATGAAATTTGTGTATTCTTTAAATTTTTTCGCGCCTTCTTGACACCGCAGAGGTAAAAAAAAAGAATTTTTATGATAGATGAAATTGATATTGTGGTAAAAGGGTAAATACAGTCGGACCCGCGTAATATGAAGTCGTCGGGACCGAGCAAAATACTTCATATTACGCGAACTTCATATTACACGAATTTTTACGCATTACACTTTCAATCACCCATACAATCAATAGGCATAGATTTATTGATTATTTTGGAACGATTATTGTGCTTATTTTCGATTGTTTGGAGTAAGCTCGGTTGTTGTAGCAGTTTCCTCCATGATTTGATTTATAACTGATAAGCAAGTTTATGCACCTTTTATAGGTTTCGTACGCGCAATTAACCGTTACTCCCAAACGCAATTCATAGATCAATAACCGGAGTATGATATAAAAATCGCTGGAATGCATTACTACATCAATACCCTGAATTTTGATAACAGCATTGAAACGCAATATCTTTGAATCAAACAAAGTGCAATTAACTATAACTCCCAAACGCAATTGAGAGATCAATGGCCGGAGTAAGATGTAAAATCCCTGGAATGCAATACAACCTCCAATACCCGAGTGTTTGATTACGGTATTGGTACGCAATAGCTTTGAATCCAGCGACCGTTTTATCAGCTTAAAGACTACCAAAGTGTAATTGCGACCCTTTTGTGATCGCCCCAGAATAATACCTTTTATAAACAGTAGCATTCAGTGTTGACACTTACTCAAAAAAAAAGTCTTTTGTGGACTTGTGTTTTTGTTTTTGGCCTTTCGTGCAGTTCATATTACACGAACAGATTATGCAGTATATGTGGCCTATGGGACCTTATGCTGGACTTCATATTACGTGAACTTCATATTAGACGTGTTCATGTTATGTGAATTTCTGTCCATAGAAACCAATGCAGTTACATTGGGACCAAGCAAATCACTTCATATTACGCGAACTTCATATTAACCGTGTTCATATTAAGTGGGTTCGACTGTATTATTAAATTTGTAATATATCACTATTGTCTTTAAATTCTTAAAATAAATCAATAAAACGTATGTAAAACTAAAACTCTTTCTTGAAAAAATCTTAAAACTGTCTTGAAAAGTCTTGACTCTGCAACTCAATTTTCGCTACGAACCCTGACCAGAGAATTAGTAGAAGTGTGCATAATTACTCAACATTTGTGAATATGTCTTGAAACAGCGCGTTACAATAACTCGATATGGACAAACCAGCGTCCCAAAGCGATAGTATTCCTGTAGCAACGGGTCTGACACTTAAAGGCGGCTTTTAATGTAATGTGCAACTATTTGCATGTGTTGTACGAGGAACATGTATGGGGATATCAGAGAACTCATAACTGTAGGCCTATTTCAGAAAGCATTATCCTAAGTCGTCCAGACTTAAGGCAGCTATAAATATTAATAGTGGTAAGACTTATACGTTGAAACTCCCCGCAGTTTTTCTTAAAATTAACGACTGACATCCCTCTTTTCCAGCTCAACCTTGAAGCACTGGATGGGCAGCGGTAGATCGCTGTTTTCTCCGACAAAGAGTATCTGAAATCATGTCGGTGCTGGATTCCGTGGGAGAGCTAACGACGCTCCTGGAGCGCTGGGAGAAAGAGATCAATGGCACCACCACCGACCCCGTACCTGTTTTGAAAAGGTTATCTTGTCTTGTATTTCAGCACGACGTATTTCGAAATCCCCAATATTAAATCTCTAAAGTAACAAGCTGGTAGTAAGTGCGCAACACGGAAAATCGAAATTTTAACAAATTTTAAAATAACTGAAAAAAGCATTAGGTTTAGTTTAGTTTACAAATGTGGACATATTATCAGTACTTGTTAAGTACTGGGAAACTACTTAAAATTGCTGTAGTTATCAGTGCTTACGCTTGGAAACTGTACGTCTGTAAGCGATGATCAGGTGATTATTACAAGCGTTTAAAACCACTCAATTTTCCACAATACTATGTGGGTACTGGAATTGTAGTAAAGCTGAGACACCTTGTCCATTAGTGTATTCACGCCTTTACCTACTCTGAACTAATGTAGTCAAAGCTTTCCTGCATCTTCAGTTTGGAAAATAATATATTAATGTCATGTAGAGGTTATGGGATCGTTGTTACTGCGTATTTTAATTGCAATAATAGCAACTGTATTAGAGGTTTTCGTTTTCATTATTGTGCATAATGATCCTACTTCGGTGGTTCGTTTTAACAGAATAGCCGAACTAGTTGAGAACGAGACGGCGGCCTGGTATAAAATGGACCCCGATCCTTTCGATGATCGCCACCCAGGTATAGCTATAATGATCTTGTGGAAAATAAATTAGCAAGGGCGTTCTCAAAGTAATAGTTATTGTAAGTGTGTGCGATCAATGCGAAATGTGGTGCTTCAAATCCGACGGGATGGAATTATACAGATTGTCCTTCGTCGTTGCGCCGTTGCTTTGAATATTCGGTTTGTTCGTTTCTTTGAGACAGAAGAGCATAACTCTGTGTCACAGTTGTCATCAGTCAACAATGTGTGGACATAAAGTCAGGACAGCAGGGATTAAGCTTCCAGTTTCAACCGAATTCCGTCCTGCAAGGTTCGCGTTGGCGGGTTTTTTGTCCATTTTTTGGGTATTTTTTACGAAATGACTCACTTTTTCAGAACTCACCCAGTCTTTCTGGGCCCAACTGAGTCACACTTTCCTTTTTTGACTCACTTTCGTGAGAACCAAGCGCGAACCCTGCCGTCCTGTTCTGGATCTTTTCCGGGTCATTTTTGACATCGATTCATGTGCCTTTTAAATAAATTCCCTGTCCGATTTCGCCTTCTGTAATCCTTGTGCCCTCCTGATGGAACCAATTAGTCCAGCTAAAAAATACCTGTTACTTGACATTTTGTGAAAGCAGAAATTAAGTTGTGTATTGATTTGTAACAGGTCGCGCAGATCCTGACTGTGCACTGGGACATTTACTCAAGGCTGTCTTCAAGCACGAGCCTTTTATGAATAAGGTGTGTGTGTATTTGCAATTCTTTCACAGTGATTGTCAGGATGTCACGTTTCCACAAATGTTAATGTACATTTGTGCACATTGTTTAAAGCACGTGTCCGATGAAATAAAACGATGGAAGGAGTTGGACATTGAAAGTGACTTGTTATATTAATGGACACGACTTTGAAACATAACATTTGGTTTATTCACTTAAAGAGATTGAGAATTTATTAGAGCTTTTGAGAAAACTCCTTCATGGATGTGTCTTTTTATTGGCAGCTGGTGTCCACCTATTTGACAGGAAGCAGAGAGAGTGTCGAGTTAGAGGAAGTCAGCTGTCGTCTGCTTTTAGATCTACTTCCGGGGCTGGAAACTACCATCGTCTTCCAAGAAAATGTAAGATGTCTTACTGAAGACATTCTGGGCGCAGTGGTAATGTGTGTGGCCTTGACCCTGACCGTATATATGGCGGCTAAGTGAGACAACAACGGAAAAGAGTTGAAAACTGATTCGGTCTTGAAATGCATCGTTTACATTTTATCTTGTCTCGTCTCTTGTCATCTTACCTTGTCTACTTGAAGGGTTGTTTTCTCCATTACAGGAGCAGCTGGTTAGAAAACTTATGACGTGGGCGTCAGGCAATCAGCAGCCGTTGGCATCCTACGCTATTGGGTTGCTAGGTGCTGCCATGGAGATGCAGGAAATTGCTGCAAATTTCAAGGACCAGAATGCCGTCTTGGTAACCACACATTTGTCGTTTTTTCCCTTTTGAGCAAGTAAAACCTCAGTATCGGCAACACATTTCGTATTTGAAAAAAAAACAAACTTATAGATAGTTTGAACTGAAAACCGGCAATTTGAACTTGAAAATTTGATGGCGAAATCTAAATTAAAAATATTGCTTTGATAGGTACCAGCGATGCTGCAGAGGCTTCATGAACTGAAGAGCACACCAGAAAAATGTAGCCCAATAGTTCCTAATAGGCATTTTGCCAAAATACACGACAGCAATATTGTGACGTTCCAACAACCCGACCAATCAGCTGTCACAAACATTGGCCCAAGTACTTCCAATGGTCCAAATTCCGGGACAGAACAAGTATCATTGGAAGAAAGTAGTTCCGTCTCTACGCCAATCAAAATGCAGCGCATTTCTAGCCCAGAAGGCGGCAGCCTGTTAGTCAAAGGAAAGTTCCCAGCAATGACAGACCTTTCAGGTTGATCGCCTTATCCTGTTAGAAATTGCAATGAAAAAAAAAAAGAAAAGAAAGAAGATATTTTGCATGTTAAAATTTTGTCTTTAGCAAAATGAAGTTACTGTTAGGGCTTTAGATGTACATATAATAACATCTGTCATCAATAAACCTTTTCAAAATATAAGCAAACATGTGATAAAATGTACATTGTTAACACATGTGGATGTGTGGACGAGAGAAAACTAAAAGTTTGTGACAAAACAGGTCAAAGCGAATGGATAAATGGTAGCACTACTTGCGTAAAAAACACACTGTGGGGGGGGGGGGGGGGTGAGGGGGCGGGTGGGGGAGGGGGGCTTGTCGTAAGTGAGGTGTATTCAAGCACACACCCACCCACCCACTTCCTCCCTCCCTAGTAGAGGAGAAGACCAGCTGTAGGACTAGAAACATGCCGCTGACCACAATCATGATAGCAGTACCTGTGCTCCCAGCGCTCGTCATACGTGGCACCTGTCAATCAAATCCAGTTTAATAGCTTTATTGTATATGTCTTATTTGAAAACCGAGAAACATTATCCCGTCCCCAATGTCTGGTTCAGTCTGAAATGCAGACAGTTCATGAAACAGGTTAATGCCACTTGCACCAGGTTTTAACTCGCCACAAAGTTGGGTTGAAAAATGTATATAAAAACTGATTTCTGGAAATGTGACTGACGAAAAAATTCCCAAAAGGATATGGATGTATTTTTATTACCATAAATAATTTCAACCATTCACAACAAATTATTGTTTCTTAGAAAAAAAGCGTTTGCTTATTTTATGATGACAGTTGATGACGAGCTATTCACTTTAGTGAAAACGTCGTAATGCACATTTTACCCAATCAAAGAACTTCATTTTAAAGAGATTTGACTGAAAAAAAGTTTCAGTTTTTAATCCAAGCTCTTAATTTTCACACATTGGTTGTGTGTGCAGCTGAGAAGGAGCAGCTGGAGGACAGCAGCAGCTGCTGGGCGGAGCAGCAGCCGTACATCATCGGCACGTACCGGATGTGCCCGCTGGGCGTCGACATGCAGCAGCGTCTCGTGCTCCAGTACCTGACGCCCATGGGCGAGTACCAGGAGCTACTCACGCACGTCTTCGAGCAGCGCGCCATGGAGCTTATTTTTTACTACATTGATCTGAAGAAGAATAAGGATGCCCGCTTGGCCTTTGAAGCCACAAAGGTGTGTGTCCACCCCCCCCCCCCACCCCCACCCCACCCCCACCCCAACCAGAATTTATGGGGGGGGGGTGGATTCTGTTTTGTTGTTTACTTCAAATGGTTTGCTAATGAAGCTTTCTTTTGCGGCCAAATGTAAATTTCTTGAAACAGGGTGTTAAAAAATTGCTCAATAATGCAGGTTGCAGAAATGATTGTAGAAAATTATCAGGTGGCCTGATGCTAACCGATTTTTGTCACATGTTCTGCATGCATTCGTATACTTAGCCTGAAATAAAGCCAGAAAATTGCAGCTATTTTTATAGTATACCACATTTTCTGCAAGTTAAGGATGTTTTTTTTCAGTATTTGGCGTCTCTGCTTTGCCATAAGAAGTTCACATCCGAATTCATCCAGTGCAATGGAGTGCAGCGTCTGTTGGAGGTCTATCGTCCCTCGGTCGCGGCCACAGGGGTCTCCATGTGCCTCTACTACCTGGCCTATTTCGAGGACTCCATGGAGCGGGTGTGTCAGCTTCCTAACAGCTCATTGGTGGAGCTGGTCAGGTGGGTATTGAAGTACTTCTTTCTTGAAGTGTAAGCGGTTTCTTTTGTTATTTCAGTGTTTTATAATGCCTTGAAAATTGGCCACCGTATGATTGGTTTGAATTTCGTCTAGTTTAAAACCTGTTGATAAATCATTTTTTCGTATAGCCGTTTGTCTGTTGCATTCTTTCACATTTCAAGTGGAGCGAAGAATTTTGACAGGTAATGACGTAATCACCCGGATAAAATACACACAACTTCAAGCTAAAGCAAAACAAATGAAGTTTAAGTTGAAGCTCTCATTAAGTCATTTGACCAGGAAACATGTTAAACTATAGAACCGAACATGTCACCCGCCCGTTAATGTCTTCAGGCTCAAACGGGAAATGGACTAAAGCGGCACATTGATGCTACATTAGCTCATGCCTTAAGAACCACATATAAAGACATATAATGCAATATAAAAATAAATACACAGTTTGTCCTCTCGGTGGGACCACTTCTGAATTCGTACCACCGCCGAAATAAGATCATTTTTGTACTCGTTTTCATGCGCTCGTATTATAAAAAAAGGCCTGAAATCAGAGTACCTCTGATTTTCGTTGGTCCCAATGGTGGTCTTAGCTCAGAGTTCCCACTGTATTTTGAATTTTATCCATCAGTATGCCCGCTTGAAAAAAATGCAGATGGTAGATTACGTAACCAGCTGAGCCTCCGCAAAAATGACGGCAGACACGTCAGCGAACTGTGACGCATGAGAGAGCGCCTGCCTGCTCGGTGGAGCAATAATGATTGGGGCTGTTCTGCGCTGCGGCTCGGGCTTGATTCGAGGCTAAGGCAGGCAGTGTTACGCCCCCTCCTCCCCTCCCCTCCCCCCGCCCCGCCACCCAGCCAAGCACAGAATGCGCAGCATGCGAACGTAACCTGTCGGTGGGCGTAGCGTGAACCCTTAGGTCAGGTGCCTAAATCGCTCAGGCGTCGGGCCGATCGTGACGCGCTTCTCTCGTCATTTGCAGGGTCGTGCTGTGGCTGCTGGAGTGCTCGCACGAGTCGGGCCGCTGCCACGCCACCATGTTCTTCAGTCTCTCCTTCTCCTTCCGCATCATCCTGGACCTGTTCGACCAGCAAGACGGCCTGAGGAAGCTCTACAATGTGGTGCGTCGTCTGTTTGGTTTTCAGTTCTCTTTCAGGTAGTAAATAAGTTCGGTGCACAGAACACCGACTTATACTGTCAAATTCAAGCCTCGTCAACACTTCCCCTCATGATATAAATATATCTGGAATGCAAGTGCAACTCACATAAAAAATTAAAACAGTACACGATGTGAGTGTGAGCCAGATACCCTCCCTCCCCCCCCCCCCCCCCGCCCTGCTGATCATGAATGACCGTCGGAGGGTTTTGTACTTTGTCATAGCATGCGCCAAAAGCTGTCTCTTGTCACATTTAAGTAGAATGGTACGTCAGCATGCCAGGTACTGTACGCATTGTGTGTTTGTTATTGGGCAGATGAGCACGTTAGATATCATGAACATTGACGACCCGAACCCGATCAATCAATCGGAGGACGAGCTCTTCACATCGCGTCAGTCCGCCCGCCACGTGTGCGTCGCTCTCAGGCGCTACTTTGAAGCACAGCTGTTTGTGAAGGCTGCTGATATACACAGAACACAGGCCCGCAGCGACGGCGGGTCGCCCATACCGGAAATCTCGCCCTACAAGGTCAGTTGGAGGCCATCTCTTTTTGAGGAACTATGGTATCTCAGAAGTTAAACTCTTATCCGAATTGAGCAAATAGGTTTTGTTGCAGCAGTGGAAAAATCCATTTTGCTTCGAACTAATGTTTTGCGATTTCAGAAACGCCTGGAATAATAGTACTTTTCTGAAGACATTTAAACAATTTGTAATAGAATAAGACCAAATGTTCTCAGTGGAAATGTCATAGTTGTCTCTTAAAGGCAACACGATCCTCTCTCTCACATGTCGCTACAAAACTTTGCAGGCGTCCAAATTTTCTCCCGAGCTGATCCTGGACAACCTGGAGCTACTGCTCGAGTGTCTGCCGCTCCGGATGAAGTGGGAGGCCGTGACGAAGTTCCTGAAGCTGGGCGGAGCCACCCTGCTGTTACAGCTGATCGCCATGGCTGTCGACTGGAACGCCTACACCGGCAAGTAAGTAGAGAAAGAGTTGACGGTGTATTTTTAAGTTTGTTTTATTAAAAATTCAACAAAAATTACTTTATGGTGTCCTGTCTGTATGCTGGTTCTGGAAGGGGCTAGTTGTGATTGGTTGACATCCCAGTGCAAGTGGTTGTATGTGAGAAGCTTGGCGTATGACGTTTTCTGGAAGGATTGCTAGAAGTGAAAGAAAAACAACAGCAGCTTGCGTAAAAAGTTCACTGGAGTGATAGACATTGAATACAAAGAACTGAGAAAACGTGACATAGCGTGGTCTATGAAAGTCTTGGGAATCGATGAGTGAACTATGAAGTAGACCGGATACTGCAGAGTAGATGGTTTGAAACAGCTGATAGAAACGATCAGAGAAAAAAGTGGTGCTTTGCCAGAATTGTTGATATTAAACAGTGAAGTGGAACCGTACTCTTTCCCAGTAAAGTATGTTCTTTGCGGCCTGATTTCAAGATGACACCTGTATTGCAGAGCGGAAACAATACGTAGCGCCCTAGATGTGTTGGCCATATGCGCGGTCTGCCCCAAGGGCATGCTGGAATTGTGCGGCTCCATCCCACTGCCCGACAATGTGGTCAGCCCGGCCATCAGCATCGTACTGGGCCTGGCGGAGGGCGAGTACCTGCCCGACCCGGAAGTGCAAAAATCCGCCCTCAACGTCATCAACAATGTCGTCTGCGCGCCTCTCTTCAGGGTGGGTATTCCTTCTACAAGACCCTCCGCGCGCCCCCCCCCCTCCCCCCCACCCCTCCCACACCTTCGGAGGGCCGAATATTAGTATGTGACAAGGCAAATCGTTCCCAGAAGCACACGTATATGGCGTATCTGTGTTGGTTATATAATATACCCACATGGGGAACCTGATTTCACATTTTGATGAGCTTGTAGTGAAAGTGAATAGTCAAGATCAAAAAATGAATCCAGTAACTGTTTTTTTTTTATCTTTTAACTACTGAATTTCTTCTTTAAGAATGCCAATGGAACTGGCCGGATAAACAACGGTAACATGTCGGTGCAGAAGAAGAAGCTTGCCCGCGGTGATCACATTCTTATGGGCGTGTGGAGTAAAATACGCGAAAATAATGGCATCATGGTAAGATATTTTTGGTCATTATTCCTGCCTGAATAACTCCGACATTCACATTTAATTCGCAACGGTATGTCATGTACAGCAAAGCTGCCCCCCCCCCCCCCCTCATCCCTTTTCCTGACGGACAACAAAGATGTATGTTTCTGGACACCTAATAGACAAGTATCTTTTTTGCGAGTCCTCCAAAGAGTAGTTAGCAAGATTTTAATATATATTATTAAATATTGTAATAACAGACCAACTTATGAATATTAATTAACTAAATATACAAAAGATTAATTTGTTTTGTGCAATGAATTCGGAACATTTATGTAGCAGCACTACATTAAATTGAGTGCTTATTTTGTTTATTTATTTATTTATTTATGCCCTAGACTTGCACTTGGGAAAATTTGTGTGTTCTTCTTTATTTCTTACTTTTAGATACTGTTAAAGCTAATGATGACAAAGACACCGATCACAGAGGCGGACTCAATCCGAGCCCTGGCCTGCAAGGTATGCCGCTTCTTACAGTGTAATGCGTGTTGATCTGAAAAACAGACAAAGTACTGACGTCCAGTTATTTCCTCGATTTAGACTGGTGTGGAAGCTGGCTATATTTTGGTTTATAGAATGTCTCAATTGCATGATACAGACATCGTTTTGAGCTGGTTAAAGGCGGCAGATATTGAGGTGTCTGTTGTAACATATTTCTGTTTGCAGGCATTGGTTGGGTTAAGCCGCAGTGATACGATCAAGCAAATCATCAGCAAACTACCTCTGTTTAATAATGGCCAGCTTCAAAGTAAGTCGCTGGTCTAAAAAAAGTTGCTGGGCAGGGGTTAGTCAATTTTAATTGCTGTATTGAACCTTTGTCCAAAATCGCATGCCGTAGATGTCGAAAGACGAAATTTTAAGCTATGGGTGTGTGTAGAAGCCTGTGGGCCCGAATTGAAGGCTGTGGCCGCGTGTTGAGCCTGTGGGCGCGTGTTGAAGACTGTTAGCGCGTATTCAAGCCTGTGGGCGCGTGTTGAAGGCTGTTGGCGTGTATTGACCCCTGTGAGTGCGTATTGAAGGCTGTTGGCGCGTATTCAAGCCTGTGGGCGCGTATTGAAGGCTAGGGACGTGTGTTTACTTTTCCAGTGTTAATGCGGGAGCCTGTGCTGCAGGACAAGCGACAGAAGCACCTGCAGTTTTGTAAATACGGTGTCTCGCTCATCGAGAAAGTGTCAGGCAAGCAACAGAACAGCATCATCGACGTGTCCCTCGAGCGACTGCGCAAGGTTGGGGGTCTGATTTCGTGCTGTTCTCCCCAAGTCAATACTGTTATCACAACCGATGAGAGTGGAAGATTAGGTGGAAGGGAGCTGCCTTCCATTTTCTGTGCTCTTCGGTGTATAGTTTCGAGTTGACAGATTTCTTAGGGTGGGTAGTCGTCAATGGGTGAATCCCGGACACCCAGTAAGATATGGGTTTTCACAGAAAGTTATATATAAATGTTTCAAAATGTCTTAAAATCGACTTCACCAGCAATATGAGAAGAAAAACTAGCAGAACAGTCAAATTGTTGACGCAGGATTTGCAATATGTATGTATTATAAGAATTACCGCCCGCTTGACTCGTGCTAAGGTGCGCGCAACTGAGCTTACTTTTGGCCCCCTTCTTTTTAGGCTGATATTGTAGCACAGACAAAGATCGTATACCAAGAGAAGGAACTGCTACACCTCATTCAAGATCATCTCATAGCAAAAGGTACTGTGGGAAAAGGCGTATACAAGCTGTTGTTTTAACAACAAAAAAAACGAGATCCATTCGATTTCGCTGTGTCGTATTTTCTCGAGCATTACCAACCGTTGTCATCTGTTGTGGGAAACGATCGTCAGGGCTTCGGTGGCATAACGGCTCGTGTTTCATGTATTACTGTTAGAATAAGCATTGTTCATCTGACTTGCTTTTAAAACAAACCTGTGTCGTGGCGTTTTCATATAATTTTTGTCCGCGTAAATGAACTTGTCGTCCAGGCTGTGTCTCCAGAAGTTTGTGTTTGATTATTTTAACATTTCACAAATGGATAGAACAGATATTGAAAATTGCCAAAATTTGTTTTTTAAATATAAAACTTTTGTCCAAATTTGAAATGCGAAAATTGTGAAAAAACGTGATTAAAGTGACAGTGGCATGACGCTTTACAAACCGACCTTAGCACTGATTTCTTACGTCATCCGCGCTACTGTCTCTCAGAGGCTGTCGTTTTAAGCATTAATTGTGATGGAACTGGCGATTTACTAAATGCTATATCTGAGTTTTGCGTTAAAACATGTGTTAGTTCAAGCAAATGAGAGAGAACAACAGTACCGTGGAGGTATCACCATGAGGGATACTTGAGTAATACTAGGTATGCGATGTGTTGACAGGTCTCTATAACACGGCAGCAATGTTACAGCAGGAGGCGGGCCTGCCCCGGTGTACCACCCCATCGGTCGCTCATCCCGACAACCCTATCGTCTTCTCCACTCCCAAGTCCACACCGCGTATCGTAAGATCTCCTTCTTAGCTATTATTATGGTTTAAAAAAAAAGAGAAATTGCGTCACGTGACGTTACCGGACTTGGGGAAAACTCTTGTAATCTGATTGGTCGATTCACATGTAAATAGTTTTTCTGTGTTGACCAGGACTCAAAAGTCGGTAGATAGTGCAGCTATTACTAATTAGAACGCCATTTAAGTCATGTAACAAAGCATATTTGGCTTGTTTTGAGTCAAGGTGAGGGGATTATTGACCAGTTGGAAAAATATTGACCTAGGTGTCAACATTTTCCTTCTGGCACTTTGGTACGACCTCGTGCAGTGAGAAAATATTCGTCTTGCGTATTGAAAATGATTCCTCAATATATATATCTGTACGTTCCCTTTAAGTCTGAATACCTGGTTATTGGTTTGATGTCCTTATGAGGATTATGCGGTGACCGCGATTTATTTTAGGTTTGCACTTGAAATTTTAGAAAAATAATGCGCCTTGATGCAAATGATGTTCATTTGTTAACTGAAATTCGATGAGATATTTACGTTATTAATGATTTCTAGTTCGAAATTTAAGCCAAAATATATTGAAAAAAAAAAACTGAGAAAAAAAAATAGCTGGCTTGTTGAGCACTTGACTGTGAATGCATTATCTGGTGTGCCTTCTAATGTGTTTGCAGACGCGACAGTTCAGCACTCCCAACCAGTCTAGTCATCCCGCACAAGCTCACACGCCCACGGGCTCGCATTCCATAGCCACCCTGACTCATGGTAACCAGGTGACGGGCGGACCCGCTGCTACGTCATCGGACGGTCACATGGCCCCTCTGCCAATCAGAATCAATGTTATTAGTTCCAAAGTTCAAGCACAGTCCAAGGTTGGCTCTTTGTTTATGTTTAGCTGCTTATTTTACTTACGAGATTAATTTGGTCGTTGAGAAAGTGGTAAACATCTCAGAAAATCTTAGCTTAATCACGCGTTTCAGACTTGAATGAACAAATTTGTAATGAACCACGCAAAACTGTATACCCTTTTTCGCTGTATGTACTCCTGAAATGAAACAAAAAGGCTTTTTTTCTGGCATGGATGTATAGTGTGAAGGGGCATGACATGTCATAGCGTTTATTTGACACCGTTATGGAGATATGTGTGTGATGTGTTACACGTAACAGACGCCGTCGTCACGGAGGCTCGTGCGTCAGAAGCAGGAGGCGGCCCGGGACGCCGTCGTAGCACCCTTCGCCGCCAGCCCTGCGGCGCTGCGCCGCTCCGCCGCGCCCTCCGACAACGCCGCCTCGCTCGACAAGATCGTGACGGAGTACCTGCGCAAGCAGCACGCCGCCTGTCAGAACCCCGTCGTCACCTGCCCGCCCTTCTCCCTCCACAGGTGCGTTGCTAGGAGAGTAACCCCCCATCCATCCCCACTCATCGCTACGTGCCCGCCCTTCTCCCTGCACAGGTGCGTTGGTAGGAGAGTAACCCCCCATCCATCCCCACTCATCGCTACGTGCCCGCTCTTCTCCCTCCATAGGTGCGTTGCTAGGAGAGTAACCCCCATCCATCCCCACTCATCGCTACGTGCCCGCTCTTCTCCCTCCACAGGTGCGTTGCTAGGAGAGTAACCCCCATCCATCCCCACTCATCGCTACGTGCCCGCCCTTCTCCCTCCATGGGTGCGTTGCTAGGAGAGTAACCCCCCATCCATCCCCACTCATCGCTACGTGCCCGCTCTTCTCCCTCCACAGGTGCGTTGCTAGGAGAGTAACCCCCATCCATCCCCACTCATCGCTACGTGCCCGCCCTTCTCCCTCCACAGGTGCGTTGCTAGGAGAGTAACCCCCATCCATCCCCACTCATCGCTACGTGCCCGCCCTTCTCCCTCCACAGGTGCGTTGCTAGGAGAGTTCACGCAAGAACTTCGGCTACCAGTTTATAACTTTTTTCACCTGAGAAGGAACAGTTACAGTAGTTTGGTTAGTTGCGAACTGACGGTTAGCTCAGGATGTTAAACCGTTGATGTTAAACGGTTCTTCGATTTTTTAACTCTCGGATTATTTGTAGTTGATTCTGAAAAATAATTCGATGGTGTCGTTAGTGATTGCTAATTGTTGGCTAAAGAATTATCGTTTTTTGCAGGCCTCATGTTTGCCCTGACCCCAAAGGAAAATCGTCTGCACCTGTAAATATTACTGCAAGAACGTTCCGCAAAAAGGTGAGCCCGTTTGTGAGTCCTGCGCCGAGCGGTCAGTTCTTGTTCATGCTCACCAACAGTCGCAAAACGAGGCGTGCTTTCTAGGTTTTTACAGCGAAGAGTACACGATGGTAATGTTCAGTAACTTCGTAACTAAATATTTCTTTGTAATGTTTTTTTGGTGTTAAACCTTGGTGCGAAATCAGGGTCGGGTCGAGTATTCTGTCAATCGATTCTATAAAATATTTTTCTGCCTGAATTTGACTTCGGGCTACATGCACCAACAGATGTAAGGGGGAAAATGTACGATGGAGTTTATTCCAGTTTTGTTGTCAGTCCTTGTTTAGTTCAACAAGTTATTTGAAAATCCATGTAGTTTCGATTCAGACCATTAACACTCTACAACACCCGTCCTTTCCATTTCCTATGGACCAGGTTTACCCGAATAACATATAAAGAAAAACCAATAAATGTGACGTGTTGTTTTGTAGTACTGTCCTCCATACGGTGGTTGTGATGGACTAAAAAGTGACCGTAAATTCATCTACAGCAGGTTTGTTGTCCTTTGACCGTGGAAAATGTTTCTTTCACCGTCCTTTTTGCCATTTTCTTTGTCATTTATTTGTTGATGAAATGCAAAAAATTTGCAGAAAGTCGGCAGTAAAATCGATAATTAAAAAAGAGGATATTTTCTGTGATTGTCTTAGAAGAATAAAGACAGAATTTGTCAAGGGCGAGAAGTAGTGAGTCATATTTTATGTTTCACCAGGTTTCGGCCAGTTAAAAGCTTTCGTGATTCAGAAGAGGATGGTTGTTTCTCCTGCTGTGCATTCTCTGTGAGTTTGATCATAAAAAATGTAGAAGTAAATAAAATAAATAAAAAGGAATTTTGAACTGAGCTATGGAAATTGCAGCTGTTTTTGTAAAGCTGGTGATTTGACAAATAAACTGCAACAGATTTTGGGTAAGAAAAACAATGAAACCGGAAGTTGGAGGAAAATAGTTTATTTTATAACGTGTTGTTTTTATTTTCGTGGTATTCAATGTTTTGTTTGACCTGAATTTTGTAGGCTGATGATCAAAGCTTGATCCTTGGCACATACACCGGTGAACTCAAAATCATAAACATACAAAGCAGTGAGGTGAGCCAAATAAAATATGGCATGTTCATTGATTTCTCGATGGAGATGGAGTGCAGCACTCCTGTCTGTGTTGCCTGAGGTTTAAATTTTTGTGATAGTCAATGCGAGGTGCTAAGTGAAAATAACAACCACGTGATTTTTAATTGATTTGCTTAGCTTTAAGTGCTAATTTGAATGTGATTGCCCATTTGCGAAGTTTTTGATTTTTTAGTCAGTTATCAATTGGGGAACCCAGGTATCGTGCTGATTTTGATCTAATCGATCTTGATCGTGTCCGCTTTTAATGTGGTTTGCTGAAAAGTGGATTCAACAGGTTTTTTTTTTTTTTTTTTTTTTGGCTACACTAACGCTGTTGAGTTTTTGACGGGTTTGCAGGAGTCTGGCTCTTACGTGTGCCACAACTCGCCGCTGTGCCACTGCGAGACGACACGTGACGGCCAGCTCGTGGTCACGTGCTCCACGTGGGGACGCCCCCTGTCGGCGCTGTGGAACATGAACGATATGTTCGAAATGAAGTAAGTTTGGAAATCGGATGGGTTGTGTAGGGTTTTGAAGAACGGGCCGAAACTAGAAAGAAGTACAGCAACTTTGCTATGCTCAAGCCTGGGTCAGATTATAGGCAACATATACATGTACATGTATATGGACATATACATATACATAGATAACTGTCGGGATTTTTTTTAGCAATGGGTGTGAAATCATCGTTGGTTACGCAAGTCCTACCTGGTGGATTGTCCGCATGAGTGGCGAATTACAATTTCGCTATTCGTAGCATCCTGTAGTAAAGTCCACTCAGCTTTAGCCTCATGTAACCCTTTAGTGGCTTTTAGGTCACATGAGTTATATTGTTACACGACGGTTATAGCGCATGCGATTTTCTGATGATTTTTATATGTCTTTAATGTGAAGTTCGCGGGACGAGAAACCTCATTACATCAAATATGTTTTAATTCATTAACTGCCGAAATTCAGCTGAACTTTGCGTTTGAGAAAGATTTTTTCTTAATTTTATTATTATGATTCTTTTTTTATTATTTTATTAATTATTATTTTTTTATTGATTTTTTTGTGGGTTTGGTGACAGTCAAGTAATGTTTCCATTCAGACATGGCTTTGATGACGATTGTTACATGGAGTTCAGCAAAGTCGTACAAGACAAACTGGTGGGCACCAAGGAAGAAACCGCCAGGGTAAAGTGTCCTCCACGTCTTCGTCCTGCAGTGGTTGTTTACAAAATATTCTCATTCCCTTTCCCAGCACCGAGAAATGGTTATTTTAGTCTTGATGTTAAGGCCGTGTTAAGATATTGCTTTTAGCAAATATTAGCAGCATAGACTTTCCATCCTTTAGGCAAATAACTGTTTTGAATCCATGTGAAAATATGAATAATATATTGAATCGTATATATATTTGTTTTTAATCGTTCAGGTTTATGACGTGGCAACGGGCCGGGTGATACTGAAGCTTCACGACGAGAATAAGACAAACAACTACCTGTGGAACCGGGCAACATTCAACCCTTCTGATGATCTGATTTTAAACGATGGCGTGCTGTGGGACGTGAGCAGCGGCAAATCTGTGCACAAGTTCGACAAATTCAACCCTAACGTTAGCGGAGTTTTCCACCCAAATGGACTGGAGATCATTATCAATTCAGAAGTCGTATCCCTTTTTATGCTCGGGGGAGGGGTCGGAGGTTAAATAACTTCCTCTTTTGTGAGCGGTATTTCATTTCAGGAGATCGTTTGCTTCGATTGTATGTTATTTTATCCTGGTGGAGGACTCGAAATTTTTTTTTTTAAAGCGATAACGCAAGAATACTAAAAAAATTTATATTTTACTGCTTAACTCGGAGTAAGTGGGACTTGCGGACGTTCCATTTGCTGCACACAGTGCCGGCGCTGGACCAGTGCCAGATTAGGTTCAACCACACAGGGCATATCATCTACGGTGGTGAGTCACGTAGTCATATCCCCACTGCCCCTAACATTTTGTTATGCAGCTATCTCAAGACTTTTATAGACTCTTTTTTTTTTGGGAGGGGTGGGGAGGGGCAGCAATTAAAATACTATTTGTGGTTTATTATGTTGCGCAGCTATTTTTTTTTCTCGTTCTACAGACATACCAAGACGTTTCCCGGGTTGAGTGTTTTGATACGCAGCTATCCCCAGACATTCTATGGTCTGTTTTGTTACGCAGCTATCCGCAGGCGTTTTATAATCTTACTTTGTCGCACAGCTATCCCCTGACGTTTTATGATCGTATCTTGTTGCGCAGCTATCCTCAGACGGTTTATGGTCTTGTATTGCTTTGCAGCTATCCGCAGACGTTTTATGGTGTTGTGTTGCTGTGCAGCTATCCCCAGAGGTTTTTTGGTCTTATTTTGTTGCACAGCTATCCACCAGAATGACGAGTCTGACATGGACGATGAGCGCATCAAGTCGCCGTTCGGTTCGAGTTTCCGCACCTTTGACGGCGCCGATTACTCCAATATCGCCACGATCGATGTGAAGAAGAACATCTTTGATCTGTGCACCGACTCGTCCGATCTTCACATTGCCGTAGTAGAGGTAAAATGATTTTTTCACATTAAGTGTTTTTTTCACAGATGTTGATTATTTCAGGTATTGGGATACTGTCCGGTAGATTAAATAAACTGAAATGTTGTACTGTACTGAGTACAGCTTGTGCCTCAGTAGTGCGCGCCTTATCAGTGAAGAATCTTAAAGGGCCTGTGAAAATAATGGCCTGATCTAGTCACAAAGATTCAACATTTTGGCAGGTCCCAGGAGCCAACCCAACCGATCCCCCGCCGTCCTCCCCTACCTCCCCCCCCCCCTAAAAAGGCATATATGTACATAAATAAATAAAATAATAGATTGGTTAGTACAATAAATAAATAAAAACAGAGAACCCGAGCTGACAGGGAATAAGTCACTGGTCCGCGCGTGCAATAATTATCTGTTATTACAGAACCTCCGCAATCAAGAGACGCTGTCCGAGGAGAGCGTGTGCCGCCTGTATGAGGTGGGGCGGCTGAAGGACGAGGAGGAGGACCAGGATGACGACGAGGAGGAGGGCATGAACGACGAGGAGGGTGGCGACGACGACGAGGAGGACGATGACGGCGACGACGACGATGACGACTTTGCTGGCGATGATGACGATCAAGACAATAACGAAGGTGCGTTTTTAGATCAGCCGACTTCGTCGGGCTGGCGGTATCACTTCACTAGAGGGGCGTCCGTCGTCTGTATGTACGCATGTAAACTTTTGCTTAAAACGCTTCTTCTTCAGTTTTGATCGTATGTCCTTTCCTTTAAAATTTTGTAAGAATGGCGTCCAGGTATGCCTCTCTTAAAAAAAATTACTTTTTTTGGCGATACGCCAAAAATCGGCCAAATGGTGGGCATTTGAAATTTCTGGTTGCCAATGTTCGAAATGCTTCTTCTCCCACAATTTTAATAGATTTCCTTTAAATTTTACGGAAATGTTCATTAAGAAGGCCTCTCGTCAAAAATTACTTTTTTTTTTGGTGATCCACCAAATAGGGGTTTGGGGGGAGCATTTTTTAATTTATTGGTAGCCAATTTTCAAAATGCTTCTTTTACAATTTTGATCGGATTCCTTTCCAACTGTGTGCGATTGTTTCCTAGATGGTTCTCTCTGAAAAAAAAATAATTTTTTTTTTGGCCGCCGGCCAAAAATTGGCCAAATGGGGGCATTTTAAAATTTTTGGTAGCCAATTTTCATAATACTTCTGCTTCTACAATTCTGATCGGATTACCTTCAAATTTTGTTCGCGGGCTGTCCTTTTTTGAAAAGTCTGGGAGCATTTTTCTTTTTTCGTAGCTAATTTTCCAGACGTTTTTCTTCCAAAGGTTTGATTGGATTGCTTTCGAATTTTGCATAAATATTCTCTAGGCTGTCACTTTTTGAAAATTACTTTTTGTTGGCGATCCACCAAAAATTGGCTGAATGGGGAGGGGGCATTTATAATTTCTTGGTTGCCAGTCTTCAAAGTGTTTTTTCCCACAATTTTGATCGGATTTCCTTCAAATTTTGCTTGTATGTTCACTAGGCAGTCCTCTTGTGAAAAGGGGACTTTTTTAGCGATCCGCCAAAAATTTGCCAAATAATGGCATTTAAAAAAACTTTAGTAGCCAGTTTTCAAAACGCTTCTTCTCTCACAATTTTATTGAGTGAATTACTTAAAAATCTTGTACGAATGTCCCATAGATGTTTCTTTTTCGAACAATTACTTTTTTAGTGATTCTCTAAAAATTTGCCAATTGGCGGCATTTTAAGTCTTGTTTTCCGAAATGCGTTGCCTGTTTGCAGTTTGATGGGATTTATTCCTTGCCTTCTAACTTCTAAAATATTGCTCTTCATGTTATGTTTTCTTTATAAATTCTTCTTTTTTTTTGCGCACCTCCAAAATTTTGCCTGATGCCGCTGTTTGAGTATTTTGGGGATCAACTTTTTCAAAATAGCTCTTCTGCAAGTAATTTTAGCCAGATTGCTTTCTTTTTTAGGCGTAATCAAACGTTAGGGCTCTTTGAAATTAACTTTTCTGAAATCTGCCAGAGATTAGGCAAATGCCAGCCTTTTCCGTAACGGGTTTTTAAAGTGAAGGGTCGTTTTTTTTTCGTCGATCGACGGAATCCGTCGATTTTGAGCCAAAATTTGTGATCCTCGAGATCAGTTGAATACTACAATAATTTATTCAGTTTTTTGTTCGGGGGGTGGGTGGGCTTGGTATTCGCAGATACTGTTGTAGAGATATTAAGTAGTCAGGTCTAAATTGTTCGCGCTCGCTTCTTCTGCGCTCAAGATTACACTAAGGTTCTTTCTGTGCATGAGCTGTGGTTGTCACAATATATTTACGTGGACATGAACTATGCGTAATGTATGTATGCAATTGCGTCCTTTTGTTATCACGAAAATATATCACAAATTTTTCCGACTCAAAATTGTCCGTCGATTTCGACGAGCCCGAGAACGATCCCTGTAACATATGACTGCCACTTTTTGGCGACCCTGTTGATACTTGATTCACTAGATCTGGGCTGGTCAAATGTCCCTAGACATTCATGGTTTTCTTCTCAACACGAATTCTAGAAATCGACATGTAGTAAGAAGAAAAATTTTTTGATCGGTTTGGTTGGGGTTGGGGGGGGCATGAAACAGGTAGGGAGGAAGTAATAGTTGCCCTGAGCGTTGGAGACGGCAGGTTGTTTGGGTGGAAGAGTGCATATTATGCCAAATTTTGGTGTTTTTGTTTGGTTTTTGAATAGCTTGAATAATTCTCTTGTGGCTGGTTAAGTTATGCCCCTTATCAGTAACAAGTAAACAGTACTTATAATTAGTAAGTACTCTGCTCACCGTAAAACTTTCGGCGATGCCTGTCTTTTATTCCACTTCTTCGTACAAGTACGGGATGACGTCATACATTTGCTTTGATGTTGTTGAAGAGAGCGATGGCGGGTTGACGAGTGAGAGTGTATCGGTGACACTCACGCCATCTGGTATAACTGTTGCTAGCGCCCCAATACATAGAAGCTTGTAGTTAAGAAGTTCAAAGGGTTTTTATAATTACAATTCATAATATAAAATAGACTGGAATAGAAAGAAGAATGTAGTTAAGGAGGTAAAAGCACTTTTTTAAATTGCAATTTAAGGCTACAGTCAACGCATTTTTTCAATACCCGAGCTTATTTATAATTAATGAACTAGCAGACTGGTAAAGTAAGTGATGATGTAGGCAGTTGTGTAGGCGTTGACGTAGGTGATGACGTAGGTCGCGACGTAGATGACGTGGGTGGTGATGTAAACGATGCCAAAGGTGAAGATGTAGATGACGGCGTAGATTATGACGTAGGTGATGACGCATTTGGCGATGTATGATGGCGTAAATGATGATGTGGGTGGTAACATAGAAAACACAGGTAACAACGCAAGCGGTGACCTATGTGATATTACAGGTGGTCACGTGGGTGATGTTTCCATTAGTGATGTCATGTTTTTTTCAGACGAATAGAAAAACAAGTTAATTGAATTCTTTTGAAAACAAGAGACGACATGTGCACAGAAGCAGTTCAAGAAATCTTCTTGAAATGGGCTTAAAATTAAGATAATATTATACCCTGGCAATAGCACTGCATGTCGGTATTTTCCTCTCAAACGTTTAAACAACAGCATTGCGCACTAACGGGCCCTTTTACAGTCTAGTTCTCTGTCACACAGTCTCACTGATGAGTGCGTTTTCGCTGTGTTTATTGATGTCTTGGTGAATTCCTTGCAGAGAACGGATCTGGCTCTGACAATGCAAACAGCGACGACGACGACGATGACGCCGTGCTCGAGTACGATGCCGACAGCACCGACTCGGAGGTCAACGACGATGACGTGGACGACGATGACGACGACGATGACGTCCTGTTTGAACTGTCTGACGTCAGCAGTGGCCCCTGGATATGACGTCACGGCGTGTACACAGTGCTCTGATTATAGTGATGGCATTTAAGGCTGTAGTGTGTATTGATAAGGACCTGTGTACACAGTGTGTATTGATCATCGTCATACTTTGACTTCGTTGTTGTATTTATCCATTGCCTATGTCTTGATTCGCGGGCCTGTATGGACAACAAAAGTGAGCGGAGACATTCAAGTCTGTGTACTCCTATAGAAGAACGGTGCTTCTAATTCTGCTCGTGTGACACTGGAAGCCAGGTGCATACGCGCTGGGAAGTTCGCAAATCCGTGCTCGCTATCGTTAAGTGTGGTGCTTAGGACGCGCTGTGGTCGTTAGCCAACAAGACCCTCAGAGTTACGTGAGGATGTCACCGCGCACCGATTCAAATCATGCAGGTGGTGCTAAGGAAAGATGGATGTAGCATTTTACAGGTTCAGCAAATACGCATTTCCCCCCTTAATAATTTTATCATTTCATTAAGCCAGTTGTTCTTTGATTTGATTTTAGAAAGCTAAAAATATATATATTTAAAAAGTATGGGTCCCGCAGAAACAAAGAGCATAGTCCCGATATTTTATTATGCTAACATTATTCGATTCTTAGTTGAAATTTAAAGTACGAAATGGACAGTCAGGAGGGTCAATTTTATACTGCTCGTCGGTTTAATTTCATAGTTAAGTCATTGTGTGTCGTTGTGGAGGCAACACTAGTGTATTGTACTGAGTATTAACAAAGTAATAAAACGGTTCTTAATGACGTCATTTGGTCTCTTTATGCTTCACGTTCATATTTATAGTAACCTTTCACTGAGTGAACACTGATGGTACAGTCTATCACAAGAAAATAAATTCAGTGCTCTTACCACCGCCATTCCTCTTCAGTTTTCATTTTACTGTCTTGTAATTTCTTGCGCTCTTCCATATATTTTAGGTTTAACCTCGTGTGCTGCGATTTTAAATTATGTGTATGGATAATGCAGACCACCGTCCCTAAGACTTGGACTAATATACAAATTCATGAACGGCTGACGTCTGACGGGCGGATATACACATTCCTGAGGTCTGACCGACACTTATACATTCCTGGTATCCCGACAAAATGCCTCGCGACATAACGCCTCGCGATAAAACGCCTCGCGACATAAGGCCTCGCGACAAAACGCCTCAAAATGTAAAGTGCGACAAAACGCCTCACTCGTATAAACTCCCTATTTTCCCCAATTTTTCTTACTTCGACTAAATGACTTGTTTTTTAGCCAGTCTGGCGACTTTCGCGGATTAGATGTCATGCAATACTCCGATATCTCTGACATTCAGTGACTCTGATCGGACTACTCTTTGAATGCAAGACCAGCAAAGGAAGCATTTCTTTGTTTTCGCTCTTCTTCCTTTGTAGAATATAATATATAACAAGCATCTTGGCGTAGAAAAAATGAGCAAAAATGTCAGAAAATATGGAAAAGCAGTACGAGCAAAAATTCAGAAACAAGTTCAATGACAAATGTGTAATAGACGAACAATGAGTGTACGATAAAAAGTAAGAAAAATGGGGGAAAATAGGGAGTTTATACGAGTGAGGCGTTTTGTCGCACTTGATATTTTGAGGCGTTTTGTCGTGAGGCCTTATGTCGCGAGGCCTTATGTCGCGAGGCGTTTTGTCGCGGATTCATACATTCCTATGACGTATGTTCGACTCATATACACATTTCTGTGAGGTCTTATTGACCAAACGACCCTCTTGTTAAATTTTTCAATTACGTTGTTTCACTGCACGGAATGTTTGAAAAAAAGAAGCCTGTTCTGTATTGTACGGCGTCGTAATTTTAATGATGCGGTTGTGATGATGAAAGTTTATGCGGTCGCCTTTGCTTGGTACAGTTAATTATGTCTCCTGGGCCAAGAGGAAACGCATAATTTGTACGTCCTGAGTGTGTACGGGTATGTGTTCGAATCCTGATTCTTACTGTTCGACTTTATACCCTCAATCCCGTCTTAAGCCCTCAGGCAAAATTTATTAAGGCCTATTCCTATCGACATTTCCGTCTATCCTTCCGTCCGTTCTTTGTTCGCCTGTTAGCCATTAAGTTTTCTCTGGAGTTTTTGTTATTTCACACTGGTAAAGGAATATATGTTTGAGTTATTTTCATGATATTTGTTTTTTCTCGCTTAGTTTTTTTGTTGAACAATGTTAATAATATGGTGTGTTTCATTTTAAGTATGCACCTCTGGCTCAGGGCTTTGCAAATTTGTTTGGAAATTTTGTCAAAACTGGTCGAACACAGCCAAAATTTCAGAAAAGCAACATAATACCAATTGTATAGCATTTATCGTTCAGTCATTTCAGACTTTAACTGGAAAGATCCCAGGTAGCGCTTCAGCGGAATTGTAGTATTTTGATTATGGGTTCCGCCAAAATTGACCTAAATATTAAAAAAACACTGATAAATCTCTGGAAAAAAACACAGTGTTGCTCATCCCACAAATTCGCATCGATTGCTTTAAAATTTGATTGCAATGTTCTCCCAGGAGATCTCCATCAAATCAATATTTTTTCAAAATTGGTGGCTTTTCCTTTCATCTTGCAATATCGTCGCTTTTACGACTGGGGACAATGTCCACGGACGTTTCTGTTTTCGTTATTAATTTACAGTGTAAGTTGAATTCAGTTGGAAATACTTGATTATATTTCCGTAAAGTTTTTCGAAACTTCCTGATTTCAAGTGCTGTACATAGAATGTGATTTAAAAAATATGAACATGTCGAATTTTTTTAATTAACCCGATTACTTAATGAGAAGCACTAGCTGAATCAATCTATTAAAACTGCAAGCCATTCAATAGCTTTGCACTCTGCTATCTATGTGGTCTCTCACCCTGTCTTAACTGTCTTAACCGTTTCAACACGAAAGAAGCCAAATTTGCTAGACTTCAATGGTTATTAACACTTGACAACTCTTTGACTTGGTCAAGGCTTATATGAATTTGTGCGGGCAGCCGATGGTGCTTTTTCTTGACAGTAAAAATTCATTTTATTGTCTCCGCTTCTTCTCTGATACTTTAGGTCCTAGGACCACATAACTTTGTACTTACGTAGAAATTGATCTGAGGGTGTGCATCCCGCCTTTTCCTTCTATAATTTCGTTTTCATGCTTAAAACACAATGGGAACACAGCTGATTTTGGAATAAACTAGAACCTCATTTCGCTAGCGAAATGTTAAACACTTCACAAAAATTAAAACACAAAAATACTTTCTTCAATGGGTTATTTCTTGAATAATATATTGCAAACAACAAAGTTTGAATACGTCTTATTAGCAGAGTCGTGTTTGGTTTTTGTTGACTTAAGGTTTTATTGACTGATCAGGTATACGCTGTGTTATCTGTTTACGCAGTGAGAGCTCCACTAAGCTGAGCAACTGTGTGGTGTCCTGTGCTATACGTTAAATTCTGCGCATTTACTTGCAAAAACTCTTTTCACATGGCGTTTTAACAAAGAAAACGAAATCGAAGACGAAAATAAAAAGTGACATGCACATGTTCAGATCAAGCTCTTCATAAGTCCCAAGTTTCATGGTCCTAGGTCCCATAGTGTCAGAGAAGAAGAAGACACAAAAAATCGGAAAACTGTCAAGAAGAAAAAAAGGACGAACGGCTGCTCGCACAAATTCATATAACCCTTGCAAGCCAAAGGCTTGTCAAGTGTTAATAAATACAGTGCATTTAAAAGAAAAGTAACGGTTGAGCAAAACAGCACAGCTTATGGGTGTTACGCGAGCTCTGCCTGCATAGAGAAAAAGTGTTAGTCCGTTCAATCAATAAAGCCGTTGAGCCATCATAACCAAGCAGAGGAACCTTATAAGCCGCATACGTGCTGCGCCATAAGCTCTCTACTTAGTCGTATTACAGACTATGCGGCTTGTAAAAAACTTCATGTTGTTCGAGAAATAATATGCAGTTCAAAGAAATATTTTTACTTTTAATGTTTGTCAAGTGTTGAAGATTTCGCTTGAGAAATGCGTTCTAGTTCATATTTGTTCTGTAGTTGATACTACTCGATTTGCTTGACCTGTATGGTTATTGATATTTGTTCTGTACTTTATACTACTCAGTTTAACATAATTTCAGTGCGGTTTAAAGGTTTAAAATAAATAAAATCCGTTTATACTCACACGATTGCTTCCTTGATGGACATTGTTTTTTATTTAATTTTTTTTTGGGGGGTAGTCCTAGACCACACTGATATTAATGGGTGTTCCACGACAAAATTACTGGAATGCTCACGACCTCATTTTCAAAACTGTAATGTTGAAAGAGTAAAGTTTAAACGGCTGGCTTGTAAATTCCCGACTATTCAGTTAAGTGCTTCTCTTAAGGCTTTTCTTATTGCAACATCCCCAAAACTGGCAGGCAATAAATTTTAATAAATTCAGAGCTTCCGTTTTAACAGCAAGGCCCTGTACTTGTACGGATTTGTGTGAAGTCAGGTTTTGATGTTCCATATGGGTAATATTATGCTGACACCGTATTTCCCGATCAGCCGCAAACAATAAGGACCGATTTCAAGAAAGGGGAGTGATAAGAAAGCACAAGAAGTAAGTATGAGAAGGGTTGAGATATTATCGATCTGGTGTATCTAAAATAAAAATAAATGTAAACCAAACACAATCCGAGCAACAAGTGTCGAGAAAATGTCACTTTGATTTGTCCAGTCAATGTATATACAGTGCTCAAAAACGAAAATGCCAACAAGTGACAATTGCGCATACTTTATGTGAAAAGATTAAGCGGCAATTGGTACTAGTTATTCATATAAAAGCTTGGCTCTGTCACTGTATAGGAAGATAAGCAGAAAAGAATAGCACAGGAACAATGTTACGTTTTAACAGGTTGGAATAAACTACACTGTAAAATCATTGCTATTTTACGTGAGTCATGCATTCAGTGAATTTCTTTGGTTAGACTTTCGATTACATGTACCAACTAAAAGCTGTAATAAACAGATTAAACAATAAGCCTTGTTAAAAGTATATGAATTTAATGGTGTATATATTCTCAATTTAGTGGTTATCTGTAAAATACCAATCTGTAAAATATATGCATATGCATTGTGTTTCTTCATAATATTCCTTTCAAATGCCCAAGAGGACATAAAGAAAAATAACATAAAAATTTCTCAGGCTCTGAACATTGGAAAAAGTTAAAACTTGGTGGGATTGTTGTTTGGTAGGACCGAAAGATTCTGTCAATGTTTTTCGCGAGCAGAGCGAATGAGTATGGTAAATAACGTTTTTACGTAAAATATGTAATATGCTTATGCTTAAGCATAAAATATGCTTTTACAAAATGGTATGTGCAAGATACCTCACAAACGAAATGTCGGATCGACTTGAAACTTTATGTGTTTCTTTCTTTTGGGTAGTTCAAACGATTCTGTCAACTTTTGGCGTATGTTACGCTGTTGAGAAAGGCGTAAAAACCTTGTGTGCAAAATTACTCCGCCGTTCAAATGTAGTGAGACATGCTTGCTAGATTATGTTAAATTTTGTCGAGAGTAGAACGAACAATTGCGGCATATGACGTCAGCACGTAAAAATTGTATACATTTTGAACAATCTTTTGTGAAAATATCTCGGTAACGGAAGCCGTATTGACTGCAAATTTTATTTGGGTATTCCTTCATTCAGTCGGACTTTTGAGTGTTGAGAGAAGGGCAGGGTGAAGGTGTGTTGGGGTGGTATATGCATTAATAAATACTACGCAATACCTAGAAATGTAAAAACCGCGAAATAGATTCAAAGGGGATAACCACGACATCTTTTATGTCCTTAAAATGATTGGTGAAACTGCTTGTTATCACTTACAAACTTCGTTTGCAACTGGGAATAAGTTTGTAGTTATTCTGGAAATTTCTGCTCCTTATTGTTTTTTTCTCCTACACTATTTGAAAGAGGAAGAATCTGAAAAGGTCGCAGTGAATCCGAAATATTTTTATTTCAGCGGTCAAGTCAAATTGAGGTTAACTTGAAGTCGAAGTTTTTTTACAGAATGATTTCTGGGAAACTCCTTCGAGCCTTTCAGTCAGTGGAGCTTTATATTTGGTGTACTTGCGGGCAGAGGTCAAAATATTTTTTCAAAAGCCTCTTCATTACGAAAGATGGCTAGAAAAACCAGCCAGGTCGTAATTTGAATACACAAACGTATTCTGTAGGGGTTAATCCTGCATCCCGAATCTTGACCCTGAGGTTCTTCAAGGTCAAAAGTCACGTGACATCGTGTACCGTTAACGATAGGACGACTAATCTCGAAAACAGTCAGAGATTTTGAGCTCATTTCGACGTTACATAAGAGGTACAATGGTGATCTTGACCTCAGACATTGTCAAGTCAAAAACCGGAAGTTTACCATTATCTCGAAAACGACCAGGGGAGGGCGATTTTGAGCTCATTTTCGGTGACCTTGACATTCTCGATCAAGGTCAAGGTCAAAAACCGAAAGTTAATCATTATCTCGAAAACGGTTTTAGATAGAATGATTTTGAGGTTATTTTCGACCCTTTGAGCCTGAAAGACATTGCATAAGAGCTACCTCGGTGACCTCAACCTCGATCACGGCCAATGTAAAAAACCGGAATTTGACCATTATCTGTTACTGTTACAGTTAAATTTTAGATAAGGTGCGGTCATTGACTATGCCTATGTTTCGTAATTCGGATAAAACTGACAGAAATATTGGCAAAAATCCACTTTTTGCTAAGATTTTAAGTAACGTTAGTTAAATAATCTTACCGTCTTAAATTTCGAATTAGGGGGCGGACTTTCGTACCTACTTGGCTTTTTTTTATTTTGCCAAAAGTTGGAGGAAACATTGGCGGAAAGCCATTTTTGAGTAAAATCTTAACTAACTCCAGGAAAAAGCCTCACTCTTTTAACATTTTAATGAATGTAGCAGGCATTACTACCTGCCTGGCTAGTTTTTTTTCTGGCTTTTGGTCAAAACTTGGAGGAAATTTTACCGAAAACACTAAAACAAAATCAGTAATATCTAAACGTACATTAGAGAAATGGCTATTATCTTTCTGAAAAAATTGGCGCAGTTAAAAAACCTTAAAAATCTTAACTAATGCCAGGAAAATACTTCATTGTCGTGAACTTTTACACACCTGACCATTACTTATTTTTGGTGACTGGCCAAAATTTGGTGGAATTACTGGTGAAAAACTTTAAAAAATCAATAAAATCTGAACTCACACCAGAGAAATGGCTTTACTGTCTTTAAATTTTACATAAAGATTGCGGTCATTGGCACTTAACTGGCTGGTCTTGTTTTTCGTAATTCGGAAAGAGATTAACAGAAATTTTGACAAAAAACACTTTCTTACTACAGTCCTAAGTAACGCGAGTTATATAATTTTAAAATCTTAAAGTTTTTAATCAGGGGGGACGGACTTTCTATCCTACTTGCCTTTTTTATGATTCGCCGAAAACTGGAGGAAATATTGACAAAAAACTTTTTTCAGTGACATCTTAACTGACTCCAGGAAAATAGTTTAATTGTCTTGAACCTTTTAAGTGAATCTATCAGACATTGCTACTCAACTGGACATTACTTGTTTTTTATGCTTGACCAAAATTTGGCAGAAATATTGGCGAAAACAAAATGGCCTTACTATCTTCAAATTTTAGATAAAGATAGCGTCATTGGTACTAACCTGACTGTTACTGTTTTTCGTAATTCAGAAAACCTGGCGGAAATATTGGCAAAAAACTAGTTTCTTACTAAACTCTTAACTAATGCTAGTTATATAATCTAGTCCTCGAGATCTTTTTTTAAAACGTATAACCTCCTATGATTTAATGGAACCGTGGGCACCTGGCTTTAACTTTTGGGTCTTTCACTTAAAATTGGTTAAAATATTGGCAATAAAACGATCTTAAGCAAATCCAGGAAAATAGCCTTACTGTCTTGAAATTTTAAGTAAAGGTAGCAGGTATAACTGCGTACCTGGCCATTGCATTTTTGTTATTGTCCAAAAATTGGCGGTAATTTTGGCGAAAAACCAACAAATTTTCGATGTGTAAAATTTCAAAGTCTCACAGTGACCTTGACCTTTGATTCAAGGTCACTCAAAGGTAATCAGGTCACGATCCTTCTCCATAAAAGCCACATACCAACTTTGGTTGAAATCCGTCCAACTGAATTTGAGATATCGTGTCCACAATAGAAGCCTTACACACTTTACAATCAAGCTAAAAAATTTTAACGAACCGCCAAAAACAGTAACAACCAGGTAGCAGATAATGACCAAAATCAGTAATAGCCATGTAAGTGCCAATGACCGCTATCTTTAACTAAAATTTCAAGAGAGTAAGGCAATTGTTGTGGTATTAGTTAAGATTTTACTTCAAGGTCGGCAGGACGGATTTCAACCAAATTTTTTCTGTAACTTGTATGTAAAAGGTGTCGCAACCTGATTAGGTTGGGGTGACCTTGGGTCAAAGGTCAGGATCACTGTGAGACTTTGAAATTTTGCACATCTGTTCGTTTTGGACACCATATCTCAAGGTCGGTTTTTTGTCTGTAACTTGTACGTAAAATGTGTCAAAACCTCATTAGGTTGGGGTGACCTTGGGTTAAAAGGTCAACGTCACGGTGATACAAACTGAATTCCGAATGCTACCGAAGCGTGGTAACTGTGGTTACGTATTACCTAGGTGTGATGTTGCTCACAGACGCATACTTCGTACTTTGCTACTCAAAAGGCAATGCTATAAGAAGAATGAAAAAAGCTTCACGATGGACTTAGTGTTTGGACGCGTTTTAGACAATACTTAAACCTTTGGTTTAAGTTGCTGTCCCGACCGGAGTCTCCGTCAGGTTGAGCTGTAACAAATCGTTTTATACTATTCACAGTGTCACAGTCTGGTCGTACATTAATTTTAAACCGACTCATCGCCATTTCCGGTTGTTGGTGGTTCGCCCAGTTTTCGGAAACATTGGCAAAAAAAAAACACACATTTTCTTATTGAAATCTTGAGTTCTTCGCCACCAAAGTAAACAATGTGAATAAAGTGCGACTCTGAATGACAGAGTTACTGTGCCACACACTAAAGCCTGAACAATTGGCTAGACACAATTCCGGTAGATAGCGTTAGGATCCAATTTACATAATCCGCAAGAAAAATTACTGTGTACTGTTATGCAGACGTCGAGGTCATCAAAATACCTCTTATGTAAGGTGTTTTGACCCGAAGGGTGGAAAATGAGCTACTCTACTCTACTCTAACCGTTTTCGTGATAAGGGTCAACTTTCGGTTGTCGACTATGATCTTGACCGAGAAGGTCAAGGCAACCGATGTGCGGCTTATGTAACGCCTTTTAATTTCAAAGGGTAAAAAACGAGCTTAAAATCGATCTACTTCCAGTTTTCGACTTGACCAAGAGGTCAAGGTCATGTAGGTACCCAAGTATCGTCTTTTAGGCTCAAAGTGTTGAAAATCTCTAACCGCTTTCAAGATAAATCGTTCTGTTGCTGACGATTCACAAGATACAAAGGTTAAGTGACTTCTGGTATTAACCCTCAAGATCTACATTCAGGTTGCTATGTTGATCTCAGTCTATACATGTACAAAATTTCGTCTTTGTACGTAAATGATCCGGAAGGACTTGTCTGGAAACCATCTGAAAAACATCCAAAAAAAAAATAAATAAATAAAGGCAGAAAAAAGCAATAAACTTTCGGAATAACTACAAAATTATCCCCATTTACAAAGGTAGTTTGTAAATGGAAATAAACTTTTAGAATAACTTCAAACTTATCTCCATTAACACAAAAAAAATTAAATATCTTAAATATGTACTTCTTGCCGCCCAGCGACATAAATCGAGAATTGATGTCTGCTAGAAGGGCTAGATGTATATACAATACCTTACAATTTTGCATTTCTCCGCATATATGGAGGACGTTTAAACATCACATTGCACTGGCTTCTTGATTCAAATATAGTCCTGAACTCCTGTTCAAGGCCCAGACCAACTTCTACTCCCCCCATGAGTATCATGAGGGAGGGGGGCGGTGTAGCTCTTAACGAGACGACACATTTCCCAGTAATACCCATCGGAGAGGATGATCGACATTTTATCGGCGTTTTGACGGTGGACGTTTTGTCCCGGATACCGCCTCTTGATCTCTCTCCCGCACCTCCCCTTTGACTGCAAATTCCACTGGTGGTCAAATGGTCGGTTTTTCATTTCGCTGGTAGTCAGACGACCTGTTTACCAAGAACTTCACCTGTATTAAAACTTGGCCTAAATTTGGCAGTTGACATCGTGACTGTAACGTCGCTGTTCTAAATTTCGCTGGTCTAAATGTCGTGTCCGATATGTCCTTGGCTTATATGCCGGACGTTCGACTGCCAGTGGTGGGCTATGAATCATTTACATTTTGTTGGTTTACATGGTATTTCTTTCTGAAAGTATGAACTTGATCCTTTGGCGTTGTCAAAGTAGTTTAGGAAATGCTTTTGAAAGATTTTGCCTCAGTGTATATATACTAAACCTTTGTGGTTCTGCGGTAAGGTACTTGTGCCTGGCTTGAAATTAGGAAAAGCGGGTCTGAGATGAAAACGCCGGGCCTTAAATCACACTAATGCAAGGCCAAAAAAAAAAAAAAAAAAAAACATGTAAACATTTCGACGTTGCTCCAACGTTGATCTAAGGTTGCGATGTCGACCAGACCAAATTGCAAAATTAATTTTAGTTGTAATTTGATGTGACTGATCACGACCATAGACCAACGTCAAATGGCACAAAGTTGAATAGATGTTGGATACAAAAGCTGCTTAGATTTTGCTTTTGGTCGCACCCCCAACCCCAACCCGACGTCAAAGCAACGCTGAAAAGACGTCTCGAAATTGGCGTTGTATAGACGTCGAATAATCGACGTTATATATGCGTTGGGGGTCTTAACCAAACAGCAGTTTCATCATTTATCGCTCTCCGGAAATTGAAGCTATGAGAGATTGCTGCAAAAATGGACCAAAATGAGGACATAAAATATGGGAATTTCATAGAAGTTTGACGAATGGGTACCAGGACAGCATTGTCACTGTCTGGATGGCAAATTCTAGACTGATATTTTCACAACGTGTATACAACGTAGCTCTCCCAACATCTGCACAAATATGGGAAGTGGATGTTGTTTCGACTTCCACTTGCAACCTATTCACAACGTTGAAAAGACGTCGGATAATCAACGTCTATTTAGACAGACGTTGTTTCGATTTCCATAACCAACCAAAAGCCGGCGTTGAGCCGACGTCGTGTTCGGCGTCTAATCCAACGTTGATCCCACCCCGCGATGTTTACTTGGAAAATGATCAGGTATATCATTATATGTAGATGATGTTTTAAGCAGATACAGTTTTTAAGGTATGAAATGTTTTAAAAAGCAGACAACTGGGTGCATTTGAGAAGAGTCTAATAACCAGGTTTTTGACATCCATAATAAGTGCTAAGATGCCTTTGATGTTAACTCAACATCCCACTGCTTCGATGCTTCTAACGTTGTTATTAACGGTTCGCTTGTAACGTCGATAATTTCACCAGCTGTGGTGGCGAAATGCCTTTACTGTTACATCACTCACTAGACAGAATGTATTGCCTCTCAAACGTGGACGATTAGTAGTGTTTTACATCACCCATCCGAAGGCTAACATTATATGCGGGTCCTTATAACCTACACCACTTTCGACATGCTGTTTATCATACTATACTTCCTGTAGATGCGCGTCAATGTGTTTAAGCCTCAACTTTTTATGGCTGCTTTTGAGTTTTTGTGGACATTTTTAAGGCTGAATCTCTTAACCGTAGTATAAACCCTGTTTCCATTAATTAAGACAGGTCCAGACCTACGTTTCGACATTTACCGTCAGAATAGTAACAAATAATTTATACAGAACGAGACGCTTCGACACGCAAATATATTTTCGAAAGAAAGTATGTTAATTGGTATTCTGTTATTGAACGTAGCAGAAAAGCATGTCCAAGTTGTCAAATAGACTGTTGTTTATCACGTAAACTTGATTCTGCGAAGGTCTTTTCTTGCTCGCAAATGCGCTTGCAACAGAACATATAAATGTGTAAATCAATGCTTCTCGCAAGTCAGTAGCAATTCAATAAATCGTGTAGGAAGGAATGTAGGCTTTTAGGAATTTTTACACGGATTCTTTTGCTATCGAAGGCATGATATAGTGCTTAATTAAGCAACTATTCGTTTAGAAAAGAAAGATAACTTTATTATAACTTATACAGAATTGCCACAAGAATGGTAAAGCCTCGAAAGTAAAAGTGATCAAATGAAAGGGATAACATAACATCTGGTTAGAGTAATAATCAGACAATTTTTCTCTAAATTGTCTCTTTGTCTTTTATGAATCAGTGTCCCTTATGAAAAAAAATTAACTCAGCAAAGAGGTTTTTTCTATTTTCTCATGCCAAAGACTGTTTAATGCTTGTTACAGTTTGGTCAGGAGAAAGAAAACAGGCGTTTTTTTCTGAATTTTCTGGCCCATCGAAGGTAGTTACTGTACGCATGTTGATTTAGCTTGTCTCGTTGCTGAAACTATTCTCTATTGCAAATGATAACAAATGCGATACGCACATCTTGTAATTGATCATATAGTGATCCTTTATGGCGACAATAACGCCAGTATGCTACACTTTGGAAAGTAAAAGATCTATCAAACTCCAGCTCAGATAACTGTTTAATTACGTTCATTGAATTCGAATAACTGATAACAATACGGCGAAAAAACCTGAATACGTCGACGACCCTCGTAATTTAAATGCAAGTATTGATGCAAAAAAAAAAACCCCAAGGGGGGGGGGGGACACTTGGTATCATATGTGTTACCATACGCCAGGTGCAGTTCGCGCGGAGTTCCAGTTTCGTTAAGAAAGGGGGGAGGGGGGTTCTTTCAGAATTGTACTCCACGTTTGATTCAAAAAAGGGGGTATTATTTCTAGCTCAGCACTCCGCGTTTAGGGATCTTTTTAAAAAGTCGGGTACCAGTTGGTACCTGAGTGCCCCCACCCCTCCCTGGGGCAGAAAATAATGAATACTCACATACTTGCACTTGTTTATTTAAAAAGACATACATAAATTTTCTGGTTGCAAAAGAGATTGTTTTTACATGTAGAAATTGCGCAAACATTGCACTTGTTAGGTGCTTATATAGAACAGTTCTTCTATCGCATATATTTTCAGAGTTTTGTTTCTCTTGTGTGACTTGAATTAACAGCAATAAAAAGTTCAACCCATAACTCTAAACTGTGAGCTTTAAAGTAAGATTCAGAGTTCAAAGCAAACAATAGCGAACATCGTATCTAATCGTGGTATATTTGTACACACTTCTTTTTTTCCCACCGCCCCCTTGCCCCCCCCAAAAAAAAAATTAAATAAGTAAAATGAAGGAATCGACATATGGCATTCATCACGTATTATGGAATTAAAAAATATACTTATCTAAAAAAACCTTTTAAACTTTCAAGTTTATGTCTCAAAAATAAAATGGTTACAGTGTAGTCATAAATCACTGCAGAGAAAAGTAAATAAATGCTTCACTTTACGTACTTTTTTTAATAGCAGAATTCCGAGCTCAAGAGGTAAATCATTAAAGATTAAGTGATGCCTGTTCAGTATTCCTCCAAACTGTCAGTACTTTAATGTTTGACACCGGAAATACCTTGGAAAAGACGTTTCAGGCCAATCCAACCTTCAAAACGATACTGTTTGTCAAAGTCAGAATCTGGCATTTATTTCCGCAGAAAAAAATCAGATTGTTTATTCTTGTAGCAGCCAAAATTTGGTGTTCACTCGTGCATATTTATTCAGCCCCAGCTGAAAAAAAGAGAATAAAAGTAAATTTGATAAAAAACTAGTTGGTTGCCTAAAAAAAGTATCTTGGTGAAGGTTTGCAACTGCCTGAATGTCGACAGTGCTGCCTCGCTATTAAATCGTAGCCGCACTTAAAAACGAGGGTGTACGTACTGTTTTAATCAATGTTATTTATATTAAAATACAATTTTAGAAAATTTTACTACAGGCAAGGAGAATTTTACACAAATATGCTGTGTTCGTATGTTATAAATCTGTGAATGGACAAAGTTTTGAGTGACAGATGAATTGAAATTAAACAAAAAAACTTTTATTTTGTTTATTTTTAAATTGGTGAACATTTTAACAGGCATTTGGTGATGGTATGACTGAACTTTAATCTTGGTGTTTGAATTTTATTGAACAAAATAAAAGCTTGCCTAGCATACATCCCCCAACCCCCACTCCCCTGGCCCCCGATGCTTAATAAAAACAGCTATAATATGTACACTGACTAGAAAACATACTTGCAAAAGCAGTTAAAACGTTTCCATAAGTGTTATTCACAACCAGTTTTTTTTTTTTTTTTTTTGGGGGGGGGGGGAGCACCCACACGTGTGCTAACAGAGCTAAACGCCACCTGATACCGAAGCATGCTGAATGCTGTATGATGCTGTGTGATGGCAACACTCCTTGTTCACACAAATGTCACTGACGCGAATGTTGTTCGCGTCTATTCGAGCAAATGGACCAGCGGGTTACTTCCGTGTACCCGAGTGACTCATTTTTAATAAAATTTTGGAAGTTTTCGATGGATTTCTTTATATAAACGTTTTATAAGCACATTTACATAAAGCACAGTAAAATTACTTACAGCTAGGAAGAAAATTTAAACGTTGAAAACTTCCCGACATTGAAATAACTAATACTTTTACTTCATTTTCTTACGCTTTCCATTCCAGTCATGTAGCTATGAATTAAACCAAGAAATGGTGACGGCTAGGACGTAAAAGCGCTAAATAAACAGTGCGAACAAGCATGTCCAAGGACATGACCCAGCCGAGTTATCAAACAAAGAAAGAGAGAAAAACTCTGAAACAAATACTGTTAGGCCAAAAATGAAGAACTTTGTTTCCGAACGTAACTTTTTCATAATTTTAATACACGAAAACGAGTTTTCCCGGGTGGAAGCTACCCGAAAAGGGATGTTGGAGAGGTTGGGTACGATTCACGTATTTACCGACATTTACACAATTTTACATTTTTTTTAAATTCCACCATTTCGGCATTTTTTTTTTTTTTTTTTTTTTTGTCATTTGCGAAAAAAGCAAAGTCCAGGTGGAGAAGCACCTAAGAAACTGTCCATTCAAATTTTATAAATATCTGAAAAAGACTGAGAGAAATGAATGGTTTGACAATTCAGTTATTTACTACTATTTATTCCAGTTTTTGCCAAACTTCAAAATTCCGCCATTTCGGCAGTTTTTTCGAACCGCGAAAAAAATAAGAGCCTGGCAGGCGAATTCCTGGGGAACATCCCTGCGTAACATCTAAACGATTGCAGTAAAACTGTAGCATTTTAGCATTTTAAAAATGGGTCAAAACGGGCACAAAAAGTGCCGCCATTTTGTCAGTTTTTCGTCAATCGTCAAAAAGTAATAGCCAGATGGGAGACCACCCAGGGAACATTCCTGCGTAATATCAAAACGATTGGAGTAAAACCGTAGGAGGAGAAGCTTTTAAAAAAAAATACGTTCAAGTCCCCTATAGTGATACGACTAACCTAGTCCGACAAAGTCGGCTGGGTTACAAAGGTATGAAAAGCGCAAGAAAGTAGTCAAAAGCGCACATTCCTTAACCTGGTAAAATGGATGATTTTTTCAATACATCACGAAACTGGGTTAACACAGTTGTGTTCCTGAAATAATTTCTGTGGTTAATGGCACCGCGCAGACGCGCTGTGCTGAGAATTATCTACCCCGTTGCTGAAATCCATCTGCACATAACAATGGTTGTGAATCATTTCACTCTCATTTCGATTTTTGCATTTCTGCCCGAATTACCTCACCATTAGGAGCCTGGATACGCCAAAACCAGCCAAGAAGCAAAAGCAAGAAAAACTCCAATTTCTCAAGAAACAACATACAAAGATGAGAAAGACTTTGTTAAAAGTATCGGACATAGATTCCGAGCATTCAGTTTGTAACGATGAAAGCAAAATTAAAGTCACTTTGTAAAGATGAAAACAGTATCTGAAGTCACTTTGTAAAGATGGAAGTAGTATTTTAAGTCACTAAAGACAATTGTTTGTGATTTAACCTGTAGATGGACACTCAGAGCTGGGTTATATGGCTGTGCCAACTGGGTTAACCACCGTTGTCGTTTTATCAGTTGTATCTTAACCTGTAATTTTTGCGCTTTTGCTACATAAAAAGATTTGCGCTTTTACATCTTTTTTATTTGCGCTTTTACGTCCTTTAATTTTGCCCCTTTACGTCCAAAATTTGCGCTTTTGAGTTTTTATCTAGGTGACATGAGAATGTTACCTAGAAATTAAAAGACCAGTCTGTTTTCAGCGAAATTTTGGGGGCTCTTTCGAGGTAGCAATCCCCACCCCTCGACCTCTCCGACCCCTCCCCCATCACCAAGATACGGGAGATCTTCTAACCAATAGCTGGCTTTTTATCCACACACAACTGCAATATACCTCGGTGTAAGCCTTTTGCAGTTTCTCCTTACGGTCGACAAATACAGCCATCATAATTGAACTGTTATTCAAATAGCAAAAATAGGGTCACCAACTTGGCAACGACTGGTATAAAACATATCAAATTATGGTCTGAATATGGTGGCCTATCAGCAGTCTCTTTATATATATATCACATTTCATACACTGCTTTAGGCTTTCTTCAGTCTATTCCCACATGTACATAAAGATGATGCAACAATTTCCTGTAGCCAAAAAGAAGAATAAAAAAAATTGAAGTTTATACAAACACTGATATCAAAAAGCTTTTTATATGGAAATCACGCCACGTGAAGGGTATGAGATTTGGGCACGGTTTTGGGACGTTTCCGAATGATGCACAAATCTATTTTAAAGCTATCAGTATATACGCTGGCACTTTGTTATCTCGAAATATCGGTACTGAACTGAGCTGCGTATACGAGAAAGACTCGAGGTTTCCAAGGCGGATGTTTTAACAGCCTTAAAATAACCAGGACCTTCCTGAAAACAGGTTTTCCCAGTGAAAAAAGAAAAGGATATAAATGTTGATAAGTACTAATAAGTGGAGTTTAGGTTCGTAATCTGACCATACTTAACTCGTTGAAAAAAAAAAAGAATCACGAACGTTTTCAGACCATCAAATGACTCATAAATGAACAGAAAGCAAATAGTCCTAAGGGTTTTGTCTAACATAATTTGAACTGACAACCATGGGGCAAATATAGAGGGACTTTTGTGGACAGAAGTCCCGTTGGAGCTGAGAACTGTCACCCATTAACCATTACTTCACTAATTTATCAATGTACTTTTGCCACCCCGCCTTGGAATAGTGTGGGGTCTAAAAGTGTCATCTGCATTCTTCGTATCTGTTGGATTCCCATTGACAACAGTGGTGTGCAGTCGTTTTGGTTTCCTTGGTAACGAACCATTAGTCCTTATCCGCGAATGATGCATATTATTACCAAGTGTACCATTACAGTTTGTAGACACGATGAGTAATGCGTTATCCATTGGTGTACTGTTATTTTCAGCGTACGTTGGCCCAAAAGATGTATTTATAGCATTATGACTAGTATAGAGGGAAGGGACGGATGGAGTTACAGAGGTACCCATCCTCGGAGAAATCTGCACTCGCGAATGCGTTAATACCCCACTGCTATTGCCATTTGCTGTATTCACACTAATATTCAGCTGATCTTTGACTTCTGCATCGGACAGGTTTGATGTGTTGCCATTAGTTAGATGTCCGTTATGTATAGTATACTGCTGAACAAAATTACGTTGCAGGGAATTCAGTTTTGACGTGACAGATACCGGTTCAATGACATTCTCCATCGGAAGACTTGTGGTGCTTTGATCGTTGCCATGGTTACGAAAGACATCATTATCAGAAGCCGTAAATTCTTGACACTGTGGGTGATGTTCGGACGCTATACTTGCATTGAGTTTATCCGTCGAGGAGCAATCCGCAGCGTGGACAATGGCCCTTTCAAGCTCACTTGGGTCCCCATTGCCATCTATGCAATCTTCATCTTCAAGCTTATTGCCCCAAAGAAGGACTTTTAAGTCTTTATTTTGTTGAAGAACTTGGCAAAGCTTGTCATAGATTTCTTCAATACTCGCACTGGCCGATAAGTCCTTTGACGATACAGCTGGCACGTCGCTCAGAGTCACGTGACTGGCGTTTAAGGTGACGTCACTGGAGGAAGACGCTGTGTTGTTCAAGTCCACAGTACTGGATGTGCTGGCAGGGCTGCTGTTCCCATCCCCATTACGCCCTATCTTATTATAACACATTTTCAGTGTCTTCAAAGACATGTTGAACTGCAGCGCTTCTAGAAGCTTCGCGAAGCCATAATTTGTGATGCTACACATGTTTAGGCACAGCACATCGAGGATTTGGTTGTATTTGAGTCCTTCAGAAAGAGCTTCAACTCCTGCGTCTTTTAACGGATTCATGCTCATGTCCAGACTGCGTAGGACTGTGTTGCTTTTCAAGGCTCTCGCTAGAGCTTGGCAGCCATCTCTCGAGATATTACAGTTTTCAATATTCAGCTGTTTTAAAGTTCTGTTATAACGCAGCATCTCGGACAATGTCGTCAAACTATTGTTGCTTATCTCGTTGCTGCTAATATCTAACAGAGCCAGTCGGGAGTTTTTCTTCAATGCCTTGAATAAGCGATACGCGCCGTCTGCGCCTATGCAATTGTCGCGGATACGCAGCTTCTTTAACGGGCAATTGGTTGTCAAGGCCTCTGCGATGACGTCACAACCGTTGTTTTCGAGATCATTGAAACCAATGTCTAACTCGTGCGTTGATTGGTTTCTGCAAATGCTTTGTAATAATACCTTACAGTTCGAAGCCGACAGATTCGTGCTACTTAAATTCAACACTTTGACCGTTGTGTTTCTCTTCAATCCTTCTGCCAGTTCTCGAAAACCATCATCAGATACGTTATTGAGGCGTAGATCAAGTTTATAAACGCCCGTTTGACACAGAGCTTGGCTGAGCCTGCGTATACTCTCCGTACCGAGGTGACATTTCGACAGGGAGAGTTCTCGTATACACGTTCTTCTGCCGATGGCTCGCGTGATTTTTCCCATGCCTTCGTCCCACAGGCAGTAGTTATAAAGACTGACCGTTATCACAGGAACGTATCTGTCCGCTTCGTGCTTAACTAATTGGGATTCAGTCACATGACCTCCGCCTGCAGAGGCTAATTTTTCCTTTTTCATTTCTGTCACATCCTTTAAGGACTTTGTTTGACCAGTAGCCTTATCTATGTATAATATTTCCACGTCAAAATTCGTGGTGTCCGTCAGAAAATCGTCTTGGTCTTGACTCCGTTGTCGTTCACACATTGGACAACTTTCCACCGATTCCGTTTTATGCCGATTTGACGTATTGCTGGAAACCGACATCCGTCTTTTCACGGAATCTTCCGAACCCAATTCAATCAAGCTATCCAGCGCAAGAAGTAAATCTGCCAAATTCGGGCATCTTGCCCTATGTTTTAAGGTATCACAGAAAAGTAAAAACTCAGGATGTGACTTATTCATTAACATATCCAGTAAAAGTTCACATTCTGAAGTTCTGTCTTTTATCCGTTCAAGTTCCAACACTTCTTTCGTATCCAAAACCCGCTTTTCTAGAAGCGACGGTATGATGATATCGACGTCAATTTCAAGTACTAAGATGTCCTTAGTTTGTAGTAAAATATTGTACACTTTATCGGCAGTGCTAGCGGGATAGATCCTCGAAACTGGCTGCAAGTCGTGTGTCGAATTAAAACTGATATCAAATGTACTAATATCCAGAAAAGACGACTCGGCCGAATTAGCGCCTGGCGAATCGGGGCACGTATTCGCAGAGATCTGCGACGACAACATAGCAGCCCGCGTTGGCAGGGTGTTTGCGCCGCCATCGTAGGAGTACTGGCGCATGCGTGGAGGTTTGGGCGGTGGTTTCTGGCGTATAGCATAAGGCGTAGTCGGCGCACTAAGCGCCGCACTTCGAGAGCTCTCTACTGTTGACATACTGGAGGGACCATTCGATTCTATCCCAGATTCATCTAAAGTACTGCGGCTGGCGCATATTGCAAACTGTTCATTGACGGTGATGCAATCGGCTATAGCGTACTCCAGTGGCACGGGATACCCACGGCAATTCGGCGACAACGCTGCAACATCGCCATTTTCCGCCACTCGAACATCAAGTTTTCTACCCGTCAAATAAACATCTGCGAACGACGACGAGCGTCCTGTAACACAAAGAGAAGCCAACAATTAGTTCTAGCATCTCTACAAATGCAGTTACGCGTGTTCAATTATATTACTAGTTTGACCAGAAAGCTTTGTAATTGTTGTAATATTGATAAACGAATCACAATCCAATTTGGCAGCCATTTCTACCCTGCATGCGCAAAAGATCTAACGGTAATCTCTCCATTTCACATATGCAGCAGTTATACGGGAGCAAAAACCGTAGTTATTTATATAATATTATCATAGTAAACTACAGGCATGCGTAAGCAATACACCTTTAACAAGGCATCAATGCCTATACAAACATTTATTTTATCATTCATATTCCTCAGGTTTTACTTTCCTAAACCTTGTATGTGATATGATAGATTCTAGGTCACGCAACTGTAGAGTCGCTTTTCAACGCTATCTCTACAGGGCTCGAAATCGGCAAGCAATAACACCATATTTCCTTCACTTGTTCGTTTTAAGAAGTCTCCTGGATTTGTCTTGCAGTTACAGTTTCGGTGACAGCCAATGTGGTCACTTAAACAAGATGACTTCAATGCAAAACAGCCAAGCTCATCCATCTCACAACTGTTTATTTTTGCCCAACAATTTGTTTTTCAGTACAGGCGTACCGATCACCAGCTAACTTTTCGTTCATGAAACTTACTTAAGATGTACACAACACAGCTGTTTGAGTCTATGCTTTACAACTGGAAGATCTGTTCTGATTTTGAAAATACCAATCTGTTTGGCTTGCAATAAATACCGACGAGCCTGTGATTGAACCCAGTCGATGATCACTCATCGAATTTTTTCTTTTCATTCGTACACTGAAATGAATTGCTTTTAGTTAAGGAACGATCTGTAACTAATAAAACTACAAATACTTTAATCAATTCGTTGGTGTCTGGAAAGATCGTTTTAAAAAATCACCATAGCGAAAGTGGAGGGATGGGAGATTGGAATAATTTTTGAGTAAGACTTAATTTCGTTACTCTCTGCCCCCTACGCAGAACTGAACATTGCACAAGGTTATTATGAAATTGGTCCCCTCCCATCATCGTCCCAAACTTAGCCTATAGCTTCGCCAGATTTATGCCCCACCAGGGCTTGGGTTCGAATTAAGCAAAACATTTGCGATCTTGTCGCCTTGCATTGTGTCCAAAAAATGGCAACCTATTAAAATTTAGTTGCGATGATAAGCAGCGATCTTTTCAAATTTACATTTGTGGATACAGGGAGAGAGACAGAGGATCGAGAGGGAGAGAGAGAGAGAGAGAGAGAGAGAGAGAGAGAGGGGGGGGCGGAGAGGGGGGCGGAGAGGGAGGGCGGGACCGAGACAGAGAGAGATGCACAAACATGCTCAATTCCCACACCGCGTAGCGGTCGACACCTGCGTTGCAACATTTCAGAACGGGAATGCCCCCTCCAACTTTGCCCCCCCCCCCACCCCTGTACCCTCAACCCACGCCCGCAGTAGCACTGCATGGTGCGCTGATGTACCCAAGATCGCGGTTGTTGATCCGCCAAAGCAAAAGAAAACAGACCAGTCTGCCCCTCCTATAAGAATGAAAATTTAGATGCTGTCAACGCATTAAATCATGGCTTTGGTTTGTTTTATACCTAATATTTGCTGGGGCGTAAGCGCAGGTCTTCCAGAAAATCGTCGCATACATGCGTATATAATTCCCATAGTTTTAAGAAAACAGTGTCAGAAGTCGCATCACAGCCTTATCCATCATTACATTCAGAACGCTATCCTATTTTTTATTCGCATATTTTGTTGTCACTTTTTGGCACTCAGTTTATTCTCTTTTCCTTTCTTTTTACATGTGTTCTTCACGTCTATTTCTTATTTGTTTACGTCGCCATTGAATATACATCTGAATATATTATAATAAAATAGTCCTGAGTTCATTTTGTGTTCACAAAGCCATTGTTCTGTCATTTTGTTTTTACTGTAGAGAAAAAAAACGGATTTTGCCATCAGCCTTTATTCACATCACTGTGCCTTTTTCTGTCACTGCCTGATTATTGCGAATGATTCGATTGCAATTTTTCTCCACTCGACATAATTAAATTTTTTGTCGACGGTAAAAAAAATGAATGTCTGATTTCTCTGACAATCTACATCCAATAAAAGCACTGGCCCTGCCTTTTACTCATCAGACTAGATCTGAAATGAGGGGGGTAACGAACTATCAAGCCTTCACTTTTCTGCTTTCCCCCCTTTTCTATGTAGCCACCCTTTTCTGTATAAACACGGATGGTAGTGTTACTCATCAAATTACGCTCAACAGGTTCTTCACTGAGTAACAGAGGTTCCTCATGAGGGACACACGACGCAGCTATTCACTGACTGCTCACTGCTTTTTTTTTTTTTTTTTTTTTTGCGCTATGTTCGAGAACCCGCTTCGTTTGTGTGTTAACACTCACAGTTATAGACCAACAAATATTCTAGCAAACCAACCCACATCGCCCACATTGGTATGCATGAAATAAATAACGTGTAAATTACTTTCTCTGTGAGCATTTGCATGAGCATTGACCAGCTGCCGATGCATCACAGAAGATACTCACCTAAATAATTTGCCCAATTAACGCGCTGTATTCTACTCGTCAGTTACCGGAATATTCCGAATTCTCACGTACACTTGCCACAATAGCTCTTGCACGACATGTACACTTCTGTATCTACACACATCTGTATGTGTGTATAATGTTAAACTTTTTTAGATGGAGCTCTTTATCGACCCAGTCATTATCATAGCATCGTACCTTGTTTTACGATGGTAAAATAACATATGTGCACTTGAAACAAGCAAGCTGTCACAAGCGAGGTACTTGTTTAGAGAGTTTTCGCTCTGTGAAATTTCACGAAAAATACACCATTCCCAAACTGAAGTCAAAGAACCTGGATATTTAACCAGAATAGCTCTAGATAACGTTCCAACTTTAATCATTTATTGTCTATAAAGTCTTAACAGTCTCTGTTTGGAGTGAAAGAAGCTACGCAATCTGTAATTAACTAACAGACGATATGTACAAGCATATTGCTGCAGGTGAGGAAATTCCAACCCACATTATGAATGAGAATTTTTACACTTCCTGTTAAATACAGTTTGTTTTCACGGTAAATATTGAACAGATTTTTTAGTGCCATGGAAAAACTTGAGAATATCATGAGAAATGTCAGAGTGTAGGTCATCAACCCCTTACCAAAGCTGAAAAAGCTGGTGTCATTTCGACGTAGGCTTCTGTCACTTTGCCAATTGAATAATCAGAAAAAAAAACAAAACATGTTTATCAGGCAGCAGTCAACGGCACTTCGTTGTTTATTTCATGAATATTTCATGAAATGACAACATACTATGTGCCGAATTTTATGAGGTTAATATACAGGGAACCAACCATCAGCACATGCATTGTACTTTTAAATAATCAACGGATAACACTTTCTTCCTTTCAGCTGTTAAACATCATTTTTTTCTGCCTCAAGCGCCCTATAACCACTAAGTATGTTTTAAACTTTTTTCTCAGAACACATCCGATCTCTTACATGAATGTTACAAATTTTTTCACTTCTGTCTTCATGACCATAAAGTGCCAATAGGAAAGCCGCCCAAGCACCTCCACCCTACCATCCTCCTCCACCCCCGCGTGTGACGGACATGGCGCTGCTTGCTTCACGATTCCTCTGTTTGACCGAAGAGCAAACGCTATTCGGTTGCGGTAAAATTTTAATCTGTCTGATTCATATCACTGGGTTTTGCATTCCGATGTTACCGGTGTTTATAACAAGGTTGTTCTCACTGATCCAGACAAGTACTTTTCTTTTCTCTCTTTTTTTTCTTGGGTGTGTTCTCCTGGACACGCCAATGAAAATATTACAAAAATACGAAGAAACTACAAAGTGTATTTGCGTTCTAAATGATATCGGATGCCAAACCGCCTTAGCAGAACAAGTATTAGTCCGCATAGAGTGAGTGCTCCTGAAATTGTTTTGGGGCTGAAAGAAGGCGGGGGAGGGGGTAGAGCTAGTCTTATGTTTATGTGCGGGTAAAAGAAAACTGAAGACATTTTCTCGTATTTTGCTTGATTGTAATTTTACACTGAAACAAGATTTTTTGGTGTGATGAACATATCTTTAACCTGGAGTCCAAGCAAATCCCACAATCCAGATAACAGAAGACACTTTTCTAAATTGGGAACTCAAAAGAAATTTTGAGGAATGACTGCCCAAGTGTTGGCCCTTTCCCCGCGGGGCAACATTTCCAATTTACCTTACCCTGTCTTGCCTAACCATTCCAGTTGTTAGTGCCGGTGTTAAACTATCTGTACCAGTAGCAAATTATTTTTATGGTTTTGTCCATGTTTCAAGTACACCTTAAAAACCCTTAACAGTAATTTTCTTATATTTTTGGTACGTTTATTTGTAGCCTGACTTTTCTAACCGCTTTTGGAAACGAGCTCTCTATTTGTCCTTGACTTGAAAGGTATTTCATATTAACTGAACCAACATAAGTCTCTACTTCAGTGTTCTTGAAGAAGAAGTTTTGCGAAATCATATGTTATTAACCTATTGTCCGCCTTACCTCAAGCATAATGGAGGTTTTTACAAAACTATTTGTTGAGAATCCCCCAACAAAAACATCTTTCTACACGTTCACCAGACCGAAGGCTGCTCCAGAAACTGTCAACGGCGGAAGTCATGCTCGGCTTTTCTTTTAAAATTAGTTTTCATGTGCCTTGAAATTATTATTTTTCACACCCAAAATCAATACACTTAGAAGGGCACATTCACTAAAATATTTCTTTATCTTTTTTCATAGATTTTATGCGCAGGGGAGAACAGGCCCCGTGACCGGGCGACAATCGTGATTCTTTGATACTTATTCTTGTTTGTTCAAACATGAGCACTTCATTATTTATCCACTGCACATAATTTCATGAACGTATTTACCCTTTTGTTGCGTATTTATTCTTTTAAGATAACATCAGCCCAAATGAATTTTATATAAACACGTTTTTTTTATAGTATTCCCTGTCCCTTCAAAGTATTTGTTTTTACAGTTCTTTATAAAGCAGTGACATCTGAGTAATAACCGTTACAAGTAACATAAAATCATTAACAAACCACCGCCCTTGGTGATATTCATTAAATGTTTATTGATAAAAGATAACATGCACTTAAGTTATTACTAGCAATACATGGCGCTAATACAAACTTGTGCATAAGGTGTCTCAGTGTGTGTTAGAATATAGAGTTAATAATTTATCTTTTCACAGGGAAGGAAATTAACGTTTTTTTCTGGATGCTTGCCGGGCAGTTTGGCAGCCCAAATAACACAAAGTGGCACTACAGACCTGTATACAGTAATATATCATATATATAGTGCGCTATGAGATCCAGATATTAATTTGATACATTGAAATGAACATCAATTGTGGTAATTAATCTTCATTTGATCAAGAACCACAAACCATTAGGAGTTAATGGGCTTGGATTGGACTGAGTCAGTTTCACACAAACTTAACTAAATTTATAGGTCCTTCTGTGGTAACTGGGTAGTTCTGGCAAAAATTTGTTTATTTACTTATTTATTTGACGCCACCCGTATTATTTCTTAGATTTAACAATACCTTTTTGACACATTAGTTTCCTCTGAAGACTGTATCGTTTTCGATCGTCATAATTCGACAGCATCTGTTAAGTCCATTCTCAGTTCTACTTTCAAATCACTAGAATTTCGACAGATGACAAGACCACCCTTTTCTTAATTCCATACAAATATTGAGCAGCAATCGGAAGTGAACTTTCTACACAGTAAACTGTGATTTGAACCATCATAGATAAGAAGCCTGCTTCTGCATTGTTTTTGTTCATCTAAGATAGTTAACACTTGACAAGCCTTTGGCTTGCAAGGGTTATATGAATTTGTGCGAGCAAAATTCGTCCTTTTTTTTTCTTCTTGACACTTTTCCCGATTTTTTGTGTCTTCTTCTTCTCTGACACTATGAGCCCTAGGACCATGAAACTTGGGACTTATGAAGAGCTTGATCTGAACATGTGCATGTCACTTTTTATTTTCGTCTTTGATTTCGTTTTCTTTGTTAAAACGCCATGTGAAAAGAGTGTATTTTAGGCAAGTAAATGCGTAGCATTTAACGACAGCACAGAATACGCATTTGCTCAGTGAGCTTTGTGTGAGCTCTCACTGCGTAAATAGATAACAAGGCGTATGCCTGATCAGTCAATAAACTTTAAGTCAACAACAACCAAACACTACTCGGCTTATAAGACGTATTCAAGCTGTGTTGTTTGCAATATATATTATTCAAGAAATAACCCATTGAAGGAAGTATTTTTGCGTTTTAATTTTGTCAAGTGTTTAACATTTCGCTAGCGGAATGAGCTTCTAGTTCTTAACATGTATGAGTGTGATTACTAAACCACAATATCGAAATTAACTGTAGTACCGGATTTGACGACAAATCGAATTCAATCAGGGAAACTTAAAATCGCCACACTATTTAAATCTCCGTTAAGAAAACAAATTTTAAAAAAGACAAATCCACTGAGTCGTTTTACCGCGTGAAAATCTATAAGGCTCAGACTCAGACTGTTTCGAACGAAACTGTACAGCGCATGCTGACACGATAAAAGAAAATGGTATCATAATATGTGTTGAAAAAGCAAAAATAAAAAGAAATAAATCAAAATTTAAAAAGGACCAATTAAAAAATATGGTGTGTAAATAATTAATTTCAATTATGCACAACATTTCTAGCGTATATTTTCAGGTCACTGAAATCTGGCAGGCTCGGACTGGCACTAAATTCCATCCCTGTTTGTGGCTATTGAAAATCACTGGGGATTTGCCGCTTATAGATGCTGGTACTAGAATTACATAAGAGGTGCTCTTTATTGTCTGGGTTTTCTGCATTTTTTTAGTTCTTTATTGTCTGAGAATATCGTGCCATCTATGCATGGTGGGAAAAACTCACAATTAATATGCAGAAAATCCGCGTTTTTATTTTTTATTTAATTTTTAATCCTCTCAACCCCTCACCCACTCTCAATATTATAGAGTAGAAAGTCTTGGACAAAATTTGGTTTATGTAGAACTGGAGAGGGTGCATCCGTTTTCTTTTCTTTTTTTCGTTAATCTTCAATAGTTGAAGAATAAACAATCTAAAATACATGATCCACTAGGTAGGGAAGTGTAGAGGCAACAACAGTTAAAGACATACTAAAACAGTGACGAAACTACGGATGCAAACAATTCAATTAGAAAACATCTTCAACCTCCCCTACCTTCCTTGAAAATAAACTGCACCCGCATTGGTTGGACATCTGGTGGTTTTCTTGGGATGGGTGGAGGGATGAGGGATAGGTGCACTAAAGACTGCAAAGTGCTAATCATCAAGAACATGTGTAATTAACACTTGACAAGCTTTGGCTTGTAAGGACTATATGAATTTGTGCGAGCAGCCGTTGGTATCTTTTTTCTTGACAGCGATCGGATTTCCTGTGTCATCTCCTCCACTTGCACTACGGGCCCTAGGGCCACGAAACTTGGGACTTAGGTAGAGCTTGATATGTACTTGTGCATAACACTTTTTATTTTCGCCTTCAATTTCGTTTTCTTGTTTAAAACGCCGTGTGAAAAGAGTGTGTTTTTTGCAGGTACATGCGGAGCATTTAACGCACAGCACAGAACACACAGCTGCTCAGCTTTGTGTGCCTGATCAGTCAATAAAACCCTAAGTCAGCAAAAACCAAACACTACTCGGCTTATAAAAGTATTCAAGCTGTGTTGTTTGCAATATATTATTCAAGAAATAACCCATTGAAGGATTTTTTTTTTGCGCTTTAATTTTTGTAAATGTTTAATATTTCGCTAGCGAAATGAGGTTCTACTATTAATCAGCAAAGAGCAGACGAGAACATACTGCTGTTGAAAGATAAGCTCCATCAGTTCTTCAACATCCTCTATACCCAATCAATGAAAGACAGGCGAGATTGTGAGCAAATAAAAATCACATGGATTAGTTCTAATTTCGTCTGCGAAAGATATCTTGCTTTTGCCGCGTTTGCATGTGTATATATTTAGCTAGAAGACCGGGCAATGGTCTGTTTTCACGCTCAAACTATACAGTAAGTCGCCTAAATGACCCTTCACTGCACTAAGGCCCACAAGCCTGAAGGGTTTAACACAACTCCCTTGTTAAAATGTGGAGAAAAGTCTACAAATCCTTCGTACACCTCCGTCGAAACTTTGTTGCTCAGGACAATGTCCCCTTATCGCCAAAGGCCCTACAACTAGCTTTTATTTCGTGAAAATAAAATTTCTTCTAAAAAATATATGTAACATCGCTTTATGTTTGACTAAACATATACAGTGAACAAACCCTGAAATACCGGACAACTGCCAATACCGGACAAGAATTCTCAGTCCCGTTTCTTCGCCATTGGTTTACATGATCCCTGAAATACCGGCCACCTCTATATACCGGACAAAATCCGCCAGTCTCCCCGTTGTCCGGTGTAGGCAGGTTTTACTATATATATATATATATATATATATATATATATATATATATATATATATATATATAAACTATCCCCCCCCCCCCCAGGCTACGGCGATAAATTATAACCTTTGAACACCATAAACTTAATGTATACAAGTATTCCCATAACTCCGAATGATTAGGTCAGCCTAGATCCAGTCCCAGTACCAACGCATTCACACCAACATAAACTTCTCCAAACATATTTATCGGTTTCATTCGATGCTTATGGATGTTTCGCATGGAAATGGAGCAGACCACATAGCCTATTATTGCCGGTCAATATGTTATTCCAGATCAATGGCGGTTCTTATCCATACTTAATTGCACCTTTTGTTGTCCAAAGTCAACCTGCTGCGATGCTTCCAATAACGCAACTGTCAGGAAAAATATTAATACTTAGACATAACATTGAACCTGGCGTTAGAGAAATGAGCTCTTAATTTCGGCTGTCACATCTCAGAATGGGACAAAAGCAAAATTTGGACTGAACAAGTTTCACTGCAGTTCATTATGTGGGTTTTGTTCAGTTTGTTCTATAATGTGATATATCATAATAAACACAACCGATGTCTGATGTCGGCGACCAATGAGCCTTCATAATAGACCAAACAGAAAGGTTGTGTGGGCTGTACATTTATTTCCTTCGGTATTCGGTAGGCCAGGCATTTTTGTATGTGTGTGTGTGGGGGGGGGGGGGGGGCGGGTTTGGAGTGGCGGTTTGGTTGGACCTGACGTTGTGAGCAAGTGCCCCCTCCCTCCTCTCTGCCGTTGTGAATACGTGCCCCCTCCCTCCCCTCTCCCGCTGTGAATAAGTGGCCCCTCCCTCCCCTCTTCCGTCATAAATTATGAGGGTTCGCTGATTGACTTATCTCACTCATTATCGCCTTGACCTGCTTTCTGTGACTGAAGTCGGAGTCAATCCGAGCGCTAATATTGCTAATTTCAATGGCTAGGCGCCGAGCAGGGCTTGTAGATGATCTCCCAAAGAATGCGTACAACCACATTTTTTAGAATCATTCCCAAATCATACCTGTATCTCGACCTTCAGTTCCACTTATTATACACGAACAATCCATATTATATACGAATAATTATACACTTGTCAGTTATTTTAAACAGAAATAACATCTTTTATAAACCAGTTTATTTATTTTACATTTTCCATTTTAGTTGTTCATTCTGTAAGTTAAGTTAAGCACCACCGGTTTGACTTCGTACTCACCACCTCTTTTAAGTGGATTGATAAACTGCTAAAACCAAAGCTTCGCCGAAAACTACATATAGCAATTCTCAGTAGCTAAAAAAATCGTCAGAAAGTGCCACTTTGATAAGGTAAACAACATCCAGATGTACAGCATCATACCAAGCATACTTGAAATATTTTAGCGAGTATTATATCCCTTCAGTAATTCAGGATCCCTTGACCTGCGTCTTCAGCGACTCTTCCACTGTTCTCACATAAAACACTTCATTACCTTTATCGTTGATAGGTGATTCACTTTTATTTTCCCCTTTTCTTTTTCTCCCCAAGCTTTTCTCCACGCGATCCGCCGATGATTTGGTGTTATTTGTGAAGTTTTCAGCCAATAAGTCAGTGCCCACACGTTCACGGAATAGTTAACGTATCTGTGAGATTAGTAGGTAGATAGATCTGGATAAAAAATCTGGATACTCAGTTGTGCACAATGCTCGCAAGTATAACTGTCTATCACCCAAACTATCAATGGTTTGTGTGTGGTGGGGGGGGGGGGGGGGACTTCCACTGACGAGACATGGTCTGATCTTGAACTTTATTTTGTGCAGTTGAATAACATGGGGAAAAGAGTAAAACTTGCAATACTTTTTGAGACAGGTCAAAAAGGCAAAGCCCCGATTCGGAGAAAAGAATGCCAGAACCGAGGTTTAGATCTTGAAATGGAAAAGACTGAAAAATCCCATGCGAAAAAAAGAGAATGTCCGAAAACTGAAGGTGGTCTTTTGGCAAATTCTGGCAAATTTTAAAGTACAGGCATAACCTCCTCCCCCCCCCCCCCGACTCGAATCACGTCCCGCAAGACTGATATGTTGATGTTTATCATGAGATAATGTTTTCAGATGAGAGTTTTCATTGATCAAAGTCCGAAGAAATGGGCCGAATAACTTATTTGTTTACATAAATAATATCAATTACTACTTTGGCATTGCAGGAGAGTTTTTTTTCATTCGATCATTCATTACATGAACTAGACTGCTGACCGGTGTAAGGAAACGTTTTGACCCCCAAAATAAATCGACCCCCCCGGTCGATTTGTTTTAAAACAAACAGACCCCTCGGTCGATTTGTTTTAAAACAAACAGACCCCCTCTGAAATGTTTTAACCCTCTTATTTTTTTGTTGATTTCTTTATTTCTTTCCATATGTGGCAGCCTTATTAGTTTCTTTAATTGAAATAAAACTATATCCACGAATAACAATTTATCTAGCAACTAACATCTACATTTTCAAACACGAAAACACTTCCAACACCACTAACATACAGTCACCAAAAAATCTGTTCAAGCTCAATAATGGTATTTCAAAGGCTCAAAATAATAATTTTCTACATCAAGAGGTAGGAAATGCTTAAAATAGTATTTAAAAACCACATGCACCGGGGGGGTCGATTTGTTTGGAGGTCAAAACGTTTCATTGCACCGGGGCAAAAAAAAGGCGGAAAAACACCACACAATAATTAAAAGATTTTGTCAGTGTAATAAGTAGATGCTATCAATCAGCTATGCTGAAGTAATATTGTATGGTAAGTGAGCGATCAGGGTTATTCCATGGTTATTCCTGGATGGATGGGGAACTGGCTCTTTGCATAAATGGTCTCAATCCATTGACATCAGAGGCGGCCACAACAAACAGGCCACAATAAGGGGGGTAACACCTGCTGTACTCATCTCCTCAACAGCCAAGAATGTAGAGTAACAGCCAGAGAATCCAGCATAATTCATGACGTACAAAATAAACCGTCGTACTATAATACAGGAAACCTCCATATGACGAACACCTCAGCCACTGAGTAAAACGTTCACATTAAGGGTTTCTCATTGAGATGTCATATTAAATGCAGCACTGACATCGAGACAAAGTGTACGTTGCTTCTTGCAGATACCTATTCCCTAACAGGGATTTTGCTGACAAGAAGTAACCTTTTTAACCAGGAAAAATTAATAAAATAAAAAAGTAGCAAGGTATTACTTGTATTTATTATTTGCATTTATATTTATATTATGCATATTTAAGTATATTTAATTTTAAGCATAATTACCTTTCAAAACTTGTGAATAATGGTGATCACAGTATCTGTTGTTTTTCCACGTAAGTATCGCGAGCTGTTTTACTGCATCATGTATTATCTATCAGTCACCACCGTTCTTTGGCCCCCGTCATCGAAGTTTATAACGCTAACTCAAAGAACGTAATAAAATCTCTAATTTTACGTTCAGAATTATCCGGTTTGAATGAATAAGCCGGTGATGTCATCACCCCTTCTCGATTTTCCTTTTCAAATATTACAGGCCACTTTCTTTATCGATTGATTATCCGCTTTTGCTTCTTTTTTGGTCCGTTTACACAAGCCCCCGTCTAGACACCGATCAAGTCTCTTTGTTCAAGCACATAATACTTAAATGTTCCGTTTTTTATGACCATCAGAGACCTGCTGTGTGCTGCGCATTTTCCAGTCAAGGCTGTTTAGAAAGTTCCTTGTGTCTTTAAAATAAAATTCAGTTTTAAAAACCACCTTTTGCCACTGAGACTGTCATTGAATCCAAGAGATATTTAATCTTTACGTCATTGAAATGTTGTCAAATTCCACGGTCATTTATCACTTGTAAATCTTGCGAGGCGTGTAATTCAGTGTATTTCCTTCTGTGCAATTTTACCAAGACATATCCTTATTAAACGACAGTTTCAATATCTTAACACAGAAAACAAATTTGACAGTTCTTTACGATGTATTATCTGGTCTGTGACAGAGCGCTGCAAATGTATACCTTAAAAAGGCATAGGTGTGTAATCTTTGAACCCCTCACAGCGTTATAAAAACATCAGATAAGAATGAGATATGCCGCTAAATAGTATTCATTTCGTTGCGAGCTGAGATTCTGTGGGGTTCCCAAGCTGAAGTTGCATTTTCTATGTGATAAAGACAGACAACGTAAAATACATCTACCCCATTGTATGTTTATTATATGTTTATTATTGCTTTTAATTAACGTATTTTATCGTGGGTACCATGGAAGCCCATTTCAAATTCATCTGAAGTGTCTTCCACAAATTTTATATACAGATAAAAAATTATGGCCGAATAAAATTTGTCACCAATTTGACTCCGCATTACCGCAAATCGACTTACCTACTGACACCCGATAAGCAACCGGTATTACCCCCCCCCCCCCCCTTCCCATCCGCTCATTAAATGCCTGGGAAAACAATCAACCAACATGGAAAAGCGACTCGTCCAACCGAAAGAAGTGGTCATGGCATAAGATTGCATGGCCGGTGTAACAGGATATCTTTCCACCGGAACAGATATTCTAGGATATCTCCCCCCCCCCCCCTCCCATGAATAATTTGGCTCCCTAAGGAAGTAGAGTTATCGTTGAATAAACAGGTTCTCTATTAATACAAAACTAAAAAGAACGGGTTTTATGTATTATATTTGTCACTACACTGAAACTAGCTCAGTAACATAACCAGCATCATACAAAAAAAAAAAAAAAAGAAAGAAAAAAAGAAAAAAAGAAAAGAGAGAGGAGACAGAGATAAAATTCCAGCACCATGAGAGTTCAGATTAAAGTTCCATATTTCTTAAACATGGATGCAATGCCCGTTTCATTTTGGAATGTATGCGTCCCGTGATTTGCTTTTCCAAGTTTTGTCAAGGTTTTAGGGAGGATTCCTCAGCTAAGGTAAACCACTTAAGTGTGGGTCAAGATATTCTTAGATATTTTGACCCCTTCGACCAAGATATCCGGGAGGCAAGATATCCTGGGACACCGGCTTCACACAAGTTAAGCGCACAGTTAAATTTATCCTTTTAAGAAGCAAAATTCAACCTAAAATTGCTTGTATGAGACATCTAATTCTATCGATTTTCGCTTTTGGAAGTCCAGTTAACTGCATAGTTGACTTTTGTGAATTCCGGGGGGGTGGGGGGGGGGGGGGGGGTTGGCATTCAGCAGATCAGACTGCTGAAAGCCACAGGCATTTCTCACTGACACGGAAACAGGTCTTAAATTATTTTTCCGGTTATGGCGGAAGGGGCGAAGCCTAAAACTACCTTATGCACATCACAATACACTTTCGAAGTAAGTCACAAATTAAGACAATGCCTGCTGTAGTTTATATATATAAATATATATATATATATATATATATATATATATATATATATATATATATATATATATATATATATATATATATATATATATATATATATATATATATATATATATATATATATATAATGCGCGATGGGCGTTTTCAATTTCCACAATCGCTTAGCCAAAAACATGCTCGATTTTAATCAACAGGATGTATATGTGCAAATCATATGTACATTACTCAGCTTCAGCAACGCACCATCACTTGTAAAAACTCAGGGCGTTAAAGATCAGACAACAACATACCAGTCAGCCACGCACAGAAGATGCTGCCACAACACATCAATGTACGAGCGGATTTTCTACATCCATTTTTGTGTTAACACATACACTGTGGATCTTCATTTTAACGACACGGCCGGGGTAGGTAATGTGTACCGTTCTCACCAGGGGGGGGGGGCTGCTCTAATAGCTGCTGTCTCTCTCACAAGGTTTCACTCTTAAGTGAGTCTTTAAATTGGAAATATTCTTGCAAATTCCCTCTCTCTCTCTCTCTCTCTCTCTCTCTCTCTCTCTCTCTCTCTCTCTCTCTCTCTCTCTTGTTCTTTTTTCCTTTTTCTTCCTGTTTCTTTCTTTACTTGTTCTTTGACCACATACCAAGCACATGTCCTGCACCAGACACCCCCCCCCCCTTGCGGTGAATTCTTCCCCTTGTGACCTTATATCACCTCTGTGGCGCTTTCTCACTCCTCTGCATTTCCGTTATCGTTGCACCGCACCCCTTCCCCTTCCCACCCTTCCGCTCGCCTTCCATCTTCGATATATTATCAGCAGATGATGGTTTACATAACGCCAGTGTTGCCAAAAAATCTGGTAACCTTCAAGCAGTACGTCTAAGATAGATGTGAGCGTATTTGATTTGATTAACATTTCGCAAAACAAAGTTAAGGTTTCACGAATCTGGCGTAGGTTTAGCCGTCTGACGCACAACCTACAGACATGATCTTTAGCTGATTGGAAACTCAGCATCCGTAGAACGGAAAACCGCAGACTCGCTTAATATCACCGGTTTTGCACTTGGGTTAGCTGTGATAAAGACTTTAGACCAAACAGCAAGTTCTAAACAGAACATATCACCGCTCCATATATTTACTTACTTTACTTCAAAATAAAGAGCGAAATTGAAGTCACTGTCTTCTGGTAATAAACTACAAGTCCCAAATTGGCAAAAGCTATGAACCACTGCTGACAAAAACATAATGTACATAATCAATTCACCCGTACATGTGTACGCTATGCCTGCGTATACTCTTGGTATTAGAATACATGCGTTTATTGGGTCTGGAGCACAATTGTGTTTTCATTGATGTAAAGTAATTTTCCTTATCTTAGATTCCAATATCTCGTGTTCCTTTCCCTTAAAAAATGAGAACACCAATGGAATATTATACGTTTGTGTGAATATCGTCGTGGTGGTACTCTAACCCTGCCCCCTGCCTAGTGGTTTTATGGCACGTTACCGTGTTTTCGATTGATTCGTATTAGTAGCTTTCCTCACTGAATCTATAAACATTGATGCCAGGTCTTTTTCGCTACTCCACAATTTCTGATATTTCATTCAATTTATTATATATTATTTTATCCTTCCTGGCGAAAGGAAATCCGTGCGATATGCTTTCAATTAAAGTTTTTTAAATGTAGTGTGACTTAACCCCCCTCTCCCCCCGCCTCCCTCCGGCCCTGTCCATTGCCTAAATATAACAACATAAACGGCGTACCTCTCAGCAAGACTTGGGCCTGGTCCGATCTCGCACAGCTGCAGATAGTCCCCATCTTAGTTTGTAAAACTCCTTCGTGTCATTTTACTGGTTTCAAATGACTTGGAACAACCTGTTAAAAAAAATAACAGGAAACATCATACGTAACAGTCCTCCTACACCGCAAATGACGACCATAGATTTTATTGCAACTGCCAAACATTACTAATAAGAACTATCACATGCCGTGATTGCAACACAACACCCAGTAATCTCTTAATTCAAGAAGTATTAAACATGCACATTGTTTGGTACTTGTGACTCTCGTATTTAGTCTAAAACATATTTGTTAATCTAACTACCACCAAACATGAATATTTTTACTCCTGTGGCAAGTTATCTGGCTGAGAGGTTGTCTGTTGGTGTCGCAAAGATCATTTGAGAATGTTATCGGAAATAGCAAATTTTTAACATTATGGTTGCTGGGTATCCTGAAAAAAGGCTTGATGATCTTCGATACATCAATATCTATCGACATAATCCAAAGATATACAACATCAACAGTGTTCAATTCCAATTGTTACTATTGTGCATTTCTTTCAGACAGAAATAACCATTTCTTTATATTTAATTGCATAAAATACGTTTTTTTCCGATATTTTTTCTGCCATTTGCATTCACTTAGGACTGTCGTTTTGCTAAGAAAACACAGGGAGCTGTGCGATAGATATTTGAGCTTGCACGCACGGGATGTTTTAGCATGCATCAAGCAACCGGTAGAAACCTCCAGCCAGCGACACAGCGTGCTGTTCAGACACAGACATGCTTTTTTTGGTCCGTTCTCTTCAATCTTTTAAGCTGCCATGTGGAATCTGCCATTGCAAATGAGGAATTTTAGACTTAACATATTAAAAAGAAACAAAACTGACATTAAGCTTTTTTCTTCTCTAATAGCCTCATGACATCTTGAACTTATGACTTCAGTTACCAGTTTCCCAGTCTACGCCTTCCAGCATGGGTTGTTGACATTGCGTGAGGTTAAAGACTGCGCACATTTATGTTTTTTATACAAACACATATTGACCTTTGCACCGCTTAAACTCATATTTTTTTGGCCAGGTAAATGTTCAAGAAATTTATGAGGCTAGACATTCCTTATGACACATGAGAAATAAACATGCTGAAAAAGTATCTTGTGTACATGATACACGGAATGTTTCGAAAGTAGTACACTGTATATTCACAGCAGCCCGTCTGTTCGTGCGTTAGTTATTCCACGAGTTGAATTTTGATTTTCACGTTATCTCTTATCCTCAGCTGTGCCAGTTAAAATGTGCAAGTGGTCTTCGAACGTGCGTCACACGTTGTTTCAATTCTTGAAAAACTGAGCGAAACTTCGAAAGAAATCAGTTTTCACACTTTTCGCAGACATTAGCGAAAATGGTTCTGGGCAGACAAAACAAGTGAAGTAATCTTCGCCCTGCTGAAAACCGCTCATGAAATGATGTTCCTAGGCATTGCTCTGCCTACGCCCCATTATGACTCGTTGGCACATCTACAAGCCGCCGTCTCCCACAGCTCAGTTTGCTCATAACAGATTGGATTGGGTGCGAAATTATTGAGCTTATAAAAAGAATTTATAACTCGAAAGCCGCTAGTAATAGCTCCATAAATCACAAACACTGCGCACTTGCAATGAATACTTTCCGTACTGTTATATAAATTCTTTTTATTTCACGTAATTGTTGCATTTTGCTCTTCAGCGCACTTCATTTTGCAATCCAACATAAGAGCTTATAATATCACGTTCAACCTTTGTGAATCGCCTGTGATATATAATTAACAGCAAGTCTTTGCCAAGTATTTCTCTGTCTATAGATTATTGTATGCAAAAACTTTTTTCAGGCAGGCATCCCTTACGTGTGTGAGGTTAAAATAGCAAACACTTTACAATTTTGTTACAAAATCGCTGGGGACTTAAAGGACACTGTCTTCCCTAATTGGTTAATAACGTAAATTCACAAGCTACATAAGCCCAGCTGACTTTGTGAAGCTAGTCAGTTCACTTTTCTGTACACATGCATTACTTCAAACTATTCATACAGTAAACTTCTAACCAAGGAACATCCTTGTGACCCGGGCATAGTTTCTTAAGTAGAGGCGTTCCTTAAAGATAACAATATGTTCAGAAAATACAGGAACTGAGGCAAAAAAAATCCGTTTGCATATAATAATTCGTATGTTTCCCTTCCAACATGATGACGAAACATATGGCCTACAGACCCGAAGCCTCCCCCCCCCCCCCCCCCACTCCACCGCCCATCAAAGTTCAAAATCTCTTACAATGCAGTTTCAGCTGAGTGCAATGTCCACCAACATGTCGTGGGAAAGCGCCCCCATGAGAATGAGAGATCACTGCGATTTGAAAATTTTCCTTGGCAACTTATTTTAGCTATAAATACTAAGCACGTAGACGACTGTTTTATATCAGTGAACTTTAAAAGTACAAAGACTATGCTTCACACAGGGGGTGTTCACACCCAAAGACGAATCTGCATTCCTAGTGTATCTGCTTTTAACCTTGAATTACTCCACGTGTCAAGTTTGTTTTTGATAACACACTGATAACCTTTGCATCCAATTTGAAAGAAAATATACGAAGAAAGATGTTCGATCCATCTGTGGTGTTTTCATGCCTTCAATATGATTCGCAGAAACCTTGAATTCGAATTCACAGAAAGCCTGAATCCGTGTCCCCGCTTTGCACTACAACAAAGTTTACAGTCCAGCTCGAAAGCCATCATCATAACAACGTCTGCCTCAATTATTAACACGTCATAGTTCTTACACTTCTTAAGGCTTTCAGTTTATTGTGGTTCCTTAAATTGGCAGAAGGCGAAAATGTAGTGACGAGACTGGATAACGCAAATCTAAGCTACCTTCCCTGTTTTTTCTCATTGTCGGTGAGGTGTTTCCATAATTGTGTGAGTGCTTCGCTTTTTGCTTGATTTAAAATCTGATGCACGTGTTGTTTATTCACAAAGAGCACTCGTTTTGTTCAAGTTTTATGTGAAAGACATGCACCGCAAAAACAAATCGTGGATCAGACCAGCCCATTAACAGCAATGAAATGTTGAGACAAAACGATGATATGAGTGCCTTCAGACGTACACATGCGCTCAGGTGAAACAGGCTGGACATTGTGCGATAAAGACACATTTGTGTTATTATCTTTGGCAGGTTAAAATAAGGCTATATTTGGTACGATCCAGGTAATCATATTGATCACATTACTTTCACGCGTCAAATATTAGATAAGAGCTACACGAAGAGCACTTAAGACATTTTTTAGACATCTTCGAAACACGATATTGTTGTGCAGTAAAACGCAGTCAGTGGTAATCAAATCGATGCATCGTTACTGCAACACATTCAAGCTCAAAAGCCTGATATCATTTTAGTAATATTTAATAAGTTATTACTCAGTTTCATGTTTTCGTTCTTTTTTTTTTAATTTTAATTTCTTTTAATTTTTTTATTTTATTTGTTTATTTATTTATTTTATTTATTTATTGCAAATTGCCAGCGGAATATTCAGTAGAACCGCGTTATACAACATCTGATATAACAACGTATAGCCTATTAAACACAGGCTTTTCCTTGTTTTAAAACTATCGGTTATAACGGCATATCCAGATTTCATTTTCTTGTAATAAGACTCACTGATTCTTTGCCAAACCAAATGAACACTTTATTTCCTGACGAGCACTACTTATTAAGATCAACTGAAATACAGCTTTTATACATCCCCAGCTGGTTGTAAGATTCGGTTTTGAGTTTTATTAACACTTGACAAGCCTTTGGCTTGCAAGAGTTATATGAAATTGTGCGAGCAAAATTCGTCCTTTTTTTTTTCTTCTTTCCGATTTTTTGTGTCTTCTTCTTCTCTGACACTATGGGCCCTACGACCATGAAACTTGGGAGTTATGAAGAGCTTGATCTGAACATGTGCATGTCACTTTTTATTTTCGTCTTTGATTTCGGTTTCTTTGTTAAAACGCCATGTGAAAAGAGTGTATTTTTTGCAAGTTAATGCGTAGCATTTAAGCCACATCACACACAGTAGCTCAGTGAGCTTTGTGCGAGCTCTCATTGTGTATGCTAGATCAGTCAAGCTCTCATTGTGTATGCTAGATCAGTCAATAAAACCGTAAGTCAACAGAAACTAAACACTACTCGGCTTATAAGACGTATTCAAGCTGTGTTGTTTGCAATATATTATTCAAGAAATAACCCATTGAAGCCAGTATTTTTGCGTTTTAAGTTTTGTCAAGTGTTTAACGTTTCGCTAGCGGAATGAGCTTCTAGTTATTTAATTTATATGCTTTTCAAATGGCTGTAAAAAGAGTTATCTCTATGTATTAGCGTATGTTTTCCTCTTGCCCCTTTTTATGCAAATGTGTCCCTGCCTTCGGAGGCCCCAATTCACATTACGTAATGATCTGTTGTTTATACCACGGCCTATATCACAATAGTTGGCAACATATGAATTTGCAATAAACTCGCCCCATGGTGTGCTCTCTCTCTCTCTCTCTCTCTCTCTCTCTCTCTCTCTCTCTCTCTCTCTCTCTCTCTCTCTCTCTCTCTCTCTCTCTCTCTCTAAATAAGAACCTATGTTTCAAAGGCGAAATATTAAATACTTGGCCGAAAATTAAAATTAAAAAAATCACTTTCTCCCTTTGAGTAGAATTTTTAAGAACTATTCAGTCTGAATTTGTTTTGTCTTTCCTCTGCAGAAAACACAATGTTCTTCAGATTCCGAAAGCTTTCTAAGAAACGTTTTTTCGAAGTTCGAAACCTTTCTGGAAAAATACCTTTCTACTTACTCTGTGAAACGTCATCCCCCTCCTCCCCGACCCTCACCAAGAATAGTGCGTAAAGGAAGCTGATAATTTATATGAACATTCAGCGTATTTAAAATGACCAGGAAAGATTCTGCATTCACGTGTCGTTATAATGAAACCAAAACAAGCATTTCATCATGCCCAGCGTATTTGATGCCTGCAAATAACATGTCATTTATGTAATGCACAATGTGACTGTTGTGCAAACGCTGCTGCAGTCCTTACGCATTGAATTCCTTGATAGAAAATCACTCTTTTTCGCTTCTCATTTTGATAAGGAAAATGGAAACAAAGGGGAAAACAAAAAGCGAGGTGTTAAACAAAAGTTAAGTGTTAAGACTTGCGAACCTAAAGAAATACACAAAAATCTTATTCATCACTGTAAGCCTCCTCTGTCCATCTTAAGGGTAACGATATTCAAAAAAAAGTTTTTGAAGCGGGGGAAATTAAACCATTCACTGAAGCTCAAAAACAAAGCTGTGAACGAGATATCACAGTGGCTGAATACTTTGAAGCGCTCTGCCGTTTCAAGCCAAACAAATCACCGGGATGCGATGGGCTGACACCAGTATTTAACAAGGAATTCTGGGATATTTTTTGGGGGCCGAAATTAGTTGAGGCACTAAATTTTAGAAAACGTAAAGGGGAGCTCTCGCAAAAAGAGGCGTTTTTACCCTTTTAGAAAACAAAGGCAAAGACAACAATTTTGTAAAAGAACTGGAGGCATATTTCACTACTTAACACCGACTTTAAAATTCTAACCACATGTTTTGCGATGAGACTTGAAAAACATATTCCGAGCGTTAGTCATAGTGATCAAGCAGGATTTATAAAGGGTAGATTTACTGGGGAAAACATCAGATTCATTGAAGACCTGATCGAATTCTGCGATGTGGAAAATAAAACCGGCATACTGATGCAGCTTGATTTCGAAAAGGCCTTTGACTCGGCTGAATGGCCTTTTCTATTCACAGTACTAGAAAGGTTCAAATTAGGTCAAGACTTTATTTCCTGGGTCAAATGCTGCTACAAAAATATTTGCAGTTGTGGCTTTATAACAGATTGGTTTGAATAACAAAGAGGCCTAAGGCAAGGGTGTCCACTTTCGACTTTTCTATTTCTCCTAAGCATAGAGATTATGGGTGGTATGATTAGACAGGATGATGACATAGATGGGTTTGAGATCGAAAACATAAACGAACGCAATTTGCAGATGATTGTACATGCTCGCTTAGAAATACCCGTTCTGTCTTAAAATTAATAGATACTATACGAGCGTTCTCAGGTTTTTCTGGCCTGAAGCTAAATATTGGTAAGTCTGTTCTTTACTGGTTAGGCGTTTGGATATGCAAAAGGACTACGATTGCGGGTATGAAGGTAGAGACTGATAACTTCGAACTTCTAGGTGTACATGTGGGAACGAGTAATGAAGGAAAAAAGAATGTCGACTCAAAAATTGAAAAAAATGACACATGTCCTCCACGAATGGTCTCAAAGAGACCTAAGTTTGTGCGGGAAATACTAGTGGCAAAGATCTGTGATATCTCCGACCTAATCTATTATATGACGACGTTGCATATTGAAGAAAAAAGAATGTCTAAACTTCAGTCTGAATTAAACAAATTTGTCTGGAACTATAAACCTCCTAAAGTAAAACACCTAGTATTGATTAGCGGTCCGGAGGAAAGTGGTTTATATGCCATAGATGTTGAATCACAAAGTAAAGCGTTAAAATTGAAACGAATCCTTCAAGGCGGTGGGCTGGAATGGCATGATCGATAGATATTTCAACTCTACGGGCGGTATGCTTTTTTTACTTCGGCAAACTAGGTTGGCTTCCCACATTTTGTAAGAAACTGTTACTGTATGCCGCAGAAATCCTAAAAGCAGACTACGTCGCATACGCCATTTGGAACAATAAAAATATTCTGATTAACGGCAAAAGTATTTCTCACAAGGAATGGTATGATAAAGGAATGGTTCTCATTCAGGACCTGTGTGACAAGGAAGGAAAATTCCTCACCTATCAGCAATTTGTAGATAAATATACCACAAAGGTAGATTTTGCAACCTTTCAAGACGTAGTGCAGGCTACAAGAGGGCTATAAGAAACGATATTACACTGAAAACAGAAGTTGAAAAACCAAACGTTTTGGTCAATAACTTATTTAGAACGATTGACGATAGAACCATAAATATTGCGAAGGTAAAAAGCAAACAATTTGTGATGCTTTTCACCTTTTCACCAAATAAGTAATGAAATTTTCTACGGGAGTATCCCACTTGTCAACAAAAAATACCACAGAAACTAAACTAATTTCGTTCCAGTTTAAACCAGTGCATAACAATTGTTAATTGTGAAGTATCTTTTACAAGGAATGGTTTGATAAAGGTATGGTGCTCATTCAGGACCTGTGTGACAAGGAAGGAAAATTCCTCACCTATCATCAACTTGTAGATAAATATACCACAAAGGTAGATTTTGCAACCTTTCAAGACGTAGTGCAGGCTACAAGAGGGCTATAAGAAACGATATTACACTGAAAACAGAAGTTGAAAAACCAAACGTTTTGGTCAATAACTTATTTAGAACGATTGACGATAGAACCATAAATATTGCGAAGGTAAAAAGCAAACAATTTGTGATGCTTTTCACCTTTTCACCAAATAAGTAATGAAATTTTCTACGGGAGTATCCCACTTGTCAACAAAAAATACCACAGAAACTAAACTAATTTCGTTCCAGTTTAAACCAGTGCATAACAATTGTTAATTGTGAAGTATCTTTTACAAGGAATGGTTTGATAAAGGTATGGTGCTCATTCAGGACCTGTGTGACAAGGAAGGAAAATTCCTCACCTATCATCAACTTGTAGATAAATATACCACAAAGGTAGATTTTGCAACCTTTCAAGACGTAGTGCAGGCTACAAGAGGGCTATAAGAAACGATATTACACTGAAAACAGAGGGCGAAAACCAAACGTTTTGGTCAATAACTTATTCAGAACGATTGATGGTAGAACCATAAATATTGCGAAGGTAAAAAGCAAACAATTTGTGATGCTTTTCACCTTTTCACCAAATAAGTAATGAAGTTTTCTACAGGAGTATCCCACTTGCTAAAAAAGTACTACAGAAACTAAACTAATTTCGTTCCAGTTTAAACTAGTGCATAACATTGTTAATTACGAAGAAAATCTCTTCCGTTGGAAAATAAAAAAATACCGCCAAACTGGTATGGAAGATACGCTAGTTCACGAACTAATTGACTGTGGGTATACACAAAAGTGGGTGGGGGATATATTTTTAATTTTTGATATTTCTGACAGCATACCTTTACTATAAAAGACTTTCTATTTGGGGTAGAAGATTGGCCGCAACCATTGTCCTGTTACGAGCAACCAAATATTTTGTGTATTGTGTGTATGTGTGTGGTATTGTGTGTATGTTGGTGTAGGAGTGAGTGTGCGTGTATGTGGGTGAGTGTGGTCAAATCGTGATTGTATCTTCAATACATTGGTTTCACCAGTGTTTTGAACCCTGCAGTAGACCAGTCCAGTAAGATGTATGCCGTTGTGTAAAGTCATTTTGAAGATAAGTGATATTATGTTTTTGTGTGTTGTTTTCTAATCATTTATATCCATATGAAAAGCAAAAAAAAAATAAAATAAAATAAAAAACACTTGCTAACTGTTAACTAGGGGTGTTTTCGGATGTGTTTTTTTGTCTGCAAGAAACACGTTACAAATTTGAAATTTTATATTGAGTGACGTCGATACCTGTTCTGTCGCTGTGTGAAACAATGAGAAAAAATCTTTAGATATTGTGTTTTATCGATAATAAACAGTTGACATACTACTCACCAGATGGAATGGACAGAATTAACCATGACAGTATTTCGCATTCACCTAGTGAATATACAATTAGACTACACCACGTTGTACATAAGTACATTCTGGTATGAATGACACTTGTTTCATATACTTGCATTTTAAGCTTTTACAGACTCAAAACTTATTTTGTGCGCTCGTTTCTGACATCTTTTCCAAAAAAAAATATTTTTAAGCTACAGTGTTGGAATGGCTATTTCCAGAGCAACACCTAGAAGCATATATATATGTATTGAATGTAGACGCTGAAAGTCCCCTGAGAGCAAGAGCTGACATCTCTGATCCCAGAGCAAATAATTTTGGAAAAGCCTCCATTCAGGTTTATCGGCGTTTACTTTTTTGGACTGCTATATATGAAAGTCGGGCGTACGTATTCTAAGCGATATGGCTATCTCTTCACATGCCTGACACAAGGGCGGTCCATATTGAGACAGCCCACTATCTCACAACAGGCTCATTTATTGCTGCCTTTCGAAGATTCTCCAACAGATGGGGAACAAATAGGGTTTACAGTAACAACGCCACGAGCTCAGTTGGTGGACAGCGAGAAATGGGAGAATACATTCAGTCTAGGAATGTCTCACAAATATACAATTAAATGTTGCAAAGGGGAGTTGACTGGCACTTCATCCCGTCCCTCGTCAGCCATATGGGCGGCATATGGGAGAGAATGATCTGTTCTACGCTAAGCATTCTTAAGGTAGTAGCAACGTAGGCTGTAGCGTTTGGGTTTTTCTCAATTGCTAAAGAGTGATGAAACGTCGTGAAATTTTTCTACCATGAGCTTAGAAAACGATTGACCATTATCTCGAAAACGGTTAGAGATAGAGCGATGTTGAGCTTAGTTTAGACTCTTTGGGCCTAAAAGACTATATGTAAGAGGTATCTCGGTGACCTTGACCGCGGTCGTGGTCAAAGCATAAAAACCGGAAGTTGACGATTATCTCGAAAACGGTTAGAAATAGAGCGATTTTAAGCTTATTTCCGACCCTTTCAGCCTAAAAGACGACATGTTAGAGGTACCTCGATCGGTGACTTTGACCTCCCCGGCCATGGTCAAAGTAAAATCCCGGAAGTTGGTCATTATCTCGAAAACTGTTAGAGCCTTTTGGGTCTAAAAGACGACATGTAAGAGGTACCTCGGTGACCTTGACCTAAACGATCATGGTCAAAGTAGAAAACCGGACGTTGGCCATTGCCTTTTAAACGGGTAGAGATAGATCTATTTTGAGGTTATTTCGACCTTTTCAGCCCATAAAAGCGGTACCTCGGTGATCTTGACCATTTCGGTCATGGTCAATGTCAAAAACCAGAAGTTCCAAAAACGGTTAGAGGTAGTGCAATTTCAAGCTTATTTTCGACCGTTGGACCTAAAAGAGAAGATAAGGGAAGAGGTATCTTGATGACCTTCACCTCCTCGTTCATGGTCAGTTCTGAATTTTAAGTTCAGAATCGTACTTCTTGTGGCCCTAAGTGTAATTTTCGCTACTTTGTACTGAAAACGGTCTAGTTTAAACTGGATTAATCACATACTTCGTTGTTTAATGTATCTTAATATATTAATAATGTGATGGGTTAACTTATGTGCTGTTAACAGATGCATCTAAATTCCAGAATGATAGTCAGCGGATGGACTGTAAGAATTGTTTTGAATCTTTTTTTTTGTACCTGGTAGTTTGAAAGATGTGCTATTTAAATAGTTGTAAAAACTCGGGCTGTGGAGAATTTAGGTGGTTACTCTTTCTAAACTACGGGTGTTTTCGGATAAATGAAATAGAAAAATCTGTGATTTCTGTGTTTAACTTAGGATTTCTAAGAAAATATTAGTTGGGAAAAGTTTAATATCTATAGGTACATTCCAATTCGCAGTTTGTTGCGGTGGAGGTAAAACAGCCCAAAGGGGAACACGTTAGTCACATTCGCAGATCAAAGTTTTGGCGGAAACACAAATTACTGACTGCCCAGTAGCCAAGATGAAGATTCAGGAACCTGTTATTGTGGTTTGCCTTTACGTCCGGGCCCTTAAATAGTGGTAGCCCCGACAGATGGTACGAGAGGACACACAGAATTTGTTGAACGCGGACAAAAAAGTTTAGGACGGATAAAAAATTGGAGTTCGCAACAATTGGTAAGTCTGTGATTTAAGTCTTTAAATTAAATAGTCGACCCCGAGATAACCAAAAAATCAGAACTAGTTTATGATTAGAAAGATGTGCACGTCATACGCAGATAAATGGCCAGTGCCATCACTTTTGCACGTTGCACACCAAATACATGTTCGTGTTTGGGTGTTATTCCTCAACCACTTCTGCTGTTTTCACATTATGTTATCCCTTATCATATTGACTAGCAAAGCTTTTCATCAAATGGCTTTGAACCTCTAAGATTAAAAACATTTCTCTTAAAAGATGTTTAATAGCATTCCTTTTTTACCATATATTTATGCAAAGTTCCCGCCACTGTTTATGCGCCTAAATAAAGTTTGGCTTTAACTATAGACTTCGTGTCAATGACACCTGTATTAAGATGGAAATACGCAGCTTTCGGCGATTTGGTGGTTGGAGACAGCTCATGTCAGCGAAATAGATAGGTTGTTATGACGAACATCCTGAGGCAAATTAACATTCTTATGGCACTGGTATCATTTTGTCTAACCCAGTCCCATTCTGACCAGCCCTGAATTGTTCGGGGTTGTTTTGACCGGTGTAACAGGCTATCTTACCCTCCCCGCTGTACAGCTTTCACCCCCTTCCCGGGAAACTGTATAAGGGGACAAGATATACTGTTACACCGGTACTGTTTTGACCAACGCCCTTTTACCAGATGTTGCAGCCCCTACCCCACCTCCCGTATTTTCGCCATGAACTTAAAATCCATGATTATTTTATTTCGTATCACTGCTCCTCCCCACACCCCTTCCCACACCTCACACCAGCAGATCGGTGATATAAATTGGTTTAAAGATTTTTTGTTAAACGTTAAAACTTAAAAATGTCACTAACACTTACGTCACTGAAAATGATCGCGTCACATTTATTTCTTTAAATGTGGGAAACTTGCATACTGAACGCATATCCATGCCATTAGGGTATAGCATTCTTGCAGTACATGACATAAACATTGTTCTTTTTTGTCCCATGCATTTCAGCCGACAGTGTACATGAGAAACCTATCCAAAAGTCAGGGGAAAAAGGTACAATTTGTACAAAAGCAATCTGTAACAGAAACCGCGAAGACATGCACTCAAACATGGCTCCAAACCGCGAAATTTGATCATTGGCACCCCTTCATCTTATTTTATTCCCACAGTTTTGCATATATGCACAAGCACACTTGTGTTTTTGTTGACCTTTGTATTTCGGACAACTCAATGTTGACTTGTCGTCTAACGTGTTCAATGGATGTCAAATGACAATGCCACCACAGACCCCCCGGGCAGCACTTTTAAATGCGTAGTATTAAACACAGTTGATTTAGATTTTTAGTTTTTAGCCATTGAAATTATATTTTCATATGGACTTAACCTAGGCTCTTTTACCCGCATTCTCCAACTTAGTAATTCTTTTTAGAAATACTTATGCAGCTGTATTTTAAATAACCAGGAAAAATTACCTTTCTCGTGTAATTCCTCCGTATTCATATTATTATTATTATTATTATTATTATTATTATATTATATTATTATATTATTATTATACTCTCCATAATTAACGCCCACGAGGTAACCAAAAGTGTTTCAAGAAATATAAATGCAAATGAATTATAACATTGTTAAAACAAAGGGGTGCTCATATTTTCCTGTGCATTTATCTGTGAATTTTTATTAATATTTACATGCAATAAGTAGTTCGAAACATTGTCTTTCTCCAACAGCTTCCTCCGTCCACATAGGTTCGAGTTATTCAGTGTTTAGTTGGCTTAATTGCTAACAACTGTCTAACTCCATTGCTTGTTTCCATACACTTACACATAGACTGAAAATACATGTATCCATTTCTACCTGAAGACAGTTCACGTTTATTACATATCCTTGACAAAATTGACGAGCAGTTTGTGGTATGAAACTCGTCTGGGTAACTCGGATATATTATACGTTGTTGGTTCTCTCTATTTCTTACATTTCAATAAACATAACGAGTGGTGGGCCATTTACTAAAGGTACAAGAAGTTTTCAGATTTTCTCTGTGTAACACCACATATAAAACTATTTTCTTCGCTCTCTTCGACCTCAATAAACCAATTCAAGTTCGCGCTATATTAAGCCCGGCCGTTTCAAGCAAAGTTTGTTCACTTTTATAGACCTTTTGAAATTTTCTGATCTTTAAAAAAAGTTTTTTGAAAATCCTCACTTCGCAGGTCACACGACAATATACTTAATAACTGCATGAATGAATTCGGAAGTATTTTACAATAGCTATAATGCTTTGGAAAGGAAAGTGCTACATAGAGCGTACGACGTGTTACAAATCAAAGACCCAGAGCCCCACACAAGGAACATCTTCAGAAATGAGGTATAGGTTCTCTCTCTCTCTCTCTCTCTCTCTCTCTCTCTATATATATATATATATATATATATATATATATATATATATATATATATATATATACCCAAGCAAACATTAAGACGTCACAATGACGTCGGGTCGACGTCGTGACCCAACGTTTCCGACGTCGGACTGACGAGCCGGTTTTGGTTGTATATGAAATGGAACCGACATCGGGTTTTCAACGTCAGAAAGACGTCGGGTTCCGACCTAAATCCGACGTCGGAATTAGGTTGTATATGAAATTGGAACTGACGTCGGATATTAAATATAGAGTTATATAATTAATAGATAATTAATCATTCAGCTGCTGTTGTGAAATACATACGACGTCGGTTGTTTGCTGGGAAGTATCAAAAGGCTAGTAGGATCGCCATAAAGTGATGGTGGGATTTTAAAAACTGTTATGAAAAATTTCGAAGGTCGGCATTCGTCTTATCTCTGGATGAAGAAGAACTATTTTGTAAAAACTTGATCCCTAAAACTTTCAAACGGCGGCATCAGACTAATTTCTGGAGGTGATTTTTAAAAGAAAAGGTCAAATGGAGAACTTTATTCTAAAACTTTGAGCAAATCAAATGCAACTGCAGAACAGAACTCATTTTGGAAAGCGCATCATAAAAAGATTTAAAATGCCACCAGCTCACCAATTTTTGGGGAATCGCCAAATTTGAACGGAATATCAGATAAAAATTAGGTTCAAAAGAAGTATTTTGAAATTTGGCTAATAACAAATTAAAATGGCGCCATTTGGCCTACTTTCCACAAATAAAAAAGAGAGAACACTTAGGGAGCATACGTTCAACATTTGAAAGGAATCTGATAAAACTGTCGGAGAAACGTTTTGAAAATCGGCTAGCTAAAGGTTTAAATTGGTGCCATTTAACCTTTTTTGCGAACCTCCAAAAATGCGAGAGAACCATTTGGGGAACATTCGTCCAAAATTTGACTCTGTCCAAAATTCTGGGAGACGCATTTGAAAACCAACTAATAGAAATAATGAAGATGTATCCATTTGGCCAGTTTTTGACCAATAGCCAAAAAGGGAGTAATGTTTCAAGAGAGAACCATTTAGGGCGCATCCGTACATATTTTATAAGGAATCTAATCACACTTGTGGGAAAAGTTTCAAAATTTTGAAATTTGAGTAACAAAAAGTAAGAGTGTCACCATTTTGTAAGTTTTTGACGAATAACCAAAAATTAATTTTTCAAGAGAGGATACCTGAGGAACATTCTTACAACATTTGAAAAGAATGTGATCAAAAGAGCGGGAGAAGAAGCATTGTAATAACAGTTTACATGCTTGCATACGCACATACTGAAGTAGGATGCCCCCTAAAGATGGCTTAAAACCAGCCCAACGAAGTCGGCTGGTCTAAAAAAAAAAAAACACATCAGACGTGGTTTATTTTCTTGAACTTTTCTCAAACGGTGGTATACTGTATATTTTCAATCTCCCGCTCGCTTGTCAATCACAAAGAAGAAGGAAGCAAATTTGCTTCTTTTGCCAAAGCCTAGCAGAATCTGGGTGCTGAGAAATAAGTACGTGTAGACCTATTTTCTCACGCAGGGTGTCTACTACTTGTCGGTATGAGCAAGCCTTCTGTGCTAGACACGCTTTGAGTTAGCAGTAATTTTATTAAAATATCTCTATAGCTTAGAGTCTCAACACAAGCAGATTTCAACGATCACATTTCGATTGCTAACATATCATATGAATTGTCGTCACAATTGCCATGTGTTTCCATAAAGCAAGGCATATTTTGAATTTGAATCTCACCCCACTCCCCCTCTTCCCAGATATTCATAATAATTAGATGGGCGTCCGCGGTTAACACATCCAATTTTACCTGTAACATCACCAATATTTCTCGGATCTCTTGCAAGTGCGTTCTTCTCGAGATCCATTAAAACCGAAGTTTCTATGGCGTAAAAAATCTATGTCGTCGTGAATCATTTGGTAGTACATGTGTATCGTGATGCCGATCGGCAACCATGTCGGTGTAGGTAATACTCCCTGGTATTCGATTGCAGGAAACGAAAAATTATAGCAACCGTCCAATAAAATACTTTGTAATTATTTGTTACATAATGTCATCCAATAAAAAAAAAACAATTTCGTTGCTTCATTTACATGAAGCTCGATACAATATATGAAATTACCTATGGGAACTAGAGTGACCAGTGCACACAAAACATAAGAGTACAGGCTTACATCACACGCTTTCAATTGACACCTATGTATTTTCTGGTTTTTGTAAACCAAAACAAATGCATAATTTTTAAATAGCTATTTTTCTTTTTTCCTATTATTGCAAAAAAAGAATCGTTTCCGCAAATATAATCCGCAAATATAATTCATTGTCAAAAATAAACAAAACTAAAAAACGGCCAATGCTCACCAACAACAGCATGCCCGAACAAGTGAAAAAAACTTTCATTAGCCAGCAGTTGACTTTTTTGTTGTTGTAAACGAAAATAAATGTTTACTCCCACAGCCATTTCACAAAGTTTATTTAAACAAGTTTGCAATATTTTCAGAATAATAAAACTTTTTACCTTGTATACATATAGCCTTTGTGCATACGAGAGATCGGGTTGCGTAGCACTCTGTCCAATTTTTTAAGGGGGCACGTAACTTTACCTGCGGGTATCTCAGTCCTCTTTTACACAGGTTCAGGTGTTTATCTGGGTCTAGAAGGTGGCCACTACAGACAGGTTGAGATCTATCATGTATGTATCAAGTAATACTTTTTAAGCGACTGGTGTCTCTCTTAATTCTCTATGAGTTTAATTAAGTTTGAAGTTGATCCGACTTTTCGCTATCGAGATATTTTTCCAAGGTACGTCATTCGTTCATTGTACTCCGGGCAAAATTTGACAGCATCTTTCGAACCTACCAAGCAACATTTCCATCAAGTTTCAATATTACCCGATGGTCAATGGCTGACAAATATTACATACAAAACTTGGACGTGATTGCATCTTACGTTTTTCTTAATTTTGCTGCACCCACCAACAGGTAAAAGAACCGTCAACTGATCCAAGGAATGCCCATATAACACTTGAAGTGGATACGACATTCCGCTATCGAGATCTGTTGCACACATAAAATTTGAAATCGAAACGACTTTGTTATCGATACATTTTGCACACAAGAGTTTCTTCAAAATAAATATAAAATAAGTTTCGCGGATTAAAAAAAATTGTAAGGTAACACTTAATAAATTTTACAAAATAAGTCTCGTGGGTTAAAAAAATTTTAAGGGAGCATTTAATAAACTTAACAAAATCTTTTCCGATCTCACCAAATTACAGGCTGATAAAATGAGTTATCAACTACAACCCATGTACTGTATCTATACAACAAGTCAAAACCTAGGCTATTCCAAGGCCAGATTGTCGGATAACACTGAATGCACAGAACCTAAGTATCATATTAAGCATCTATGCTTTATGTTCTGTTTGTTGTGTTTTGACCTTTTCAAACAATTCATCCTCGTGTAATGTAAGACTCTATGCAGCATGTCAATTGTAATGTGACACTGAAATCTCGAGTTATTTTCAAATAACTCGAGTTAGGCATTGCTGCAGAGACAGGGTTCGTCTGGACAACCCCCCCCCCCCCACCCCCTCTTTCCCCCCAACAACCCGGTCATTCAACTCAGCGAGTGATAATGCAAATTAAAGGTCTCATCCTGAGTGCTGGCATTTGGGGTAGTTACGACTTAATAAGGATGTCGCAAGTAGCCGCTTCGAAGAAGTGAACAAGACCGTCAGGTGACGGTGCACGAGTGCCATCAGAGTAATAAAACATGTGCTGGCACTGTAATTCTACAAAAAAGGACAGTTGGTGAAAATTTTAATTCTGTCATCAAATATTTTACATATCCTCAACATTAATTCCGTTCTGGGCTGCAAATTCCAGCTTTTGTTTATTTCGCCAACGATATCATAGCTGAACAAGACGCAAAGGTGCCTAAGCTTAATTAGTGTTTATTATGGGTTTAACGCGGCGGAATCAGTGAGCGATTTCTCAAATAGTAAATACGTTCTGAGTTGAAAAGTTCTAAATCCTTGGACTTAGAGTTTCTGAAATTATTAACACTTGACAAGTCTTTGACTTGGTCAAGGCTCATATGAATTTGTGCGGGCAGCCGTTGGGCTAATTTGTTTTTTTTCTTGACAGTAAAAATTCATTTTCTTGTCTCGGCTTCTTCTCCGACGCTACAGACCCTAGGACCACAAAACTTTGTACTTATGTAGAACTTAATGCAGGGTGTGCTTCCCGCCTTTTTTCATCTACGAATTCGTTTTCATGCTTAAAACGCCATGCGAACACAGCTAATTTTAGAATAAATATAGCGCATTTAAAAGAAAAGTAACGGTTGAGCAGAACATCACAGCTCATGGGCGTTACGCGAGCTGTATCTGCATACAGAAAAAGTGCTAGTCCGTTCAATCAATAAAGCCGTCGAGCCACCATAATCAAGCAGATGAACCTTATATATGTTACAGGGTATCTTAACACTAGCGTAAGTACACTTACCCTGAAATTAAAGATACCCTGCAACATATATATCCGCGTGCAACTTCAAACTAAATCCACAGCTCCCAACCAACCGAAATCATAAATTCGGCAAATCACCAAAAATAACAGAATTCGACTCGGCTGCAATAGAGGCATCAGTGTTAAAAACTTCACAGAATACAAATTATCACACAGAAAATTTATTTTTGGCGAAAATTTGGCGAACTTTGGAATTTCGCCAATTTGCCAAATTGACGAAAATAATAAATCGGCTCCGACACTTTTTTCAGCCTGACCCAAACTTACCTTCATGCAAAAAAATTCAAATTAAACAAAATTTGTAGGAGCAGTAGGCATTTTTCGCAAAGGACGTGATCGGTTCGCCAAATTGGCCAAAATTAACGAATTGTGAAAACAAAATAATAAGTATTTATGAGTGGGAGATATTTTCAAAAAATTCTCTGTGATCCGATGAAAACTGAGAAAGAGTAGTCAAAAACAAAAGTTAACAGACGGACGGAAGGACGGACGGACACGAGACAAAGGCCCCACGCGATGGGTATAGCCAAAGGCCACCTGTCCTAAAAGAAAGTAAACAGGGAAATATAGTTATTCATTCGGTATACATTTATTCGCAATATTTTTTCGCTAACACATTTACATAAAGGTGACCGTGAATGATACATCTAAGTAGGTAAATGCAAGCAATATGAAGTTTTGTAAATACATTAATGTATAATCTATTAACGCACCAAACCTCAACATTAAAATCGAATGTTTATGAAAGCAGCGTCTCTACATAATCATACATTCCTGTTAACACATAGGTAGGGAATTAAGTCTCTCAAAATCCGTCCAATTTTTATTGGAGGGATTTACATTTATTTATTTTTGTCCGGATGTATTTTTGTGGAGATTTTCCTTGCTCTTCTCTTTGAATTCTTCTTTATTTTAAACATAGCATCTAGGCATTAACGAACAACCATTGCCCGTACTTCCATAAAGCAACATATCGTAACCATAACAAACTAAACTAAGACATAATCTGTTTCAGTTTTAATACTGGATTGATGATCGAAGTTAATTTATTTAGCTTAAATACAGCTTTCAATTTGTCAAGTTTGAGAATTTTTTTCATTTAAAAATATATGTTCCTCTTTCACGCTGCGTTCGTAGTCGCTTGCTTATATGTATAACCACGCCTTGAGCTGCCAGAACATAATTTGCCTAATGATTACGGAATCACAGCTGGGATGCTTTTCAAGCCAACGTCACTGGTCTGCATTCAGCTGTCTGGTGGACAGCTGCACCTTTTCACCGGGTTTGAACGCGGGCATTCCCAGATACGGACAGCTGGCACATCTGAACGCATCGCCCAGGTAACACTGTAAATTATTGTTTATCTTTAATGAACATATTGGTATTATTTGTATCATCTAATGATTGCACTAACTACCAAGGTTCTGTTGCATTGCAGTTATTCCTTTAAAAAAAAAACATTATCAATAATTTTCAGTATATTTTTTTAAATCTAATTTTCGGTGAGACAGGCACAGGCGCTGTCATCGGACGTCACCTACGTCACCAATAAAGTTAGGAAGCCACTGAATGTAAGAATCAACTACTCACACTGCCGCAGGATGACGTCACGGGCTTACTGGCTCTAGGCTCTCTTCCTTCCTCCAATTCTTCCGCCAGGCCACACGTGCAATTCTTGCACGCTTTTTTCTTTTTCGTTTTATCGCAGTCAGCTTCAAATAGATAAAACAAAAGAAAAAGAAATACCATCGACATCCTGTCTTTTCCTAAATATTTAATAATGGTTACACTCGAGATTCTCGATGGGTGTAATCATTGCCATGTAACATCATGTTTTGTAGTCATCTTACCCAAAAATAACGCAAAGTACATGCAAATATTCTGCATCAAGGAAAACCTTCATATTCCCTTCCCTCACTTATTATGCACGCACCTCTCAATGATGCCGGGTCAGGCTTTTTAAAATCCGCGTCATCAAGCAGCTCGTCGGAGTCGATCAAGTCGACGTCATCGTCGACCATGTCGTTCGCCGACAGAGCCCACACCGCCGCCGCGTTATCGGCCGGTTTAGCAGTCTCCCTGGCTACTTCTGGAACAAGGGAACCATAGTACTCCCTGCAGTCCTGAGCTGCTTAATTTTCAACTCGTTTTTACTTCTTTTTTTTCACTTCCTTTTTTTTTTGTTTGTTTGTTTGTTTTGTTTGCCAACCTTCTAGTAACGTAAGCAAACAACAGGAAAGTCGTTTAAAAGTGCACCTTATTACTTCAAGACTACGTCATAAAACAGGAATTCACCTATGCAAAATCACGCACAGCTATTGCTCTTAGTTAACTACGCCAAAATGCAGTATTGAAAGTAAACAATGTAATCGTGAAACACAGTAATTCCTTTTGTTACGCAACACAAAAATAAGCTGTTGCTTGTCTACATAATTTACTTATCCCTCTTTGCTTCTGCTGTAATTGGGGGCTAAAACAAGACAAAATAGACTACCAGTTTTCTTGGTTGACGGAAGCTTTAAGGCCATAGTGGCTCCGATTTCATAACCAGGCTTGTCTGCTTCAACGTGTGTTACGCTGCAAATTAATTTGTCTTCTGTGAGCTGCGAAACAGTTTTGGCCTGTAACAATGTAAAAGTGTACAATTTTTGTTGTTGAAATACTTGACAAATTACGGAACACACGGCATGATAATAACTATTAATGATTACTAATATTTAAGAGTTTAGGGGGGGGGGAATTTTAACCGGTATAAATTAGCAATATTTCAGAGGAATTTCACAAGATTATCCGTCCTGACTTTTCAAACAATACCTCTTATTACTACTATTTTACTATTGTTATTTTTATTGCTAATACTACTACTAGTAGTAGCAATAGTACTACTACTACTACTTCTACTACTACCAAAATGCGTTCACCTCAGACACGTTCACGAAGCCAGCAAGCTTTAATGCGCTCGTTAGCTTCTGAACACTACGGTAGTCGCTATCCACGCCTATACCCACGGTGACCTCCCTCAGGTAGAGCTTGCCCGCAGGCTTGAGAATCCTGGCCATTTCACACAAGATGTCGTTGCTATGGTAACACGTCTCCGGCGGGATCATTCCCGATAGCACGACGTCAAACCGAGATGCAGTGTGATTGGCTGTTTAAAGGAGAACATTTGTATATTTTACAAAACACCTTATTCGCCTTAATATCAGGCCAGAATTTTATATCACACGACAGGTTAGAAAGTTACAAAACAGTCATTAAAATCATGTAATCTGACTGGTTTGCACGAGAATGGGCGCTTAATCTACACCTTTTGCAAGGTTTAATTACAGCCCAAAGTTCGAAGTTTTCTAGTCAAAAATATTAAGTGCACACCTAAATTGTACTACACAGCCGGCAGATATACAGCAAGCCTGATCCACAGTTGAAGAGATTTTATCTCAAACCTTTCTTTCACTTTACTCGTGACACACTTCAAACTATTGAGCTACATCACATTTTAAGAACTATTTATGTGAACAGCTTTTTATTAATACGGTACACTGTCACTTGGCATAAACACTTACATAACAGAAGTCTCTCCATGTTTTCCGCTTGTACTTTCCCGTCTTGTCCAATTCTTTCAGAAAGCTTTTCTACGTACTCTTTGAGTTTTTCCAATGAATTTTGTGAATGCCATATCAGAAGAACCTTACTGCTGGGTGTAACGCTGCTTAAAACATCCATTCTTTACCACCTACAAAAAATTAAAGAAAGCAACCATCGGAATTACTTAGATGGCCGGCAGTTTATTTCAACTCTATAAAAATAAGTTTGCTTTTCTGTATCAATACTTGACGTGCGTAGTTGGAAACACTCGGAATCCTCTTGGATATTTCCCGTTGTTAGAAAAAAAATGATTCAAGTTATGTGTCTCTTTTACCAGATTTGAAAACAATGGAGCGGTTTTCAATTATATAAATAAATATACTATGATTTCTAAGAAAATACGACCTCTTAAAAGTTATGTCCACCTCACACGATTTCATACAAAACAGACCATATATTTCACACAATGACGGAGAAAAAATATAAAAATACTCAATTCCAGAATAAATACAATAACCCACAGCCAAGCCGATACCAACAATATGACAAACTTTGTATCAGAAAACCGTAAAATATGACGTCAGACATCTCATAAATACAACCAATTGCCAGATGACCGCTGATTGCCCTCGACAAAAAATGGAAAAACTCGTCTTTAAATTTGGATTTACGCAATTTGAGTTTGAAGTTATATCTTTTATTGCAGAAACATGTGTAGATTTCTCCTTAACTTGTTTTGACAGGTGGGGTAAGCAAAAATGAAATAACACTAGATTGACACTTTTAGTGGCAATCTATAATGGCTGTTTCTATCTTTTGACAGAAGTCAGAACTCCAGGAACAGAACTTGGCACAGGTGTCACACATTTTCCCAATCTCGGCGCACGTCACAGGCCAATATGGCGGCTTTCAATAATGGTGCATGACTTTCAGCGAACACATTTTCAGTTTTAGAAATTTTGGTGTACTGTCCAGTTTCATATAGGAACTAATAAATATAAAAGTAAAAATTGTGTTACCGCAGTACTGTAACACCGAACTTCGGGAAGGATAATGGCGGTCCACACCCGGGTCAATCATAAAAATCGAGACTAAAATACACAACAGAACCAAGATGGCGAATCAACAAGTCTGCCAATTTGAATTTCAGCACCCTGGACGTTTGTCTATTGCTTTATAGCCTGGAAAGTTCACATTTATAGTCATTTCAAGGAGAGAAAGGGTCCGCCATTTTCCTCGGAGCACTCACTGAGATTTTCTAGTACGTGTTCCGTACATTACAGTTAATAATAAACTTATGGCGTGCTTATGTTTCAAAAGGGTTGTATTGGAGACATGCTTAATCTTTGCAATCATTGTAATGTTTCTGAGAAGAGGTGTGTTCCGAGGGTCTTTGATTCGGGCCGGGCCAGGAAAGTCAAAAGATATATATATTATTCTACTTATACATACATTACCCTATATATATAGGGCAAGGTATATATATGTATATACTGTGCGATGTCCTGTGTACTTGTTATTCAAATGTGAACAAAACTAAATAACTGCATTTCACAAAAACATATAAATTAATACTGAAAACTAAAACCCTATTTCACAAGCGAAATCTTCAACACTCGACACACTTTAAAAGTTAAAAATGCTTCTTTGAACGGTTTATTATTTCTTGAACAATATGAAGTTTTTTTAGAAGCGCATAGTCCGTAATATAAGTAAGTAGAGACCTTATGGCGCAGCACGCATGCGACTTATAAGGTTCATCTGCTCGGTTATGTTGCCTCAACCGCTTTACTGACTGAACGGACTAGCACTTTTTCCCTATGCAGATAGAGCTCGCGTAACGCCTTTAAGCTGTGCTGTTTTGCTCAACCGTTACTTTGCTTTTAAATGCGTTGTATCTATTTATTCTAAAATCAGCTGTGTTCGCATGGCGTTTTAAGCATGAAAACGAAATCGTAGAAAAACAAGGCGGGAAGCACACTCTCAGAGCAAGTTCTACAAAAGTACAAAGTTTTGTGGTCCTAGGGTCTGTAATGTCTGTAGTGCCCGCACAAATTCATATAAGCCTTGACCAAGTCAATGACTTGTCAAGTGTTAATAAATAATTCTGTAACTTCATCAAAAAATTAAGGAACAATAATTACTTGATACTAACAAATGAATGTGACAATTATGTCAAAATTACGAGATCAGATAATCGCTTTGAGGTATATGCTATGGTTTCAAAGAAAATTTATGCAGCGATCTTAAAAAATATTCGGCGTTCGAAATTCAAATCACACAAAGGGTCAATCAGAATGAGTAACCGAAACCACAACAGTTACAATTAAATATTTGTCTTTTTTCTGAACATAACTCTACCTAATATTCTTTTTCAGAACCAGCATTCAATCAACGTGTCGCCACTTAAGGCAAGATCTCGCCGCAGTAATAACTAAATTACTGCACCCATTCGTGCGCGAGAAAGATACTGAAAAACATTTCGGGATTATATAAATTGAAAACCACACAAAATGCGATGTAAAGTGACCAACGATATATTTGACATGATTAAAATTCAAAGATACCTAAAAGGGACGGGCCGGGCCTCGGAACACAGCCCTAGTGTGCATGTTGAAAGAAAATTATTATCCAAAAAAAATGCAATCGAAACGACACCTCCATCGGAAAGGTGGGAAAGTACGAAATGGCTTATTAATTGTTGGCCCAGGGCCAACTGGCCTTGGACAACGATTACATTTCTTTGTAGAACGTAAACACGGATGCAGTAAAAACTACAGCAGTGTGCACAGCCCACATATTCCCCACAGCCCCCCCCCCCCCCACCAATCAAACACGGCCATCAATAGTCAATCAAGAGCTGACATTTTCTAAGTCCAGCTGGTCCATTTTCCTTGGATGAACCTGGCCCATTTTCAATACCGATCTGTGTTTGTTCCCATAGAAGCCACATACCAAGTTTCATTAAAATCCTTGCAGCAGTTTTTAGGTTATCGTGTTAACAAGCACTTGATGACAGAGCGACCGACAGACTGACACACGGTCGATCGCATATATCCCCCCTGTGGGGAATAAAAAAACAGAACCGCGGTAAATGTATTATTATGTAATGCATGAGCATTCAATAGATTAAAGTTGTTGGTGTAAAATAATCAAAATAGGAGGACTGTTCTAGGATAAAATGACTGTGAAATATTTGTTGGTTAATGCGTGACATGTTTCTATTAAAATGAGCAAAATACAAGAAGAAATCGGTTAAAACTGTGGAATCCCTCAGTTGCTATTTTCCGATCAGCACGGCAAAAAATTCACTCGAAAGATCAAATTTTTCCAGTCGTTTTTGTTCTCTCAAAGGTCACGCACATCTGATTTTGTGGTTGTTTTACATCGTGCAATGCTGTGGAGAGTGCCAGATTTCAAAATGTTATAAAGAAAGTCTATGTAAAATAAGCCAAATCACACTTTGGGTGTTCCGAATAAAATGCGCTAAAATTTTGCTTTTTTGTGAATAGGCTTATTAACTGTGGTCCATGGTCGAATTCTGCGTGGTACAATAAGCCTAATCACATTTTGGTTGTTTCGAATAAAATACGCAAGAATTTTGAATTTCGACTGCAAGGGAAACGGGCAAAAAAATGCAAGAAATGATAGAAGAAATATGCGAGGGGGGGAGAGAACGAATGGTTACAGTAGATCCAAATTGGTGGAATGAAAAAGAACATCTTCCGTGGTTCAAAACAAATTTATTTTGTCAAATATCACAAAGTGATGTATATTCAAGTTGATATTGTTCCAAAATTTGCAACTCGCTCATTTGGTAGAATTGGAATTTAGCATTTTGTTGTCACCAATTACGATCTACTCTAGCCAATTTTATCACCTATCCCTCGTAGCAAAAACAGCTCAAACTAGGAACACTAGGAAATTGAAACTGAAACCTATTAGTTAAAATTTCTAATAACTTTTAAAATACTAGCATAATTGTTGTTAAAACACAATTGCTCTTTGGTCCAAGAGAAACTGACGTTTAGGCTAAATTTCTTTGAATTTCACCCGGTTAGTTTGTATTCTAAACGCACAATTTTTGCGCATTGTATTCAGAGCGCCCAAAGTGTGATTTGGCGTTTGAGCGATAATAGAAGACCTCTATCCATTGCCACGTAAAACAATAACTGGCAATGGTTTGATAATAAACGTCAGTATGAAACAACTACGATCACACATGTCGCAGGAAAGTGTTTTAAAACTTACTTTTTTATGTTTTACTGCTGACTTTGTTTGCCGTTAACTGGTTATATTCCGAAATAAAAAAAATACAAATTTTAGCGAATAACTGGTGCAGCTCCATCTAAAAAAGTGGATTGTAGAAAGTGATTGTGCTAACAAGAAAATGATAACACGCTATGGAAACATTTTAGAGTCTGATAAATCACAGACTGTATTCCAAAAGGCATCTTTTTTCAGAAAACTGGAAATAAATGAGATAATACAACATCATCTGTCCTAGACTCAAAACACTAAGTGTAAAGAACTTTGTCCACTCTTCTCCCAAATAATGTTGATTCATAAGATAATTCACGAACTTCGCTGAAATGAAACAAATCTGTAATTTTTATGATTTCTTTAAGTATGTTAACCAACAACGATATTTCAAATGATATATTATTCTTAATGGCATATTATTGAAACATGCTATTCACAGCTTATATATTAAAAATGGATCTCTAGTTCTACACAATTGTGTCAGTTTTATCAACGTCTGTTTGTGTCACGGATCGCTTAACTTTTAAAAAAATAAAAATCAAACTTGACCAAGAACCATTAGTTATCTATAATACACAAGGTGTATTATATGTTTAAGTACATAACAAATAAAAGTATATCAAACGAGGGCATGTTAAAACAGCAAATGGGGGCTATAAGTGGTTCATCCAGAGAGAAAGAGATTATGCCACAAGTCCTTATTTGTTGGTATTGTGAAGTAACGGATAGTTTGAAAATGAAGTCCATATCGCAGTCTGTCTTGCAGGGTGTGAGACAAACATCTTTTTGTGGTTGGAAATTTGACCAAATCAGCAAGCTTGACCAAATTACTCAATACCAAATTTAAACCTTAGGATAAGAATTATACTGTGGCAGTTAGAAAACAACATCTAAAACATCTTATCTTTAGCTGTTTCAGTTTCTTTTGTTTTAGAAAAGGGTGATCGAAAGACTCAATGGGCGATAATTTTGAATTCTGTGCTGGGTTATCTAACCTACTGCAATCGCCTAGCTGAGACAATCCCAGCGAAAGTCAGTCCCTGCTTACCACTCCTCACCGATTCCGAACCAGGGACTTGAGATTACCAGACCAACCAATTGAGCTAATCATCACCATCTTTACTCGTGTCTCAGATAAGTCACTTTTCTTCAGTTTTTACCAGTTTGAAAAACTGAACAGCATCAAATTTTTTCATTTTTAAGTCTTACCCTAATTTCTAATGGTTCAGTCATACAATTTGTGGCCAAGTGGTATGCAGATATACTAGTGTCAGCCCGTGAAAAAATATTTAAGGGCCCCCAGTTTTGGTAAAAACAACATTTTTTTCTAGCTAATCGCACAAACAAAATGTGGTTAAAAATGTGTTTTCAAGAATACAAAGCAGCCTTTAGAGGTCCTCCAGACAATACCAAAAATGTCCAGGGACTGTGACCGCCGGAGATTTAGTTAATTACGTATCAGGAGGTGGATAAAAAGTGGTAGAAGTATATTAAAACTGTTTAGCGAAAAATTTCAAAAGACCGGCTTTTGCTCAACCCCTGGGGCATAATAGAAAAAAGAAATTTTTAGGAGTGTCCGCTTTCTTTTTAAAAAGAAAACTACATAGTGAACCCGTAGACGAAACTATGATAGCAATCCTTTCAAAACTAGAGGTGAAGAAGCATTTTAAGTAAAAGATTATGGGCATACATAAGCTCGTCCCAACGATATCGGATGGCCAAACAAGATTATGGAAAATGCACCAGCTTACGAATACGGATGGCAGGATTTATGAATAAACGACAAGACAACCGTGAAAATCTGTGTACGACTTGGTCAATCTAGGCACATTAGTACGACATACCCATTTCCTAAAAATGTTAGCCTGGTAGCAAAACTCAAGGAACAGTAAGACTGAAAGTTAGTCTGACGCACATACATACACACATACGATCAACAGATAAGCCCCACATTCATCGCACTAAACCAGTCGGCTTGGTCTAAACACAATGAAAGACACGGAGACATTATTGGATTTTATTTCCCAAAAAGTTCTTGCACGCATTAATTGCTATCGCAGCACAATGCAACCCATCACTTTTCATCGTCCAATGTTAGGTTCAATTTTACATTTTTTTTTTTTTTTACATTTTGAAGAGGTATAAAGCACATATATTAATACAAGTGGTACAACTATTACGACTCAGTTATGAGCTAAATAAATCAGAGCCAGCAATAAACTTTACAATACAAATTTTAATTACACTGCCGAAATAATTCACACAAGTTGTTTAAAAATACATCGAGCCTACATCAGGCAAAATACACTGTCAGTGCAAAGTAAAATAAAAATGAATACGCAAGAATTAAAATCTGAATAACTACGAGCACAAGACTTAACTGAATTAATTGCGAACATCATCACAGTGCTACAGAGTATGATGCACGCATGTGTCCTGTGTCAACATCACACTGGAAACGAATTATCCTTTCTGAGCCCACATCATTTCATTACAATTACTTCGACCCTTTTCCCTCTCTACCATCCCCAGCCCCCATCCCAACTCACTCCCAATAAACAGCTGACAATTTGTAATTCTATAACCTCGCGATATATGTAAGAGATTACAATTCATTATACACATCGTGTGGGTGTTCAAAGAGGAAGCGATACTTTGGCAACGTTCCCCGGAAAAAGGCAAACAGTTTTCTCAAGAAAAAAAAAAAAAACAAAAAAAAAAAAAAAACACCATCACTTGCTTTTTTCAGACCACAGGCAACACAGTATCTTCAGTGGGGAAGACTTCGCGCCCCCAATCAAAACTTCTGTGGTTTTTTAAATTCCATTTCAATTCCCTTAAGAAAATGCATATGAGGTAAAACAAACCATTTGCTTTTCACAACAGGCGTTACGCATAATAAGTATCTTTTTCAAACACTTGCTATTCACGTGTGTGCTCTTTGTTGTGAATTTGGAAGTATAGGCGGATTTTATACTGAACGCTTAGACTGTATTGTATTGGGCAAAAGAAAAGGGCATATTCAACCGGTTTGTTGAAACAGCAATACACATAAATGCCTCTTATGCATATTTAATATATACAATTTTCACATTTTTTCTGCCATGTGCAACCGTTACGTTGATCAGCTTTTTAAACTTTAACAACCGGTGAAATACGGTTCAAGCAATATTTAAACGGTACATGGTTACAATGATCGACAGACAGATACGAACCTTTACTCCTTGATTATGCCGAAATGAGCCAATAAATACAAGTACGATTAAATATTGAATATTATTTCATTATGAACATTCCTTCAAAAATCTTTCCGACCCAATTTCAGCTCTCGTTTTACATATTAATTAAACAAAAATATCTGTACATGTAACAAGCTATGGAATGCCATTTTCACATTTATTAGGAATTAGTGATATCAAGAATTAAATTTGATCTCAAAAATTGATTTTTTTTTTTTTTTTTGATATCAAGAATTAATTTTTTATCTCAAAATATTCATATTTTGATATCAAGAATTAATTTTGGCTATCTGTAATTATGTTTTGATAGCTCTAAATGTATTCTTGATCTCAAAAAATAATTCTTGATTTCAATAAATATTTAGAGATATCAATAAATATTTGCTGATGTCAAAATAAATTTAATTATATCTAAAACTGATTTTTTTTTTAGATAAAAAATTCAATTCTTGATAGCAAAATATCAATTTTGAGCTCAATAATTTATTTTTTTTATTGATATCAAGAATTTATTTCAGATAGCGTTATTTCAGAATGAAACTCTTTTACTTTGTATTTGGAAATCTGCAAATGATTTTTGATCTCAAAAACTGATTTCTGAGATCAAAATATATCTATTTTTTATATACTAAATGCAGAAGCACACATGTGTGAATAAAACAATGACTTGTCCTTGTACACAAAATCTTTCTTTTAATGTTTTACTTTACAAAAGAGAAGCAATTCTTGAGATCAAAAATTGTGTTGCTATTATTGATATGAATAATTCGAGTTTTCATCACCAAAATTTAATTGACGATTCGTTAAATTTTATATAAATGTGTCTCTGTTAAGATTTTCTGGGTTTGTAAATTGGTCTCAAAAATCAATTTTTGCCATTTAAAATTCAATTACTGATAGCAAAATATAAACTAGAGCAGTGTGCAAGCCCACATATTCCCCACAGGCCCCCAGCAGTTAAACATAGCCATCAATAGTTGAAATTTTCCAAGTCCAGCTGGTCCATTTTCCTTGGACGAACCTGGTCCATTTACAATACCGATCTGTGTTTGCCCCCATAGAAGCTGCCTACAAACTTTCATTAGGAGTTTTTAAGTTATCGTGTTAACAAGCTCTTGATGACAGACCGAAAGACAGACACAGGCGGTCGATCGCATATATCCCCCCCCCCCCCTGTGGGGAATAAATTAATGAGATCTACAATGATTTACTGATATCTTTAATTATAGTTTGATATCAAAAGTAGGCATTAAATGTTAAAACGGCATTCCATAACAAGCTTTATACGGCGCGTTTTCATTATAATAAAAATATAAACGAAGCGGAGAAATTTATAGTAACTATTTTTGTCAAAAACTAAAGAAAAAAATAGCCCTTTCTGTTGACATTGTTAGTTAACAACCATTTCAGGCAAACTGTCACATTAACGATAACCCCAGGCACTTTACACTGTGGCTCAAAATTTCAACACGGAATCGAAATATATGTCAGCCAGCTGGGCCGGCATGAACTGTTTTAATCTGAATTACTTAATTATACGTTTCACCCCAATATTGTACCGGGAGCTGCAAAGATTTTATGGCGGTAATCTGCCCTCAGGTCAAAGGTATTCGGACTCTGATTTTAGGGAGCTTACAAAGTGGTTCATTTTTTCAACTGCTGTGTAAACTGCCTGATTTAATAGTTTGCCTGCAACATATATAAACTTGGTCCTTTGAGTACGTATATCTTGAGCTCAATAAAAGATTCACAAGATTTCTGGATTAATTGAAACGCAAGAAAATGGAGTAACAGTTGCAAAGGCAGATATATAAAAATATGTTTAATTAATTCTTAAGTTTGTTTATACATTAAGCATTTCTCGAAAAGACAAAAAAACCGGTATAAGATAAAACTAAACATAAGATCGTACATGTCGTTCTTCACGGTGATATCCCTATAAAGCGTTCATAAACTGTTGTGGTAGGCTCAAGGAATACAAATATCACTTAGTACAAGCAATACCCACCAGTGTCCACCAATACACTCAGTGCTTAACTGTACTCTTATCATTGCATAAAAAACTGCAGTAACAACTAAAAAAAAAATGTGTAAACAGTTTGAAAATCTCTTCCAAAATGCTCAACACTTCATTGACCGGCGCTGTGATCGGTCAGAGAACTGGGGACTCGTTGGCTGCGTGAGCGGCTTATCACTAGACCTGATGGCCACCTCCCTGTACTTTCTTATAGGCTTGGCCTTGGTCACCGTTTGCTTTCTCATCAGTTTTTCTTGTTCTTTTTCCTCCTGTTCCTTCATCGCCTGGCGCTGTTTCTCAATTTCACCCTGCTCTTGTTCCTTCTCCAGCCGCCATTTCTCCCACTGGTGCCGCTCCTCCAGTCTCTTCTCTGTGTTCAGCATGACGTCACTCACGTCTGCAATGGAGAGGGGAGAAAAATTTATGACAATTTTAAAGGAATTCTGTTTTGCTTCATTTTTATTCAAAAATTGCTCTTACCGTATTCGAGATAAAGGCCAACTTCCGGTTTGGGGCTCGAAAGTGACCTGGAGGTCAAGGACACTGGAAGTTATACCTTACGTCTCGTCGTATAGGGGGTGGAGGTCGAAAATGAGGTCAAAATTGCTCTATCTGTTACCGTTTTCGAGACAAATCTTTTTTTTTTTTTCTTAAATAGTTTTTCGCAATTTGACCTTGACCATCAAGGTCAAGGTCAAAAATTTTTAACGGTGCCTCAGATCACATCGTCCTTTATATATGTGCCAAGTTTGGCTTTTCGAGCTTCAAAGACCTTGCAGTAGATGTCTCGAAACCGATTGACCTTTTTCGCGACTTGACCTTTAAATTTGTGCCTATATGTGAATATATTTCCACAAACATTGGACTGTAAAGCAAGACAAGATTTTTTGGAAAACAACTGCACAGAGACCGAAGTAGCACCAGTTATGTACTACCAAGATATATCTCGACAGTGCTTCAGTCACAGCAAGTACGCTTTGAAACTGGAATAATGCTTATTGAACAAATTACATACCTGTCAGAGGTTTGTTCGACTTCTTTGGAATGAAGGGCTCCTTCTGTAGGACCGTGCTCGGTTTAGCTTTGAAGTTGGCCTGGTCTCTAGCTGATTTTAACTCTTCTTTGATCTGCCGAAGCAAACAAACATATCAGCAGTTTTCGACTGGACGTTCATTTTAGGGAACCGTTATTAACATCGGTTCATCTCCTCACTATTGCAGCTTGATGCTTATTACAGAAATTTCACTGCTCCACAAAACTATGACTACATTACGATCACGATCCATTAAAACAGCAAGGATTGTGGCTTGCCTTGTGACTCCATTCTTCGGCCCTGGCCTGTCCCCGGACGTCCACACCGAGATGAAAAGGCCTGGGCTTTGTGGGCGGCTTCACCGTCTTCACCGGAAGCTCAGGAGACAGGTCGGGGATTGGATTCGCATGGAATTCTTTGGACTACAGTGGTAAAAAAAAATTGAGACCAGGCTTAAAAATACTGAAAATATAACTCCATCGCATTGAACTTTCGCCGCATCTGCTATGCTGCCGGCCGAGCAAAACACATATTTCACGCACAGTTACTGTTCATGGAATTGACACAATGATAGTTAAATGTAACTCTTAGTCAAGCTTTGAGGGGGCGTAATGACTTACCAACCTACAAAAAAGTTTTCCCCAAGTATCAAGTATCTTCGCAGAGATACAGTTAAGCGCTAAAGCTGCTTTTTACAATTATTTCAACACTTGCCTGGTTTTTCTCATCGACCAATCGCTGCAGTTTCTCCTCTTTTTTCTGAAGATTACTTCTGATACGTTCATCAAAAGAGAATGGTTTAGGTTCGGTGACGCGGGTTTCGAGTTTTGGCTTGAAGGGCACTCCAAACTTAGGAACGGGCCGGCTACGCAGGACCTTCTCTTCCTGCTACAACGAAAAATAAGTTTAAAAATAATCAGAGTGACGCAAAATTCGCCGTTTTCACATATATTGCCACAAAATATTGACAGCCATAATGCCTGCAGGAAAATAAAAAAAAATTGTTTCTCTAATGGTCAATTCAGGTTAAAAGTAAATCTTGTTATCGCACACCTTGACTGGATTTAGTCACTGCATACAGATTTGCAAGATTCCACAAATAATGACACACACGGCTAAAAGCCTACCTCTAGTTCGGAGTCGTCCTGCTTCAAGATATGAGTCACACGATTTCTGGTGGCAAACGCGGGAGAAGCGGGTACTGTGAGAGGGATATGTGGTGCCTGCTTCACTCCCTAAACAGGCACAATTTATTCAAAATACTACTGATTTATAAGGTCTACGTTTGCACACGACATACTTCTCTCAAATCAGAGTGCAGTGGTTTTTTTTTGTTACCGAACAGATTTTACAAAAACAAGAGGGATCCTGTCTGCCTTTGCTCTGGGCAGACAACATCCCTCATGCAAACGAAGGACATATGCACATGTTTTTTTTTTAATTTCAAACTGTTGATCATTGAGAAGTTATACCAGAAAGCGAAACTTTACCACGGGTCCGTCCAGCACGGCTCTGGGGACGGGGTTTGCATGGAATTCCTTGGGTGACTCCTCGGGCTTCTTGTGTTCCCGCCACGCAGCGGCACGTCTGCGTAACTCCAGCTGCGGCGTGACGGGCTGTGTCAGATGACGCGGTGGCACCTTCTTCACGCACACGTAGTTCTTGTCCAGGATCTTTTCATTCACAGGATGCGCTTTAAACTGCTGTCTGCACACACAGAACACACAGCAATTGCAGTAACGATTACTATTATGGGAGGCGTTGGTTTTTTTTTTTTTTTTTTTTTTTGTTAATTTGTTTTTCTTTTTTAACTAACTTATCTATTGCAAAGTTCACATTTCCATTTCAGCAGGCCCACCACTCCTACAATCCTCATCATCACACTGCATACATTCCCCCCCCCCCTTTTTTTCTTTTTATTAACCCAGCATCTGATGAGATGCCTCACTTCTTATGCTCCTCGTACTCCTCCTCCTCGATCTGCTGCTGGCTCTTGATGGCCACTGGACGGGAGCGTATCCGAGTCTGTAGGTTGGGCGTCTTTGGGAGAGTTAGCTGTGGCTGGCTCATGCTTCGCCGCCGTCTCTTGCTTGGGCTAGGCTCTGGTGATAAGGAGAAAACTACTCTAACATTTACCGTCGGCTTTTCCAGGGCACATATTTTACGTTAAACACTGGTAATACCAACAATAATAAAGATCCTCGAAATAATATAGATGAATTCCTAAAATCACTTCAAACGCATCACTGCAGCCTAAACTCTGAGAATTTACCTGTCCTCAATTTTTGGTTATTAATCAGTATAACATGAACTAAACTGAAAGTACCAAATTATATTTCAGCCCGTTAGCCCACGGTGCCTCAGGATCAAAACCGACCAGGATCTACTTTACTGACATTGGGAGCGAACCATACCGGCCAGGTTACTCTTATTTATGCAGTATGCGATTAAAATCTAAAACATTTTAACATACTTCGTTACATAAGGTTTTACGCAGTTTTCCGCTTTGATTACAGGATTATTTTTTGTTGCGTGGTTGGGTAGTATTACTACTTAGCAATAGTTCAGGTAGTACCTGACAACTCAATAAAAAATAATCCTCTAATCAATTATTGAAAACTGCACAAAACCTAATGCACATGCTACACCAAACTGTCATAGTTTACCTCTGTTATTGCCCTTTTTCCTGAAGCGTTCAGGTGTTTTGCTGGTGAATTTCTTCACCATTTCAGCCATGCTCGTGTAATTGCCATGTTCGCTGCTGTTATGGCCGTCCTCTGAAGGCCTTTTGCGCTTCCTATCAAAACTGAAGGGCTGAACTTTTGTCTTCTGTGGAGTTGTTCGCTTTAATTGAGAAGAAAGTAAAATATCAGACTTCGATTCGAAAGGAAAAAACTTTACTGATAGTATGTATTGAGAAAAATATTGTAAATCACTCAACCATTCTTTTGTTATTCTTTTTTTTTTTTGGGGGGGGGGGGGTTTAAATCCAATGTTAGTGCATACCGGAGAGGATTGTTGCTGACTCCTGAGAGTTGTCGTGAAGTTTTTATTCTCGTACACGTCTTGGCGCGTCTCCATGCCATGACTCTTGAGGCGGTCGTCCGTTTTGAAGTGGAATTCCTCAGGCTTGGTCAGCGTCTTTACAAGCCCCTTTGGTACAACAGCTTTGGTGCAAATAGCAAAGTTCCCTTTTATTCAGTAATAGATACAACGCCAACAAAACAATAAAAAAAATAATAATAAAATAAATAACTTTTTTTTTTTTAAATGACAAGATATGAAACAATCAAACTGCAGCTGAAACCTACTGGGTACTTTTTCAACAGCAAACCTTCAGACCAACAACACATTGTAACAATTTGTTACAGCCTGTCTTCACTTGGAAAGAGTCTAAAAAAATCTAAACTAGCCATCATAGAGAGGACACAGCCCCAAAATGGAATCCAAGAGGCTGGTCACTGTGTCTTTCAAACTGGGCTAAGATCAAAATGAAAATAACCTGCTACTATGACAGGTCATCTTTTAACCTATCCATATATCACAGGGAACAGATTATCACGTGGGAGTAACACCCGAATTTAAAGTTCCCCCCCCCCCCAGGGGTAAAAACTCAGCTGAAGGTCAATAAACTAAAGAAAAATTCAGAATAAAATATAGATTTACATCAGTATGCCAGTAGCTAATCAATAATTTAGCCTGAAGAAATAGGCTCATAAAGAAGGGCAACAAAAATAGCAACAACCTGCGGCGCTCATGGCCTTCAGCCTGAATTGCTCGTGCTGTTTTCTTTTCTGGGCCAAAGCTTTCTTGAACTCTTCCACTTTCTGCAGTTCCATTTCTGTAGTACTTTTCAGCTTACCACTTTGTGCCGTTTTCGCGTCCCTCCTGTTTCCGAACCATGTACTATTAGACTATTACCTTCCTTTATATTAAGTATAAATATGGGTAATTTTCCAACTGATCTTTTGTAGAAACAAATACTTTCGTGAAAAAATTTATTTTGAGTAACTTAAGTTAGCTCATCTGTCGATGAGTAGTGCCAAAACCTACAAGATGCTAATTTGAGAATCCCCACCCCAACAAGCTAAAGCCATAAAACAAGGCATGCATATCGGGTAAAATCTACGTACTTCAAACATTCGGGTGTTTTCGGCTTCGTTAACTTAAGTCTCTGGTCACAGTCTTTCGATTCGCTTCTACGGGCATTGCAACGAAGACTGTTGGCACGGGTGACTTTGGTTCCGGGATTCGACTGGACCGAACGATCGACCGATCTCGTCCGCGATCGCTTGATTGGGGCACCCGTCGATGAATTGCTACGGGTGCGCTTCGTCGTTTCGCTTGTCGAAGACTTCCTCTCTCGAGTCTCCTCCTTTTGTAGTTTAGTCTTCAATGACTTGCTATAACAGTAAAATTTTTTTTCGAAATTCTGAGAAAATAAACAATAATGTCGGTGGACATTGCAGCCAGCCGTAAAAGCGAAAACGTTACAAATGTGAAAAAAACAAGCCTTCTTCCAGCGCTCCTCAGGAAAAAATAGGTTATTTCAATAAGCCCTCAGTTAAAAAAAAAGTTTTTTTGGTGTAAAAAAAATAGGTTTTAATAGGCTGTTCGGGGATTCCAAAAAGTCACTTTTTTATAAGGTTTGACGTTCTAAAATAATGAGTTTTAATGAGTTTAAGGGTTTAAAAACACATTTTAATAGTTTTTTTATTTTAACAGTTATAATTTATATACAATAAATATATTTACTTAAACAATACAGGTATTCTAAAAAAATGTCCAGGGACATTATGACCAACCGAGATCTAGTAAATCAAGTATCAATAGGCTGGTCCCCAAAAATAGTTTTCATATTGTTAAAGCCGGTTGTAGAAAATTTGTATAAATTTATTAAAGGAATCCAGTAAAAACTGTGGGAAAAGAAACATTTCGAAAATTGGCTATAAATATTTTTAAATAATCCCACCCCTCCCATTTAACCAATTTTTGGCAGAAACCAAACAAAGTAATTTTTCAACAGAGCCTATCTAGGAACATTCGAAAAAAAAATTAAATAAAATGTGACTAAAATCCTGGGAGAAGGAGCACTTGGAAAATTAGCAACCATAAAATTATACATGCCCCCATTTGGCCAATTTTAGGTGAATCGAGAAAAAAAGTAACTGTTCAAAAGAGAAAGATCAAGAGAACAACCGTACAAAATTGAAAAGGAATCCAATCCAAATTGTGGGAGATAAAATATTTTTAAAATTGGCTATCAGCAAATTAAAAATTCCCCCCTCTCCCCCATCATTTAACCAATTGCCAAAAAAAAAAATGTATTTTTTCAAGAGACGCCTAACTAGAGAACAATCGTACAAAACTGCAAAGGAATCCGATCCACATTGCGGGAAAAGAAGCCTTTTGTAAATTGGAAGCCAATAAATTAACAAGACATCGTCGAGGGCGCAGACCCCAACCGGACACAAGAAGTCGCCATTTTGGCAATTTTTTAGTGATTTTAAAAATAACACGACGTTGCACAACTTCAATATATATATTTTCACTGTAAAAGGTTCCATATGCCTAGGCTAAATAGTTTCGGAGAACTCGCGTGGAAACCACCTAAGTCTTACATTAGTTATCTAATAAATTGGCAAGTTTTGAGAAGTCACCATTTCGGCAATTTTTTACCGATTTGAAAAATAGCACGATGTTGCACAACTTCAATATATATATTTTTACTGTGCAAAAGTAGTATGAAATATTAGTGGAAGCTGAGTGGAGCTCAACTCAGGGTTTAGACGGATAAAAAGTTTTCAACTTAAGTTTCTAAAACACGTCTAAACACTATGAAGTCGAGAGCTGAACCGTTTATTCCATCAACAAATATGTGTACGCAAAAAGGTGGTGAACATCATCGTCGCGCGTACACAGCTACGCGACAGAATGACGTTCGCACGCAGATGATTCAGTGCATTGCGATAGCCCGCAGTTCATGTGACGAGTCACATGATCTCCGAACCAAACCAAAACACTGTACGAGGTACAGCGATGAAACAGGTTAAAAGTTTGCAATAAATGCGATATTTTCACATTGCCTTCTGCTTTCTTTAAAAATTCGACCCGAATTTAAACATACTTCTAAAATTTCAGGTTAAATGAAAACACCGAAAATGCTGCAACCTGGTGACAGAAGAATTGACAAACCCGACAGACAGACAGATGAATGAAGATAATGAGCGCACATGTCCTGTTAAAGAAATCTACGAATACATGACGAAAAATAACATTACAAATGATGCTTTTGTGACATTTTGATACATGACTGAAATTTAAGCTAAAGGTACGCAAAAAAAAAAAAAAAAAAAAAAAAAAAAAACAAACAGAAATGGTAGCTAAATTTTGTCTCTTTGGAGAATATCCGTGTTTGCTATTTTGACACATTTTGAAAAATTAAAAAATCACTCAATGTTTTGTTTCTACAGATCTTCCACAGCAAAAGACGAAGAAGTACAGTTCCAACAGAGTTCAAGATCGCAGAAAATATGAATACTGAGTGCATGAACACTGAATTTATGAACTCTGATCAATTACTGATATCCAACGGATCCAGTATGAATCCTTGCGGTACTCCGCATAAAATATTGTTGTTGGTGTATACCTGCCTTTCATTTCCATAAATTCACAGAAATCTCAATAAAATCAAGTGAAATCTATGACACATAGGCATCAGAGATGCAAAGCCCTCAGCAAGCCGGAACATTCGAAACAAGAAAAGTAATGGTTTTGAAGGCCAGTCACATGTCCATTTCAATCCTTAACACCGAAAAGAAAAAAGGGTGGCAGTGCTTTAAGATGAAATAAAAACAAAATCATTTACCATGAGAAAGTTCAGCTGAGCCACTGTCCTTGGTCGGATATGGCTAAAAAACAATAGGGATCTTTATTGGTCCATAGACAAGCTATACTTAAAATATTTAAGCGATCGGCAAAAAATTGTAGGCTAGAGCGTGTTCACAAGGCAAATGTTAACGGGCGGACAGACGGACGGACACGGCTATAGCAATAGCCCTTAGCCATTTCATGGCTGAGCGCTAAAAACATTTACTATGAGAAAGTCCAGCCGAGCCACTGTCCTTGTTCGGATATTGCTCATATACAATAGGGCTCTTCACTGCTCAATATAGTAGCTATATCACAAATATCTTAGAATTGGTAAACAATCGTAGGCTAGAGAGTGTTCAGAAGCCACATGTCACCAAACCTGGTAATGGTAGGAACATGCAAATTTCAAAGTTCAGCTGAGCCACTGTCCTTGGTAGGATATAGCTCATATACAATAGCGATCTTCATTGCTTCATATAGTAGCTATATCCAAAATATATTAGTAATTGGTAAAGAACTGTAGGCTAGAGAGTGTTCACAAGCCACATGTTAAGCAAACTTGATAATGGTACAAATAAGAAAATTTCCAAGTCAAGCTGAGCCACTGCCCTTGGTCGGATATGGCTCATAAATAGGGATATTCACTGCTCAATACAGTAGCTATGTGTGAAATATCTCGGTAATTGGTAAATAATTGTAGGAAAGAGTGTTCACAAGCCACATGTTCATCAAACTTGATAATGGACAAAATTTCCAAGTCCAGCTGAGCCACTGTCCTTCGTCGGATATGGCTCATAAACAATAGTCCATACACTGGCTATATCTAAAATATCTAAGCGATTGGCTAAAAATTGTAGGCTAGATCGTGTTCACAAGGTAAGTGTTAACGGACGGACGGACATGACTATAGCAATAGGCTTCAACCAATATTGGCTGAGGGCTAAAAATAGAGAAACGACGGCAAGTAGTCTACTTAAAACTTACACCTTCAACCTTTTCCTACAGAAAATGAGCAAAAAAAAGTAATAGCAATAAACCATTTACACTCAATATAAGTGAATCATAGTTCACTGAACTAAGAATCCGAGTCGATAATTCTATCTCCATAGTAATCCGGTGCCTTTCGCTGGCGCCTGGGCCTTTCTATGGGTGTTTGCTCAGAAGAAAATAAAGTTTTCTGTACATTTGGTACAGGTTCTTTAGTTCTCTGAACAAATTTAGCTATGCGGTGATCCAACCAACGCTCATCTAACGGTTCTCGCACGTAGCAAGGCTTAAGATAATTATGAAGTACAACCATGGAACTTGACTTTGCACTCTAACGAATCCTGTACAATACATCTGAAAAAATTTCTACTATAAAACAGGGTCCTTTCCAGAAACTAAGAAGCTTCGGACACTGCCCTATCGATGACAGGTTGCCAATACCACACAGCATCCTTTAATTGATATCTGTGCGGTCGAAGCCTATTCAAGTAGCTTCTTTCCTGGTACTCTACAGCTTTCTGTAGATGTTCCATAACTACTCTATGCGACTTTTTTTAACAAAATTCGAATATGCTGAACATACTCGGATATGCTAAATTCCTGTTTGTCAAGAGTATCCGGTGAGAAAGACTCTACCGGTAGCGAAACTTCCCTTCCAAATACAAGGAAGTTTGGTGTAAAACTCGTTGAACTCTTTTTACAACTCCTAAACGCCATTGTGAGAAATTGAAGAAGTTCATCCCACTCCCACACATTCTCATCAATGGATGTAGCCTGTATTTGCTGTAGAGTGTGATGAAAACGCTCTGTGACAGCATTTGCTTCAGGATGTCTGGCTACGGTGAAAGATTTTTCAATGTCAAACAAGTCACACAACGATCGAAAGATCTTTGATTCGAATTGTGTACCCAGGTCAGAATGCAATTCCAAAGGACAGCCTAATCTGGAGATCCACTCCTTGGCTAAAATATTAGCTATAATCTCCGTGGTTTGATCTGGCATAGGATAAGCCTCAACCAATCTCGAAAACATGTCAGAGATCACTAAAACGTAGACATTATGCCTATGAGTCTCAGGCAACGGTCCCACGACATCCAACGAGACACGCTCAAATGGCCATTACATACCTTTCCAACGGAGCGGAGTACGATTTCGGAGGACTTTTCTTCCTCTGACAGGAAACACAAGTTTTTACGTAAAGTTCAATTGCTTTACGCATTCCAGACCAAAAATATTTAGCCTGAATTTAATCTTTGAATAAGTCTTGTGTATTTCTAGGTGACCACCAGTTATGGAATTATGGTACTGGCGGAGCAGTTTTGACTGGTAAATTTCGGGGATAAGATGGCAAAATTCTCCCTTCAAACGGTCAATATTTCTATGAAAAAAAAAGACCATCTTTTACCGTCAAACTATTCCAGGAAGCTACTAAAGATTTGACATCTTTTCCCAGATGACAAATATCTTGCCAAGAAGGCTTTATCCTAGTCTAACCAGATCGGAAACTTCAGAAAGTACTGGATCAGACCTTTGCGCCTTCTGTATGGAATCTTTTGTCCAGGGACAGGGGAAACCTTCACTTTCTTGAACAGATTGTATTGTCCTTTTCATCGGACTCATCTACGTCACAGGCATAGACAGCACCATTATCGCAAGACATCTCCGAGCATTCCTCATCCTGAGCTATTCTCAAAGAATAAGGATTCTCCTGAAATTCTTCAAGAGTTAGATCTGAACAGGAGTATCCACATAGACAGAGCGCTTACCTCCACAAGGAATCCTGCTCAAAGAATCGGCATTGCCGGTCTTCCTGCCAGGCCTGGCTTATATGTCAAAATCATTCTGACAAAGCACCAAGTCAACGAACTAATTGTCCAGTAGGTTTGATTGATTGATTGATTGGTTTAACGACACCAGCAACCCGTTAGGGTCATATTGTGTCAGTTCTGTTGCTATAGGAAGACTCAGTTGAAACTAAAATCAATTAATATAGACAGATATATGTCAAGTCATATTCTGACAAAGCATCAAGACAACGAGCTAATTGTCCAGTAGGACCTATAAATGACAACAGATACCGCAAGGATGCATGATCGGTCCTTACAGTGAAGTGTTGTCCCCAAAGGTAGCATCGCCAATGCAAAATGTGATAGACAATAGACAGTACCTCCTGTCTGTTAACACAATAATTGCGTTCCGCTTTGCTCAATGCTTTTGAGGAGTATGCAATAACAGCTAATTGCCCATCTTGCTTCTACTGAAGTACTCCGACGAGACCATCAGCACTGCCATCAGTATCAAGAACAAATTCACCTTCAGCTTTAGAGAAAGACAAAATCGGAGCTGAAATCAACGTTGTCAACTCGAATGCTTTATCGCACTCTACTGTCCAGTTGAAATCAGGTTTCTTTCCTTTCTTGTCTAATTGCCTGTTCAAATGAAAGGCACTTTTTGCATAATCCTTAACGAACTTGCAATAGTAACTGGTTAAGCCCCAAAACCCTCGTATGCTTTGTACATCATTTGGCTTAGGAAAATCTCTAACCGCTTGAACCTTAGTAGGATCCGTATGTACGCCATTCTGGCTGATAGTGTACCCAAGATAACAAGTATACCATTGATTGCTTGGTTTATCGACAACAGCAACCCGTTAGGGTCATATTGTGTCGGTTCTGTTGTTATAGGAAGACTCAGTTCAAACTAAAATCAATTAAAATAGACATAACAAGTAGTGTATACATCTAAAACCAACTAAATTCAATTTAAAACTTACTGTTCAAGTGTATTTCTTTCAGAAAAGAAATAATTTTGTTTGGTGCTAGCTTTGTAAAAAGGTCTTTCATGGAATTCACAATGCAGTAGAGTGGCCTAATGTTCTGAAAATCTGCGCAATTGAGTAGAAAATGTTTTACAATCAAACATTCTTGACAAACAATACATTCTGGAGGCGAAGGCCTCTCAAAAGATATCCGTGGGTGATGTCTGTATGCCCGATTCGAGCTCTATGTATAACCGTTGTGTCGTGAATATTTCCAAGAGCTAGCTAATTTTGTCCAGCTGTTGGTTGGATTTGAAAGAGTTTGTTATTTCTTTGTTCGTTCCACTTTTGTTGCCAAAGATTTTTTACATAACTTGAGATATGGGGTTTAAAGTCGGAGTATGGTAGAAGAAGGTCGGATATGTTGTAGTTTAGCGCCTCTTTTGATGCCTGGTCCGCAGCTTCATTACCCGCTATGCCGACGTGGCTTGGCACCTAGCAAAACACTAGGGATTTGCCTTGTTTGATTGCCCTTTCATAACGTTCTATTAGGTGCACAAATATGCCAGTGAACTATATAAGTCCCCCGTCGCACCTCCGTTTTTGAAATAAAACGTTCACCCAAGGTCACCAAAACCCAATCAAGTCAAGATCCTTAGCTTCCAAACCCAGCTGCCAATTTTAGTTGTGATCCGTAAAGCCGAACTTGACATATCATGTCCACAACAGCGTGCACATGACGCACAACCTGAGATATTGTGTCCCCAAGAGAAAAATTTCAGTGACCTTAAAAAAGTTACCTTGACCTTTGACCCAAGGTCACCAAAACCTAATCAGGTCAAGTGCCTTCGCCCACCATACTACCTACCAATTTTGGTTGAAATCTGTCCAGCTAAACTTGAGATACCCGCCTTATACCAGCAGTCATCCAACTGCAGGATCTGCTGCTCTCGATCAATATCGATCAACAGCCAATGAGAGCACATTTCAAAGCTGACATCTGCACTTTTTAAACAATCTGGCAATTTTTCAATTTTCGACAAAAATAAAAACAATCATGCGTTGCACGCGTCCAACATACGCTTTCTCTGTGTGCAAGAGAAAAATAAAATCCCTTTAATAGTAACTGAGATCTAGCGCGTACAAACTTCCCACTATACATCGGGGCAATTACACATTTTTACATTTCAAAAATCTGAATTTTTCATCTTTTTGAGAGAAAAATAACCACGCGTTGCACACCTCCAATATACGCTCTTTGTGCAAGAGAATAAAAAAACCCCATTAATAGTGACTGAGATCTAGCAATTTTTCAATTTTGGAGAAAAATAAAAAAATAACGCGGTGCACACCTCCAATATATGCACTCTCTCTCTGAGCAAGCAAGAAATGAAATATCTACATTAGTTACTGAGATATGGCGCGTACAAACTCACCACTATAGATGGGCAGACAGACGGACGGACAGGGCCCGATTCATTAGTCCCCCGCTCCGCGCCAGGCGCGGTGGCGTAGGACCAATAACCTTATTTCAAGAGAAGATGAAATTGCCTCTCAACCTCTTCACTTTGCTTGGTGGAAGGGGTCTGGGACGCTGTTTGATAGGCACCTCTGTTTTAGTCACAATCTTGTGTTCTATCACATTAGTGCGACCCATATCTTCTTATTTCGAGAAAATATCTTGATAGTTTATTAGCATTTCCTTCATCTTGTCTTGTTCTTGTGGTGAAAGGTTTTCACAAGAATCTTGAACAAGTTCTTGCAAATGAGAAGGCATTCTACCTCCACAATTGTTACCCAAATCTATTTCAACCTGTGCTCCAAGTCAGCACGGGTAAACAATTCGTTTTCGACTGTGGTTGGCGTTAAAAAACCACAGCGGATTTCTTCAGATCCCGATTTAATTGTAATCGGTTCATCCGTAAGATTGAAAACGCGAATGGGAACTATTCGATAATGATTCATGGTTGTAGATGCACATGCTATCAAACCATGATCTCTTAAGAATGAAGGTTTTGGTATTGCATTGTTCTTTAGATCCCTTTCAACTGCTATGGTCATATCGGGATCCCCCCTGCCACATTATACTGAAGTGGGGCATTCCAGCCCTCCTTCTAACCCTTATATGTGGAGTGCCTCACAGGGCAGCAAGGAGGAGGCAAGGAGGAGTCCCAATTTTAAAGTCTTAGGTATGACCCGACCGGGGTTTGAACCCACGATCGTCCAGTCTCCATGCGGAGACTCTAACCACTAGGCCACCGAGGCTGGTCAGGTTTTCGTTAAAAAAACATTGGAATCGTTGTATTAAAACCGGATTCTTCATTCTTAAATTTGGTCTTTCCTGGAAGAATCATTTCTCTCCCAGGTGGAACAATATATTCTCCTGTTAAGTAGATTCTTCTAGAAGATGTCATCCAAGACGATGCATGGAATTGACTGAAGCAGTCACTTTGCCATTCTTAGTATCTATGGCCATGTCATTTTGAGATAAAAACGACATTTCCAGTATAATTTTGTCACAGATATCGGCTACATGAAACTCTACTGGTAACGATAGCTTACCACATTTCACTCGATACTGAATAACTCCATCACACTGAATAAGATCTCCTGAAAAAGATCTTATACCACATTTGCGGTCAAAAAGTTCAGGGCGATTTTCGCCTGGAATAGAAGTAAAAGCACTTCTTGCCATAACGCAACAACTCGCACCAGTGTCGATTAACATAGGAGCAACTTTATCACCTATGCCACAGACTAAGAAAATTCCCCTTTCTACTCTATGAAGCATATTGGGATCTATTTTACAACACTGTAAAACAGAATCGTTTTCACAAATGTGAAAACTATCCGTATTCTCCTGAGCTTATTAAATACCGAACACTATCAGTAGAAGATATGTCGATATTCTCCTGACTCAGAGAAAAGACTGAACGATAAGAAGGGTCGTTGTTTAGAATGTGCTGCTTCTCTGAAACAGCAATAAGTCTTTCTCTCTCTGAATCAATATCAGTTGAATCAGATACTTTCTCCGATCGCGTATGCCACAGACTAAGAAAATTCCCCTTTCTACTCTATGAAGCATATTGGGATCTATTTTACAACACTGTAAAACAGAATCGTTTTCACAAATGTGAAAACTATCCGTATTCTCCTGAGCTTATTAAATACCGAACACTATCAGTAGAAGATATGTCGATATTCTCCTGACTCAGAGAAAAGACTGAACGATAAGAAGGGTCGTTGTTTAGAATGTGCTGCTTCTCTGAAACAGCAATAAGTCTTTCTCTCTCTGAATCAATATCAGTTGAATCAGATACTTTCTCCGATCGCGTAATCAATATTGGATCATTAGAAGTTTGCTCACTATTCGAGTAAGCCAAGTTACACAAACGACTGAAACGGCTAGTTTGTGATACGCTGCCCTCGCAACCAGGGCAACACTCACTCAGATGGAGAACATATATTTCTTTTCCTGCTTTTTCACTTCTTTCGCCTCCTTCTCGCCTGCAGAGAAAGATTTCTCCGAGTTTAAAGGAGGACTAGGACAATACTTTTTAAAATGGTCATGGCCTTCACAGCTATCACATTTAATTGCTTTGAGATCTAACTTTTTAATGTACGATCTCTCCTTATTTTTGGAAATAATTTTTCCTTTGACGAAGTTTACTTTGTCATCGTCGAAGTATTCTTATTCGTCTTCTTTGTCAGAAGCTTCATTCTCGGCAGGACGAACCACTCCGATTTTGTCTTTAGAGTAGAAAGGTCTTCTCTTGGACATAGCTGTTTTCGCAGCCACATAACGCTCTGCATAGTGCATCGCATTTTCTACAGTAGGGGACGGATTGACCAAAAATATTATTTTAATTGATAGTCGTGGTGAAATATCTCCTAATCAACGTTTGCTATTGGTCCTGGTTCAGAACCTCTGGGTAGGCCAGAGAAACCAATCTGCGTACCTCATCCAGATAACTGCGGAAACTGTCACCAAATTTTGATGGTTTTACCTCTAACAAAGACTGGAAATGGTGGCCGTTATCAACTGTGCGGAACCTTTGTTCCATGCACTGGGACAACTGACCAAAGGTCATAACATTGAGCTGACGCTCCAAAGATATGAAGGTTTTAGCTTCATCATGAAAGTTTGAAAGTAAATGGTACTTTCTTTCTTGCTCGTTCCAATTATTTAGAAGAGCGGCTTCTTCGAAAAGACCCTTAAAATAGGGCCATTCACTATATTGGCCGTTAAAAGACGGAGACTTAATTATCTTCCTGTGATCGAATCGATCGACATTTCGATTTCCAGGAACAAACATGTTGTTTTGTTCCTCATTATACCGAATATCACGATAGGGCATCGTGTAGTTCGGTTGATTAACATCTGGGTTGTTATTTTGATAATTATAACGTAAATTACGATTATCAAATGTTTTGCAAAATCTTGAGTATAAGCTCGATTTTTTTGTCAAAAACAATTTTGAGGAACGTTGAAACTGTGTCAACTCAAAATAATTTTGGTTATCAAAACCATTTCTATTGGCAATTGTGCCAAAATCTTGATGAAAATTTGGTACAGGTTGCTCTGCAACATTTTGCTATGGAAGCCCAACCGATGTCAAAGACAAATTCTGTCTGTTAAATAGAGTCTTCAAATTATATGAAGATTGTTGTCCTAAATGTTGTGGAAAATTTACGATTTGATGTACATTTCCACCATGAACAGACTGAGGTAACTGCGAATTGAATATCGTCGGCATATTATGCCTATGAGAAACTTCGTTAGTTTCATAATCAAAACTGCAAGAATTACCACGAGGAACTGACTCAGACACAGGTGTGGCATAAAACAAAGGTAACTAGCATTTTCACTGTTAGAAATGGATTCCAATGTATGATTGTAATTTCTTGTTAAATTATCAGACAAGTAAGAACTGCTAATGGGTGTCATTAGCACTTCTTTTTGTACATTTCAATCATGAAACTCATGATGATTATGTACTGGCACTGTGTTTACAGTGCTATGCAACATTCATGAAACGTGAGATCGCTCAGCCGATGTCATCGGTATACTGTATCCCATAGATGGAACACGATTATTGGACCTCGAAATCGGGGTCTGTAAAGGAAAGTTTTCCTTTGGGGGAATGTTAGAACCACTTTCCTTCCCCATATCAGTCAAATTCTCACTTAAATAATGAGAATTTGCATTGTTCTCAGATGCTGAAAATAATGAAAACCGCGGTTGTGGCGGTAACCTTTCAGTATTGTATTGTTTTGTTCTTTAGATCACTTTCAACTGCTATGGTCATATCGGGATTCCCCGGCCACATTATACTGAAATGGGGCATTCCAGAACTCCTTCTAACCCTTACAAGTGGAGTGCCTCACAGGGTAGCAAGGAAGAGTCCCAATTTTGAAGTCTATGGTATGACCCGACCGGGTTTGAACCCACGATCATCCAGTCTCGAGGCGGACACTCTAACCACTAGGCCGCCGAGGCTGTCACATTACAACCAGTGTCATGTGATATAAACAAATGTTTTACATCAGGAAAACTGAGAGGCACATTTGAACCTGAAAATTTATCAAGGTAGTGACAATGATTCACAGTATTAAGAACTGTATCTGAGGATATCTAAAAGATTTTAGGTAAGATATAAGTGCTATATCTATTGGAATTATCCAGATTAGGAGGGGCAAGAATTCCTCCTACAGCTCCTGAAATACGAGGACTTTAAGATTGGACACAGCGAGGCATGTTCCCTGCTGGAGTGCCAAAATTTGGCAAAGTTGGTGAAATTTCACCAGTATTATCAGAAAACTTTTGGCCAAAGCCAAGATTTTCTAAATCATCTAGAGACTTTGCTCTAGTAAGTTTCCTTGGAGGAAGCTTCGTACCACTACGAAGTTCCATAATAAGTTAAAATAAAAAAAAATTGTAAGTTTTTTTTTTTCTAAATCAATAACACGATGTTTTGTAGAACTTGCGTGGAAAGCATCCAAGTCTTACATTGCAGTTACCTCAAGAGATCACAAGTTTTGACAAGTCGCCAACTTCAATATATATGTTTTCACTGTGCAAGGTTGCATATGCCTAGACTAAATAGTTTCGCAGAACTCGCGTGGAAACCACCTAAGTCTTACATTAGAGTTATATAATAAATTGGTAAGTTTTAGCAAGTCACCATTTCGGCAATTGTTTACCGACTTGAAAAATAACACGATGTTCAACTCCGGGTTTAGACGGATAAAACCTAAGTTTTCAACTTAAGTTTCTGAAACACGTCTAAACACTATGAAGTCGAGAGCTGAACTGTTTATTCCATCAACAACTATGTGTGCGCAAAAACGTGGCGAACGTCGTCGCGCGTACACAGCTACGCGACAGAATGACGTTCGCACGCAGATGCATCAGTGCATTGCGATAGCCCGCAGTTCACGTGACGAGTCACATGATCTCCGAACCAAACCAAAACACTGTACGAGGTACAGCGATGAAACAGGTTAAAGGTTTGCAATAAATGCGATATTTTCACATTACCTTCTGCTTTCTTTAAAAATTCGACCCGAATTTAAACATGCCTCTGAAATTTCAGGCTAAATAAAAACACCGAAAATGCTGACCTGGTGACAGAAGCATTGACAAACCCGACAGACAGGCAGATGAATGAAGATAATGAGCGCACATGTCCTGTCAATAAAATCTACGAATACCTGACATAATGCTTTTGTGACATTTTGATACATGACTGAAATTTGAGCTAAAAGCACCCAAGTTAGTTAGTTAGTTATTTCATTGGTTTAACGACACCGCCAACCTGTTGCAGGTCATATTGTGTCATTCCTGGTAAAAAGAAAAGTACCCCAAAAAAAAAAAAAAAAATAAATAAATAAATAAAATGCTTCAGAAAATGGCAGTTAAATTTTGTCTCTTCGGAGAATACCCATGTTTGCTATTTTGACACATTTCGGAGTGTACATTACTAATAAAATAAATAATAGATAAATCATAAAAAAATTACTGTTTTCTTTAAAGGTGTCGAAGGACACTGACCCAGCGTACTAAAACTCACGCTAGACAACCACACAAGCAGACAATCACATACCCGGAACAGAGTACTGAAACACATTTTATGCAAAAATTACGGTAATGCTAGATTCACTAAAAAAAAAAATAAAATTGACATATGGTTACGGTCCACACTGTGAACACATACTCAAGCACGGTACTTTCTTTTGTTTGATCGCTATGCAAACCCCACTCAAGCCACTTACGTCACCTTAGCCAATCCAATCCTTCTACCTCGTTACTAATGCGCTTTCTATGTTGCTAAGGTGCTTTCAACTCGGGTTTTTTTTAAACATATTTTTAGTCATTTGTTCACATGCTTAGTTACCAATCCGTAGATTTTCCCCTAGTGGTTGCTAAGAAACATCCGAATTTGACATTCTTATGTTTAAATTCGATGTTTTAAGCTATTTTTTTTACTAAAAAATTATGCTTAAAACATGCATCGGCAGCGAAATATTGCTTTTAACGACGGATCCAGTATGAATCCTTGCGGTACTCCGCATAAAACATTGCTCTTGGTGTATACCTGCCTTTCATTTCCATTAATTCACAGAAATCTCAATAAAATCAAGTGAAATCTATGAAAAATAGAAAAACGACGGCAAGTACTCTACTTAAAACTTACACCTTCAATCTTCTGCTACAGAAAATGAGCAAAAGTAATAGTAATAAACCATTTTCACTCAATATAAGTGAATCTTAGTTCACTGAACTAAGAATCCGAGTCTATAATTCTATCTCCATAGTAATCCGGTGCCTTTCGCTGGCGCCTGGGCCTTTCTATGGGTGTTTGCTCAGAAGGAAATAAAGTTTTCTGTACATTTGGTACAGGTCCTTTAGCTCTCTGAACAAATTTAACTATGCGGTGATCCAGCCAACGCTCATCTAGCGCTTCTTGCATGTAGCAAGGCTTAAGATGATTATGATGTACAACCATGGAACTTGACTTTGCAGTTTGTTGAATCCTGTACAATACATCTGAAAAAAACCTCTAATATAAAATAGGGTCCTTTCAAGAATCTGAGAAGCTTCGGACAGTCCTCTCTTGATGCCAATACCACACAGCATCCTTTGACTGATATCTGTGCGGTCGAAGTCTATTCAAGTAGCTTCTTTTCTGGTACTCTACAGCTTTCTGTAGATGTTTCATAGCTACTCTACTCTACTTTTTTAACATAATTCGAATATGCTTGAAACTACTCGGGTACGCTTAATTCCAATTTGTCAAGAGTATCCGGTGAGAAAGACTCTACCGGTAGCAAAACTTCCCTTCCAAATACAAGGAAGTTTGGTGTGAAATCAGTTGAACTGTTTTTACAACTCCTAAACGTCATTGTGAGAAATGGAAGAAGTTCATCCCACTCCCACACATTCTCAACAATGGCTGTAGCCAGCCTTTACTGTAGAGTGTGATGAAAACGCTCTGTGACAGCATTGCTTTAGGATGTTTGGCTGCGGTGAAAGATTTTTCAATGTCAAGCAAGTCACACAACGATCGAAAAATCTTTGATTCGAATTGTGTACCCCGGTCAGAAGGCAATTCCGAAGGACAGCCGAATCTGGAGATCCACTCCTTAGATAAAATATTACCTATAGTCTCCGTGGTTTGATCTGGCATAGACAGCATTCGGAGACGCATAATCACAAGACATCTCACAGCGTTCCTCATCCTAAGCTATTCTCAAAGGATAAGGATTCTCCTGAAATTCTTCAAGAGTTGCATCTGAACAGGAGTATCCACATAGACAGCGATTGCCTCCACAAGGAATCCTGCTCAAAGAATCGGCATTGCCGTTCTTCGTGCCAGGCCTGGCTTGGATGTCAAAATAATATTCTGACAGATGCTAATTGTCCAGTAGGATCTTTAAATGACAACAAATACCGCAAGGATGCATGATCGGTCCTTACAGTGTTGTTCTTCAGATCCCTTTCAACTGCTATGGTCATATCGGGATCCCCCTGCCACATTATACTGAAATGGGGCATTCCAGAACTCCTTCTACCCTTACAAGTGGAGTGCCTCACAGGGTAGCAAGGAAGAGTCCCAATTTTAAAGTCTTAGGTATGACCCGACCGGGTTTGAACCCACGATCTTCCAGTCTCGAGGCGGACACTCTAACCACTAGGCCGCCGAGGCTGGTCTTAAGGATGAATGTTTTGGTTCAAACAACATTGGAATCGTTGTATTAAAACCGGATTCTTTATTCTTAAATTTTGTCTTTCCTGGAAGAATCATTTCTCTCCCAGGTGGAACAATATATTCTCCTGTTAAGACGATGCATGGAACTGACTGAAGCACTTTGCTATTCTTAGTATCTATGGCCATGTCATTTTGACATTTCCAGTATAATTTTGTCACAAATATCGGCTACATGAAACTCTACTGGTAACGATAGCTTACCACATTTGACTCGATACTGAATAACTCCATCACACTGAATAAGATCTCCTGAAAAAGATCTTATACCACATTTGCGGTCAAAAAGTTCAGGGCGATGTTCGCCTGGAAAAGAAGTAAAAGCACTTCTTGCCATAACGCAACAACTCGCACCAGTGTCGATTAACATAGGAGCAACTTTATGCCACAGACTAAGAAAATTCCCCTTTCTGCTCTATGAAGCATATTGGGATTTGTTTTACAACATTGTAAAACAGAATCGTTTTCACAAATGTGAAAACTATCCGTATTCTCCTGAGCTTATTAAATACCGAACACTATCAGTAGAAGATATGTCGATATTCTCCTGACTCAGAGAAAAGACTGAACGATAAGAAGGGTCGTTGTTTAGAATGTGCTGCTTCTCTGAAACAGCAATAAGTCTTTCTCTTTCTGAATCAATATCAGTTGAATCAGATCCTTTCTCTGATCGCGTAATCAATATTGGATCATCAGAAGTTTGCTCACTATTCGAGTAAGCCAAGTTACACAAACGACTGAAACGGCTAGTTTGTGATACGCTGCCCTCGCAACCAGGACAAAACTCACTCAGATGGAGAACATTTATTTCTTTTCCTCCTTTTCACTTCTTTCGCCTCCTTCTCGCCTGCAGAGAAAGATTTCTCCGAGTTTAAAGGACAACACTTTTTAAAATGGTCATGGCCTCCGCAGTTAAAACATTTAATTGCTTTGAGATCTAACTTTTTAATGTACGCTCTCTCCTTATTTTTGGAAATAATTTTTCCTTTGACGAAGTTAACTTTGTCACCGACGAAGAAGTATTCTTATTCGTCTTCTTCGTCAGAAGCTTCATTCTCGGCAGGACGAACCATTTTGTCCTTAGAGTAGAAAGGTCTCTCTTGGACATAGCTGTTTTTGCAGCCACATAACGCTCTGCATAGTGCATCGCATTTTCTACAGTAGCGGGAGGATTGACCAAAAATATTGTTTTAATCGAAAGTCTTGGGAGACCCAAATGTGAAATGTCTCCTAATCAACTTTTGTTGTTGGTCCTGGTTGAGAACCTCTGGGTAGGCCAGAGAAACCAATCTGCGTACCTCATTCAGATAACTGCGGAAATTGTCAACAGATTTTGATGGTTTTACCTCTAACAAAGACTGGCCGTTATCAGCTTGCGGAACCTTTGTTCCATGCACTGGGACAATTGACCAAAGGTCATAACATTGAGCTCCAAAGATATGAAGAAGGTTTTAGCTTCATCATGCAAGTTTGAAAGCAAATGGTACTTTCTTTCTTGCTCGTTCAAATTATTTAGAAGAGCGGCTTCTTCGAAAAAACCTTTAAAATACGGCCATTCACTATATTGGCCGTTAAAAGACGGAGACTTAATTATCTTCCTGTGATCGAATCGATTTCGATTTCCAGGAACAAACATGTTGTTTTGTTCCTCATTATACCGAGTATCACGATAGGACATCGTGTAGTTCGGTTAATTAACATCTGGGATGTTATTTTGATAAGTTACGATTATCAAATGCTCTACAAAATCTTGAGTATAAGCTCGATTTTTTTGTCAAAAACAATTTTGAGGAACGTTGAAACTGTGTCAACTCAAAATCATTTTGGTTATCGAAACCATTTCTATTGGCAATTGTTCTTGATGAAAATTTGATACAGGTTGCTGTGCAACATTTTGCTATGGAAGCCCAACCGATGTCAAAGGCAAATTCTGTCTGTTAAATAGAGTCTTCAAATTAGATACAGATTGTTGTCCTAAATGCTGTGGAAAATTTACGACTTGATGTGCATTTCCACCATGAACAGACTGAGGTAACTGCCAATTGAATATCGTCGGAATATTATGCCTATGAGAAACTCCGTTAGTTTCATAATCAAAACTACAAGAATTACCATGAGGAACTGACTCAGACACAGGTGTGGCATAAAACAAAGGTGAATTATTTCGCTGAATAGCATTTTCACTGTTAGAAATGGATTCCAACGTATGATTGTAATTTCTTGTTAAATTATCAGACAAGTAAGAACTGCTAATGCAGGGTCCGTAGCGCTATCCCGCCAAAAAATTCCATGACTTTTTCATGACCGACACTGATTTTTCCATGACTTTTTAACCTGCTCAGAATAACTTGAAAATACAATCGCATTTTGGCAGAAAAAGTTATTTTTCTCTTAAAAATGAATATCCCGTAAAACTGAACAAAACCTTGAATACAGGTATTATTATTAACTTACTACATTCTGACTATAACTACAGGAACATCTTAATTATTATTTTAACGCCTTATTCTTACCCGTACGTTAAAAACCGACTTAACAAAGCTATACAAACGTCTTGTACAGTATCACGAAAAACTGAAAAATGCACCTAAGCGCTTTAGCCACTTTTCAACCAAAACCGCGTAGATTCATTTGATCATCATAGCAGGTGAACATTTTATTTTTTTCTTTGTGTACTTAAAATGATTACTTTAAAAAAATCGACATCACGAATAATAGTTTTACGACGACTGTATACTCAACTATAATGCATTAACTAAAGATGCTAAAACAAATACTTACAATTTGAATAATTCATTCATTAATGCACAGTAAACCAGCACGTTACAAAACAAGCCACAGTTCCTCTCTATTCCTTCTTTTTGAGACCAATTTGAGCACTTTTTAAACAAAACATGCTAAAACAAATTCTGAAAAAAAGCGAATACTTCAGTAATTAATAAAACGAAAACCAGCACGTTACAAAACAAGTGACAGTTTCTCTCTCAATTCCTTCATTCTGAGATCAATTCGAGCATTGTTTAACAAAACATGCTACAACAAATACTGACAAAAACTAATACACGAGTCATTAATACAAAGTAAACCAGCACGCTACGAAACAAGTCACAGCTCCTCTTTCAATTCCTTCATTTTGAGATCAATTTGAGCATCCATTTTTGTTGATTCTGCAGATTTCTCCAATGCGGATCGACGCATACTGTTGGCTTTCACAATGAATTGTCTAATATTCTGCAATCCCTTGGCATTTTCAGCCTTTTCACTGAATTCTGTCGATGACTTAGTGAGTGTGAGGACATCGCTTTCCAGTCGAGCCTTTTTGTTTTTGAGAGTGTTTATTTCTTCTTGGATGGTTGCTCGCTTAGCACCTTCGGCGTTTTTCGTCTCAGCATCTTTCTTATCTTGCAAAATGATTTTGTACTTGGCATGACCGGAGCCACATGAAGCTACCAACTTTGCCCCTTTCATGTGACTTTTTAGCGCAGCTTCACCCATGTTTGAAATGTCAAATGCACGGTCGCACCGTCCACATTTTGCTCTTGTATTATCACTATCCTTTACTAGCCAAGACGTGTAATTTGTGGCTTTTAACCAAGCGTCTTGAAATTTACACTTTCCAGGCATGTTTAGACGTGATTATCTGCAAAATTATTTGGTTAATGTATGCACAAATAGAAGCTAATGGTGCGTCAACTTTCATAGAAAAATAAATTTTCTAGGTAAAAAGGAGCACCAGGAAGCGCAAGTGATGTCCGAAATATAAACATTTATTAATCTTGCGCTTGTTTCCCCTCAGTTATTCCTCATTGGGGGAATTCTGGGATGTCATTTTTTTGTCATTTTTGCTATTTTTCCAGGACTTTCCAGTACCTTCAACAAAATTCCAGGACTTTCCAGGCCTGGAAAATGGTTTTACAAATTTCCAGGACTTTCCATGACTTTCCAGGATCGCTACGGACCCTGTAATGGGTGTCATTAGCACTTCTTTTTGTACATTTCAATCATGAAACTCATGATGATTATGTACTGGCACTGTGTTTACAGTGCTATGCAACATTCATGAAACGTGAGATCGCTCAGCCGATGTCATCGGTATACTGTATCCAATAGATGGGACACGATTATTGGACCTCGAAATCGGGGTCTGTAAAGGAAAGTTTTCCTTTGGGGGAATGTTAGAACCACTTTCCTTCCCCATATCAGTCAAATTCTCACTTAAATAATGAGAATTTGCATTGTTCTCAGATGCTGAAAACAATGAAAACCGCGGTTGTGGCGGTAACCTTTCAGTATTGTATTGTATTGTTCTTTAGATCCCTTTCAACTGCTATTGTCATATCGGGATTCCCCTGCCACATTATACTGAAATGGGGCATTCCAGAACTCCTTCTAACCCTTACAAGTGGAGTGCCTCACAGGGTAGCAAGGAAGAGTCCCAATTTTAAAGTCTTAGGTATGACCCGGCCGGGTTTGAACCCACGATCTTCCAGTCTCGAGGCGGACACTCTAACCACTAGGCCGCCGAGGCTGTCACATTACAACCAGTGTCATGTGATATAAACAAATGTTTTACATCAGAAAAACTGAGAGGCACATTTGAACCTGAAAATTTATCAATGTAGTGACAATTATTCACAGTATTAAGAACTGTATTTGAGGATATCTGAAAGATTCAGGTAATATATAAGTGCTATATTAATTGGAATTATCCAGATTAGGAGGGGCAGGAATTCCTCCTACAGCTCCTGAAATACGAGGACTTTAAGAATGGACACAGCAAGGCATGTTCCCTGCTAGAGTGCCAAAACTTGGCAAAGTTGGTGAAATTTCACCAGTATTACCAGTAAACTTTTGGCCAAAGCCAAGATTTTCTAAATTATCTAGAGACTTTGCTCTAGTAAGTTTCCTTGGAGGAAGCTTCGTACCACTACGAAGTTCCATAATCCAAAGTTAAAATAAAAAATTGTAAAAGTTTTTTTTTTTTCTAAATCGATAACACGCTGTTTTGCAGAACTTGCGTGGAAAGCATCCAAGTCTTACATTGCAGTTATCTCAAGAGAGCACAAGTTTTGACAAGTCGCCAACTTCAATATATATATTTTCACTGTAAAAGGTTCCATATGCCTAGGCTAAATAGTTTCAGAGAACTCGCGTGGAAACCACCTAAGTCTTACATTATAGTTATATAATAAATTGTTAAGTTTTGGCAAGTCACCATTTCGGCAATTTTTTACCGACTTTAAAAATAACACGATGTTGCACAACTTCAATATATATGTGTTCATTGTGCAAAGTAGTATGAAATATTAGTGGAAGCTGAGTGCAGCTCAACTCCGGGTTTAAACGGATAAAACCTAAGTTTTCGATTTAAGTTTCTGAAACACGTCTAAACACTATGAAGTCGAGAGCTGAACTGTTTATTCCATCAACAACTATGTGTGCGCAAAAACGTGGCGAACGTCGTCGCGCGTACACAGCTACGCGACAGAATGACGTTCGCACGCAGATGCATCAGTGCATTGCGATAGCCCGCAGTTCACGTGACGAGTCACATGATCTCCGAACCAAACCAAAACACTGTACGAGGTACAGCGATGAAACAGGTTAAAGGTTTGCAATAAATGCGATATTTTCACATTACCTTCTGCTTTCTTTAAAAATTCGACCCGAATTTAAACATGCCTCTGAAATTTCAGGCTAAATAAAAACACCGAAAATGCTGACCTGGTGACAGAAGCATTGACAAACCCGACAGACAGACAGATGAATGAAGATGTCCTGTCAATAAAATCTACGAATACATGCCATACTGCTTTTGTGACATTTTGATACATGACTGAAATTTAAGCTAAAAGTACGCAAAAAAAAAAGAAAAAAAAAAAAAAGAAAAAAAAAAGAAATAAAATGCTTCAGAAAATGGCAGTTAAATTTTGTCTCTTCGGAGAATACCCATGTTTGCTATTCTGACATATTTCGGAGTGTACATTATTAATAAAATAAATAATAGATAAATCATAAAAAATTTACTGTTTTCTTTAAAGGTGTCGAAGGACACTGACCCAGCGTACTAAAACTCACGCTAGACAAACACACAAGCAGACAATCACATACCCGGAACAGAGTACTGAAACACATTTTATGCAAAAATTACAGTAATGCTAGATTCACTATGAAATAAAATTGAAATATGGTAACGGTCCACACTGTGAACACATACTCAAGCACGGTACTTTCTTTTGTTTGATCGCTATGCAAACCCCACTCAAGCCACTTACGTCACCTTAGCCAATCCAATCCTTCTACCTCGTTACTAATGCGCTTTCTATGTTGCTAAGGTGCTTTCAACTCGGGTTTTTTTTAAACATATTTTTAGTCATTTGTTCACATGCTTAGTTACCAATCCGTAGATTTTCCCCTAGTGGTTGCTAAGAAACATCCGAATTTGACATTCTTATGTTTAAATTCGATGTTTTAAGCTATTTTTTTTACTAAAAAATTATGCTTAAAACATGCATCGGCAGCGAAATATTGCTTTTAACGACGGATCCAGTATGAATCCTTGCGGTACTCCGCATAAAACATTGCTCTTGGTGTATACCTGCCTTTCATTTCCATTAATTCACAGAAATCTCAATAAAATCAAGTGAAATCTATGAAAAATAGAAAAACGACGGCAAGTACTCTACTTAAAACTTACACCTTCAATCTTCTGCTACAGAAAATGAGCAAAAGTAATAGTAATAAACCATTTTCACTCAATATAAGTGAATCTTAGTTCACTGAACTAAGAATCCGAGTCTATAATTCTATCTCCATAGTAATCCGGTGCCTTTCGCTGGCGCCTGGGCCTTTCTATGGGTGTTTGCTCAGAAGGAAATAAAGTTTTCTGTACATTTGGTACAGGTCCTTTAGCTCTCTGAACAAATTTAACTATGCGGTGATCCAGCCAACGCTCATCTAGCGCTTCTTGCATGTAGCAAGGCTTAAGATGATTATGATGTACAACCATGGAACTTGACTTTGCAGTTTGTTGAATCCTGTACAATACATCTGAAAAAAAACCTCTATTATAAAATAGGGTCCTTTCAAGAATCTGAGAAGCTTCGGACAGTCCTCTCTTGATGCCAATACCACACAGCATCCTTTGACTGATATCTGTGCGGTCGAAATCTATTCAAGTAGCTTCTTTTCTGGTACTCTACAGCTTTCGTTTATATCATCAGAAAAACTGAGAGGCACATTTGATCCTGACAATTCATCAATGTAGTAAGAATTATTCACAGTATTAAGAACTGTATTTGATAAAGTATATCCCCGACTATGGTTAGACAGACGTCTATCCAAATTCGGTGGATATGGTAACTTGTCAACGAGTGGATTTCGTCGTGGTTTCTCAATTTGAGGATTTCTGATTGATTGATTGATTGGTTTAACGACACTAGCAACCCGTTAGGGTCATATTGTGTCAGTTCTGTTGCTATAGGAAGACTCGGTTGAAATGAAAATCAATTAAAGTAGATAAAACAAGTAATGTATACATCTAAAATCAACTAAATTCAATTTAAATCTTGCTGTAAAAGTGTATTTCTTTCAGAAAAGAAATAATTTTGCTTGGCGCTACCTTTGTAAAAAGGTCTTTCATGGAATTCACACTGTAGTAGCGTGAACGAATGTTCTGAAAATCTACGCAGTTGAGTAGAATATGTTTTGCAGTCAAACGTTCTTGACAACCAATACATTGTGGAGGAGCATCGCCTCTCAAAAGATATCCGTGGGTGATGTATCTGTGCCCGATTCGAACTCTATGCATAACCGTTGTGTCGCGAATACTGCCAAGAGCTAGGTGTTTTAGTCCAACTGTTGGTTGGATTTGAAAGAGTTTGTTATTTCTTTGTTCGTTCCATTTTTGTTGCCAAAGGTTTTTTTACATAACTTGTAATATGGGGTTTAAAATCGGAGTATGGTATGAGAAGGTCGGATATGTTGTAGTTTAGCGCCTCTTTTGCTGCCTGGTCCGCAGCTTCATTACCCGGTATGCCCACGTGGCTTGGCACCCAGCAAAATACTAGGGATTTGTCTTGTTTGACTGCCCTTTCGTAACGTTCTATTAGGTCTAGAATCATTTGTGTTCGACACTTGCAGATTTTCTAGTGACTGTAAGACCGATAAGGAATCGACACAGAAAACGAATTTTTTGTACCTACTAATCTTGATAATTTCCATGGCTAGTTGGAGTGCCCGAACCTCCGCGGAAAAGATGGATGAACCGTTTGGTAATCTTGTTTTAAGGGTATTTGATTTTGTAACTATTGAGGCAGCAACTTGGTTATCGAGCTTAGATCCGTCTGTGTAAATGAAATAATGGTGAGAGTAGGTTTCTTTTAGAGGATTTCTGAAACATTCAGGTAAGATATAAGTGCAATATCTGTTGGAATTATCCAGATTAGGAGGGGCAGGAATTCCTCCTACAGTTCCTTAAAATCCGAGGACTTTTAGGACGGACACAGTCAGGCATGTTCGCTGTTGGAGTGCCAAAATTTGGCAAAGCTGGTGAAATTTCGGCCAAAGCCAAGATTTTCAAAATTATCTAGAGGCTTTGCTCTAGTAAGTTTCCTTGGAGGAAGTTCCGTAATCCAGTTACAATAAAAAAAAATTGTAAAAAAAAAAAAACACGATGTTTCGGAGAACTACAAGTCTTACATTGCAGTTATCTCAAGAGATCACACTTTTTTACAAGTCGCCACTTTGCCAATTTTTGGCCGATAAAAAAAATAAAACAAAACAAACAAACAAACAAAAAAAAACAAAAAAAAAAAAAAAAAATGCACAACTTCAATATATGCATTTTCACTGGGCAAGGTTGTATATGCCTAGGCTAAATAGTTTCGGAGAACTCGCGTGGAAACCACCCAAGTCTTACTTTAGAGTTGTATAATAAATTGGCATGTTTTGACAAGTCGCCATTTTGGCAATTTTTTACCGATTTGAAAAATAACACAACGTTGCACAACTTCAATATATGTATGTTCACTATGCAAGGTAGTATGAAATAGTAGTGGAAGCTGAGTGCAGCTCAACTCCGGGTTTAAACGGATAAAACCTAAGTTTTCAACTTAAGTTTCTGAAACGTCTAAACACTATGAAGTCGAGAGCTGAACTGTTTATTCCATCAACAAATATGTGTGCGCAAAAAACGTGGCTAACGTCATTGTCGCGCGTACACAGCTACGCGACAGAATGACGTTCGCACGCAGATGCATCAGTGCATTGCGGTGGACCGCTATTCATGTGACGAGTCACATGATCTCCGAACCAAACCAAAACACTGTACGAGGTACACTGAAACAGATTAAAGTTTGCAATAAATGTGATATTTTCACATTACCTTCTGCTTTCTTTAAAAATTCGACCCGAATTTAAACATACTTCTGAAATTTCAGGTTAAGTGAAAATACCGAAAATGCTGCAACCTGGTGACAGATGAACTGACAAACCCGACAGACAGGCAGATGAATGAAGATAATGAGCGCACATGTCCTCTTAATAAAATTTACGAATACATGACAAAAATAACATTACAAACTAGAGAAGTGTACATAGCCCACCTACTCCCTACAGGCCCCCTATCAGTTAAACACGACCATCAATAGTCAATCAAGAGCTGAAATTTTCCAAGTCCAGTTGGTGCATTTTCCTTGGACGAACCTGGCCCATTTACAATCCCGATCTCTGTTTGTTCCCATAGAAGCTACATACCAGGTTTCATTAAAATCATTGCAGTTGTTCTTGAGATATCGTGTTGACAAACTCATTCCGATGCCGAATAATTTCCAGGCTTTGGTAAATTTCAAAGTGCATTTGGCTCTTTTTCCTTGGGCCAACCTAACCCATTGACAATAGCGATACTTGTTAGTGCCCACAGAAAATACACACCAAGTTTCATTAAAATCTTTGCAGTTGTTCTTGAGATATCACGTTAACAAACTCATTCCGATGCTGAATAATTTCCAGAATTTGATAAATTTCAAAGTGCATTTGGCTGATTTTCCTTGAGCCAATCTAACACATTGACAATACCGATCCTTGGGAGTGCGCACAGAATATACACACCAAGTTTCATTAAAATCTTTGCAGTTGTTCTTGAGATATCGTGTTAACAATAGTCAATGAAGAGCTGAAATTTTCTAAGTCCAACTGGTCCATTTTCCTTTGACGGACCTGGCCCATTTACAATACCGATCTGTGTTTGCTCCCATAGAAGCTACATACCAAGTTTCATGAAAATCCTTCCAGGAATTTTTAAGTTATCGTGTTAACAAGCTCTTGGTGACAAATCGACAGACCGACACGCGGTCGATCGCATATATTTCCCACAGGTTCTAATGCATAATGCTTTTGTGACATTTTGATACATGACTGAAAGTTAAGCTAAAAGAACGCAAAAAAAAAAAAAATGAAAATGCTTCAGAAAATAGTAGCAAAATTTTGTCTCTTCGGAGAATACCCATGTTTGCTATTTTGACACATTTCGAAAAATTAAAAAAATCGCTCAATGTTATGTTTCTACAGATCTTCCACAGCAGAAGACGAAGAAGTACAGTTCCAACACAGTTCAAGATCGCAGAACATATGAACACTGACTGCATGAACACTGAATTTATGAACTCTGATCAATTACTGAAAACGAGTGTAAATCACACTAGACAAACCTGATACCCGGAACAGAGTATACTGAAGCCCACTTTATGCAAAAATTACGGTAATGCTAGATTCACTAAAAGAAAAGAAAATTGAAATATGGTTACGGCCCACACTGTATTTTTTTTTTTTTGTATTGTTTTTTAGATCCCTTTCAACTGCTATGGTCATATCGGGATCCCCCTGCCACATTATACTGAAATGGGGCATTCCAGCCCTCGGTGGCCTAGTGGTTAGAGTGTCCGGATCGAGACTGGAAGATCGTGGGTTCAAACCCACACTGTGAAGACATACTCAAGCACGGTACTTTCTTCTGTTTGGTTGCTATGCAAACCCCAACCAAGCCACTTACGTCACCTTGGCCAATCCAATTCTTCCACCTCGTTACGAACGCGCTTTCTCTGTTGCTAAGGTGCTTTCAACTCGGTTTTTACCATATTTTTAGTCATTTTTTCACATGCTGAAAAGGAGTATCCACATAGACAGCGATTGCCTCCACAAGGAATCCTGCATTGCCGTTCTTCCTGCCAGGCCTGGCTTGGATGTCAAAATCATATTCTGACAAAGCACCAAGCCAACGAGCTTATTGTCGAGTAGGATCTTTAAATGACAACAGATACTGCAAGGATGCATGATCGGTCCTTACAGTGAGGTGTTGTCCCCAAAGGTAGCATCGCCAATTCAAAATGTGATAGACAATAATAGACAGTAACTCCTGTCTGTTAACACAATAATTGCGTTCCGCTTTGCTCAATGCTTTTGAGGAGTATGCAATAAAAGCTAATTGCCCACCTTGCTTCTGCTGAAGTACTCCGATGAGACCTTCAGCATTGCTGTCAGTATCAAGAACATATTCACCTTCAGCTTTAAGCAAAGACAAAATTGGAGCTGAAATCAACTTTGTCTTTAACAGCTCGAATGCTTTACCGCACTCTACTGTCCAGTTGAAATCAGGTTTCTTTCCTTTCTTGTCTAATTGCCTGTTCAAGTGAAAGGCAATTTTCGTATAGTCCTTAATGAACTTGCAATAGTAATTGGTTAAGCCAAAAACCTTCGGATGCCTTGTACATCATTTGGCATAGGAAATTCCCTAACCGCTTGAACATTAGTAGGATCAGTATGTACACCATCCTGGCTGATAATGTACCCAAGATAATAACCTGATTTCAAGAGAAGCTGAATTTGCCTCTCAACCTCTTCACTTTGCTTAGGTGGAAGGGATCTGGGACGCTGTTTGACAGGAACCTCTGTTTTAGTCACAACCTTGTGTTCTATCACATTAGTGCGACGCATATCTTTTTCTTCTCCTTTCGAGAAAATATCTTGATACTTTATTAGGATTTCCTTTACCTTTTTTTGTTCTTGTGGCGAAAGGTTTTCACAAGAATCTTGAACAAGTTCTTGCAAATGAGAAGGCAGTCTACCTCCACAATTGTTACCCAAATCTATTCCAACTTGTGCTACCAGCACGGGTAAACACTTCGTTTTCTGTGGTTGACGTTAAAAAACCACAGCGGATTAATTCAGATCCCGATTTAATTGTAATTGGTTCATCTGTAAGATTGGAAACGCGAATGGAAACTATTCGCTAATGATTCATGGTTGTTGATGCAAATGCTATCACACCATGATCTCTTAAGAATGAAGGTTTTGGTTCAAACAACATTGAAATCGTTGTATTAAACCGGATTCTTTATTCTTAAATTTTGTCTTTCCTGGAAGAATCACTTCTCTCCCAGGTGGAACAATATATTCTCCTGTTAAATAGATTCTTCTAGTAGATGGTTTTCCATCCAAGACGATGCATGGAATTGACCGATTAGAAACAGTCACTTTGCCATTCTTAGAATCTATGGCCATTTCATTTTGAGTATTGTATTGTATTGTTCTTTAGATCCCTTTCAATTGCTATGGTCATGTCTTGACCCCCCTTATATACTGAAATGGGGCATTCCAGCCCTCCTTCTAACCCTTACATGTAGAGTGCCTCACGGGGAAGCAAGGAGGAGTCCCAATTTTAAAGTCTTAGGTATGACCCGGCCGGGGTTTGAACCAACGATCTTCCAGTCTCCAGGCGGACACTAGGCCACCGAGTCTGGTCTTAAGAATGAAGTTTTTGGTAAAAAACATTGGAATCGTTGTATTAAAACCGGATTCTTTATTCTTAAAATTTGCTTTCCTGGAAAAATCATTTCTCTCCCAGGTAGAACAATATATTCTCCTGTTAAGTAGATTCTTCTAGAAGATGGTTTTTGCATCCAAGATGATGCATGGAATTGAACGATTAGAAGCATTCTTAGTATCTATGGTCATTTCATTTTGAGGTAAAAACGACATTTCCAGTATAATTTTGTCACAAACATCGGCTACATGAAACTCTACTAGTAACGATAGCTTACAACATTACACTCGATACTAAATAACTCCATCACACTCAATAAGATCTCCTGAAACAGATCTTATACCACATTTGCGGTCAAAAAGTTCAGAGCGATGTTCACCTGGAATAGAAGTTAGAACACTTCTATTTTACAACATTGTAAAACAGACTCGTTTTCACAAATGTGAAAACTATCTGTACAGTCACCTGAGCTTATTAAATACCGAACACTATCAGTAGAAGATATGTCGATATTCTCCTGACTCAGAGAAAAGACTGAACGATAAGAAGGATCGTTGTTTAGAATGTGCTGCTTCTCTGAAACAGCAATAAGTCTTTCTCTTTCTGAATCAATATCAGTTGAATCAGATACTTTCTCTGATCGCGTAATCAATATTGGATCATCAGAAGTTTGCTCACTATTCGAGAAAGCCAAATTACACAAACGACTGAAACGGCTAGTTTGTGATACGCTGCCCTCGCAACCAGGGCAACACTCACTCAGATGAAGAACATTTATTTTTCCTGCTTTTTCACTTCTTTCGCCTCCTTCTCGCCTGCAGAGAAAGATTTCTCCGAGTTTAAAGGAGGACTAGGACAATACTTTTTAAAATGGCCATAGCCTCCGCAGTTAAAACATTTAATTGCTTTGAGATCTAACTTTTTAATGTACGCTCTCTCCTTATTTTTGAAAATAATTTTTCCTTTGACGAAGTTAACTTCGTTATCCTCGAAGAAGTATTCTTCTTCGTCTTCTTCGTCAGAAGCTTCGTTCTCGACAGGACGAACCGTTATGATTTTGTCCTTAAGAGTAGAAAGGTCTTCTCTTGGGCATAGCTGTTTTCGCAGCCACATAACGCTCTGCATAGTGCATCGCATTTTCTACAGTAGGGAGAGGATTGACCAAAAATATTATTTTAATCGATAGTCTTGGAGACCCAATTGTGAAATGTCTCCTAACCAACGTTTGTTGTTGGTCCAGGTTGAGAACCTCTGGGTAGGCCAGAGAAACCAATCTGCGTACCTCATCCAGATAACTGCGGAAATTGTCACCAAATTTTGAAGGTTTTAACTCTAACAAAGACTAGAAATGGTGGCCGTTATCAGCTGTGCGAAACCTTTCTTCCATACACTGGGACAATTGACCAAAGGTCATAACATTGAGCTGACGCTCCAAAGGTATGAAGAAGGTTTTAGCTTCATCATGCAAGTTTGAGAGCAAACGGTATTTTCTTTCTTGCTCGTTCCAATTATTTCGAAGAGCGGCTTCTTCGAAAAGACCTTTAAAATAGGGCCATTCACTATATTGGCCGTTAAAAGACGGAGACTTAATTATCTTCCTGTGATCCAATCGATCGACATTTCGGTTAATTGATTTCCAGGAACAAACGTTTTTTTGTTCCTCATTATACCGAATATCACGATAGGGCATCGTGTAGTTCGGTTGATTAACATCTGGGATGTTATTTTGATAATTATAACGTAAATTACGATTATCAAATGCTCTGCAAAAAAATCTTGAGCATAAGCTCGATTTTTTTTGTCAAAAACAATTTTGAGGAACGTTGAAACTGTGTCAACTCAAAATCATTTTAGTTATCAAAACAATTTCTATTGGCAATTGTGGCAAATTCTTCATGAAAATTTGGTACAGGTTGCTCTGCAACATTTTGCTGTGGAAGCCCAACCGATGTCAAAGGCAAATTCTGTCTGTTAAATAGAGTCTTCAAATTAGATACAGGTTGTTGTCCTAACTGTTGTGGAAAATTTACGATTTGATGTGAATTTCCACAATGAACAGACTGAGGTAACTGCCCATTGAATATCGTCGGCATATTATGCCTATGAGAAACTCCGTTAGTTTCATAATCAAAACTGCAAGAATGTGGAACTGATTGAGACACAGGTGTGACGTAAACCAAAGGTGAATTATTATGCTGAATAGCATTTTCACTGTTAGAAATGGATTCCAATGTCTGATTGTAATTTCTTGTTTAATTATCAGACAAGTAAGAACCGCTAATGGGTGTCATTAGCACTTCCTTTTGTACATTTTAAATCATGAAACTCATGATGACTATCTACTGGCACTGTTTACAGTGCTATGCAACATTCATGAAACGTGAGATTGCTCAGCCGATGTCCTCGGTATACTGTATCCCATAGATGGAACACGATTACTGGACCTCGAAATCGGGGTCTGGAAAGGAAAGTTTTCCTTTGGGGGGATGTTAGAACCACTTTCCTTCCCAATATCAGTCAAATTCTACCTTAAAGAATGAAAATTTGTATTCCTCACAGGTGCTGAAAATAATGAACACCGCGGTTGTGGCGGTAACCTTTCGGTCACACGACAACCAGTGTCATGTGATATAAACGAATGTTTTACAACAGAAAAACTGAGAGGCACATTTGAACCTGAAAATTTATCAATGTAGTGAGAATTATTCACATTATTAAGAACCATATTTGATAAAGTATATCCCCGACTATGGTTAGACAGACGTCTATCCAAATTCGGTGGATATGGTAACTTGTCAATTTCGTCGTGGTTTCTCAATTTGAGGATTTCTGAAAGATTCAGGTAACATATAAGTGCTTTATCTATTGGAATTGTCCAGATTGGGAGGGGCAGGAATTTCTCCTACAGCTCCTAAAATCCGAGAAGAACTTTTAGGACGGACACAACAAGGCATGTTCGCTGCTGGAGTGCCAAAGTTTGGCAAAGTTGGTGAAATTTCACCAGCATTATCAGAGAAATTTTGGCCAAAGCCAAAATTTTCTAAAATTATCTAGAGACTTTGTTCTAGTAAGTTTCCTTGAAGGAAGCCTCGTCCCACTACGAAGTCTTATTATCCAAAGTTCAAATAAAAAAATGTAAAAAATTTTTCTTTAAAATCAAAAACACGATGTTTAAAAAGTTTGCAATAAATGCGATATTTTCACATTAGCATATGTCCAGGATAAACAGTTTCGGAGAACTCGTGTGGAAAGCACAGAAGTCTTAGTCTTGCAGTTATCTCGACATCACATTTTTTGACAAATCGCCATTTTGGCAATTTTTGGCCAATTTGAAAAATAACACAACGTTGCACAACTTCAATATATATATTTTTGCTGTGCAAAAGTAGTATGAAATAGTAGTGGAAGATGAGTGCAGCTCAACTCCGGGTTTAAACGGATAAAACCTTAGTTTTCAACTTCAGTTTCGGAAACGCGTCTAAACACTATGAAGTCGAGAGCTGAACTGTTTATTCCATCAACAAATATGTGTGCGCAAAAAACGTGGCGAACGTCATCGTCGTGCCTACACAGCTACGCGACAGAATGACGTTCGCACGCAGATGCTTCAGTGCATTGCGATAGCCCGCAGTTCATGTGACGAGTCACATGATCTCCGAACCAAACCGAAACACTGTACGAGGTACAGCGATGAAACAGGTTAAAAGTCTGCAATAAATGCGATATTTTCACATTACCTTCTGCTTTCTTTAAAAATTCGACCCGAATTTAAACATACTTCTGAAATTTCAGGTTAAGTGAAAATATCGAAAATGCTGCAACCTGGTGACAGAAGAATTGACAAATCGAAAGACAGAAGAATGAAGATAATGAGCGCACATGTCCTCTTAATAAAATCTACGGAAACATGACGAAAAATAACATTGCAAAAATGATTTTGCGACATTTTGATACATTACTGAAATTTAAGCTAAAAGTACGCAAAAAAAAAAAAAATAAATAAAAAAAATGAAATGCTTCGGAAAATGGTAGCTAAATTTTGTCTCTTCGGCGAATACCCATGTTTGCTATTTTGGCACATTTCGAAAAATTAAAAAAATCACTCAATGTTTGTTTCTACAGATCTTCCACAGCAGAAGACGAAGAAGTACAGTTCCAACACAGTTCAAGACCGCAGAACATATGAACACTGAATTTATGAACTCTGAAATTGTAAAGAAAAGAATTCTACATTATTAATAAAATAAATAATAGAAAAATCGTAAAAAATTACTGTGTTGTCTTTATAGGTTGCGAAGGACACTGACCCAGCGCACTGAAAATCACACCAGACAAATACACGAGCAGACAACCGGATACCTGGAACAGAGTACTGAAGCCCATTCTATGCAAAAATTACGGTAATGCCAGATTCACTAAAGAAAAATAAAATTGAAATGTGAGCACTTATTCAAGCACGGTACTTTCTTTTGCTAGGTTGCTATGCAAACCCCACTCAACCCACTTACGTCACCTTAGCCAATCCAATCCTTCCAACTCCTTACCAACGCGCTTTCTATGTTGCTAAGGTGCTTTCAACTCGGCTTTTTTTTTTTTTTTTGGGACCATATTTTTAGTCATTTGTTCACATGCTTAGTTACCAATCTCTAGATTGTACCCTGGTTGGTTGCTAAGAAACACCCGAATTTCACATTTTTATGTTTAAACTCAATGTTTTAAGCTATTTTTTTACTGAAAAATTATGTAAAACATGCATTGGCAGCGAAACAATGATTTTAACAACGGATCCAGCATGAACCCTTGCTGTATACCATAGTATACCATAGTTCTTGCTGTATACCTGCCTTTCATATCCATAAATTCACAGAAATCTCATTAAAATCAAGTGAAATCTACCAAAAATAGAGAAACGACGGCAAGTAGTCTACTTAAAACTTACATCTTCAACCTTCTACCACAGAAAATGAGCAAAAGTAATAGTATTAAACCATTTTCCCTCAATATAAGTGAATCTTAGCTCACTGAACTAAGAATCCAGTCGATAATTCTATCTCCTTAGTAATATGGTGCCTTTCGCTGGCGCCTGGGCCTTTCTATGGGTGTTTGCTCAGAAGGAAATGATTGTATTGTATTGTTCTTTAGATCCCTTTCAACTGCTATGGTCATATCGGGATCCCCCTGCCACATTATACTGAAATGGGGCATTCCAGCCCTCCTTCTAACCCTTACATGTGGAGTGCCTCACAGGGTAGCAAGGAGGAGTCCCAATTTTAAAGTCTTAGGTATGACCCGACCGACCGAAATGAAGTTTTCAGTACATTTGGTACAGGTTCTTTAGCTCTCTGAACAAATTTAACCATGCGGTGATCTAGCCAACGTTCATCTAGCGGTTCTCGCATGTAGCAAGGCTTAAGATAATTATGAAGTACAACCATGGAACTTGACTTTGAGTTTGTTGAATCCTGTGCGCCTCATCTGAGAAAACTTCTATAAAATAGGGTCCTTTCCAGAAGCTAAGAAGCTTCGCACACTGCCCTCTCTTGATGACAGGTCGCCAATACCACCCAGCATCCTTTGACTGATATCTGTGTGGTCGAAGCCTGTTCCAGTAGCTTCTTTCCTGGTACTCTACAGCTTTCTGTAGATGTTCCATAGCTACTCTATGCGACTTTTTTAACATAATTCGAATATGCTGAACATACACGGGTACGCTAAATTTCTGTTTGTCAAGAGTATCCGGTGAGAAAGACTCTACCGGTTGCGAAACTTCCCTTCCAATTATAAGGAAGTTTGGTGTAAAACCAGTTAAACTGTTTTTACAACTCCTAAACGCCATTGTGAGAAATGGAAGAAGTTCATCCCACTCCCACACATACTCATCAATGGCTGTTGCCAGCATTTGCTGTAGAGTGTGATTAAAAAACCGCTCTGTGACAGCATTTGCTTTTTATCCTGGTTTAACCAGATCAGCACTTCAGAAAGTACTGGATTAGACCTTTGAGACTTCTGCATGGAATCTTTTGTAAAGGGAAAGGGGAAATCTTCACTTTCTTGAATTGATTGTATTGTCCTCTTTATCGGACTCATCTAGGCATAGACAGCACTCGGAGACAAATCATCACAAGACATCTCCCAGTGTTCCTCATCCTGAACTATTTTCAAAGAATAAGGATTCTCCTGAAATTCTTCAAGAGTTGGATCTGAACAGGAGTATCCACATAGACAGCGCTTGCCTCCACAAGGAATCCTGCTCAAAGAATCGGCATTGCCGTTCTTCCTGCCAGGCCTAGCTTGGATGTCAAGTCATATTCTGACAAAGCATCAAGACAACGAGCTAATTGTCCAGTAGGATCTTTAAATGACAACAGATACCGCAAGGATGCATGATCGGTCCTTAAAGTGAAGTGTTGTCCCCAAAGATAGCATCACCAATGCAAAATGTGATTGACAATAGACAGTAACAGCTAACAATAATTCCGTTCACCTTTGCTCAACGCTTTTGAGGAGTATTCAACAACAGCTAATTGCCCATCTTGCTTCTGCTGAAGTACTCCGACGAGACCTTCAGCACTGCTGTCAGTATCAAGAACATATTCACCTTCAGCTTTAGGCAAAGACAAAATCGCAGCTGAAATCAACTTTGTCTTAAACAGCTCGAATGCTTTATCGCACTCTACTGTCAAGAGAAGCTCAATTTGCCTCCCAACCTCTTCACTTTGCTTAGGTGGAAGGGAGCTGGGACGCTGTTTGATAGACACCTCTGTTTTAGTCACAATCTTGTGTTCTATCACATTAGCGCGACCCATATCTTCTTCTCCTTTCGAGAAAATATCTTGATACTTTATTAGTATTTCCTTCACCTTTTCTTGTTCTTGTGGTGAAAGGTTTTCACAAGAATCTTGAACAAGTTCTTGCAAATGAGAAGGCAGTCTACCTCAACAACTGTTACCCAAATCTATTCCAATTTGTGCTCCAAGTCAGCACGGGTAAACACTTCGTTTTCTACTGTGGTTGGTGTTAAATAACCACAGCGGATTTCTTCAGATCCCGATTTAATTGTAATCGGTTCATCTGTAGGATTGAAAACGCGAATGGGTTGCTGTTGGTTTGGTGTTTAACGTCCCGTTAAGCGACTATGATGGGTATATTGGGACGCACTTCCTACAGGAACAAGTAGGAGAAAAGAGGGAAGAATGAAGAAAAAGTATAAGAGTTAGAAAGAAAGAAATTCCGATTAGCCGCCTCTTATGCACATGCCATCAAAGCATGGTCCCTTAAGAATGAAGGTTTTGGTTCAAACAACATTGAAATCGTATTAAAACCTGATTCTTCCTGATTCTGTCACTTTGCCATTCTTAGTATCTATGGCTATGTCATTTTGGGATAAAAAAATTCCCAGTATAATTTTTTCACCAATATCGGCCACATGAAATTCTACTGGTTACGATAGCTTATCACATTATACCCGATACTGAATAACTCCATCACATCAATGAATAAGATCTCCTGAAACATATCTTATGCCACATTTGCGGTCAAAAAGTTCGTCTGGAATAGAAGTAAAAGCACTTCTTACCGTACCGCAACAACTCCGCCAGTGTTCATTAACATAGGAACAACTTTATCACCTATGCCACCGACTAAGAAAATTCCCCTTTCAGCTCTATTAAGCATATTGGGAATTATTTTACAGCATTGTAAAACAGAACAGTTTTCAAAAATGTGAAAACTATCCGTACAGTCTCCTTCTGAGCTTATTAAATACCTAACACTATCAGTAAAAAATATGTCGATATTCAGTTGACTGAGAAAAGACTGAACGATAAGAAGGGTCGTTGTTTAGAATGTGCTGCTTCTCTGAAACATAAATAAGTCTTTCTGAATCAATATCAGTTGAATCAGATACTTTCTCTGATCGCGTAATCAATATTGGATCATCATAAGTTTGCTCACTATTAAAGTAAGCCAAGTGAGGCGTTTGGAGAACATTTATTTCTTTTCCTCCTTTTTCATTTCGTTCGCCTCCTTCTCGCCTGCAGAGGGAGACTTCTCCGAGTTTGAAGGAGGACTAGGGCAACCCTTTTTAAAATGGCCCTGGCCTCCGCAGTTAAAACATTTAACTGCTTTGAGATCTAACTTTTTAATGTACGATCTCTCCTTATTTTTGGAAATAAATTTTCCTTTGACGAAGTTTACTTCGTCATCATCGAAGTATTCTTATTCGTCTTCTTCGTCAGACTCTTCGTCCTCGGCAGGACGAACCATTCTGACTTTGTCCTTAGAGTAGAAAGATCTGCTTTCGCAGCCACATAACGCTCTGCATAGTGCATCGCATTTTCTACAGTAGGGGACGGATTGGCCATCAAATGTTCTTTTAATTGATAGCTTTGGAGACCATTTATGAAATGTCTTCTAGCCAACGTTTGTTGTTGGTCCTGGTTGAGAACCTCTGGGCAGGCCAGGGAGACCAATCTGCGTACCTCATCCAGAAAACTGCGGAAATTGTCACCGTGTTTTCCCTCTAACAAAGATTCCAAATGGTGGCCGGTATCAGCTGTGCTGAAAATTTGTTCCATGCACTGGAACAATTGACCAAAGGTCATAACATTGAGCTGATGCTCTAAAGATACGATGAAGGTTTTTAGTTTCATCATACAAGTTTGAAAGCAAATGGTACTTTCTTTCTTGCTCGTTCCAATTATTTAGAAGAGCGGCTTCTTCGAATAGACGCTTAAAATAGGGCCATTCATTATATTGTTCGTTAAAAGACGGAGAATTAATTATTTTCCTTTGATCGAATCTATCGACATTTCGGTTAAATCGATTTCCAGGAACAAACATGTTCTTTTGTTCCTCATTATACCGAATATCACGACAGGACATCGTGTAGTTCGGTTGATTAACATCTGGGTTGTTATTTTGATAATTATAACGTAAATTACGATTATCAAATGCTCTGGGAAAATCTTGAACACGAGCTCGAATTTTTTGTCAAAAACAATTTTGAGGAACGTTATTAGAATAAGTAATATTACTCTGTTGAAACTGTGTTAACTCAAAATCATTTTGGTTATCAAAACCATTTCTATTGGCAATTTTGCCGAATTCCTGATGAAAATTTGGTACAGGTTGCTGTGCAACATTTTGCTATGGAAGCCCGACCGATGCTAAAGGGAAATTCTGCCTGTTTAACAGTCTCAAAATTAGATACAGGTTGTTGTCCTAAATGTTGTGGAAAATTTACGATTTGATGCACATTTCCACCATGAACAGACTGAGGTAACTGCCCACTGAATGTCGTCGGCATATTATGCCTATGAGAAACTCCGTTAGTTTCATAATCAAAACTGCAAGAATAACCATGTGGAACTGATTGAGACACAGGTGTGGCTTAAAACAAAGGTGAATTATAATGCTGAATAGCATTTCCACTGTTAGAAATGATACCGATGTCTGATTGTAATTTCTTGTTTAATTATCAGACAAGTAAGAAATGCTAATGGGTGTCATTAGCACTTCTTTTTGTACAGTTAAATCATGAAAATCATGATGATTATTATGTACTGGCACTGTGTTTACAGTGCTATGCAACATTCACGAAACATGAGATTGCTCAGCCGATGTCATCGGCATACTGTATCCCATAGATGGAACACAATTAATGGACATCGAAATCGGGATCTTCAAGGGAAAGTTTTTCTTTGGGGGCATGTTAAAACCACTTTTCTTCCCTATACAAGCAAATTTTCTCACTTAAGTAATGAGAATTTGTACTGTTCTCAGGTGCTGAAAATAATGAACACCGCGGGTGTGGCGGTAATCTTTCAGTCACGTGACAACCAGTGTCATTTGATATAAACGAATGTTTTATATCAGAAAAACTAAGAGGCACATTTGAACCTGAATATTTATCAATGTAGTGAGAATTATTCACAGTATAAAGAACTGTATTTGATAAAGTATATCAAAGTTGGTGAAATTTCACCAGCATTATCAGAGAAATTTTGGCCAAACCCAAGACTTTCTGAATTATCTAGAGGCTTTGCTCTAGTAAGTTTCCTTGGAAGAAGCTTCGCACCACCACGAAATTCCATAATCCAAAGTTAAACCAAACAAAAAAAATTGTAAAAGCTTTTTTTTTAAATCAAAAACAGATATTTGCAATAAATGCGATATTTGTACATTAGCATATGCCTAGTATAAATAGTTTCGGAGAACTCGCGGGGAAAGCACCCAAGTCTTACAATGCAGTTATCTCCAGAGATCATAATTTTTCACAAGTCGCCATTTTGGCAATTTCTTACCGATTTGAAAAATAACACAACGTTGCACAACTTCAATATATATATTTTTACTGTGCAAAGTAGTATGAAATATTAGTGGAAGCTGAGTGGAGCTCAACTCCGGGTTTAAACGGATAAAACCTTAGTTTTCAACTTCAGTTTCTGAAACACGTCTAAACACTATGAAGTCGAGAGCTGAACTGTTTATTCCATCAACAAATATGTGTGCGCAAAAAACGTGGCGAACGTCATCGTCGCGCGTACACAGCTACGCGACAGAATGACGTTCGCACGCAGATGCTTCAGTGCATTGCGATAGCCCGCAGTTCATGTGACGAGTCACATGATCTCCGAACCAAACCAAAACACTGTACGAGGTACAGCGATGAAACAGGTTAAAAGTTTGCAATAAATGCGATATTTTTACAGCACCTTTAAAAGTTTTCTTTAAAAATTCGACCCGAATTTAAACATGCTTCTGAAATTTCAGGTTACGTGAAAATACCGAAAATGCTGCAACCTGGTGACAGAAGAATTGACAAACCCGACAGATGAATGAAGATAATGAGCGCACATATCCTCTTAATAAAATCTACGAATAGATGACCAAAAATAACATCACAAATAAAGATTTGGTGACATTTTGATACATGACTGAAATTTAACCTAAAGTTGATCAAAATTGTAGAAGAAACATTTTGAAAATTGGGAAAGTTTTAAAGTAATTTTTCAAGATAGGCCTACCTAGAGAACATTCGTACAAAATTTGAAAGGAATCCGATCAAAGTTGAAGAAAGATTTTAAGTAAAAGTTTACATACCTTCATACACACATACATAGACGACGGATACACCTCTATTGATGTAATAAGACCAGTCCGACGAAGTTTTTTTTTTTTTTTTTTTTGGGGGGGGGGGGAGTAATATTTTGTGTAAGACATGGAAAATATTTAGAAAAATAGAAAGGCAACAAAAAAATTAACTAGAAAGTCTATGTTTTTGCTAAAGCTCAAAAACGGATATGCCTCCACCAGCGCCACAGTCTGTCAAAGGGACAGCTTGAAACAATTCTACATTAGGGAACAAATCGAAAAGTCGAAAAATGGCCGGACACGAAATTATTTCTATGTCATAGGGAACCCGTGTGAAAAATTTGTTTGGGATCGCCCTGCTCGTTACTGAGAAATCGCTGCAGACAGACGAAGATACAGTGCGAAATGTTGAAATCAAAAATTTAAAAAATTCGCCAAAAATCGAAAAAAAGTACATGGGCATTATCTGTAGGTTACAGGCAAATCGCTGCTGACGGACGTTCGGACAGGCTAAAAACAATATGCCTCCCTGAGGGGAGACATATAATTAGCAGTTTAAAAATATCTTTCAATGGGTTCAAGGCAAGAAAAAAAAGATGCATTTTGAAAAAATAGGTTTACCAGGTTTTAATAGGTTTAATAGGTTCCGCTGGCAGGCCTGAAAACAAGAAACCGACCAACTTTGATTTGGTAGAAGACTTTATGGGCAAATATTGCTGTTAAAAGTAATCGGACTGGATCTGCGATACTAACAAAATTGTTTGTGTTTCTCTTATTGGCCAAAACAGAAAACAAGTTTGTCAAGGACAAAGTCCCAGCTTACCAAAAGCAATAAGACCAATTCCAGCGTGCACCAGCAACGGAATTTCCCTGAAAAATTGGGCATCAAAAGATGAGACGTCAAAGAACCAGCTCAATAATTAATTTAGCACCGGACCAGAACATAGACCGATAAATGCATACACACAAAGATTTGTTTCAAAGAAAAATGGGAAACAGATATTTTTGTATCTCTGGTAGACTGGATAGTCTGCCATAGATACCTTCGAACAACGCTCGTATTTCGGACCAGTGCGCATATTTATGTAACTTGCCTCGAAGTGCGCATGTTTATTTAATTTGTGTTGATGCGCGGCTCTCATTCTGGAACAGTGCACATGTTTGTTCAACTTGTGTTGATGCGCGGTTCTTATTTCGGATCAGTGTGCATGTTTATTTACCTTGCGTTGATGTGCGGTTATTTTGGAATAGTGCGCATGCTTATTTACCTTGTGTTGATGTGTGGTTCTTATTTCGGACCAGTGCGCATGTTTATTTAACTTGCGACGATGCGCGGTTCTTATTTCAGACCAATGCGCATGTTTATTTTACTTGCGTTGATGAGCGGTACTTATTTTGGACAAGTGCACAAGTTTCCTTAGGTTGCCTTGATGCGCGGTTCGCATTCCGGACCGGTTTGCATGTTTATTTAACTTACGTTGATGCACTGTGTTTATTTTGTAACTGTGCATATGTTTAACTTGGGTTGGTGCGCGGTTTGCATTTCGAACCAGTGCGCATGTTTATTCAACTTGCGTTGATGTGCGGTTCGAATTTCTGACCAGTGAGCATGTTTATTTAACTTGCTTTATGCGCGGTGCTTATTTTGGACAGTGCAAATGTTTATTATCCCCCGCCGTCCAGGCGGAGGCGGGGGATATAGAAACGCACTGTGTCCGTCCGTCCGCCTGTCCGTCCGTCGCCAGTGTTGTTACCAGACGATATCTCCGAAACCAGTCGGCGGATCTAGTTGATATTTGATACGCCTAACAACTAAGATATCTAGATGTGCCCTTTGGGGGTTGTGGTCGGATCGAAGCCCATATGGATCTGTATTTGGACTTAGAATCCCAAAATCCGGATCTCAACGTGTACTTTGGTTTCCAGACGATATCTCCGAAACTAGTGAACAGATCGGAGTTCACATTTGATATGCGAAACAACCAAGACACCTAGATTTGCCTTTGGGTTTTTGGTTGGATCGAAACCCATCTGGATCTGTACTTGGACTTAGAATCCCAAAATTCGGATCCAAATGTGCACTTTGGTTTCCTCCGAAACTAGTGACCGAATCCGGTTCATATTTGATATGTGCAACAACCAAGAAATCTAGATGTCCTTTTGGGGGTTTTGATCGGATCGAAGCCCATCTGGATCTGTAATTGGACTTAGAATCCCAAAATCCGGATCTCAATGTGTACCTTGTTTTCTAGACAATAACTCTAAAATATTTGCCGGATTCGATTCTCATATCGTATGCATAATACTAATATAGTGTAGTTGTTTTATCTACTTAGTTTAAGTGCGAGGTACAGCACCCGCTTTACTAATTATACCCACGGCGGGGGACATGGCAATTAATGATTGCTCTTGTTTAACTTGCGTTGGCGCGTGGTTCGCATTTCGAACCACTGCGCATATTTATTTAACGTGCGTCAATGCCCGATTCTTATTTCGGGCGAATGCGCATATTTCTTTAACTTGAGTCGATGCGCGGTTCTTATTCTGGACCAGTGCGCATATTGTTTAAGTTGCGTTAATGCGCAATTCGCATTTCGAACCAGTGCGCATGTTTATTTAACTTGCGTTGATGCACGGTGCTTATTTTGGTCCAGTGTGCTTGCTTATGTAGTTTGTGTTGATGTGCGGTTCGCATTTCTGACCAGTGCGCATGTTTTTTAATTTGCGTTAATACTCTGTTCCCATTTCTGACCAGTGTGTTTGTTTATTCAGCTGACGTTGATGAGCGGTTCGCATTTTGGACCAGTGTGCATATTTATTTAACTTATGTTGATGCGCGCTCCTTATTTTGGGGAAGTGCAAATGTTTATTTAACTTGCGCTGATGTGCGGTTCGCATTTCGGACCAGTGTACTTGTGTCTTTAGGTTGCGTTGATGCGCGGTTCTCATTTCGGACCACGGCGCATGTCTATTCAACTTGCGTCGATGCGTGGTTCTTTTTTCGGACAAGTGCGCATGTTTGTTTAACTTGCATTGATGTGCGGTGCTTATTTTGGACCAGTTCACATGTTTTTTTGTTTTTTTTTTAACTAACGTCGATGTTCGGTTCGCATTTCGGGCCATTGCGCATGTTTATTTACCTTGTGTTGATGCGTGGTTCTCATTTCAGACCAGTGCGCATGTTTTTTTGGGTTGCGTTAATGCGCGGTTTTTTTCGGACCAGTGCGCATATTTATTTAACTTGCGTTGGTGCCCGGTGCTTGTTTTGGACCAGCGCACATGTTTATTAGTCCTCCGCCGCCGCGTGGAGCGGAGCGGGTGACTATAGTAATCGGGTCTGTCCGTTCGTCCGTCTGGCGACACTTGGAAGCACAAATTTAGGCACGCGATATCTCAGCCGCTATTCAACCCTGGCTTTTGATTTTTGCTGCAGTGAAAATATATATATACTGAATTTGTGTGACGTCGCATTATTTTTCGATTCGATCAAAAAATGACGAAATGGCGACTTGTTGAAAATAGGCAATGGTTTAGCATTTCTGTTGTCTACAGTGCGACTTTGTGCACGCGATATCTCAGCCGCTATTCAACCCTGGCTTTTGATTGTTGCTACAGTGAAAATATATATATTGAAGTTGTGCGACGCCGCACTATTTTTCGGTTCGACCAAAAATGACGAAATGGCGACTTGTTAAAAATAGGCAATGTTATAGTATTTCTGTTGCCTACAGTGCAACTTTGTGCACGCGATATCTCAGCCGTTATGCATCCCTGGCTTTTGATTTTCGCTACAGTGCAAATATATATATTAAAGTTGTGCGAGTCGCATTATTTTTCGATTCGACCAAAAAAATGACGAAATGGCGACTTGTTGAAAATAGGAAATGTTTAGTATTTCTGTTGCCTACAGTGTAACGTTGTGCACGCGATATCTCAGCCGCTATTCAACCCTGGCTTTTGATTTTTGCTACAGTGAAAATATATATATTGAAGTTGTGCGACGCCGCATTATTTTTCGATTCGACCACAGTTCGTGGCGGGGGACATTCATCAGTTTCACTGATAACTTGTTTAACTTGCGTTGATATTCGGTTCGCATTTCGGACAACTGCGTATGTTTATTTAACTTGCCCCGATGTGCGGTTTGCATTTCGGACCAGTGCGCATGTTTCTTTAGGTTGCGTTGATGCGCGATCGCATTTCGGACCAGAGCGCATGATTATTAACTAGCTAACTAACGGACGCCATCCGCAAACAGATAGGGAAACCCAAGCTTACGTGTAACGTAAGCCGGGCTAAAAACTACAACTACACAGTAGATCTACCTGGGGTCAGGGGAAAAAGAGAGAGGAAGAAGGCTGGAGGAAAGACTGGGAGAAAGGCTGAAAGAAATAAAAATCGCCCACACAGCCATATTGATTATTTTAACTCAGAGATTTAACCGCTAACCATTCGACTTATTAGGTCTTCATACGTTACGACTAGACGTGTCAAATAGGAGCACTCTGATTTTTCTGCAATTTGACCGTTTTTTTTTTTTTTTGGCCAAACCGCCAAACAAAATAGAAGCCTGATGCAGGGATTTCAGGAGAGCATTCCCTGTACAACTTCAACGCAATCGCATGGAATTTGTGGGAACAGGAGCATTTTTTTGTGTTTTCTTAAATCTGGCCGATATCTTTTTTACTTTAAATAAATCCATGAAAAGCAAATACATCCTTTGTGGAGAATTACCCAGGGAACATGCCTACCAAATTTCAAAACAATCGGACCTGAAATGGATTGGATTCAAAGGTGAACTTACCAGTCGACATTCTGCTCAGTTTTATTTGAAACACCGACTCTTGGACTTCGCCTGTGAAAACGCAGAATTGAACTATTCAGTTCACGGTATTTCTCTGGTGGCCGAATTTTTTAAATATATCACTTCTGTCTCATTTTAGAGACCGGAAAAACACGCGGCATCTATGCACAATATTTACACAGTTCTCCAGAGCCCGAAGATTCCAAAAATACGTTGTAGATTCAACCCAGTTCCCAAAATAAAGCAAAATCGTGCAATTTAAATTTCTTATGTAAACGCCTAGTGTTCGATTAACGACACTAGACAGTCGTTATTCGATTACCTCTTCATTATCTATCGCCATGGCGAAGATGAAATCCATTTGGAGCAGGTGAATCAATATATGTTTTGTTTTTATTTAGGTGAAGGTGAAATATGCACAGCTGTCTTATTGACAAACGCAAACAGTGACGACACTCGTTCAACTTGTCCATTTTTACACACCATTGATGTACGCATGTCAATTTATACTTAATAACAGATGACCATATATGCAATAAATAAATTAAGTTACAGTTTTAGTAAGAGAATCAATTTGGCGAATGTGAATTTGATTTGGCGAAGGTGAGCTGAACGCCCTTCGTCAACTTGGCTAAGGGAAGAAAATGCTTTTGTGCACCCCTGTCTATCCCTCTTTTACTCTGCCGGTTACAATCGATTCATTTCGTTCTCTTACTTAAAACAAACAGCCAGTCATCAGGTCTGGAATGAAAAAAACTGTTAAATAAACTAGACGCTCGAGAAGCATGAATCCGCCGGGGTTTGGTCAAAATTTTAAAGTAATTTTTTTTAACAATTTACCATTTTGTCAATTTCTGTCGTACTTCCAAAATTCCTGGTCACTGCAGTGCACAAGGATTGGAAGCACCTCTGGGTCAAATTTGAAACGAATCCATCCACTAATAAATGCTCTAGGCGCGTGAGACTGACTCCACTATACGCTAACTCCAAAAACACACTTTGCAAATGTTTAAAAATTCACCATTTTGTCAATTTCTCTCGTATTTCAAAAATTCCTGGTCACTGCACTGCACAAGGGTTGAAACCACCCCTCCAATAATAAATGCTCTAGACGCGTGAGACTGAAAGTGCACAGACAGACGGACGGACAGACAAGAGTGAAAACTATATCCGTCCCCCGGCGGATAACAAAAATGTCTAAAGCGAAGGCAGTATTATTTTTATATCATTTTTACACAGAAGTAATAACCTTAAGATTTCGGTATTACGGATGATATTTGTAACCAAATTACCTAACAGATTCGCTTTTACTGTTGTTAGAAGAAAATAATTTGCCTTTCTTCCACTGATCTAAATTCCCACAAATATTTGACAGTATCTTCGGTTTCGGCTTTTCCTCTGCAAAAATTAACCAAAGTTTATCGGACGCGCAGCAACGTTTCATAATTTCTGGAAAAATTAATCTTTAAAAAATTATTCTGTCATTTTTTAAAGCTTACACTACGCAGCTACGACAAAATACTCTGCATTCAAACACTAAATCGGGCAACCACACTGCCAGAAAAATTAAATAAAATGTCCCTGTACATTACGAAAAGTCGAAACAACGGAAAACCAATAAACATCATGCAACATGTCATATGGTCGACAATATCATATGTTTGGGGCTCTTTGAAACTCTAGCTTTTATATATTCAGTTGACCAGTAAGAAATAATTTTGTTCTTCACCCAACAATATTCAGCACTCGGTAATATATTTAACGGTCATTCCTGTGAAGAAATAACCTGGAAGTGTATCGGAAGGAACAAGAAATATATCAAACCCTTCAACTTATTCTGTTCGGGAAGTGTGTCCTCGGCTTGGTTTTCTTTGGCATCACTGTAGCGACTGTCATTTGCTTCATCAAACACTTCCGCGCTTACCAAGGCACTCCCCTCAGCCTCATGATCAAAATCTGCAAGACATAGAGCTGCACTGGCAAACTCGGATGCTGAAGGGAATCATTAATTCGTTACCCAATTCATTGTGAATTATTAATTTACAATAAATTTAAGGTTTACAATCGTGGTCTGAAAAACGGCCACTGACTGAAACTACCTTTCCTCTAAACCGACATATTAGTTCTTTCGGTTATTTTAAACCCAACAAGTATATCAGTGAAACTGATCAGTCTCCCGCCGAAAGATATCTGAACGTCAACTCCCTCGGTCAAAAGCTAACTGAAAAATCACACGTAAAAAAGCAGGAGGGTGGTGGACGGAATTTTGGTCAGAGAACAAAAATGGAAGCATCGTGCCTCAACATACAAAAATTTTGGTCATGTTGGAAGTTTCATAGTTTCGTCAATTTTTTGGTAAAATCTAAAAACGATCCCACGTCGCACAATCGCAATATATATTCCTTCGCTCCATAAAAACTCAAAAGGCTTCCGCCCAGCATAACTGAGAAATTGCGCGTACAAAAGTGCCACCACAGTACCCCCCTCCCCATAAACAAAAAAAAATGGTCAGGTCTGAAGTTTCAGTTTCGTCAATATTTGGTCAAATTCAAAAATAACTCCAGGTCGTACAACTACAACATATGTTGTTACTTCCCACAAAAAAATCAAAAGCCTGCGGTGAAACGTAAGTGAGAAATCGCGGGTACAAAAGTGGGGGCACTCATGGTGGACCGACGGACAGACAGACGAACAACGAGCGTTTTATAAGTCCCCCGCTCCGCGCGTACCGCATTTACGGATGGTCATTAAAACGTCAGAAGAAAACACCTTAATGATACAAACGGGTAAATCAGCTTTGCCGGTGGATAAAATAAACAGTGCATCGTACATAGTTATTCAGATTACATATAAAAGGAAACTGCCCGGAAGAAATACTTTCCTCCAGTAAAAATGTGGACAAAACTGGAAGAAACATTGAGCCTATTTTGTGTATCTTAAGTCATCGAAAGTTTTAATATGAATTGAATAAACAATACTTTGTGTAATTTAAATGTCAGCACGTGTGTTTTGCAACGCGGCCTTATATGGCAGAAGCCGCGAATGTTGTCGGTTAGTTTTTTTATGCTTCCATCTGACCACAGTAATAATGATCCCTACTAATAGACCTGTTGAGCTGAACTTTGTCTAAGTTGTATACTTACCTGTGTGAAATCATGCTCCATCTGCGTTTAAACTGGAGTCGATACTCCCTTTACGGTGCACAGTGTTTAAACAACAGCTAGCTAACACCCTCCATTACACCAGTTTTTCCACCCCTTTAGTGAACGTCTGCATACATGGGAACGGGTTCGAAAAAAAAGCCGGTAAATTTTACCATACATGGGAACAGGGTCGAAAAAAGTGGTCCATAACCGTCTAGAACTGTCCAAAACGTCCAAAGCCATAATACATCTAATAAGCTTATCATTGCATTTATTTTTCTGTAGATCAAAACCGAGTACATTGAACACGAATATAATGAACGTTTTTAAGTTATCTCTGCAATTCAACACGCTATTAAAAGTGTCACATTTAAAATAAAAGTCTGTAAAACACGTCGACATTTTTTGTGAATAATCTCAATAATCCAGTTTTGTACACAGAACCACCCTCGACCAAACATTTGTTTGTATAGTGACACTTGCTCATTGTTTACATTGGTGAAGACAAGGATTGCCTCTTCATTACTTCGTCAAACACAGACGTCTCGAGTATTGGGGGACAAAACAGAAATGGGCTTTACTGGATGTCCAAAACCTGTCTTAAACTGTCCAAAACCTATTTTGGACTGACAGTTAAGAACCGGTATAGAACCATGGTTTAAACCACAATGTCCAAAACTCGCCAACCCTGGTTTATGAGATGTTTCCAATAAGCCAAATCACACTTTGAGCGTTCCCAATAAAATTGCGCAAAAATTCTGAGTTTCGAATAGAAAGAACCGGGTAAAAAATTAAAGAAATGATACAGAGATTTCGCCTAAATGTCAAATTTCTCTTGCACCAGAGATCAGTCGAGTTTTTAACAACCCGTATGCTATTTTAAAAATGTATTAAAGGTTTTAACAAATAGTTTCAATTTCTTTTATGTTCCAAGTATAAGTTGTTTTTCGCCATATTTCGTCTATATTGTTCTATCATTTCTTTCATTTTTTACCCGGTTCCCTTCTTGCGCATTTTATTCGAAACACCCAAAGTGTGACTTGACTTATTCGTGTGCCGTTTCTACTTCATTCATTTTTGTTAAACTATGAAGAAATGATAGGCAAAATACCAACATTCAAACTTTCTCTATACATTTATCCCAACCGAATACTTATTCGGTAGAAACGCCAAAATTTTTCGGCATAAGGCTACCAGTACGAATCTGCTTAGTGGTAGATAAAAAAAAAAACGTTCAAATCTTCAACACTATTTAAATCTTAAACATTTAATCCAGTAAAAAGTTTTAACGTAAAAGTGATGGAAATACCAAAATAACTGTCTTCTTCGTTCAAGTCGTCTCCCAGCTGAGTAAAATCAACAAACTGTGGAGCATCCAAATTATCTAGATTCATGTCTTCCTGTGTAGTTTTCTTTGACCTGAACCTTATTTTCAAGCACTGAATATTTCTTCATATGTATAAATACCCTTTCAAAGAAAACCAACAGAAATTTTACACTAAAGAGCCATTTGAAAAGGCTTTCTCAACTTATTTTTCCTTTGAAATGTCCGCCTGCAAATAGGCCAATGATATTCTTACTTGCAACGATAGTTTTGATTGGGTCACAGGAGTCGTGAGAGAAATTCCAAAGACTATCCGCGGTCACTTCGTATTGCGATTGAGAAAAATGTTCAAAACTCCTTTTCTTCTTAGAGTCCATTACATCATACAGCATGAACTGCACATTTTTATACTAAATATGAGGAAACTCTTTACTATCATAAATAAGAAATTTTGACGGATTTGGAAAATCTATATAACAAAAATCATCTGCATAACTGGTGAGACGAGCAGTGTTGAAAACGCGTTTTGGTCTGTATCCCAATTTTAATTACGTGAAGCTTACAGGAGACGCGATTTAGAAATTTTACTCAACTCTGCCTTTTAAACGCTGGAAGAATTACAAAAAAAAAAAAAAAACAGTTTAAATAAAAAATGAAAATCTAGTTTTAGGTAGATTCAACATAATGCTGTAAAACATTTGGAGACATGAATTAGCCAGGCATCCGGCCAAAGCAGATTTTGGCCTAATAAGCCTTCTTTACTTTTTGTGTCTTCATCTCCCTTCTTGGTTCTTCATGTGCTATATCTACTCCTGCCTGTCACGTTGTATGTGAGCTACAAGACAATGTTCAATTGCAATTTTCATAGGAATAAACTAGACGGACTTATAAAAAGTATAAATGATTCACCCTACAGCGATGGACAAGGTGGTTTGTTTTCAATCACATACTTAACGGAATATGTGTGAAAGGAAGATTTGCAAGAAAAAGAAGCTTACGAATTTAGTCTGGTTAATAGTAGCAAGATCTACTTGATCTCATTTACCAAAATCTTCAAGATCGAGCATGTGTTTTTGCTAAACAATTTGCAGATGACATAAATCCGGCTTCGATTGCACAGCATTAAAACATAAACAGGGAACACCACGACGACTTTCTCCAAGAAATCTGTTGATGAATAAATATGAAAAGAAAAGAACTCCGGTAAAAAAAGACGGCATTTCTAACTGAACTAAGTTCACCTTAGTAGGAAGTATAATGGGCATCGAAGAGAGCATTTAAATAAAACAACAGCTATCTGATGTTGTTTTTAATTGAAGCTGACCAGGACATTCGTTTTTAACCATGCAAGAAAGTAATTTTCTCTCATATTAAAATACTGTACACAAAACAGATAGAGCATTTGTCATATACTGTTTTCATAGAGCGGCTTCAGCAGATTTAGTTCATGTAAACTTTTAAATCTCCTGTATGAAATAGATAAAGTCAGATTTAGCTGAAATAAATATATAGTTATAAATTTTATTGATATGGACTGAAAGTACTCTGGTAAAGTCGTTCTATCAACAAACTAAATCCACTGCAAGTAAGCTCAGTCATATCTGGCTCTGCTTAACCACTGTAGGTCTTTGGACCTGTGAAGTGTCGAAAATCATCATAATCAGAGGGCCAACGCAATGCAGTTATTAAAAAAAGTCCTGAAAGACTTTGCATAATGATTTGGCGCTGTACTCAGGAGGAAGGGGATCGGGCGTGGATCCAGGATTTTTCTTGGTGGGATGGGGAGTGGATGACTCAAAATGTTTTTCTGGGCGTCAAACACTTTCTCGGAATGTTTTTGAAGGGCTGCATGACTGCATATCCTCCAGCTCCTACTACTGACTGGTAGATACACCACTGAATATCGTCTCTAAGTCTCGACCCCCTCCACCGCTGTTGTCCACACACCAACCTCTACGGCAGCTCGGTCTGCTGTGTATAACACTTTTTTACTCCGCAGACCCGATTCGGATTCCGCAAAAGTAGCACTTATAAAGGAGCGGTACTACTTATTAAAATATCCATCCACTCTGTGTGGCTCCTGGGAAGTCAGCTATTTTTTAACAACGTCAATCCACCACACCTTGAAAAAATCATATCTAGAAACTGTTTAAGTAAAGTTCGTGATGCTGGTGGGAAGCGAGGTACAACGTCAAGCATTTTTGCCACGACTTTTTCTCTCATATATCGTTGGAAAAATACGCAGGTTTGTTGACCTGTCGGAAAAAGGACCGAACATCGTAGATATTAAAAGCATTCTTCCACGGCGGTTCGGTCAGTTGTGTATAACATCTTTTTATTGCACAGACCTACCGGAGATTTTGTGAAAATAGTAATCATGAAAGAGAGGAACTACTGTTGAAATGTTCAACTGTTATTGGTGATATCTAACAAATAGATCCCCTCAGAGGTCAGCTGTTTTATAACAACGAAAAAAGCCCGGAAAATCGGATACACGTGGAAAGCAAGTACTGTTTATTTACATCCGGGTCTTGTTTAGCAACGAACGATTCACCGCCATTTTGTTTCCCATCCGAAATAATTCACAATTTACAAATGAATATAGCTCCAGCCGTTGGCGAGGGGATTCCAGGTATTAGATTTCTTTGACGACCATGTTTCTTGCTATTGGTTTATTTGTATGATAAATGTCAATGAAGACGATAAACGTCAAAATTACGGGATTGTTTTACATTTACGATATTGTGTATTTCTACTCGTTGGCGCACTGATTTTAGACCACCAGTTTTCTCATATTCTAACGCTTGCAACAAATAAAACCGGCAACTGGAAGTTTGTTGATATTTTAAGGTTGTCATAATAATGTTTAATGAAACTAATAACATATTTAAGTAAAATAGGTTATTGTACGATATAAACTGTCATACTTCCGGTGACTTTTACAACTTGAAGATCAGTGGGATTTGTTTACAAAATATTTCAGCACGTGTAACGGCTACGGGCTCGTACATACAAGAGCAAACGTGACATAAAATCACTTTCATGTGGAATAGATTAGAATATTCGGTGATACCAAACAACCAAAAATTTTTTTTAAAAATTATCTTGAAGTTACGCTGTTGAAAAATAGTTGTCACGGCAATTAATAGTAAGATCCAAGAACTTTGAGCTACATTCTCTCACAATAAGCCAATTCGCACTTTTGACTTTTGCCGAAAAGTTTTTGCGTTTCGGCTGAATTCAGGTGGGATAAGGATATAAACAAATGATAGGAAAAAACGGCAAAAATCAACAAAATTCCATTTTGCCAGAAACACATTCACATGCTGGTTATTAAAGGGACTGAATAATATGTAAAATAGTTTTTAAAAGATCATATGATGACTTTATAAATTCGAAAGTATGCATGTTGGAAGAAAATTAGAATTTTGATGTTTTTCCCTTATCATTTCTTTATAACTTATCCCCCAACATTTTCAGTCGAAACAACACCTCCACCGGAAAAATCCGAAAGTGTGAATTGGCTTATAAGCGTATTGTGCGCTGTTGCAGTTACATAACACTTAAGGCATCTCGTGTAAACACTGTGGAGGCTTTGGGACATTGCTAAAAACTATAAGTATATATATTTTTGTTGTTGTTGTTTCATTATTAAGGTTCTTTTTATTTTTTTGTTCCCAGAATATCAATAAATACACACCATACAATGGAAACTCTTATTGCCTGTAGACCCAGTATCTTCTGTGGACCACCACAAAAAAGAGGACAATGAAAATCTGTTTATACTTTATATATTTTCTAATCCTGCAATCATAAAACAAAATACGTCGTGGACTTGCATGAGCTAGCTGACGCTGTTTTGTATAGCTTTTCAAAAAGAGTCTAAATATTGGTAATGAACTATTCAATTGCCAAGTGTTCATTTCGCTAATAGCTTGCGAAATCGGTTCTCGTTTTATAAATCGACCAAAAATTGTTAGACAATGTACCGTTTTCAATTTCATATCATCCAATGACATTATGTGTTACTCAGGGGATCCTGCCCCACTGAGCCTGTAGTTTATAAAATCGAGTGTTATAAACTGGTGTTCTGTTTCAAATCACATAGCTGAAAGGCATCATTGGCTGTTATACGGTAAATATTTAGCTAAATACAAACATTACACCATTTCGGCACAATTCTTACAATTTTGGCAAAATCGTTTACCAAAAAAAACCGACCGAACCGAATAATTGAAGTGTACCGAGCCTAGCCATGGGAATGGCGTACCTTCACACCACTAGTTGTAAGGGTAGGTCTTATGAGCACAATTGTGCTTGAAATTATAATCGGATTATAAATATGTCTCTCCGAACAAGAAGAGACGCATAGTGTTTGTAGTACTTTGTACGTTCTGTGTGTGCGTGTGTGACAGTCTGTTGTGCAGGGCTGGTATGATTTAAATCATTTATTGATATTACGCAGGAATGTTCCCTGGGTGGTCCCCCACCTGGCTTTTACTTTTTTGACGATTGACGAAAAACTGACAAATGGCGGCACTTTTTTGTGCCCGTTTTGACCCATTTTTAAAAGGCTACTTCTCCTACAGTTTTGCACCTCAACTCGAAGGGAGAAAGTGATCTTAAAAATATATTTTTTTGACCAAGTGTTCAAAATTTCGCCTTTGAGTAATAGGTTCTCGTTCAGCTATGGTGTCCTTGGCGGAATGAAAACAAGCTAGATTTTGCAGCCCAGAACGAAATTAATATTGAGAATATGTAAATTTTTAATACAGATTACCTGGCAAAGCGACTACACTTCAAAAGGACTAAATTAAACTTCAAAAGGGCTACGCTTCAAAAGGACTAAACTTCAGAATGTCTACGAGAAAAAAATGACACCTGCAAAAGGACTAAACTGCAAAGTGTCTATGCGAGAGTAGGATAGATTTTGTTTGTTTGTTTGTTTTTTATGTACTTTTATAATTGTCTGACATTTAATGTAAATTTTAGGTAAAATAATGGTGAACTTTATATCAGTTTCGTTGCCCTTTTGAAGTTTAGTCCTTTTGCACGTTAAGTTTACTCCGCGTAGACAGTCTGAAGTTGAGTCCTTTTGCAGGTCTTAATTTTCCAGGCGTAGACATTATGAAATTTAGTCCTTTTGAAGTTAAGTCCTTTTGCCAGGTTACCTTTAATACAAGAATTAAAATTTTCACAAACTGTCCGCCGAATTTTGATAGAATCGCAGTGCCAGTGCACTACAATTGTTCGGTTCGAGTTTTTTTGTTTTTTTTTTTTTGTACGATTTTGGTAACATTTTGCCGAAATGGTAAAATATTTGTAATTAAATAAATATTTATCGTATAACAGCCAATAATGCCTTTTAACTATGTGATTTGAAATAAAAAAAACAAAAAACAAACCACCAGTTTATAATATTTATAGCGCTCTAATTGATAAATTAGAGACTATTTTTTAAATTAAGCATCTGGTGTAGGAACTGACCAACGCCTTAATGAAAAAACGGACAACTGACCAACTTCAAGATATTTTGCGTTTTTTCGCTAGAAGCAAACCTTACTCCAGAGTAACATTAAAAGACAAAACAAAAGAAGGAAAATCTGAATCATTTCATACTTCAACTCCTTTAATATTTATTTGGTGCCGAAGCACATAAAAACAGGTTTTCCCAAAGGAGGAGATCTAATAATGATTTTATTAATCATAAATTTATTTTGCGGTTCACAGCAGGTGCTTATTAACCCAGCCGACTTTGTCGGACTGGGTTAGTCATATCACTATTGGGCTTGAATATATGTGCGTATGTTAAACTTTTTCTTTAAAATGCTACTTCTCCTACAGTTTTCCTGCGTTTTGATATTACGCAGGAATGTTCCCTGGGTGGTCCCCCACCTGGCTATTACTTTTTTTAACCATTGACGTAAAACTGACAAAATGGCGGCATTTTTGTGTGCCGTTTTGACCCATTTTTAAAATGCTACTCCTTCTACAGTTTTACACCAATCGTTTAGATTTTACGCAGGGATATTCCCCAGGGGTTCGCCTGCGACTGCGAAACCGCTATATCGTTCATAAAATGCTGTAAAATATTTTTACTCGAAATCAATAAGTTAAAAACTAAATAGAGAAACGACATGGGAGTGTAACAAATCTACTCGTTAACAACTTTGGTAGAAATCGGTAGAAACTTGCCATCCCCGAGCCTGGTTGTAACCTTAGCCCATAACATACACAGAAATAATGGTATGCAGTCATTTTCAAGTATGCGCTATATCTTGTCACGTGGTCTGTTTCAGTTTCTGGCGATAACGGGGAAGTATTTCAGCAGGCATTCATTCAGTATGTGGCTGCTGATCAGGAAAATGTGGATCCGCAAAGTGCGACACAGGTATTCGCTGTGACTGTTCCTCATCCTGAAGATCGCTTGGTCATAGTATATAGAGATACCTCGTATTTCACATTTAATGAATGGTGAATATTCTTACGGAAGCTTTCTGCCATAACCGCTTTTCAGTATTGGATATACTTGTATAGTTTTTGGGTCACGAATACTAGTACTGTTTGAATGGCAATGTTACTAAATAGGAGTACATAACAGTTTGAAGCACTCAAAAAGTTTTTTGTTTTAATTCCAGCAAATCGTTATGGTCCAGCCCATTACAATTACCGCTGATGGCCAACTACAATTCCAAGATGGCCAGCAGCTGGATCCGAGCCAGGTCCAGATACTGGCGGGTGAGCAGCCAATCTTTGATGCGTCAACACTAGCTGGGTCAAACTTTGAACAAGTGCAGCTGGAAAACCAGACCCTGCAGCAGCTGCAGATTGACAGCGCCACCGGACAGCTTGTACAGGCACGTTCTACCGAAATTCACATCCTGTTTTTTTTTCTTGAAATTCTATTCGCAATTAATAACTTGATATTTTATTGATACCTCGACACCGCTTTGTCCCTCCTTTGAACTGAAGTTAAAGACGTAGTTGATATGGGTGTGAGGAAAAAGAAAGATAGTGCTTGATAATTATTGAGGTTGACCTTGCTGTAACTGAATTTTGCTGTGAGCAAATTTCCGGAGCAGACAGATTAACTGGTCTCTTGTCTTTTCCTTAGCGCCAAGCAACCACTGTATTATTCTCCCTGTATAAGAAAAGGCAGAATTTTATATTGCTTCTACATGAGTAAATATTTCAGAAGCCGTTGCGCACATTGTATGTATGTCCACAAACTTCGATAGAGTCATTAAACATTGTTTTATTCAGATTCACCATACAGGTCAAGGTTCAGCTACCGTGTGTGATGACTGACCTCTAATTTCAGCCGTTACGCGCAATAGCTGAAGAAAAGAAAGCCGGAAAAGTTTAGCTATTTCACATAATGACTGTGTTACTCTTGTTCACTTAAACCGATATACCGAGACTAAGAACAAATAATAGCAATAGCTTCAAGAAATTATAATGCTGGTATGTCTCTTCAGGTAACCCCTGTACAAAGCGATGAAGGTGTTACCCATGTCCAGATTGTCAAATTTCCCGAACAGCAAGATCCCAATCAAGTCCAGCTGCTGCAGATGACGTCACAACAGCTGCCTCCGTCACAAACTTTGCCTGCCAAACGAGAAGAACCGGAAATTGAACCGCCAGTCGGAAAGGTGATGTCAGATACTGATGATGTTTGAAAACAAGGAGTTGCCGATTGTTTTGTTTCACGGTGAATATGTTTATTACCACTGACCTGTTCGATCGACCTGATAACAGCAGTCAGATAACAGTATTGTCTTAGACATTCAGAGTGGAAAATATTTGATATCATCAGGTCAGTCTAAGCCGGCCCTACATTATAGAACCTCTTCAAGTCGCATCATATACTTTCTTTATTTTAATGGAAATTTCGGTGGCGGTAAACGTTAAACTGGGATTTCTAATTGTTGATATGTACGGTATATGTGTCGGGCCTCAAAACAACGTACAGCTGAAGCTATTTATAGTAAAAAGTCGTCTTTGTTTTCAGGGACCATATCCATGTAAAATATGTGGTGAGGAGTTTGTAAAGTGGGGCAAACTGCGGCGTCATTTGAAGAAGCACGATGACGATAAATCCCATAGGTACAATGGAGCAGTACTTTATAATGCTCGCTGTTATGCTAGCTATAAACGAATCCCTCGAACGTCTTAATAGATGTTAGCTGGAGCAGGCCGGTATTGTTTTCTAGTGCGAAGGATTCTGTGCTTTTATCACAATGAAGAAATAACGCCCACGCCTCGGCAACTCCACCCCACAAATGAAAGAAATAGCAAAGCTCCTCTTCCCCCTGTTCGCACGCATAATGTGTGTGCGCAGTACACTCATTGCATTGCGCTTCGTAGTTCATGACTGCATATAAAAAGATGGCACTTTTGGAGTGACATTTGGTAGTATACTTTACAAAACTGTTGCAAGTAAAACTTGATGTACTTACAATATCACTGCTGATGCTTCGCAGCAGAATCGTCCTGATGTCTAGTCCGCCATTTTGTTTTCAGGTGCCCTGAGTGTTCCGTGTCGTTTAATTATGAGGAAAATCTCATTTTACACATGGCTACTCACAACACTACAAATACAGTTTGTCCCAAATGCGGCAAGAAATTCTCTAGAATGGCTAGTTTAAAGGTGACATTTCTTGAGGCACTTTTTATAGGCTTTTTCTTGTTATCCGTATTACTTTTAACGAAAGAGTGTTTACAGATCAACCATAATTAGAACCATAATTTGATCAACCATAATTTGAATATTTATAATTAAAAAAGAGAAACATCTTGTAACAATCAGCTAAGGTGTGTCCTGCAGGGCTGTTGTAGCAGCCACACTGCAGTGGATTGTCATATGTGTATAGTAAATATACATTTCAAACCGATTGTCGTTTGTTTTTTCTCCAGGCACATTTGATGCTGCATGAGATAGACGAAACGTTACTGTGTCCGGAATGCGGGGATGAATTTGCTGTGCAGGTGACGTCATCTGATTATTGTTTAAAGTAATTGCAAGAACCAAAAACAAAAAACAAAAACAAAAACAGGCCACAGTGTTTTCATATATGGCAGGGTTTCGAATTTACTGCGAAAGAAGGGTAATCGATGACTACAGGGGAGTTTATGGGTCATTTTCTCTGGGGTGTTGATATTTATTGAAAATTCAAAAGTGCTAGAAGTTATACAGTCTGAACGGTTATTAGTGGCAGTATAATATATTATATATATAGTAACATTAGTAGTAACATTGAAAAATTTATAAGTGGTAGTATTAACTGCCTGTTGTTCCGTCACCTGTTTCACAGAGTCAGCTGAATGAGCATTTATCAGAGCACCGGGATGCGGAGCGGGGGGAGCGCGTGTATGCCTGTAAGAACTGCCCACTGCAGTTTAGAAAGATTTCGCTGCTGAAAGAACATTCAAAACAGCACGTGAAGATCAGGTGAGCCCTTAAACGGCTCTCTGATCAGTGGTATTATTTCTCAAACAGCGCCAATTAGATATTTTTATGTGCAAAGAGAAATTTCACGAGAATACATCTAGAATTTTACAGAAGCAACTTAAATTCGAGAAGAAAATAAAATAAATAAGAATATACACAATAACGTTCTTTGTATTTGTCTTTTGATTCAAGGAACAAGTTTATCATTTTCTTTAATTGAAAGTGGGATTGAAACAAATAGGTATATTTCTGTTCAGAATTATATTGCCCTCGTAATAGTAACACGCAAAAGAGGTTAAGAAATAATCCGAGTAAGGAGACTTAACACTCGTAGCACTTTATGAAGCTTTATGAAGCAAGTTTTTCACCCGTTTCACAGGGCATCACTACATCACAAGGCATACAGGCGCAATATCGACAGGTCTCGCTTCAGTCAGCGCTGTCGGTACTGTGACAAGAGCTTCCAGAAACCTAGCCAACTTGTACGGCATCTGCGCATTCATACAGGTGAATACTGGATTCCTGGGATTGTAATACATCAACTCGTATCCTCAGTTTATTCTTCGCGGCGTGCACATTGTTTAAAAGTGTCAAGGGTGTTTAAGCTTTTATCTGTTGTAAACTGTTTGCAGGCGTATTTCACAGTCTGATCAAATGAAATGATGAAATCAGACAGTTTACAAAGAGCCTGAAAGTTTCAGCTAGTTTGTAAACTGCCTGATTTTAAGGCTTCAAAATTTGACACTTTGCCTGACATGGTAATTACTTCGTAGCATCCACAGAAACTACTTTTCTTCCAGTGGGTGATAATAAATTATACACGTGAAGAATGATCCGTCCACTAGTTACACGACTAATATTTATGACGTTATTATAGTGTAGTCACCCCAGTAAATATTTTAACATTTCATCAACGTCGGCTTTTCAATGATTATGGAATCTACATAGCAAAACCCAGGGATGACAAAAATGGCGTCCATACCAAATGACCACCAGTTATAACACAACCAGTCATATGACCGCCGGGCAAAAGTCCACTGGCCATGTGAAAACTGGCGAAATGAAAAACCGACCATTTGACTACCAGGGTTTTTTTTCCTGACCTTTGTGTATTTATTGTTTGGGGCGGAATTTGCCGCCAAAATTTGTACAGAGGGACTGTTTGTCTGCAGTTGACTGAAAAAGGGGGGGGTGAGGAGGCTCTGCCCATCAACTTCACAACGTTTCCCAACCGACTTGTTACATCTACCTGACCAAAGGAGACGCATACCGTTGCTTACTATTCTGGCAGCTAATCCTCTTGAAAGTCTCAAGAACTCGGCGCTTTTACTGTTTTGGCAGATAAATTATCTGATCGCCATTTTTGGTATCGGAAAGTCACTTCCGGATAAGTGTTCGAAATCACGTGACACTAACAAGGAATATGGCGTCGTTTGGGTAAACACGTGGATGTGTGATTATTTTTCTTTTATTAATTCATATTGTGAATAATAAAACACTATCCACCATTAAAAATAGTTGATTACGATATGTGTAAAAGTTTTCTGAAATATTGTTGTTAATAGCAATAGATTTTCATGTAAATGGAAGGTTCCCAAAATGTCTTCAATTACGTATTTCAGAATGAGAAAATAAACGTTTATTGCACAATTGCAAATGCGATTTGTTAACAATACCGAATTACAGAATTCCTTGGAACAGTGGGACGATTCTTTGACTGAGGTAGCGAAATTTGGAAAGGCGTACGGTTTCAATGAGTTAAAATCTTGTATGTAAGATTTATCATCCGCTGAACATCGTAGAAAGTTCAAACTTGGTGGGTTTTTGGGTTGGTGGATCCGAAAGAGTATCGTAATTTGTTTCGAATAGAACGAACAAAAAACGCCACACGACGTCATTTCGTAAAATATGCAGTTGATTTGAACAAGATCTTGTACAAAATATCTCGCTAACGGAAAGTCGTATTGAGTTCAAATTTTATATGGGTATTCCTTGGGTCAGTCGAACTTCTGTTTCAAGTTTTGGCGCGTGTGGTGAAATTAAGCAAGGCGTCATTATGTAAAAAATCATATATTGTTAAGCAAAATATCTCGACAGCGGAAAGTCGGTGGACTTCAGATTCGGTGTAGTTATTCCTTGGGTAAGTGGCACAGTTTTTGTTAAACATTATACTCCTATGACGTAACCACCACCTTGTCTTATATATCCTATCTTTGTCTTACGACAAGCAGCTCACCATTTTGTCACCAGAATGCACCCTCCTTCTCCTACCGAAGTGAGTCATTTGTTGCACAGTTATGAAGAATGATTTTCGTGAGTTTTTTAGGCCTACTATTGTCATTGTTATGAAGACGAGAAAGACCCGGAATAGGTTATTTAATTATTATGGTGTACATTTAAAAGCAAATTGGCCCTTGCTGACAACACTACGAAGTAAATAGCATCTCAAGCAATCTGTCAAATTTTAAAGCCTCCAAACCAGGCAGTTTTCAAAGTGGCTAAAAATTTTAGGCAGTTTACAAATTGGCTGACTTAACTACGCAGTTCACGAATTTGCAGAAATTTTCAGGCACTTTGTGAACTGGCTGATTTGAATTTTGCCTGTGACATATATGATACGGGGAATTCGTGTAATCAGGGAATTGTCGTATTCAATAAAATTTTCAGGGAATTCTGAAATTCTGGGTGTTTCGCTACGCCAATTCCCTGAACCTTTCGGGTGCAGCCGTATACGGAAATTGTTGTGAGCACTCACCGAGGTTTAGGGTCAAATTGTACCAATATCAAGTCGTACCCTAAATTTTTATGGCCAAGCCGTACCCATCACTGGACAAGTGGTGCCAAAAGAGATAGAAGCATTCGATTTATATACGCCATTGGCTAATATTGTGGTGCATTTTTGTACTTACATGACACAATTTTGAAATGTTCATTACATACTCTAAGACATGCTGTGATGAGACAGGGAGCCCGCAATGTCTTAATTACCTGCTCAGGAATGTCGGCCCTTAAGCCTTAATTACATACTTAGGGCGGGTATATACTCTGTGATATAAATATGTGAAATTGGGGAGGGGAGGTTATTACAGCTGGTTACAAAGCATAATGAAATTTAACATTGTATAAACAGACTTGTTTTGTATTTTTAGCAAACAAATAACATTTCAAGGAATTTGCGTATTCTCTGGCCATACATTTCAGGGAATACGCGAATTCCCTGGAAATTTTAGGGAATTCACGTATTATCAGATTACAGGATTTCCCTGTAACATATAGATTAGTGGATTTAGTATACTGTACACTATAAATCCTACATTCAAAGATTCGCATCGTTTAGCAAAAAAGTAACGAAAGCAATAATAAGAAGTGTGACGATGAAAAGAATAATTGAAAACCCACAGGCGAGAGACCGTACAAATGTGACCAGTGTGATAAAGCTTTCAATCAAAAGGGGGCGCTTCAGATCCACATGCTAAAACACACGGGCGAAAAGGAACACGTTTGCCAGTTTTGCAACAAACACTTTGCACAGAAAGGAAACTTGCGCTCGCATATTCAGGTACAGCTAAAATAATGAAACTACAAAAAAAAAAAAAAAAAGAATAAATGAATAAATAAAATATAAAACAAACTGATGCAGTGATGGCTTAGTGTTGTATGTAAAAAATAAACAAGTAGTTGTGGAAAACTGGATATTGAGTGAGTCATTGGATTACATCAAAGTTGATCCTTTGGGTTTCGTAAGACCAACCCCTGACTGCTGGTATTTAAAACGAATGAATTTATTGCTGTGGGTAATCGGTCACCAAAAAAATCACAAAAGGCATGATGTTGACCTGTTGTGTGCGTTGCCCTGCAAGAGGTATGTTGATCTGGCGCGAATGTTGACTTTGCAGAGAGTGCACAGCCAGGCGTCGGGGGATGAGCCCGCCTTCCAGTGCTCTGAGTGCACCTGTGTGTTCAAGAAACTGGGCAGTCTTAATGCGCACATGAGCAGAGAGCACTCCGATAACATTGTAAGTTATCAAAATAACTAACATATTCATAGCTGTTCTTCACGTCTGAGATTGTCTACAAAGTTCGAAGTTTCAAGTTGTGTGTTTTTGATTGCTTTTGCTGGGCGAAGGCTTCAGGTTAAATTACCTACCATGAAACTTAAAAATTGTGGCCTGTTGAGTAAAGTGGCCATTTCTCAAAGAACGTCAAGTGTTTTGTCGTGATGTGTTGTGCTGGTTTACTTTTCAAACAGCTTAGAATCTTTATTTAGTTTCTGTATTTTTTTAAACAATTTGTAATTGAAATTTTAATTTATCATTTACAAATGGATTGCATGATTTTCGTTAAATATTTACTTATTTTGTTTTGGTTTATTTGACACAAATTTTCTTCCATAATGAAAACATTTCTTGAAACGTGATCATATGTCAGAAATAAATGAAGACTGCATTTGCAGGGGATCAAGCTGACCACATCTAAAAATGACGGTGGCGGTGATCCTGCTGTAGCACGGACCTCAGCAGCACCCGATGGCCAATCAGAAGCCGTGACTGGTACTACGAGTGTCGGTAACAACACGCTGCAACAGCTGTTTGAGCTAAATGATCAGCAAGCGGGACCCGTGACGGCGACAGAAGCAAACGTACGTGAAACGAACGCAGTTGTCGTTAAAGCATGTAAATAAATGTGGAAAGATGTTTAGCTGCAATGGATTGAATACATGACCGCCTTATTATGTTCACTTAACTTTTTGAATAAAGATTGACTATTTATTTGTGAGTAATGGGCTTTGACTAGAGCCTAAATCCGTAGCCTTAGTCAAGCACATCTAGAAATTTTCAAGCGGACTTAAACTGCACAAATAAAATTTCGAATTTCGATACTAAAGATTCAATGTGACATCCAACTGCGTACCGTTCTAAGAGAGTGTTGTTTCTATCATTTTGTTCCAGACCACAGAAGCAGACATTATAAAGCAGGCCCTGGAATCGAGCGGTTTGCCCAGCCAGCATCAGAATAGCGAACGGGCGCAGAAACTACAGCAGAACCAGACCATAGTTCAGGCGGCAGATGGCGTCACGTATCACGTGTTTGATTCCACCGAAAACGGTTGGTTCCCACTTGTTTACACGTCAGAATCAGAGCTACGTCACACAGTCATAAGTGATACATTGGTGTCCAAATATTTTCAACACTAGAAGGTTCTGCGGAGAAAGGGAAAATATGTGCTCTAGAGGAAATTATTTGATAAAAGGAGTAATAGTTAAACGACCTACACTTCTTGTTGTGATAATGTTTGTGAATCTTACATAAGTTTTTTTTTTTGTTCACTTAAGCAGTTATTGAAGACAGACACGTGCCCATATCGTTGTTGGAGAGACTGCCAGCCAATAAGAGAGAAGGGGTTATCGCGACAATGGCTATCCACGACACAGCAACCGGCAGCCTCAAACGACACATTATACGAAAGGTAGGGGACAAGCATTACGTACAGATCGCATTGCCGGGGAACTTTGGTACTTTGCTGCCTGAAATTGAAATAATAATAATTGAAAATAGAAGAAGAAATCTTCGTCATGTGTGGTGAAAGTTAAGTGGGGATTTTATCACCCGTTGTGTCTTTAAAATTCCACACGTTTGTTATGGTTAGGTGTTCAGGCGATCGTGTTGAGAATCAGTGTGATATGCTGATGCAGGGTATCTTGTTACGTGGCGTCCTACAGGTGAATGGCGTGCGGTGGCACCAGTGCACGTACTGTACGAAAGAGTTCAAGAAGCCGTCTGACCTGGTGCGTCACGTACGCATCCACACCCACGAGAAGCCGTACAAGTGTACGCAGTGCTTCCGCGCCTTCGCCGTCAAGAGCACGCTGACGGCACACGTCAAGACGCACTCGGGCGTCAAGGACTTCCGCTGCCAGATCTGCGAGAAGCACTTCTCCACGCACGGCAGTCTCAAGGTGCACCTCCGGCTACACACAGGTGCGTGTAAGGTAGAGAGAAAGAGGGGGCAGAGAAAGAGAGAAAAATAAGAATAAATGTATCGAGAGAGAGAGAGAGAGAGAGAGAGAGAGAGAGAGAGAGAGAGAGAGAGAATTTTAGACTTTGACACTTAAACTGAAACTCGAAATGTCATGCTCACCTTAAAAATAAATGAATTGAGTGATTGAATAATAATTTTAAAAACAAATAGGGTTCGAAATTTGGCCCCGACCGAACGCGTCTGTGCCGGAGACATCGAGCTCCGAATCGAATCTTTTGACATTTAGGTTTTTTAGCCCAGCTTACGTTACACGTAAGCTGGGGTATTCCTATCGGTTTGCGGTGGCGTCCGTTAGTTAGTTAGTTGGTCAGTTAGTTAGTTGTTTATTTAGTAAACTTTGTTTCAAAATGCATCTCCTCCTACAATTTTGATCCAATGTCATTTATTTTTGGTGTGAGGCATCCCTAAGTGGTCGTGCATACGGCTTGTGCTTTTCTAGTCGATCGGGTGATTTTTTAATTTTTGGCAAATTTTTAAAGAAAAAATTTTAAAATGTATCTCCTCCTACATTTTTGATCCGATGTCTTTTATTTTTGGTATGAGGCACCTCTAAAGGGTCGTGCATACCTCTTGTGCTTTTTTAGTCGATCGGACAATTTTTGTATTTTTAGGGAGTTTTTGAAGAAAAAACTTCAAAGTGCATTTCCCCCTAAAGTTTTGAACCAATTTCATTTATTTTTGTTATGAGGCATCCTTAGGTTGGTTGGGCATACGGCTTGTGCTGTTTGACTCGACTTGGGAATTTTTGACTTTGGGGGGGAATTTTTGATGAAAATACCTCAAAATGCATCTTCTCCTACAGTTTTGATCAGACATCATTTATTTTGGGGCTTGGGCATGCTCAGAGTGTCGTGAATACGGCCTTTGCTTTTTTGAGTCGATCAGGGAATTTTTGAAGAAAAAAATGAACCACGCATCGACGCAAGTTGAATAGACATGCGCAGTGGTCCGAAATGCGAACCGCGTGTCAACGCAACCCAAAGAAACATGCGCACTGGTCGGAAATGCGAACCGCATATCAACGCAAGTTAAATAAACATGTGCACTTGGTCAAAAATAAGCACCGCGCATCAACACAAAGCTAAATATATATGCGCACTGGTCCGAAAAACAACCGCGCATCAACGCAACGCAAAGAAACATGCGCAGTGGTCTGAAATGAGAACCACGCATCAACACAAGTTAAATATACATGCGCATCGACGGAAGTTAAATAAACATGCGAACTGGTCCAAAATAAGCACCGCACATCAACGCAAGTTAAACAAACATGCGCGCTTGTCCGAAAAAAGAACCATGCATCGATACAAGTTGAATAGACATGCGCAGTGGTCCGAAATGAGAACCGCGCATCAACGCAAGTTAAGCAAACATTCGCAGTGGTCTGAAGAAAGAACCACGAATCGACACAAGTTGAATAGACATAAGAGTCGGGCATCGACGGGACATAAATAAACATGCATACTGGTCCGAAATGCAAATCGCGTGTCAACGCAAGTTAAATGAACCTGCGCACTGGTCCGAAATGCGAACCGCGCATCAACGCAACCTAAAGAAACAAGTACACTGGTCCGAAATGCGAACCGCACATCAGCGCAAGTTAAATAAACATTTCCACTGGTCCAAAATAATTACCGGGCATCAACACAAGTTAAATAAATATGCGCACTGGTCCAAAATGCGAACCACGCATCAACACAAGTTAAATAAACATGCGCACTGGTGGAAAATGCGAACCACTCATCAACGCAAGCTAAATAAACAAACACACTGGTCAGAAATGGGAACCGAGCATTAATGCAAGTTAAAACTAAACCTCATTTCGCTAGCGAAATGTTAAACACTTGACAAAAATTAAAACGCAAAAATACTTCCTTCAGTGGGTTATTTCTTGAATAATATATTGCAAACAACACAGCTTGAATACGTCTTATAAGCCGAGTAGTGTTTGGTTTTTGTTGACTTAAGGTTTTATTGACTGATCAGGCATACGCCGTGTTATCTATTTACGCAGTGAGAGCTCACACAAAGCTGAGCAACTGTGTGTTCTGTGCTGTGCGTGAAATGCTTCGCATTTACTTGCAAAAATACACTGTTTTCTCATGGCAAGAAATCCGGTCACTGTCAAGAAAAAAAGATACCAACGGTTGGTCGCACAAATTAAAAAACCCCTTGCAAGCCACAGGCTTGTCAAGTGTTAAAAACATGCGCACTGGTCCGAAATGCGAACCGCACATCAACACAAGCGAAATAAGCGGGCACACTGGACCAAGATAAGCACCGTACATCAACGCAAGTTAAATAAACATGCGCACTGGTTCGAAATGCGAACTGTACATTAACGCAACTTAAATAACATGCGCACTATTCAAAATAAGAACTACGCATCAACACAACTTATATAAACAGGTGCACTGGTCCAGAATAAGAACCGCGCATCAACTCAAGTTAAATAAATATGGGCATTGGTTCGAAATGCGAAGCACGCATCAACGCAAGTTAAAAAAACATGCAAACTGGTCCGAACTGCGAACCGCGCATCAACGCAACCTAAGGAAACTTGTGCACTTGTCCAAAATAAGTACCGCTATCAACGCAAGTTAAATAAACATTGCGCACTGGTCCGAAATAAGAACCGCGCATCAACTCAAGTTAAAGAAGTATGCGCATTGGCCTGAAATAAGAACCGCGCATCGACGCACGTTAAATAAATATTTGCACTGGTCCAAAATAAACGCCGCGCACCAACGCAAGTTAAATAAACATGCGCACTGGTCCGAAATTCGAAGCGCGCATCAACGCAAGTTAAATAAACATTCGGAATGGCCTAAATTCGAACTGCTCATCAACGCAAGTTGAATAAACATGCGCACTGGTCCGAAATGCAAACTGCGCACCAACGCAAGTTAAATAAACATATGTACAGGTCCAGAATAAGCACCGTGCATCGACACAAGTTAAATAAACATACAAACTGGTCCGAAATGCGAACCGCGCATCAACGCAACCTAAGGAAACTTGTGCACTTGTCCAAAATAAGTACCGCTCATCAAAACATGTGCATTTGTCTGAAGTAAGAACCGCGCATTGACGCAAGTTAAATAAACTTGCGCACTGGTCTGAAATAAGAACCGCACATCAACACAAGGTGAACAAACATGCCCACTTATCCGAAATAAGAACCGCACATCAACACAAGGTAAATAAACATGGGCACTGATCCGAAATAAGAACCGCCCATCAACAAAAGGTAAATAAACATGCGTGCTGGTCCGAAATGCGAACCGCGCATCAACGCAAGTTAAATAAACATGCGCACTATTCCAAAATGAGAGCCGCGCATCAACGCAAATTAAATAAACATGCGCACTTGTCTGAATAAGTGGTCCGAAATGCGAGCGTTGTTCGAAGGTATCTAGGGCAGACTATCCAGTCTACCAGAGATACAAAAATCTGTTTCCCATTTTTTTGGGAAACAAATCTTTGTATGTATTTATCGGTCTAATTATTGAGCTAGCCTTTTGCCGTCTCATCTTTTGAAGCCCATATTTTCAGGGAAATTCCCTTGCTCATGCACGCTGGAATCGGTCTTATTGCTTTTCGTAAGTTGGGACTTTGTCTTGGACAAACTTGTTTTATCTCATTTGCGTTTCCTCAAGGAAAACGCACGGCATATGTTCAGTAACAACACGCCTCTTACTTGTGTTATTGTGCTTTCAATCAGAAGCTTGAGGTAAAACAAACCATATTGCTGTTCAAAGTAAGTGTTGCACATAAGTATCTTCTCAAATACTGGGTATTCACGTGTGTGCTCTGTTATCTCAAAATGCACAGGAATTAAGGGAGGGGTGGATTGTGCATTAGGAGAGATAGAAACTGCAATTGGGCCTTTGAGTGTCTGATTAAACATTACCGAACTGAGTAACACACCTTGTCGAAAAGTGTTGTTCATTGGATGTCTTTTTATTTATTTATTTATTTATTTTTTTGTTCCTTTTACATTATGGTTATGATTGACAACTCATCGAAAAGGCTTACAGATAAAGCTCTGTCATTGGTTTGAAAAAAGTGCCACTCATTGAGGTGGCGTTCAGTTTGTTGTTGAAGAGACTAGATGGGCTTTCTAAATTACCCTGTAAATGAAAACACTGTAAATAATAAAATAAATCAATTTAACTATTTTTGTAGGAGTGCGGCCGTTTGAGTGCCCTCACTGTGATAAAAGATTCCGCACGTCGGGGCACCGGAAGACGCACATCGAGTCGCACCTGCGAGAGGACAATCAGCCGAACCGCATCCGTCCGCCCCGGCGCATCGCCCGCCCCGCCAAGCCGAGCATCCCGCTGCCCGATATCCCGCTCCAAGAGCCCATTGTGATCACCGATGCCGGTATATTAACAATGATTCAAATCGCAGTTGTATTTTACGAGAACTTTGGCTGCTTAACTTTGAGGCCTAGGAAAAATTCTATTTTTTTTATTTATTTATTTTTTTTTGCTGTCTCTGTCGGTCGACGACTGCTGGATACAAATAATGCGGTTTTATAAGTCTGGTGCTTGACGATTTCTACTCACACACATGTACGGTATACCATATCAATCGAGATTACAATGTAACAAACAACAGTATTACTGAATTATATAAAATTACTCATTCCCACCACTAAGATGGTGACAAATACGCCACGGTGGTTTACAAGGGAAGTCGCCCCGCCGCCTGAGGGCCCATACCCCCCAAAAAATTTTCGTTAGTGAACTTTGCACTGTCAGTATTGGTTCATAAAATTTATCTGCAAGGTTAACCGAACTGTCGGCAGTGGAAATGAACTGATCCAGCTAACTCAAATAACGTGTTTACCAAATATGTCAAATGTAAAGCTAACTTTTTGGAAGCTAACTTGTACATAGAAATCTTTAAATTGAACAGGCTTTGTACAGCCGCCTGCCAAAGACGGTATAGAGCCGTACTTAGGCGTGGAGCACGGCATCGATCGGCCTTACCGCTGCAACTTCTGCCGGCGCGGCTTCAAGAAGTCGAGCCACCTGAAGCAGCACATCCGCTCGCACACGGGCGAGAAGCCGTACAAGTGCCTGCAGTGCTTCAAGTCCTTCGTCTCCAGCGGCGTGCTCAAGGCACACATCCGCACGCACGCCGGCATAAAGGTATGGGGGGGAGGGGGAGATGCACATCCATCAAAGTATCGGTGGGGGGGGGGGCACCCGCGCGCCGAACCCATGCCAGCGTGTAGATGTAGATGGCGAACACCTCCGCATACATGTCGGTATCAAGGTATTGGTGGGCATATCCATACGCACGCCGCTATCAAAGTGGGGGAGTGAACGCATTCACACGCTCGCTATCGAATAAATGTAGGGATTGGTTGAGGAGACTAGCCTTTTCTAGCTGCGTCTGCGTCCGCCAGTGAAGTACTTGCACACGGAAGTGGTGTGGAGGAGGAAGTTGGGTCTGAGTTGGAGCGCACGCAAATGCTATAGCTAATTGGCAGTGTCGCATATTATATGCGTACTGGGTATTAGGGGAGGGTTAAAATCTGTTTTGACAAGAAGTAAAGTATAGCAGCTCGGAAAATATTATCAGCACTTTGGGAGAATGACAATAATGTAAAAAAAAAAAAAGCGTTGTGATGTTTGGATGCTTTTAGGCGTTCCGCTGCATCGTCTGTGACGTGTCCTTCACGACCAAGGGCAGTCTGAAGCGCCACATCTCCGTGCACAGCGAGAACCGCCCCTTCATGTGTCCGTATTGCCAAAAGACATTCAAGCGATCTGTGTATTGCAAGAAACACATGAAAATTCACAAAGCCGAGCTGGCTATGCAAGCCCTTCAGGTAGAACTAACCAGAAAAATATTCCTGGTTTAGTTTCTCTTACAGTTAAACCAATAATATTTTCTTCATACAGGGTTCATAGCGATCCTTGAAATCCTGGAAAATCCTGGAATTCGGCAAAATACTTCAAGGATTCTGGAAAATCCTGGAATCTGACAAAAAATTCTTGAAAATCCTGGAATTCAGAATCGTAATTATTTTTTTCTTATTTATGAACTATACCAATTTTTCCTGTGTGTACGATTTAAAAATATAATGTGCAAATAGATAATCGATTTTTTTGGTTAGAAGTACAAATAAACGATATTCTTGAATTTAAAATGTTTTTAAGTTCTTGGAAAAATCATTTAAAATCCTGGAATTTCATTTTAAAATATCCTTGAAAATCCTGGAATTTTACCTGCAAATATCCTTGAAAATCCTTGAATTTTACCTCCAAATATCCTTGAAAATCCTGGAGTATGACGTCTGGTTTTCGCTATGAACCTTGTCATATGAAAAGCGCTGAAGCACAATTTAAGTAGCTGCAAAAGAAAGACAAAGTGTAATTGAATTTTTAGACTAAATCATATGAATAAAGTTTTAAGGCCTACGGTTTGAATGACGGACTAATAAACAGAGCGTCCGTTAACTGTTAATCTATTGTTGCCGTTTGACGGGTGAACTGGGCACTTGTGCCTTTGCCTTTTCGTACCCTTGCGAAAGACTCTTCGTACCCTAATTTTAATCACTTCATATCCTGGCGAAAGACACTTTCTAACCCTGCTTGCCACGTGACTTCATAGCCTAGCTTTACATTAATTTTTTTTGTTAATAATAGAGGCGCATCAAAACACAACTTTCATACTTGTATTTCTTAAATGTATTGCCACAAAAGCTATAGAAACATTCTGTAAGTCGATGCGAATGCCCAGTCCTGTCTTTCAGTAGATCGTTCTAGACTGCTGTGATTTAAACACAACTACTCGTGTTGCATCGAATTTCTTGTCTGGTCCTGCTTGCATGTAATCTCTCTTGAACTTGCGCCACTTGTTTTACTTGGGGCTTTCCAGTACAAGTGTTGCGGTACCCGCTCGATAATGGAAGCAAAGATACTGCCAACAGGTTTCAGAAACTTGGACGGTCATGATCTGTTGCGGTGCTTGTCCCATAATTTCTCTATTTTTTACCCACACCGCGCGGTACTTGCTGATCTGGGTTCGCTATAGTTTACAATCGAAAGCAAGTCTGACATGGACGATTGCAAGCCTGTTCCCTATTTGATTTTTTTTTTTGGCGATCAGCCAAAAATTGGCCAAATGACAACATTGTAAAACGGTTAAATCCCCCTTATTTTGCAAGGAAAATTGCAATTGTTTATAACCCAGTGCATGATTTCGCAATTGCATTCAACTTAATCACCCGGAATTATGCACAGTGCGCAAAATGAATATTGGCAAGGTACAAAATGGAAAGCAATGGCACAAAGTGTCTTTCGCAAGGTTATGAAGTGGTAGAAAAATCACGGTACTAAGCGTCCAACAAGGTGCGATAGGCAAGATTACGAAACGGTAATGCCTCGAGGTGTCCAGGAACCGTTTCACGGTGTTATCGTCAACGTTACAGCAACAACAGCAGCAGCAGCTTGAAGCGCAGCCGGAAACGGAAGTCACGATTGGTGGAGACGAAGAGGAAGATGTCGGTGACGTCATTGATGACGACAATATGCAGGTCTGACGAATTATAGTCACTCCTCAGTTTCGTCGTAACTGTGAGTCGGACGATTGAATAAAATTCAAAATCGTAAAATCGAAGTATCGTTTTTGATTATCACGTCAAAGTTTAGATATTATTTGAAGCTTAATCTGCATCTTGTGGTTACTGAGTCACTGAGCCGATATGTAGGATTAAAACTTAAAATTATTCAAATCATTGAAATTATACATTGCTTTTGGTCGCAGTTTCTGCAAGTGAACCAAGATGCTCAAAACAACTTCACCCTGCAGCAAGACATAAACCAGGGCATTCAGATCAGCCAAGACATGCAGCTGTCCCAGGACAATACGGTGCCTCAGACTGATCTCATTCAGCTTGATCAGGCGTCCAGCAACCCACAGCAGCTGCTTGACACTGCCATTGTGTCTGACGTGCAGCTGCAAAGCGCTTTGCATCAACAGGTCAGTGTGTCAACAACATGAAGGCCCAGATGGGATGGTTTTCAAGGAAACGATATATAGATAATAACTAACAGATGAATTAAAATGCTAAAATGTATGAAGACAGGAATACATCTGTTAGTCTTGAATAAAGCCTTGAGTTGGAAATACAAAAAATTGTCTTGAAAATTTGAAACTTAGTTGGAACAAAGCAGAACGATGGTGTTCAGTCAGTTATTATTCTTGAAGAAATCGTCATATAATGCATAAGCCGTATAGTGTTGTGAAGGAATAAATACATTGTTCAGGGATTACAAGGCGGCCAGGTAATCTTAACTCAAGAAACGGTACAGCAGATTAACCAGCAGCAACAGCAGCAACAGCAGCATCAACCTCAAGACCAGCAGCAGCAGCAAACATTCGTCACGCAACAGATCACGCAGTTAAGCGACGGCTCGTTTTTTGTCGACACCGGTCCTCCCCAAATACAGCAGCTTAATCTCACGGTAAACAAAAAAAAAAACAAAAACAAAAACAAAAAACAAAAAAACAAAAAAGGTTCAGCTTTAAATGCTTAATTTCGATATTTGAAAGATTAGACATCTTAATTTGGTAAACCAAATTCTTTGTGAGTTATGTAAATTCTTTCGCTTCATTATATAACTTTGAACGCTTTGATCTTCCTTCAAGGAAAGTTCCAAGTATCTTTTATATACCTATGACATTGACATTGTCTCAAATTACATAGGGAGAATTGCAGACGAGATTACAGACGAGATTACAGGCGGTTAAGTTACGCCCACTGTCTTTGTTGTGTTGTGTAGAATCAAGGTGCCTTAGATGTCGTTAGTTTGGCGCAGGTGGCCAACGTCCCTGGCAACTCCTTGGAGACGGCAAATATGCAAGCCATACTCCAGGCAGAAGAAGCAACGTGAGTTTCCTGAAACTTTCAGTATGAAGGTTGAAAACATAATAAATTACCCGATAACAGACAAATTAGATAATCGACTCAGTGGAATTTCATCAACCGTTAATTTACCTCTCTATGCATTTTGTTAAAAAAATTTAGGCATGACTCTTTAACTTAAAGAATCAAAATTATCCATATTTCATTTTTTTTTCATAGGAAAATCAAATGGAATTCGTGACGTTCCTTTACAGACCTCAAATATCTATTTTAAAACGTTCATTTATCTTAGATTTTCCACCACCAAATGTTTATTGAAGAGAAATTAAAATTCGCAGCATGTAACAGGCCAGAGCATTTAGATAGTTTGAATGTCACTCGGCAAGACGATTTGTATTACCGTGCAAAAGTATCGCTATACGCCCATGATAATTGCAGTAAAACGAGAGCTCGTTACTGGTACTCTGTACAAAGAAGTAAGTGGCGTTTGCGGTGCTTGTTTTGTTGCGCCAGTGAGGCGACGCTGGCGGAGGCGGACCTGGAAGGGGCGGGTGTCGATTACGAGCTCGTGCAGACGACGCTACAGGAAGCGGAAGCGGGCACGGTCGACGACGAGCCGTACGCCGTGGAGTCGTCTGCCACCGGCGGAACCTACTGCTGCACCTTTTGCAGTAAAGCCTTCAGGACATCTGCCCAGCTAAAACAGCACTTACGCATGCATACAGGTCTGTGATCAGCGATTTTAATACAGAATCGTGTGGCTAGTTTTTTGACATGTCTCATTTCCCACTCGCTCATTCGGTTATCAATTCAGTGGTATGCCTAATGTGTTTCCTGAGTTGGCTGAACATGCACAGGGATTACGAATTTGTATCCTTGGCAAGCCTGGTGTGCTCTTACGTTTACGTTCAAGTACCGCTCTTGTAGATCTTGAAGCAGACGGCGTGGACTATGAGGTCGTACAGAACACGCTACAGGAAGCGGAAAACACCGTCGATGACGAGCCGTACGATGAGGAATCGCCGGCGACGGGGCCGAGAAACTACCGCTGTAACTACTGCAACAAAGCTTTTAAAAAGTCGAGTCATCTGAAACAACACACGCGTATGCACACAGGTTTGTAAACCAAGACATTTCGTGTGAATGTTTAGCACTTTATGGTACGAGATTAAAATCGGTACCATGTAAGTTATGTTTTGGATACAAATTATACCAGACATTCATAACTGATTAATTCAATAGTCAATAATGATATAGGAGAAATTAACCATACCAGAATGTTGGCGATCATGTATTACAGGAGAGAAACCTTACCACTGCTACCAGTGCGGTAAATACTTTGTCTCGGCCGGTGTGCTGAAAGCTCACCAGAAAACTCATACAGGTATCTGTGCCGACTCCTGCTTATAGCTGTAAACATCTAAGGCTTTTAAGATATTGCGTTTTAATTTGTAAATCCGGCGAAGTAAGAAATATATTAGAGATTAAAAAACACGTTTACTTCGAATTTATAAGTAAGCCAAATAAGTAATTTCAGTATTGTTATTTCAGCTTTGTTAATGTTACGAATAAATGAATAACGTAAAAAAAAAAAAGATTTGAAAAAAAAAATACTATACAAACATATTAATATTTCTTTAACATCCCCTGGTAACATTTAAATACCATTTAAGAAAAAGATTTGAAAAAAAAAAGCCATTGCATGTATTTCAGGTGTAAAAGAGTTCCAATGTAAAGTGTGCCACGCTGAGTTCACAACCAATGGCTCGTTGACACGTCACATGGTGTCGCACACGACACAGAAGGCCTATCAGTGCCCGCACTGCAGCGAGACCTTCAAGACCGCCGTTCTGGCCAAGAAGCACATCAAGCAGCACACCATTCAGAGTGAGAAATCATGTCATTAGACCGCAGTCCCGTATTTTCTGTAAAAAAAAAATACACGGGCACCAGTTTTACTGTCTTGTAAAAACTGGGAAAATAGAAGTAATAACATTTTCTCAGAGGGTATTGGCTTTCTCTGAGCGTACCATATATTACAAGCTTCTTACTTTGAGAAAAATGGTGAAGTTATTTAAAAAACCTGCAGCACGATTTAGGTTCTCAGAATGAATTATATAAGGGATAGATCCAAAATAATGCATAGTGCTCATACATGGAATGCATACTTTAATGAATCTGTTTTTTGGAAAAGAAAAGCAAAGCGCACACGCAAGTGGCTCATAAAGTGAGAACCGAAATGAAATGTTAGCACGTATATTTGTGTCTCTCAGAGGTTGAAGAAGTGGAAGTAACACGTAGGACCCGCTCCACTGCTGTCTTACTGATAACGGACGAGCAGGCGGACATTTTGGCGAAGACGAACTTGGAGGCGGATATGCCGCTGTCGGAGAAGATCCTCATCGAGTCGGCCGCGGAGAGATCGCGGGTGTCGGAGATGAAAGGCGCCACAGGGGAGAGGGAGCGGAGAACCCCCGGGCACTCGAATCAGTGTCCGCACTGTGTCAAGAGCTTCAAGAAACCGAGGTAAAGAGGAGACTCGTAACCAATACATAACTCAGCTGTGATCGGGGAAAAGAAGTAATAACTGGTTTTAATCAGAGAGAAGAAGTCAGCATAATGAATGGCAATTGCCATGATGTGGCGTAAAGTCCTGTCTAACCATTGTTGTCTGCTGCATCTTGTATCGTGCCACTTCGTAATTTTAGTGGCGTCAAAAATCTGTTATGTTAAGAGTGTCACTTTTACCTCAATATAGGAATGTGTGAGGGCGATCCGGTCAGGCGTACTACATGCGCAAATGCATTAAATTTGACAACACTTTGTAAGGCAAAGCAAAAATCTGGTTCGTGTTGTGACAGTAGGGTAGCTGAAGTCGGCTGACAATTTTTCTTTTTCAGTGACTTGTTGCGACATATACGAATCCACACGGGTGAAAAACCGTATGAATGTGAAATCTGCTTACGTAGCTTTACTGTGAAGTCAACGCTCGACAGCCATCTCAAAACTCATTCGCATTGTGAGTATCAAAATAAACACCTGCTTCGGTGTTCACATAAGTTAACTGTAAACGCACAGGGGAATTCAGCTGATTTAGCTAAATTTCGCAGGCAATTTTGAAAATAGTTTGTTTAATATGGAAGTAATAGTTGCTAATTAACTTTCAAAAGTTCAGTTTACTAATTGAGTATTTAACGGAATCAGTTATCTGTAGTTAACTTTTGTGAGTTTTATTCCAGGAATGGTGTTATTTGAACATACCAAAAATTTGAAATTATTACATTTTGAAAATATTTACAGCTTCATTTTCAAAACACTTTGGTTGTGGGGCTTTTCGTTGAATCCCTTTGAGACTTGGGCCAAAAATTGTAAGTTACAGCAGACCTGTGTAATCAGCGGTTTCATGAAATCGCTGCGGCCACCGGCGGTTTCACGAATCCGCTAAAATTTCCAACGACTTAGAGAAATCGCTGAAATGAACGGCCAGGGATTACGTTACATCGCTGAAATGATTAGTGGTTTCATGAAACGCTGATTACACAAATCTCCTGTAACATATACATATATATTTGTAGGAGTGTAAACCCGGATAGTGATCTAACAAGTTTTGATATGTTGTGGGGTCTGTATTGTCAGATCTTGAGTTTACGAAATACTATGAAATAAGGTTTGATATCTTTGTCGATATCTGCTTTAAATTTGATGAAATCTTTTAACACCCTCGTCCTAAATTCCCTGACCCTTTATCATAGAGGTTCTGATTTGCGCAAAAATAATAAACAAACATTTATTTTGGCTTGGCCTACTTTGCACTTATTCTGACGTGGTTCCGACGATAAGCAGGCTTGAAAGTACTTTTTGCTAATTCGAACTTGTTGGTTGGTCCGACTTCGTGCTTGGGTCGACTGTTAGTGAAACCTCAAGTACTGATTATTTCTTCCCGCGCTCTTTCAGTGGAGAAGAGTTTTCGGTGTCACGTGTGCAACTCGTCGTTCTCGACGAAAGGCAGCTTGAAGGTGCACATGCGTCTGCACACGGGCGCCAAGCCGTTCGTCTGCCCGCACTGTAACGCGCGCTTCCGTACGTCAGGCCACCGGAAGAGTCACGTGCAACAACACTACCGATCGGCCAGCAATCTCACTGCAGCAAAGAAAGTGTAAGCCATTAGTGGGTCGGTGAATGGAGATTTGGGGCTCCAAACAGCCTTAGGCCTGGGAAGTATTTCCTGGGCTTGCCTGATGAGGAATTTTGGTTGTCTGATAGGATCACACTGCCGAATGACAACAGTGAAAACTTTGATGTGTAAAAATCGTTAAAAGCAAAATTTAGTGGATTTTTGAATTAAGACAAATTGTTCTCGAATGATAAGTTTTTGGTAATATATTCCAGGATATCGAGAAAATCGGAAGAAGTTCAAGTTCAGCCGAACCAGGAACAGTCCTTACTGAAGCCAGGTATTGTGTCCGAGGAAGTTATAGCTGAGCCGATAGAGTCGGTAGCCACTGAGCCTCAGGTACTTAGTACCAGTCAGCCAACAGTATCTGTTGATCAGGTTTGTTTCTTACGTTTCTAGTTCGCATATTTTTGAAAAAGAGTTTTTGCTAAAACACCATGTATCTAAATAACACGTGACTGGGCTGATTGTACTGTTCTGACCCTGACCTTGTTCGTATTGTTAGACCGGTTTGAATTTTTTTAAACACGTTTTAAACGCGATACAATGATAGTGTTAATAACCGTAATATTAGTAGTTATAAATGGCATTATATTGAAAATTTCACATATTATTAAATTAATGTATTCGTCAGGGCGTGGGAGTGGTCAGTCCAGTGATACAGCTAGACCCCATGACACTGGGCCAGGCCCAAGGGGTATTGCCGGTGTCTCTGTCCATCACCGATTCGTTTGGCAACGTGGCAGATCCCAATGTTACTGCACAAGTATTACAGGGCTTGGAAGGTGTGTACTTGCTTTGTTTACCTGAAAGTATAAATAACAGTAACGAAGGTGATTTTTTTCACAGCACTTGTTGTTTATAACAGCCGTTATTAGCCCCCCAACCGGAGCTTTATGCCCCGGAGGGGGAGGGGGGGGGCTTATCGTTAGGCTCTGCCCGTCCGTCCGTCCGCCCGTTACCACTCATTCCTCTTAGATGTGTTGGCCGTTTGGTCTGATAGTTTACAGGACTTACCCCAATGGTCGTAGCTTGGTGCATGCCAATTTTTTTGGCGGTTCATAAAAATTGAATTTTTGGCGAATTTTTGGATATTTTGGCTTGATTGTGAAGTGTGTAAAGCTTTTTTTGAGGACACGGTGTCTCAAATTCGGTAGGACGGATTTATACCAAAGTACCGTATGTGGCTTGTGTGGGGAATGGTAGTGACCTGATTACCCTTGAGTGACCTTGGGTCAAAAGTCAAGGTCACTGTGAGACTTCGAAAGTTCACACATCTGTGGCTTTTGGACACCGTATCTCAAGGTCGGCTGGACGGATTTCAACCAAAATGTGTCTGTAACTTGTATGTAAAAGGTGTCGCATCTTGATTAGATTGAGGTGACTTTGGGTCAAAGTCAAGGTCACTGTGAGACTTTGAAATTTTGCACATCTGTTCCTTTTGGACACGATATCTCAAGGTCGGCTGAACGGATTTCAACCAGAATTTTTTTCTGTAACTTGTGTGTAAGAGGTGTCGCAACCTGATTAGGTTGGGGTGACCTTGGGTCAAAGGTCAAGGTCACTGTGGGACTTTAAATTTTGCACTTCTGTTCCTTTTGGATACCATATCTCAAGGTCGGCTGGATTTCAACAAAAATTTATCTGTAACTTGTTTGTAAAAGGTGTCACAACCTGATTAAGTTGGGGTGCCGTTTTGGTAAAGGTCAACGTCTCGGTGATACAAACTGAATTCCGAATGCTACCGAAGCATGGTAACTACGGTTGCGTATTACGTAGGGCTGATGTTGCTCACAGACACGTATTTTCGTACTTTGCTGCTCAAAAGGCAATGCTATAAGAAGAATGATACTTAAACAATAGATAGTAGACAATACTGAAACCTTAGGTGTCCCCGTCGGGTTTAGCTTAACGAATCGTTTTACACTATTCACAGTGTCACAGTCGGATCGTACATTAATTTTACACCGACTCTTCGCCGTGTCCGGTTGGGAGCTGTGCTCTCGATGATGGCTTGTAAACGTTGCTATTTTACTATTATATGATGAACTGAAGTGTTTAGTATGCATCAACAAAATTCGAAGAACAGAATAGTAATAATGGACTAAAATTTATGAATAAAAAATAGTTTGACCAGGTTTTAATAAAAACGCAGTTGAAAGTTTCTCCGATTGTGAAGCGATGGCATTGGTGGAAAAATTGGAGGTGTGATCAGTCAGTCTGATACAGCTAGCTGATGGGCCGCTTAATGTAAACAACAGGCATACAGCTGCAGCTGACCGGAGGCCAGGGTATCCAGATCACGGGTCTGGATGCCAACATGGTGGCGCAGCCGCTGCAGATCGACCCCAACCTGCTGCAGCAGCTGCATCAGCAGGGCAACGTGAGCGTCACGATCAACCCCGGCATGGTCACCCAGCAGCTGCCAGCCGCCGACCCCAACCTCGTGCAAAACCTACAGGTTTGCCTTTACATCCTGAGTGATATGTTATCTGTCACTGAGGCTCGAAGTTTTGATGGCTGGGAGTTTCCTTTAAGATACACTATCTTCAGTTTAAAAAGATTGAGCTCGTAACTGTCAGCATGCATCTGAACTCTCACAAATCCGATCCAGACCCCTAAGCATTGTATTCACAATGGTCAGTGACGGCGTGGGGTGAGGGTGGGGGCGGAAGGCTCAGTTGGTCAGAGTGTTGATGTCCTTTCTTCCCCGTAGCCTCACAGGTAGAGCCTGTGGGGAATATATGCGATCGACCGCGTGTCTGTCGGTCTGTCGGTCGGTGATGCAGTGGGTCGAATCACCTGTCACCTGTGAAGAATGTCTTTCCAGCTGTTTTATCTAATGGATGTATTTGCAGCTGGATGAGCAAAACCAGGTCGCCTTACACGCCCAACAATCCATGGGAGAAGTCGTCAATCCCAATGTTATTATACAGCAGGGAGGCGTGGCCCAACCGGAAGTGCTTCCCGTCATACAACAGACATTCCAGCACAAGGTTAGTATACAAAAGTACCCGGTTAGTGACTTAACCAATACCGGTATTATAGAAAGGCTCTCAATAACATTTAATTAAAAAAAAAGCATTAATTGAAGATATATCGTGAACTGGCGTGATACTAAAACTGATTTTGTGTTGTGTCATAATGTATTTGATTACTTCTATAGCTCATTTTCCCCCTTGCTTTGCCTTCGTAGTTTAAAATCAAACCAAATAGGATGGATCATTTATTCCCCACAGGTAGAGCCTGTTGGGACTATATGCGATCGACCCCGTGTCTGTCGGTCTGTCGGTCGGTCTGTCATCAAGAGTTTGTTAACACGATAACTTAAAAACTCCTGCAAGGATTTCAATGAAACTTGGTATGTAGCTTGTATGGGAACAAACACAGATCGGTATTGTAAATGGGCCAGGTTCATCCAAGGAAAATGGGCCAACTGGACTTGGAAAATTTCAGCTCTTGATTGACTATTGATGGCCGTGTTTAACTGATGAAGGGGGCCTGTGGGGAATACGTGAGCTATGCACTCTGCTCTAGTTTGAGGATGTTTTAGTTTTCACGTTAGCCCTGTATCTGCAGGTTGAAAACGAAGAAGACACCGTAAGGTTAGATGTGAGCGACCCGGATGCTACCGCGGCTATGATAGACAGCAATACTCAAGCGAATTCCCAGTCCTTCGTGGGTGATACTACGCAAGAGTCAAGTACTAGTCAAGTACAGGAAGATTCTAAGGCCCAAGTCATTTATGAGAAGCAGGATAACGACTTGAAACCTGTCCAGCATTTGCCAGCTTCAACCGTATGTTGATATATTTTTATACCAGTTCTAACCAAGTGCATGGTTAATCGAAAATAGCATAAGTGCTTGATTTGAAAAAAAGTATTTAGCCCCAGCTTCTTACAGAGGCAGTCGTTGAAAGTATGTGCGTATGTACGCTTTTAAGTTGAAGAATTGTATCTTCTCCCAGGTTTTTAGCCTGAATGTCTTGAGATTTTGATTGATGCCAGCGGACATAAGTACCTACCTGCTGTTGCTTTTTTGGCGATTCGCCAAAAATTGGCGAAAATATTGGCCAAAAACAAAATTCCTTTAAAACATATCTCCTCCTGGAGTTTTAATGGGCATGTTCTAAACCTTTAAACCTAAATTGGCGAAAATTTTGGCGAAAAACAAAAAAAAATTCAGTAAAATCTTAAATAACTCCAGGAAAATAGTCTTGCTATGTTGAAATTTTAATTAAAGATGGCAAATATTACCACCTGTGTGGCTGTTACAATTTTTTTGATTCGCCAAACATTAGCGAACATCCAAAAAAAAAAAAAAAACAACAAAAAAATTCAGTAAAATCTTAACTCAGGATAATTGTGTTATTGTCTAGAAATTTTAGGTGAAGATAACAGGCGTTACTGCCTACCTGGCCATTACTTTTTGTGGAGATTGGCCGAAAAAAGGGCGAAAATTTTGACCAAAAAAAAAATTTCAGTAAAATATTAAATAATCCATGAAAATAGTCTTGCTATCTTGAAATTTTAAGTAAAGGTAGCAGGCATTACTACCTACCAGGCTGTTAGAATTTGTTGTGATTGACCAAACATTGGTGAAAAGTTTGGTGAAAAACTAAAAAAAATAAGTAAAATCTTAACTAACTGCTGGAAAATAGTCTTACTGTCTTGAAGTTTTAAGTAACGGGAGTAATGTTACATGACTGGCTATTACTTTTTTTGGTGATAGGCGAACAAAAAATCTGAAAAATCTTAACGAATTCCAGGAAAATAGCTTCATGGCATTGTAATTTTAAGCAACAGAAACAGACAATACTACCTAACTGGCTATTGTTTTTTTTTTTTTTTTAACTAGCCATTTTCCTTCAGAACGCATCTGCAAGGGTTTCGAAGGAAGGTTTTAAAATGTTGATGGAATTGGGATGCGTAGTTGTCCATCTTGCTATTACTTGTTTTGGCAATTTGCCAAATATTGGCGGATATATGGGCGATAGACTATTTTTGCATTGAAATCTTGACTGTCGCCAGGTACATAGACTTCCTGTCTTGCAATTTGAGTTACAGGTTAAAGTTGTGTCATAAAACTGGACATTAGCATTCGTGAGCTGGGGCACTGTCCATGGACAATCTTGTTAAAGTATTGTGTAGCGTTGTGTAGCGTTACAAAATGTTTGATCATTTGCTTATGTATAATTTTATGCAAAAGTGTTGCTGTCACATGAATCTTCTTGCATTTATTTTAGAATTTTGAACGTTTCAGTATTTAAGAGACGTGAAGAGTTTAAAAAAAAAAAAAAGCAAGAAGACGAGAAATTGTTTTTTTTTTTTTTTCAGGTGCCTAGTCAAGAAAACGTCGAGATCGTACAGACACAGAGTGACTCTGCCTCATCCACGCTCACAAGCCCTAATCAAAGCATCACGGTGTCTGTGCCGTTTGTGCAGGGAAAGACGTTTGCCACAAATACCACGGTGCCGCAGGCGACTGTGGCAGACGACTCGGCGGAACGCATACACAAGTGCCAGGTAAGGGCGGGGCTGGAGAGTGGGATTGTGGGAGGGGGGGGGGGGCTACATCTTGTTTAAGAATTTCCGCCTTGTGAGAAAGTGTCTCGGTAATGTTCGGAGACCGAGTTGAATTTAGTAATGATCGGTTATAAATCAGGAGCTGTGAAATATTTGTTGAAAGGATAACTTTTTACTACTTGATAGAACAAGTTATTCAAGGGGGATATTTTTCGAAAATAACTGAGGTCTTCAAAAAATGAATTTCTTATTTCTGCCTTCAGTAGTAAATAGCTATACAAGAGAAGCAGTGTGACAGAAACATTACGATACAGGAACCGTTATAAAAAGTCTCCTATAGCTGACCGCTGGATGTTATTACTGCTGGTTCATCATTTTTTTATGGCCGAAATTGCAGAAAATAAAAGTGCATAGTTTAGATTCGACTATAAGGGCATATTTGAGCACTGAGCGATTTGTATGTGCGCATGCCCTTGAATTAAGCTGTGTAATTGGGGGTTGTAGCGGAAAAACACCCAGATAGAAGATTTCCTGTCTGTCAAGTCTCTGATCCGTCTGGAGACGGAACTTATCTTTTTTTATTCGAAGGTACTCTAAAATGAGTAAATGGCAGTGCCATATTAATTACGTTATTTATCATTTATGGCGCAAAAGTTGAGTCACTTCGTATGTGTGTAATAAAAATATGAGAAGCAAGTTGTTCACATGGTTACCGATTTGTATGATTGTTTTTGATAGCCGACATTTTCAACTGTAAGATTCTCGTTATGAAACCTTCATTGGTGAATTATCTCAAAACAGATTTTTTTCATCAAATCACCGGTTATATGAAATTCCCCGAGTTTCAAGTACTGTTTGATACGACTGGTTCTCCCAGTACAGTATGTTTTTTTATGACGTAAAAAAAAAAACAGCTAACAATTCAATAATGAGAACAGAGCACTGAAGAGAACTAGCATGTTCCGATACTTTCATATCAGCGTGAAAAAATGGCGTGGAAATATTATACTGTACTATTATAATAAATTCATTTTACATTAACCTATTAAAATTTCAACTTCATCAGTTTATTGCGATATCATGCTCCCTGTTCAGGCGCCTTAGACACTTTAAACAAGACCTAAATGCCACGGCAGCAGGCCCGAGTTGAATTGATTTTACCAATTCCGTCTCAGGCTTTGATGGAATGACTTTCACTCAGTTTGCTGGCTGTGTCAATAGCACTATTTATCACGTTGGTGTGAGCCACACAGAGGCTCAGATATCGCTGTAATATTACTCTACCCCGAGTTTTCCCCCCAGAGCTTCTCCATCATGTTGATCGGACCTGTTTATCTCTGTCAATTACACCTGAATATCCTCATTAATAACGTATATTTGTCTTGTGTTGCCAGTGTTAGCTGCCGTGCTTCTTATGTGTAACGAGCATGGAGAAGTGAGCTAGTCTTGTTTTGGGCAACAGCTCAATGTTAGCGTGATTGCACAGTTATATTTCATTTATCTCCTACACAGAATCTATGTAGGAGGGGTCATATATACTGTAAGAGATGAAATGTGCGTTATCTAACACCAGAAACATGCGACGAAAGGCTTGTATTTTTACCCCTTGGGCGAAAGGGCAGGGTATGGTAGTGTCCCAAGTTGTCCAATCCGTTTTGATGGGATTTTTGTGGACACTTTTTGTGAACGACCTTTGTGGACAAGGTAACTTGATTATAGGATTGGAATCCAGCGCTAAAGTTTTAACAAAAAATTCTACTGTAAGGTAATAACGTTGTGCGTCGCAGTAGAATCGTCGCTACGTTAGGACTTAAATCACAATCGCGATCCCTCAAGAATGTCAGATTTGGCTAGAGTTGCAGAATTCATGAAGCATGCTTTGATGTGATGGTGTTAGAAAATATGCAGTCCTAAATGCCGATAGGAAAATAATGTTTTCTGGATGTTGATGAATATTTGATTGGATGGGAAAATTTTCACAGGGAAACATTCGCCGGTTGCGACTTTTTCACGAGTTTAAATATTTAATGTCACAGGAGAATCGTTTTAATGTGTAGAATGAGACGGGCGAACGAGATTTGCACTGGTCTGGCATCAGTCAGCCAAGTAATGAGCCGGAAGTTTCATCATCTGAAAGATTTAGTCAGGAAACGAATGCGTATTTATGGCTGTATTTCTTGCGAAATGGTAAATAGCTGGAATTGCCGCGCATGCCCAAGATAAAAGGAACGTGACGCATGCCTGGTTTCCATGACAACCAGTGTAGCTATTGATGTCCTCTCCCAGGCCATATTGCTTCTTAATGACGGCATACATCACTCAGATTGCCCTGATGGATGGCTGGCTGTCACATACATCATAAGATTGATGGGGCTATTTCAGTGATATATTTGCCATAGAGGCCCCATCCATCCTCAGACTCGAGTAATTAATACACGTAATCTATCAGTTTACTCATCCGTTTTTGTTTTTTTGTTTTTTTTTTTTGTTTTTTTTTTTTTTGTTTTGTTTTTTTATTTTATCTTATTTTTTTATGTTTTTTTTTGGTTCACATGTTTTAGCGCATTGCTCTGAAGTGTATTAGTGCCGCTATTCTGCGTCTGTTGTTCGTCGGTGCTGTGTGTATTTAGGGCAGTGTCATTTACATCCAGCGAAAGTGTGATTTTTGATGAGTTTTTGAGTAGGGAGACTTACGAGCTGGTCACGCCTACCCATTATTTGTTTACACAGAGCTTTGAATTTCGACGTTGACTTTTTAGCACTGCCGACTATTGTCGCTGGACTAGACTCATCACTTTTGGGGAATTGGTTATCCGTTAGGCGTGTGTAAACACTTTTCTAAGTGCTATCCTCCCTACATGGAATATTCCCTGGGTGATCATCCATGCAGGTTTTTTTTTTTTTTTGGCGGTTTAGCCATAATTGGCCAAAATATTTGCCAGATTTGGCCTGTTTGCGTTAAAATTTGACAATTTTTATTTATCAGGCTCCTGATTTAGGGTTTTATTTTGTTTGCCCATTTGACCAAATTACCCCAAAAAATTGGCCCAAAACGGTAAAATTGAAAAAAAAAATCCCACGGTGCTCCTTCTTAATGTGGCTTCACCAGTCGCCTGAACCCGTGTCTCGATGTCGTTGGCGCATAAATAATGTGATTCCTGACGGGGGCTGGAACTCACATCCTCTTGCTTCGCATGCGACAACCCAAACCACTGCTTCTGTCGGAGGCAGAACTAGAAATATTAGCTACAAAACAGTGTTCCCCCTTCATTTTTCCCCCTTCTGCCTCGTTCTTCCTCGCTTTCACAGACGAATGTTCCCCAGCTTTTGGCGCAAGCGGTACGGTGTTAGACTGATGATCATGAGTTCATTAGTTCAAACTCTCGGACAGTCTTATCTTCCATGCGACGGTTGAAATAGAGAAAAATAGTGTAGTTCACCTTTTCTCGTACCATCTCACACCCCTTCCGCCCCCCCCCCCCCCTCCCCCCCGCTTTCCGCCGCCCACCTTCAATAACCGATGCTGATATGCGGTAAATCACGGGATTGGCACGCTTCAATGCTCAGATTACACCAATCTGTTTGTATTTATTCAAAATTGATCAGAAGCTAAATAGTTATATTGAGCATCTTCAGAAAAAAAGCTTGACATTAGCGGCGAAATTGGCACATCGGACTAAGACAAATGTTTATTTTGATGGGAATGCAACCGAATACTTCTTCTTCTTTCTCTATTTTCTTTTGTAATGAGCCGAAATCGAGCCTTAAATAGTCAATATGTCGTTGATATGTTCCATATAAATTTCCTCTCGGGTCATTTTCCGGACAGAGCTGCCTCATGAATTGTCTATCAATCTATTCCGATGAAAGAACTGACGAAATATTCAGTTCTTCTCAGTATCAAGTTGCGTGTCGTCGTATGACCTCTGTGTCTGTCAGAAAGTCGGACTGGTAGAAACTATAAATGGAACCAGTGATTTGCACTCCCATGTAATTTTACTACTAAATATAAACAAATCGAAGGTCTATTTTGGAAGCGATGCTATTCGAAATGAAGATCCCATCTGTATCTGTACCTGAAATTTTTATGGTGTGCATGAAGGAGAAAACATATTTAGAATATAGTTTAGAAAGGCTGTGTGTTCTTCTACTCGTGTTACAATCAAGCCATCACTAAAGAAGTAGCTGAAGAACGTGCATTCTGTTTGTCCATGTATTCTGTATTATATGAAACCACTTGCTGCAAATAAATTAAATCAAATACGTTCTGTGAATTATTAGGAAAAAAACTGGTTCATTTCGTCAAGTTGAGACGATTTCCGAGGCAATTTTGTTGTCGTTGAGACCGCATCGGGTAGTCACTGGCACGCAAAGAAGAGTGACATATCGGTGATTAATATGGCGCCAGTCGAATCTATGGGTATCGTAAATCCATCAAAACAGAATTCAGATTGCCGAAAAAAGTTGAGAGTATAGTTTACGTGAAATCTTCTTTTGACACTGACAGATTAGGTTGCTAAGTTGTTTATTGTGTTATTGAATGTTTTGTTGCCTTTGTCTGCCGCAGCCCGCTATGTATGTCTTCCTCAGCATGTCTTGTATTAGTGCATTATGGAAATGTGGCTGAAAGTGACCACTCCCGCATCCACTTGACCTCACCCCGCCCCCCCCCCCCCACCCCCTCACGCCACTCCCTCGGGGGCACTGTGAAACGCAAGTAAATTTTTTGAATTGAGCGTAATCGTGAGACAGCAGTCTTTCAAAAGTTTGCAGCAAATTTCTGCAAAATGTAATATCAACTCTTTGTTTTTAAGTACTATCGTAAAAGTCATTGAGACTGTGTGGTGGGATAAAATTTGTTGGTTCCATGTTTTTATCGTGTTGTTATTAGCCCACAACTGTGGCTTCATGCCCCGGAGGGTAGCTTATGGATTGGGCTGTGTCTGTCTGTCCGTCCGTTACCACTCATTCCTCTTAGATGTGTGGGCCATTTGTTCTGATATTTTACAGACTCAATCAACCCCATGGTCGTAGCTTGATGCACGCCAATTTTAGGCGGTTCGTTAAAAATTGGATTTTTGGTGATTTAAAAAATTTTCTATCTTGAGTGTAAAGTGTGCAAAGCTTTTCTTGTGGGCACGATATCTCAAATTCAGTTGGACGGATTTCAACCAAAGTTGGTATGTGGTTTGTGTGGAGAAGGGTGGTGACCTGTTTACCTTTGAGTGACCTTGGGTCAAAGGTCAAGGTCACTGTGAGACTTTTAAATTTTGCAGATGTATTCCTTTTGGACACCATATCTCAAGGTCGGCTGGACGGATTTCAACAAAAATTTGTCTGTAACTTGTTTGTAAAAGGTGTCACAACCTGATTAGGTTGCGGTGACCTTGGGTTAAAGGTCAACGTCACGGTGATACTCTAAAATTTTATACTGCAGTGCCCACTACGAGTTGTCTCAAGGTCGGTTGGATGGATTTCACATAAAATTCGAAGCTTGACGATGGACTCAGTGTTGGACGTGTTTTAGACAATACTTGGTTTAAGTTTAATTTGATTTAAGTTGCCGTCCTGACCGGAGTCCCCGTCAGGTTGAACTGTAACAAATCGTTTTATACTATTCACAGTGTCACAGGCGGGTCGTACATTGATTTTAAATCGACTCATCGCCGTTTCCGTTTGGGGACTGTGCTCTCAATGATGGCTTGTTTTAATTAAATTACAATCTACACTTCATGAAAAAGGAGAAGAAATAAAAACTAGTGTACTCACATTGTCTTTGAATTATATTGTTGCAGTTTTAGGGAAAATAGAAGTGAAACATGGTCGATTATTCCACGGTGACCCATAGGAATAATGTTAAATTATGTTGTTATCATCAAGTCGGACGAACTGCAGGATCTAACTGAAATATGAGAGCCAAGTATCCCCACCAATTTTCTGTGGGTGGAGAAGTGGGGAAATTTAACAAACTGAATGATAATTGGAAGACCAAAGGGTGAAAATAAGTTCGGTTTCTTATTTGCTTCAGAATTCTCATTTTAAATAATACGGTGTTATTCCGTATTTTTAAAATCCCGTGACGATGCCTAACTCATGTATATCGGCGATTTAAATCGTCATTATGCGGTTTTGCGTGTGTGTATTAATGCTCGGGATTATCTAACCGGTATAGCCTATGTATTAGTACGCTGTAAAGCACAAAGTAGTGCGTAATGACAGATATCAAGGCTGTCTACCATACTGTTCTTTATGCGTTCTGTCAGTTATATATCTGTCACTGATGAATGTTATGCCGCGATATTTGCAGTATATCTGGATAGTAACGGCTGAGCGGGAACAGATCACACAGTAAATCAATTGCACAAATAACTTGTGTGTGAAATTCTCCGTATTCAATCAAAATGTAGTTAGTGCAATTTCGCAGTTTATTGAGCGATCAGCAGCCATGTAATTTTTCAGGATTAGGCCTCAAGTGAATACCTAGTCCGCCATGTGAAGCCATTATGGTCACGTGAACGGAGATAGCTTATTATGCGGAAAGTGGACATTATAACAGAGATTTAAAATTGAATTTAGGGTAGGCCATTTGTCACCAACGCCATTGTAGCATGTCCTAATAAAGGCGAAGGATTTTGTTACGGATGTATTCCCAATGTATTTTAATGTGGCCTTTATTAAAAAATGCTTTACATTTCATTAACGTACAAAGCCATATGATCGTTGTCTGTTACACGTAACCATGGCGATTGCATTAGTCTCTATCGTGATCGTCACATGTGTACGCATACTTCAAAACTACCTCTCAGGCTTCGTAAAAGAGCGATTGGGAAATTATAGCTGAAAATGGTACCGGTTGTCATCAGATTTCTATTTAGAGTACACAATAAATTATTTTAAATGTAATGTCAAGTTACCCTGAAAAAATTCTAAAAATACTCTGCCGGCCAATTTTGGGAAGTGTTGTTTATGTTGGTATTATTCGGCCGTTTTACATCCATCATGTGTAGGACGTATTGTACCCATTAATAACATATTCGGAAGTATTAAAATTTTTAAATGATTGATTAGATGTTATGCAATCACAGCTAAAAGAGTGGTAGATATTGGCCCCAGAACTTAATTAGCACAGGCATTTGTCATGCAGAAACTGTAAAAAATTGTTAACGGTAATTTTATGAACCGGAGATGTGAAGTTCTTTTTTCGAGGGAGGGCGGTCAAAACCGAGTTTATGTTCTAATTATCTTGTTCGTCAAAATAACGTTGAAATTTTGGCATTCGGTTTTTGGAAACAAATCTTCTGTCCGCATAGCATTAAATGTCTACGTATAAACAGTGGAGAAAATCTGTAATTATTGCTGAAATAACTCGCCAGTGAATGTCATTGCGTGTGACATGCGCGTACCATCTGTGTGACTTTGAACTATAGTATTGCTGCCCCGCTGTGGCGATTTAGCAGTCAGCTCGACAGCAGATAGGAGCAATCGGTCACGCAAGAAGTCGGTCCCCGTGTTTTTGCGTTACATGGTGCCAACTAGGGGGCGCTCCTCTATTCCATATAGGCACAGCTGTCTGGGCTCGAGTGATTGATACCGCGTTTGATTAGAAGTTTCCTTGATTGATAGGCTTGCATAGCATTTGCTTCATCCCGGTGGCATCGGTCATACAAGGGCTGTTCCAGATCGCTGCTTTGTGGAGGCGATTTATAGAGTTTCAGTTTTATGGCCACGAATTCCACAATGTCGAAACTCGGTGTGGTAAAAAGATTGTATTGTGGTCGTGGCTTGCGGTGCTCGTTTGGCTATATAAAGTGCCCCCTCCCGTCCTGTATAAAATTCGTGAATCTTGGAACAAGTGGAGGCTTTCGCTTTCATAATTTGCCGTTCATTGAAAAAATGTCCCCTTTGGAAAGACCCATGCCTGTTAAAGGATTCAAATAGGCGTGTGTACATGCGAGATTGAACATTAATAATTGTATGATGCACCTAGGCACCAGCCGTGATGATATCCTTTTTCAAGAATTCTATTGTATCAGTGTCTGGTGACAGGTTATTGAAATAAAGCTGAAACTGACTAGCAAATTTGCTCGTCGGCTAACCGTGGCAACCAGTTCATTTCCGTTAATTTTGACATTCCAAGTTCGAAAGTCACACTTGTCATGTTGAAAAATCAATAATGTTTCTAAAACTGAGGCTTTGTTTAGCACGGAATTGCAAAACTGGTGTTACGTGGCCAGTTTTTCTCAACTAAAATAATTTGCTTTTTTTTTGGAAATTTAATTTGCCAAACCGACTGTGTTAATTATACTAAAATGTGGTTATCGTCTTGTCCATTGGCAAATTTTCAAGTCGACTATGAAAAGAAATCCGACTATTCGACTAGTTAATTGGTTGATTTGAGCTGAATATTCAGGAACACAAAACGCTTGGTCTTTTATGTGTGTAATTGCAATTACAGTAGCTGCCTATGAATACTGACGATAGCATCTCTTGCACCATCCGCACGAGTAACGTGAGTAAGAACGCATCTCCCTGTGATAAGGCGCGACCCCGTCCCCATCCCCGACGCCACACAACAAAACAAACACAGCACGCAGAAAAGGGACTAAAACCTGGTTTTCTCCACCCAATGTAGATGGTTATCAGTGCCTCTCCCGAAAAGAAGAGAATATCATCCGAAGGACTGGTTTTCCATAGTAGCCAAATCTCTGGTTTTGAATATTTGTATTTAGAAAACAATTGGCGTTGTTTCTGGGGTTTCCTCGCTCTGTTTATCCGATCCTACCCAGAGGGTGCCGGCAGTCAGCAGTTAGATGCATCATCACTCTACATAGTATTGCGTCTGGGTAATATTATTATTAGCTTCCATTTTTTTTTTTTTTTTTGGGGGGGGGGGGGGGAGGTGGATTGGGGGTTGGCGGTTATAACTAGTACATTTTATTTTGGACTCGTCTCATTTGGTTTTCACCCGGCAAATTTTGCTAATTATCATTATGGACTGAATTCTACCCGGCAACTCCTTCCGACAAATAACAAATAAGGAATCAAACAAAAGTCGTCTTATATCAAATTATTGAAATAAGGAAGTCATGAATCAGTATTGAAAAGTTGTTCTACCTAATTCGTTTTTTGGGTGGGGGGGGGGGGGGGTAGGGACACTGACATGGAAAGAGTGTGAAATTACCGTTTAGTTTGTCGGGCACTTGAACGTCACAAAAGCTCGTCCAATCAGCTTCAAGGGATTCTTCCCTGGATTCCCCTGACAACGAAATTGTTTAGGTGCAGAAACGCTTTATATCACAATGTATACCACAACTATATCGGCCAGTGCACAGCAACAATCAGTGTACCAGAACATGTCAAACATTTTCATTTGCTAGCCATTGCCATCTTGTTTTTGTGAACAAAAACAAATGTTTACCCTGACGCCCCCCCCCCTCCCCCATTTTCCACCGCTTGCCCCTGCTTTGGTTTAGAAAGTTTGATGTTGACAATTTTGTATTATTTCAGAATTATAAGACTGGTACCTTATATATATATATATATATATATATATATATATATATATATATATATATATATATATATATATATATATATATATATGAATATGATATGTGCATACAAGTCGAGCTACGCCTAGCACCTCCTTTACAATATTTCTGGAAGGGGGAGGTACGTAACCTGAGTTGTGGGTATCTTAATCCTCAATTTTTATATATGTCCAGGTGCAGGTGTAGGAGTGTGGTCACTATAAAATGGGCTTCTACTCTACGTCTTTTTTTAATGTGGGTGTGGGTCTTTCGACGAATTGTCTGTATGCCGAAATAAAGCATTTATCTGGAGTGCACATGCTAAACAAATTTCAGGAAGCGTTAAGGTTAGGGGTTAAACGAGTCTTCAACTGCATTTAGTATTATGCATAAAAGATTTTATTTCTCGTCATTAAATGTTTATATTCTAGTCTTGAAAAGTACAGTTGAGGCATTTCGACTTTCGATCATCAGTTCGCAATCGTAAAGCTAACTCTAGACTCTTTTGCTAATTCTCTGTCGCGGAAATACCCTTTTACGGGACTCGTATATAAATCGCCGATAAAAATGCAGCCGCAGTATCCTATGGTATGAATTGGCCAGATTTATGGAATGTTCATATCTGTGATATATTGCTATTAATCAAGACTAAACTTCGGATAGAATGTGTTTTGCGTGATAAGGAAAGATTTGTGAGGTTGATTTATGCCCATTTTCTCATAACCATCAATCATTCCTCATCAAAGTTATATTGCTTTCGTAGTCTCTAATAAGTGGATGAAAAAGAAGAAAAAAAGGACGAAAGAAACAACGAAAAACATGAGACGCATCGAGCTCTAATTAATCATTGCATATTATATTTCAAGGGTGATTTGTTAGGAAGCATCTAGCTAATAGGAAACCATAAAAGAATTCAACAGTTTCGTCTGAGATCCTGCGCACTCTGTCGGATGAATTAAGTTTTTTTATGGGTTTTGAGGCCTCTGAGACGGACAGATTTCAATCTAAGCTGTAGCAAAGCTGTTGGGCGGTTTATAATTCTGTAATCTTTGTGATTTAGTGGACAAACTGGGTTTTAAAAGCGTCTGTGCTTTTGCTTACGGTGCAGCCCTTTGCTTGTAAGTGATGGAGATTCATACAGCTTTTGACTTAATATGCTCCCTGTCATTGATCACTGCCTGAGAGTACTGACAAGCCGACCTTGTCCTCCGGGAAACAAGCCATATATGTATTTGTCAGCAAATTATGATCTCGACCCACTTGTCAACTTTGTCTGTGCGGAGCACTGATCTTGTCAAACACTGGTGTAGCTTTCTGGTGATTTTTTTTCTTCTTGAATAAAAGAACGGCGTGACAATTCTGATGGTAAATCTAGCTCTTTTATTAGCTGATGTAATTAGTGCTACCTTGAAAATGACTTAAACACAGGTCAATTTTTCGAATTTTCGATATAAAAAATATCATATAATGTGCGAATTGTGTTCAAGAATTTCAGTTTTGATCGCACACAATAAAAATGGGACGTATTTGGCTCATAGTTGGCCAGTTTGTACTCGCCCAGCCTTCGTACGATCACAATTTTTTTATATAATCAGACGATTACTCCCAAGTTTTTTAACCTAAAGAACTAGCGCCTCGAAGACATTGTTCTCAATGAGGTATCTGGATGACAGAAAGTGTGATGGGACCTAAAATTAGCAAGCTTAGCAGGATTCAGAAGAGAAGGAACCAAGCTTGCTAGTAAAAGGAGCAAGTGCATCATTTTCATTTTTTATATGTAAATTGTTGACTATGTTCGTGTGCACTAGCCGTTCTAGTTTAATGTGACTGTACAGGAAGTAATACTTCCTTGGTGCCAATTTTACTTCTCGTGGTTTCAAAAGTTTTGAGCAGTAGAAAGTAGTTTAGTTATCCAATATATTGCTTGGCCAAGATGAGTTGCCACTTATCCACTAGACAGGGTATAATGAATCATCTTTGCTCAAGATGTGTACCCGGTGTATATGAACACATAGCAGTGAAAAAATGTTGCATAACATTCTTTTTTTTTTCAGATTTGCAACAAAGGGTTTAAGCGACCGAGCCACTTGAAGGAGCACCTGTTAATTCATGACATGACAGCACAGCAAAGACCGAAGCCGGCGGCAACACAGACATGTCACCATTGCCAAAAAACTTTCCAGAAACCTAGTCAGCTCGAGCGCCATATCCGCATTCATACAGGTATGCTGAAAAGTGACTGTCCCACTTGTGTTAGTAGATAGGGTAAAAAAAAATGGTGCTGCGTGTTAAATGGACGCGATGCGACTATCCCGAACATCTGCGTGCCAGCGACAGACTCGACACAACGGCGTCTTGTCATCAGTTTTATTAGCAGAGCAGGGAAAGGGGTTCTGTTTTCTAGCGAAGCCTTTTTTTTTTTGGAGGGGGGGGGGGGGGGGAGGGGGGGATAATTTCAGCTACATGTATTTGTAAAAGTGTAACCTGTCGCGATGCACTTAATAGTTGAATTCATCTCAAAATAGAGAAAAAAACATAACTTTGCTGTTCATCATTATTCCACAAAATCACTTCTCATCTGATAAAAGTATGAAGAAGATAAATAGAAAGATTAGATTAATAAATAAATATTTAGTTAAACAAAAAGAAGTATATGCGCATTGGTTTTACGTCGACGGGAGCCAGTCTAAAGCGCCACGGCGATTATAATTTCGGGTTTTTTTCCCGGCTAGGAAATAATAATGACAGATGGCTTTGTGATGTTTGAAAAGTTGATATGTCGTGGGGTGTGATTGATAGCGACGTGAATATGATGGATACCTAGAAACACACATCCATTTTATGAGTCATGCTGATTGCAGATCACACACACCGTTATGCTTTCAATCACGAAGTTGCGCCTCTGCGCTGCCATGTGTCTATTCTTAGCCACGTCTGTTTCGGTGGTCTTACAAAGCTTTGCAAAGACTCCCGTTGGCATTCTTTCAGTCGCTGGTGTGCATGAGAACATTGTTCTCACGTTTCGTTCAGAGTCTCGCTCCTTCTGGATTCTCTCTCTCTGCTAGCCTTTATTTGGTGCTTGCTTAATCCGAACTGGAATTGAAGTTTTAACACCTGCCGGCCAGTTTCCAAGCTTGTGAATTATATTCGGTTCGATCCAGACCCTGACATTTCCCCAGAGCCAGAATGTTTTTGGGTTCCTAATTATTTTTCTCGAAATATTAAGAGGCGATCTTCAGAGTAATTTTAGCCAAATAAGATGACAAACTCTGTAATTATCCCCCGCCGCCCGAGCCGGGGACAGGGGATATAGAAACGCCTCGTGTCCGTCCGTCCGTCCGTCCTGCCGTCCGCAATCCTCTTTGTCCAGGCTGTATCTTTATTACTATTGCTTAGAGATTAATAAAACCCTACAACAAGAAAGTATATAACGTGTAATTGTGCAACGTCAGATTATTTTTCGATTTCTTCCAAAAATGTAATTTTGGCGATTTTTTCACAATTTAAACTTTGTTGTATTTCAGACAAGTTTGTCCAGGCTGTATCTTTGTTACTATTCACCGTAGACCAATAAAACCGTAAATGTAGAAAGTATATAACGTGTAGTTCTGCATCGTTACGTTATTTTTCGATTTTTTTTTTTTCAAAACATGCAATTTCGGCGATTTTTTTAAAATTTGGACTGTGTCGTTTTTCAGAACAAGTTTGTCCAGGCTGTATTTTGTTACTATTCATCGCAGACAAGTTAAACCCTTGAGGTAGAAAGTGTATAAAGTGTAGTTATGCAACGTTAGGTTATTTTTCGATTTCAAAAAATGTAATTTTGGCGATTTTTCACATTCAGACTCTGTTGTTTTTGAGACAAGTTTGTCCGGGCTGTATCTTAGTTACTATTCACCGTAGACCAATAAATCCTACAGGTAGAAAGTATATAACGTGTAGTTGTGCAGAGTCAGGTTATTTTTCATTTCTTCAAAAAGTGTACTTTTGGCCATTTTTCACAATTTGGACTTTGGTGTCTACTATACCTTAAGGTAGAGGTATAGAATATATATAGTGTAGATCAACTCGGCGGGGGATGTGCAATCTACGACTGTCTTGTTTAGAATTAAACAGTTATCTTCAGAATTTGGATTAGGGGTGTTGGAGGCGATGGGAATTATTTGTTCAGTTTTCTCAGTTTTCTACTAGAGGCGATTTTTCACTGTGGCCTCACGACTTTAATATTCAGACACCACACTGTGGAATGATTTTTGGATAAAAACACGCCTTGAGATTGAATACTTTACATCAGTTAGATATAGCCGCTGCCACCGGTGTAGGAAAAAACGGTAAATGGAAAAATGGTAGTGTTAAAAAAAAGTTATTAGATTAGATTTTAAACAGATGTCGCCCAAAATTCAATACCATTTCTTAGAACAAATGTAGAACACTCCTATCCGATGTTTGAAAAAGCTGCAGAATAAAATACAGCTTTGTGCGAAAGTAAAGCTTTGATTCTTTATGTTCATTGGATATATGTACGTTGTCATGGCTTTTATTGCAGGTGGCATAGCTCATTGCATTTGCGGGGGCTTTTGTAAATTGCAAGAGAAAAAAATCCCCTTCCCCTCTCTCTCTCTCTCCAAAAACCTAAGCCATAAGTGAATGATTTATAGTGACAGCCCGGTTGCCTTTTATTTCGTGGCACACCGTGACAAACAAGGGCCGACAGCAGAATTACGCCCGGCCCTGGCCGACTCAAATCTGTTCTGACACTTGCCTTCTCGCATGTTCGTCAAATAAACAACAATTACTGATCTGTCACATTGGAACAGCCGTGTTGCCACCTCGTCTAAAGGGCTCTGAAGCCGTCTGCTACGAGAGTTGCCCTGTTTAGCCAGAAAAAAGGAACAAGTGCCAACATTAAGTTGATATGTAAAGACAGGTGGTTTTGCTCAATCCCCCCTTAGAACTGCCATTTATGTTAGTTATGGTCTTGTTGCTTGCTTGTAAATAAGCACCTTTTCGTTGTTTTGATTCTTTGTATTTTCTCTTTTATTATTACTGTTATTATTATCCCCCGCCGTCCTAGCGGAGGCGGGGGATATAGAAACGCCTCATGTCCGTTCGTCTGTCCGTTATCACTTTTGTCCAGGCCATATCTCCGTAACCGTTGATCGCAGGCATACCATACCTTGGGAATGAAAGAATATATAATGTAGTTTTGCAACGTCAAGTTAATTTTTGATTTCATCGAAAAATGTTGAAGTTATGGACTTTTGAAATGTTCAGACTTAGTCGTTTTCTTAGGGTACCTTGCCCAGGCCGTATATTCGTAACCATTGATCGCAAGCATACCATACCTCGGGGAACGAAAGAACATATAATGTAGTTTTGCGACATCAGGTTGATTTTTGATTTCATCGAAAAATGTCAAAATTATGGACTTTTGAAATGTTTGGACTTTGTCGTTTTCTTAGGGTACCTTGTCCAGGCCATATCGCCGTAACCATTGATCGCAGGCATACCATACCTCGGAGAATGAAAGAATATATAATGTAGTTTTGGATAATTTTTGATTTCATCGACAAATGTCGAAATTATGGACTTTTGAAATGTTTGGACTTAGTCGTTTACTTAGGGTACCTTGTTCTTCTCGGTGACAATACGGCGTGGCGGGGGATGTGCAATTTACGGTTGTCTTATTATTTTTTTTTTTTGGGGGGGGGGGGATGGGGTCGACAGGGAACTAACTGATTCATGTTTTTGTTGACCTCTTTCTTTCTCTTGAGGGTCAGCATCGTTCCTCATTTTTTTAAATATTCGCTATGGATGTTTCTCATAGCAATGTCTGAGCACATATCGCCTTAAGTTTGAAAACAAAAGTGGTAGCGTGGGCGTATAGGTGAGGCTCAGTGGCCGGGGTGGAGCAGGAAGTGGGATGGGAACAACACAGCTGCTGACTTGTAGCTATATGATTTGTTGTCGGCTGCAAGAGGAATGGGAGACAAAAGATAACAAGAAATAAGATAGCAATAAAGCGCCGACTGTTAAGCGGGTCAACCGTGACCAGAATCTCTGTAGAATCATATTAGAATATTTATAAGTGTTGGAACAAGAGAAACTCCAGACTCTGTATATAGTTGTCTTTTCAATATCTTTATTGCTTTCTGTGGTGATAAATGATAATTGTTTTCGCCCCCTTAAGTGCCGCAATTTAACGGTTTATCAATCTCAATTGGGACTGATATGTAATACGGGGTTTATATTCGTGCAAGATGCGATAAGTTTTAATCACGTGTGATTAATAAATCGCACACTTCCAGGGCTCCTGTCAATTTTATTTATGTACTTTATAATCAGAGAGCAGCCATGTCCAGTAAATTTAGTACTTTGTATTTTTGTGTGATCTTTAGAAGTTTCTTGGGACCGCATTCTGTAAAGCTGCAGTGTGCTATTAACTTCGAAACCAAGCTAAGATGGTGGGTTACTCTGTTTGGAGTGAAAGGGTTTGACAAACCAAAGTCCCAATTCTACAAATACGGGCCAGACAATTGAGACGCAGTTTTTGTGATGGTGGATGTAATTAGCAGATCATGCTACATTCAGATGCTTAACTCGTGTCATTGTTAATTGGATGGTCCATTTGCTTTTGGAAAAAAAGGGACGACTCACGTTGCGACTAGTCTGTCGTTTTATGGGAGTCGTGTTACCTTCTCTGCACTTATCGTGTTTGGTTAATTGATGGATATTCACCTATTGGATGGCTGTCTTCTCGCATGGTAACACTGAGCCAGCAACAGACTGTTCTGGGGTTCGAGGACGGGCCATTCCGCTTGTTCGTCTGTTCGTTTGCTCTCTGGTCCATGTAAATGGGTATACTCCTTATTCATGATTATGTCAAGATACATCTTTAAACATTAGTCATAGCGACCTGAACTACTCGCTGCTTAAACATCGCGTTGCAGCGAGCAGCTATTGTATTTCATATTTTGACGAAACTGCATTGCATGGCTGGCTTGAAAAGTTTATGTTGTTACGTTATGCATGATATAACAGATCGATAGAAGACTGTGACCGTAATTTATAGCGTTCGCAAAATCCATACTCTTGAGGTGGAAAACTAATCCAGATGGCAATTTGTGCGTACAGAAAGCGGGTTACGGGAGTCGGGTAGGAAATTGTTTGAGAAATTGTCACAAGCACATTTGGAATGTAAGTTCACGGTAGCTACCCCCAACAGGATGGCCCGTTAAAACAGTGCTTCTCTGATGTCTCTGTTGGTGCACAGGAGAGCGACCTTTCCAGTGCGGTACCTGTATGAAATGCTTCAACCAGAAGAACGCACTTCTCATTCATCTCAAGAAACACACGGGCGAGAAGCCTCACGCCTGCGAATACTGTGGTCAGTCCTTCACTCAAAAAGGTAACCTTTGTGAAAACAATACTGTCCGGTTTTAACTGTTGTATAACATTTTGTTGCATAGCGTTGGGGTTTGCTGTTTAGCAAACGGCGGAAAAGCCCGAAGCAAGCCAGAAAAATTATAACTGGTAATCATGATATTTACACATGTACATTATATATATATATATTATATCATTACAAATCTAAAAGGTAGAGGCATTTGGTAAATTAGTAGTGTTTTTGTTTGTGCCATGCAGGGAATTTGAAGACTCACGTGAAGCGCCACCACCACACGGACATGATACACACGATGCGCACGGACATGATACACACGATGCGCACGGACGACGTCGCGGGCCCCACACCGCTGCCAGGACCAGTCACCTTAAAAGCCGCCGCACAAGGTAAGAACCTCAAAAAATACAGGCGTATTTTGTTCACTGTATTTAGTCCGAATTAAGCTAATTCTGTTTCCGGGAGAGGCTCAGTGATATCGGCAAGGTGAGGTCTGAGAGATGTTAATAATTTAGAGTGTTCTTATTATTCCCCGTGTAACGAGGGGATATAGGTTTCAGCCTGTTCGTTTGTCCGTCTGTTTGTCCGCTTTCGTGCACCCTCGTGTTCGGGCTATACCCCCGAAAGCATTTGTCGTATAGCCCTTTTCTTTGGCGTTACAGCGTATATTGAAGGTGTGCAACTCGTGTTATTTTTGAAATCGGCCAAAAATTCTCAAAAATACGACTTGTCAAAAATGGCAGTTTTTCAGGAAATTTGTTAGCATTGAGATAAGTTTTGTCCAGACGAGTTCTGCAAAACTATTCGATCAGCGTTCTGAAATTTTATGCAGTGAAAATATATATATTGTAGACGTGCAGTGTCGTATTAGTTTTGAAATCGGCAAAAAAATTCTCAAAAATACGACTGGTCAAAAATGGCTGTTTTTGAGAAAATTTGTTAGCACGGAGATAGATTTTGTTCAGACGCGTTCTCCGAAACTACTCGGTCCAGCGTTCTGAAATTTTGTGCAGTGAATATATATATATATATATATATATTGTAGATGTGCAACGTCGTCTCATTTTTTAAATCGATAAAAAATTCCTAGGCAATGTAGGGTTTTCAATCTCATTGAATTTACTACCATCCAATGGCATTATGTTTTGCACGGGGGATCCTGCCTCACTGAGCCTCTAGTTCTCAAAAGCAATTCTTAAACAGAAGCAGATAGGAGCATCATTATCCCGCGGTAACGCAGGGATATAGTTATGAGCTTGTCTGTCCGTCCACAGTCGTATCCGGACCATATCTGCGATACTATAGGTCGGATTGTTTTAAAATTTACACACGTACAGATCATATATGGAGGGTGTGCGAAGTCGTATTTCATCAGGATTAATGACGTAATGTCAAAATGACAGAATTTTGTGTCGACTGTTGGAACATACTGTATTTTCGGCGTTGTGTCCAAAACTATTAACCGATTTTTTTTTATATTTTACACACGGATAGAGCAAATATTGAAGGTATGCAAAGCCTATTTTTGCGCGAATCCAGGAAAAGTGGTCAAAATTACGGTATTTTTAAATTTGCTGAAAGTGTATTTTCGGCATTGTATCCAGACTGGATCTCCAAAACCATTTGATGAATTGTGTTAAAATCTCGCACACGTATAGAACAAAATATGCAACCTTGCATTTTTGTTGAATTTCAAAAAAAAAAAAAAATTGTCAAGATGACTGTATTTTGAAATTGGGTAAAACTTAGCGTTTTGATATAATTTTGTCCGCGTCATGGAACGTGTCGTCCAGGCTGTGTATCGCAAACTGTCTATCGGATTGTTTTTAAATTTAGCTCACTCATGTACATATGCTGAACGTGAGCAGCATCTTATTTTTGTTCAGAGTTACGTAAAATCGTCAGAAATAAAAAGATTTTCACCGATCATAAAGCAGGTTTGTTGCCTTCTGTACCAACATTCATGGTAATGACAGTCCTGAATAGGACTTATACTTGTTCTAGTCACATCGGTATGATATGCATGATGTAGTCCTACTGTTTAGTTTTCTTCTTATGCTTTCACCGGTAGTATTTTTATAATCATTAAAGAGTTATCTCGCATTGTACTCCGTGTTGTTATTTTTCCTAACGCATATTAGATGCATAAAGTTGTCGAAATAACTTTTTTAAAATATAAAACTTAGCTTTTGTCGAAATTTAAAAATGTGAAATTGTTACAATTTTGAAAACACACCATAAAAGTGACAGTAATATGACACTTTGTAAACTGACCTGGACAGCAGTGTCATAGGTCAGCCGCGCTACACGGGAGATCGTGTCTCTCTGAGTTTTTTTTTACTGTTAGTCACTGCCCTATGTTATGATAGGCAACAGGGCGGCGAGGACACAGGCCATTCTGCTGGGCAGTGACGCGACTATCATCGGCACAGTGGCTACCAGCAGCGCGGCGGAAGGTATACCACCCGTGGAGCTCGACGACCTCCCGCGGGAGATCCTACAGCCCGACCATACTGAGCTCATGCCCATCGGCTAGCGGAAAGGAACCGACCATGGCATGCAACGACCATGCCGATCTCATGCCCATCGGCTAGCTGGAAGGGACCGATCTTGGCAGGCAGTGACCATGCCGATCTCAAACCAGTTGACTAGTCGGAAGGGGCCGACCCGGCCTTGGCATGCAACGACCATGCCGATCTCATGCCCATTGGCTAGCTGGCGGAGGCCGACCTTAGCATGCAGCGACCATATCCATTGGCAAACTGGAAGGGACTTTGGTATGCAGCACCATTCAGAGGAGGGGGGAGGGGGATAAATGAAATTGCATTTCGGACCAGGATTTGTGGTGCCTGATACAATTAAGTGATGTGCTACAATGCCTGAAATTTCGCGCGCCGTGGTGGAAAACACAGTGGACACCCCACTTGCGGCACCGTACATTCGGCACGAAGAGCACGATGAAATCAGATCCAAGTTGGCCAGAAGCCCCCAGAAGGTGGTAGGCGCGGTACAGCCCGGGCGAATCTCTAGGGGGGCGGCTGTGGGCGATAGAGAGAAAGGGATCCTGCTGAGTGTTTTGTACTGTGAGGGATTCGCCAGAGACGGATTAAATTGATGAAACCCAGTGATGCTTGTGGCTTGATATAACTAAAGATTGCAGCTTTAAACACCCTCAGCCAGTAGCATTGTAACTGAAATTCATGTAATAAATGGACAGTTTAATGAAATTTCGATAAACGTCTTATTGAGAAAGTGCTTTATTAATATTTATGTGATGCAATTTTGTTATTGTTTTTGTTTATAAATAATGAGAGATGAGTAACACGAGTTTTCAAGAATTCGCAGAAGGTAGTAACAAGAGATTTTTAGCCAATATTTGTAAATTTTGGATAAACAGCAGTAATGCTCATTGAATTTTTTTTGAACAAAAATATACATGAAGAAAGCTTTACAGGAAATGTGCCTCGTATTTCGTCGTCCACATGTTTCTATGTCACGTATGACGGGTTCGGTCATGATCTCTAAACCACCTGTTAGTAATAGAGGAGTGACGTGGGAGTGGACGAATCCTAAAAGTGGACAGCTCGTGTGGGCCATTGTCGAGAAGACGAGTTGACCTGATCGGGGGCACACTTTATTCATGTTGCTATTCGATTTGTGTTAATTCCCTTGATAATGGTACATTTTCAACGTTTTACTCAACATGAGAATTTCATTTCTGCTGATTCAACGAATATACCAAAAAGTATTATGTAAATAGCTCATATGAAGTGACATTCTGAAAGCCTGCTTTCAGACTGTTCTTGATTTGTTTGTAATTTATATGAAAAAGAAAAGTGAAGAGTAAACGTGTTGTGCTAGTTGCTCAACAAGTCGTACAGAATGAGGCATTTTTGGGCGGCCTGGGGATTAGCTCTTGGGTCTACAAAATAATTCAAATAATGGAGTAGTTTAAACTCGCTTATACAGTGCTCTAGTCTGAATACACATATAACATTGGGCTACTCCTTGTGAAGTATTCAAGAAATCTCACATTTACGCATGCCTGAAAAAAATGAAATATAGGCTAATATTGTTGCTGGCTATTTTTCTAAACCTTTTCTGAGGAAATAAAATTATTTCTATAGACTGGTTGTATTATTCTTTATCGTTTCATGCAGTTATTGCTGTTCTTTGGCGCAAGCCTTGACCTACACCATGGCTTCTCGAGTGTTCACAGTTCTTACAACTGTTTTTTTTTTTTTTTTTTGGTAATTTATTTTTCATTGATTTTTGACGGAGAACAGAAATGTTTGACTTTGGTGTGATTGCGACAAATTTCGCAATAAATAGGATATAGTAAAAAGACGAGAAAACTTTTTTAAACGTTTGTTAAGTTTTTGCGAGACATAAACATTCAGTAATTCAGTACTTTAGTTGCAAAATAGTAACATCTTTTCGAAAGGTCAAGTTCTTCAAATTTTTCAACCTTGCCTAAAAAAAGTAGTCAGTGGTCTATTTCTTTCCTTTCCACTTTTCGGCTCATTCTTTTCACTTGATGGCAGGAACTTTAAACTTGCACACGTACACATATTGTAAAGTTGCGGGGAGAGGCGAACGCAGATTGCCTTTGGTAACGAGCAGACTATAAACGGAGATCTTATTTTCTTGGTCGAGATGATCTGTAAGTAGTTGCAAGGTGGGTGGAGGGTCGAAACGAAGACCCAAGCAGAGACATGCAAGTGGAGCAATGGACCTGTATATTAGTATTGACCAGGATGGGGTGAGGGGAAAGATTGCGCTTCTGTATTACCTTGTGCAAAGTGGAACCCTGTACAAGTCATTCTTGATTTTCCAATTCGTCCCACACATGCTGTCCGATTACATCCCACAGCAGGGTTGCCCATGAGGCTTTCTACCAAATCAAAACTGTCAAAATTCGTCCTTTTCTCCTTTCACCCTTGTTGTGTCTTAGCTATAAAGGCTGGGCACAATGTCCACGGACATTCTTGTGTTTGTAAGCTAGATATAGCGCACACATTCAGACATTGCTTGACCACAACTAATGGTCAAAGTTATTCTGAGCTGTTTTCCAAAATTCACTGCGCATAACTCTTATAAGGTTGTCGGATATTTACTGGAAGTGGGGATTTTATCAGATAGTCCCCCAACAAACCGAATGACACAGATAATGAAGAGTCATAATGCAACTCTTTAAGTTGAGAACGAGAAGTTCGGGAAGTTATAGCGTTATTGTGATGGAGTACATGTGCAGGCGGTCAAAATACGTCGTGAAAGTGCCGAATGAGTAATCAGCATACAGGGATAGAAAAATCTACCAGTTTCCATCTGGCCTCACTGCCGTACAGGAAATCCTTTGAAACCCTACAACCTGCAAATATCTTGAAACGGGGAAGTTTTAAATCGAACCGTTTCAAATCAAAGGTGTATTATTCTGCTGAGTTTGGCCTGAATTGTCTCTCCTGTGCATTTTGTGTCTGGCCATTCTTGCTTAAGACAGTGGTCAATTATTCGTAATTTTATGCAATTCTTAGAGCCCTGGTGTTTACTTTGAGAATAAAGCTATATTTTCGCGTTGCATAAGGATTCACAATTGATAGTATCAAAAATCGCTGTAACAGTTGCAGGCCTGTATCAGTTTCATCACTTCAAGCAGAATGGTCTTGCTTTTTGCAAGTTGTTAATTGAAGTATAGATGAAATGATTTCTATTCCCTGACGTGTGTTTAATTCACGCATAAGAAAGCGTAAATTCTCAGTAAATTTCTGTTGTCAAGAAATTAAGCTTTAAGGATGGATGGCCGGATAGGGGATAGCAGTTTGACAAAAGTCTATGCATTATTCGAATAATTGATATATAAGCCCTATTTTCTGGTGCAGTGTCGCAATCTTGTCACGGAGCTTTGATTTATTTCTGATTGGCTCAAATTGAATTGGATTGAACGAGATTTTGTCGTGGTTTTAGGCCGTTTATTTTACCTGAGCAATCCTTTTCTGACAGTGATGGATGGTAACGCGTCATTTTTATGATGTATGGAACCCCGCATTGCAACATGCGCCTTTGTTAACTAAAGCCTAATATATTCCCATATTTAGTTGCAATTATTCATTTGATGACATGGCATTTAAGTGTGAACTTTAATTTTAAGTCGTGAAGAAGTTTCTAACACTGAAAGAAAAACGGTAATCATCTGAATAGTTTAATGAAAGATGAGCATTAAACTTTCACAAGGGAGGGGAGGGGAGGGGAGGGGAGGGGAGGAGAGGGGAGGGGAGGGGAGGGGAGGGGAGGGGAGGAGGGAGCGTATACTTAGTGTAATCCGTTGGTAGAGTGCGGAGACAAAAATAAAGCGAAAAGGAGATCTCTCCATATGAAAAGCGAAAAGAGCGCACCTTTCGCCATGTCAAAAACGCAAAGGTCGCATTTTACGCCATGTGAAAATATAAAAGTTCGCAGATTCCTAATCCCAAAAGCTAAAACAGTGGGTTTTCGCCATTTATAAGCTTAAATATTTGAGCATTTAAAGGGCAAACTGATCGCCATTTTACTTTGAACAGAGTGGGAAAAGTGCAATTTAAAAAAAAAAAACGAAAAGATCACAAATTGTCATCGAAAAGTAAAAAGATTGCATTTGTAGGAAAAACGAAAATCTTGAGTCCTAAAAAGTGAAAGCATACGGATCGCAGATTTTTTACTGAAAAAGGTGGGGTGGAGAAGCTTTGTCACATGTTCCTAACCAAGCCATATATGCAAATATTCCCCTGTCCCACCCCCTGCATCTAGAGGATTCCAGGTCACTGGTTGTCAAAGAATGCATGACTCATAAAGATTTGGAAAATTTCAGAGCTCTGCTTTTTGTCCTCGATTGCAAGTAAAATATCCATCACTAAATTTCCATTCTTTTATGAAGAGGTACAAAATTTTATTATTTCTAAGTATCTGTAGGTTTTAAGAGACGGAACTTTTGGTTGTGAAAAAAATCATAATATAAAAATCTCCGATATGAAAAATACGGTATGAGGCAAGCTCTGTATCTGCTAGCAGTGATTTAAGCTTAAGCATAATAAAAACTAAGAGTCTTAAGCAGCTGCTTCCATATAGCCGCGATGTCTGAATAACTTAATCCCGTCTCTGACACAGAATCATGCAAAATGCCGTCATTTGAACTCGAATAAAAGTAGGAACGTTTTGAGTAAACTTATTTTTTCGCTGCTTCTTTCTCGATTGAATACTACATAAAGAAACAAATAAAGCACAGCGGAGGCACTTAAGTCCAAAAAGTTCAAGATCTACCCAAAACGATGTTGCTCCGTAGATTTGAGCAACTAAACACTAAATACCGGAAGCAAAGGCGGATATTTGCTTCCCCTCCTTCGGTTGCTTTCTTGATCTGACTTTTTCGTAGTCCAGTATCGGAAATTTATTATTGTGACATGTAATTGCGTGAGTCGGCGAAGGAATGTGCGTGAAGGCGAAAGTAGCGTGTGGGAGGCTGAGGACTCTCGAGATTGCGAGCTTATTCGCACGGCTACTGATATATGCGAAGCAGTCCGCTAATGTTATGGAAACACAAGGCACGAGGCTGTCCGTAAAAATATCCGAGGTGAACTCCTTGGTGAACCCCTATTCAACGCGGTGACAGTCACGGTGTTGCCTGCGAAGACAGTGATTTTGTGGTACGCGAAGAGCGGTGCTCATCGCTTGGTTGAAAGGGAAACGGCAGCTAGTGCCTTTGTGTGAATATGCTCCTGAGATAGGCGAGACAAATCCTCTGACCAGTTGCAGTACAGCGAGTTTGCTGAGGTAGTGATCCAGTGGTTAATTAAATCCTGAGTGTCCTGTATCTTACCCTGCGAGTTCGCGAGGGGTCAGTCCAGTGTGTTTATCCTAACTCCAGGAAGGTGAGGCACTGGGTGGGAGAAATGCTCTTGTTCCAGTTGATAGAGAAACCAAGCTGAACTAACAAGTGGATGAGGCATCCCATGGCTTTTATTGGGTTTGTGTACGTTTCTACCGTTATGCCATCAAGATAGCAGATGACGGCTTTGATTCCCTGGCGATGGGGTATCCGGCAAACGCTTTGGGTTATCCAGTGGAAGATTCCAGCGCTAAGGGAAGCCCGAACGGGAAGCGCGTGTCGATCATATATGTGACATGCGAATCACAGTCGAACTTCCCCTTCAGATCTATAATTTGTTGCGAGAATGAGCTCAGACTGGCCTAGCGATAAGCGGATTTTAGGTCAACCTTACACATATAGGATCCCTGTTCCGTCAAGGCTGCTGCTGCGTCGATGAACGTAAATGTGTGTTGGTCGGGCGAAGCAAGCAGTCTTGGATTGGTCGTATGCCATTCTCGCCCTTCGGAACTGCAGAGATTGGAGACCCGATGGCTGGTTTGTGTTATACAGGTCTGCAGCGGCCTAGTTGTGGGTCATTCCTTATTTCTGCCTCCGCTTTATCCCTAAATTTGCTCTGCGAAGCGCAGCTATTAGGGCCGGACTGAATCTAGTCTTTGTTTACGTTTACGTCTTCTTAAAGTTGCTTGCACTTTCGAATTTAGGCTGAAAGGCGGCGTGTTGCTATTGGCGGTGGAGATATCTCCGGACGCTTCTCCAGACAAGTGCTGAAAGCGTGGACGAATCTGCAGCGGGGCCGGGAGCAACCCTTGTGACCATTGTAATTCAGGCATATCTCAGAGCGTGGTGTCTCTCGAGGCGACGCGTCTTGGCTTGTTGGACTACGTGGTTGTTTCCTCTGCAAGCAGGCCGCGAGAGTCTGCGCAATCAGCACTGTGACCTCAGTCCAAGACCCGAGAAACGAACAGCAGAAGTCTTGAACGAAGAGATGTTATTTTTTCCTGTTTTTTTCTGTCAGCCAGGGGCCTTCTCCGGGGAGCGGCTTCTCGTTCATGGATTCCACATATGCTGCCATCGACTGATTTTCAATGCACTGCAAGTTCTCTACCATCACGAGGGGCTTTTGCTGTGCGTCTGATTGTGGCGTGTCAGTTCGCCTTGTTTTTGTGGAGCTCCATTCTCTGCCGTCGATGCCTTTCATCTCGCTTACTGCTACCGGAAGGACAAGCTGCTGGACTAATGTGAGTTTTAGGGCCTTTAAGGCAGCACTGTCAATAAGGTGGAAAAAGTCCTCCCTTATGAGCGCTTCTGCAGTATCAGCATTCAGGAGCTTTTTGATCCTATATTTTTGACGCCCCGATCTCTGCTGTGAGCCAATATAAGTTGCACTATTATGGAATTTCGAAAGAGCTTGACGTTGCTGTTCCCTTAGCTGCATGCTGATATTGATGAACAAATTGTAAAAAGTATGACTGTATATAGCTACACATATACATATATGGCTACAACGCGCGACAGATAGCGGAATGGCGACAAGATGTTTATGGTGGACATCATGCGAGATCACTGTCGAGAATGTAGGGTGCCTAAAGTTTGCCAATCACAGGCCGAGTTTAAGGGGTTGTTTCAAGCAAGCAGAAGCCAGAGAAAATTTCGTACTCTTTTACTCAGACAGTGACATTTGCCATAAAGCATACGCCTACGACCGTTTAAAACGAAAATAAACATCATTTATATCCATACAAATCGTCAGCATGTTAGCATTTTATTAATTATAAGAAAAGGAAATAGCACGATGTAGCGAGAAAGAAAATCAGTTACAGCCTTAAATATTTAAGCGGTAGCTTCGTATTAGTCTCCTGTTAGTTGAGATTTAGTGTGACATGTTTAAGCTAGCTTCGCGTGACGAACCAGTCGGGACATAAGGGCTATATCTGCCTAGTATTTTCTTACCAATCTGTCTCCTAATGCCGTGATTCTCTCTGCAAAGTCGCTCCTGCCACACAGAAGCTCATCAACAGCAATCATGTCCATTTAACTGACAGCTTCAAACAATCAATGACAGTTTCCATGGTAACGTAAGATCAAAGTGTCGTGTAGCCAGGAAATAAAGTGTTATATATGAATCATGCCGACAATGATTTTACATAGAAAAAAAATGGAACATCAGATTTTTTTATTATTATTATTGGGACTTTCAATGTATTATCGTTTGCACGAGATCCGGGTGTCGGGGATATGGATAGCAAATGTCAATGCTTTACGAATTTACTGCTCACCCCTAGTTAGCACGGCATTTAATCAGGACGGCATTCAATTTAACCAGCTATATTGAACAGGATGTGGTGACGTGTAAATTCAGTTCCCCTTGACAAAATTTTCTGGATTTTTTGATGGGAGATGATAATATCTTCGATATTATTATTATTATTATTATTATTATTATTATTATTATTATTATTATTATTATTATTATTATTATTATTATTATTATTATTATTATTATTATTATTATTATTATTGCGTTAGACATGATTATGACAAGACAGCAAGAACGGTAACAACACTCACAGAAAGAAGTATAATATTTCTGGCGAGTTATGCCTTTTGTGGCAATATTGGGTGTATTAAATAATCTTTACAAGCAAAGTTGCGCGGTAGCGTATTAATCGCCATAAAAGATCATTTTCTATGGCTAAAAGGGCGATCTAAAATGATTTATGATAGCCATTATTTGAAGTTGAATGGTGATGGATGCATATACTGGGCAGCTGAAGCATTTGAAAAGATCATGCGTTGGAAAGCAACAAACGCCTAAAGACTATTGAATGTCAGTTGTAATCGCAAATTGAAAGCTATAGTATATGATATATCTCTAAGATGCAATTCCGCTGTTTTACTTTTACGCGTATGGCATACTGGAAACACAGATATATATATATATATATATATATATATATATATATATATATATATATATATATATATATATATATATATATAGTTGGCAGATGTGCGATGTTTTAAGGTCTAATTCACCATTTATGGGCATATGTATTATAATTATTTTTGTCCCATGGTTATTTTCAAGGAATAATCAGTTCATATTCAGTTCAATATTGCAGCAGTTGTGATTTATTTCAACGTGCTCTTTTGTTTGTACTTAATGAAATAGACGATCTTTTGAATCATTTACCATATTGCTGTAAATCAGGGTCACTTCTTTAACAGTTCTGTTTTCCGTCTTCTTTTGTTTTTGATTTACATGTCCATTATACTAAAACATGTGTTGTTGAATAAAATGCCAAGTTAGATGGATATATGGCCACTTCGTCATTTTCAATAAAATAATCGTACCATAAGTTATCCCAGCTGCTCTGTTTTCTTGACAATTTTCTGGCATTTACAACAAAACTCTTGTAACAAAACAAAATTATCAAGAAACATCACAGGAACAGAAAAAAACACTGCTGTATTTTTTTTCTTAATTTATTGAAGAAATTGGCTAATGGTGAATGGGAAAAGACAATGCCTGTGTGAGTTGAGTGAGCTATTGCCATAGAAACCTGGAACAGAAACTTATTAATTAAACAAATTAAATATCTTTTTACGACCGATTTCCATGGCTCTGATTCTAGGCACTGGAAGTGTTTGTCTGTCGTACGAGTGTTTGTATGTGCGCATGAATATGAAGCAACTGTTTAAAGGAGTATCCCGTCCTCGGGTTTTATGCAATTCTTTTTAATATTATGCCCAAGCCTATTGCTATTTCCACGATCAATATACAGCTTTTAGTTTTTTATGGATGGTTTAATTGCTTTCTAGATATTTTTGTACCGTATGTTACTTGATCTGGCATTCTATATATAAATAAATAACATAAGAATGTGTAAAAATTATATATTATAATTAGTGCCTTTGCCTTTCTTTCAAATATTTTCTAAATCATCTTCTTGGTAATGTAATCGACTAAAATATTTAATATACACCAGAACCTATTAATCAAGGTTTGAACTGCATTCTAGTGATACTACTCTGATATTGATACTATTAATTTACTCACATTTAATGACGTTTGATTTGCATTGCCTCCCCCCCAGCCCCCCCCCCCCCCCTACATATTCATTGGATTTGACCAATCTAAAACTTTGCAAAACGCAAACAGATTTTGATCGGCCGTGATGTCTGTTTTTCCTGTATTATTTAAAACGATAATTTGGAAAATAGTATTCATATGTTTCTAAGATACAGAGTGCATTCAAAATGTTGAGCAATACGTTGGAAATATGCGCATTCAGTCGCGTAAAGAAACTAGAACCTCATTCGCTAGCACTTGACAAAAATTAAAACGCAAAAATACTTCCTTCAATGGGTTATTTCTTGAATTATATATTGCAAACAACACAGATTGAATCCGTCTTTTTTTTTTTTTATGTTGACTTAAGGTTTTATTGGCTGATCAGGCATACGCCTTGTGTTATCTATTTACGCAGTGAGAGCTCGCACAAAGCTAAGCAACTGTGTGTTCTGTGCTGTGTAATAAATGCTCCATATTTACTTGTAAAAATTACATTCTTTTCACATGGCGTTTTAAATAAGAGAACGAAATCGTAGGAGAAAATAAAAAGTGCCATGCACACGTTTATATCAAGTTCTACCTAAGTCCCAAGTTTCGTGGCCCTAGGGCCCGCAGTGTCAGCTGAGTAGGTGACCCAAAAAATTCGTTCACTGTCAAGAAAAAAAGATACCAACGGCTGCTCGCACAAATTCAGAAACACCTTGCAAGCCAAAGGCTTGTCAAGTGTTAATAAAGGCACAAACATTGTGCAAAAATTCCCTGTTGTCAATAAAGCAAGCCATAATAATTTATACTGCAACGAAACACTTGGGAAATATATCACGTCTAAAATTTATACATAGGTAGCCCTTTGCGAACGGTTTGGATTTGTCACAAGGTATCTCAGTCTATTAATCTGTTAATATTAAAACAAAACAGTTAACCATCACGCATTTTAACTAAGTGGTTTCGAACACACTTTTTATTAATTGCTGTGATAAGGGTGAAAACTTAGAAAGACAGTCTTTTATCAGTAACAATTACAAATTGCCAAAGATACAAACGTACACTATAAGTTTAACCAAGCATTCCTTATTAATTTTCATTATTTATATCACTTATAAGTCTAAGAACACAACCATCTAACTTTAATATTAATCTGTCCTATATATATATATATATATATATATATATATATATATATATATATATATATATATATATATATATATATATATATATATATATATATATATATATATATATATTTATATATATTTATATATATTTATATATAGTTCTATTGTTTTGACTTATGTTAACTCAGCATATCAAAGCATATGAACTTCATTTTAGTTTAATTAAATGTAAAGCTTATATGCATAATATATTTAATTTAATTATATTAAAGGTAATTAAGATCATAAAGGGCCGGATGGTGTTTGATCATAGTATACGTTGCATTTGTCATTTTGATATAAATACATCAAGTAGGTATTTGTTTAAGGAATATGATAATGTTGTTTTCACCTTAAATGTGGACAAATTTCTGGCATTACTTTTGCATGTCATGCCGTTTGGATTTGGGTTTAAGTGAGACAGCTTGAAAAAAATGTTGCTTTGCAAAATTCCTTCTGTCGCTTCTTCACTGCAAAGAATTGTTCATGAATTTTGTGTCTTTCTTATCATTATTACATTTCAAATAGTTATTTGAGTTTTAAAATGTAATATCTGAAAAAGTTACACATTTAAGGACTTCTACGCAAGATTTTAGTGGCTCGCACATTTCTTTAGTGTTCTATTGCTCCACAAATTCTTGTACTGCCGCCTCCAAACCTATCCACTTCTACACACACAAATAGTGACATCGTTCAAGTCTGCGACGCTCACAACAAATAGCGGGATGCGTCACTAAATACGACCCTGTTCTAATTTCCCGAGTGATTCACGATGTCTTAATATCATACGGCGATTATTAAAACTTGTTCGATGCATGGCTGGTGGGACCGAATAACAAATTCTTGGAGATGTCGTGCGGTGATAACTCGAAACTTGTAAAATGTATGGCTGATCCAGTCTCTGCATCGTCTTGTGGTCACCCCAAAATAGCAATTACAGCTTGAGATACTCCGGTGATCAGTATGTCGATGGCCTGAGGCATCTTTTATTTTACCATTTTCCAAACTTCTCGATTGCAAAGACATTTGTGTCGTTTCAGTACTGAAAAGTTGTCTAAACATTGTCATAAATCACCATTTTTTTCTTTGAGAGTGTAGAAAAAAAAGAAAAATGACCGTCTTAAATTATGTATCGAAATCGTTTTATACTTTAAAGTTAATGAAAATATCAATATAAATTAAAAGTAATTCTTAAATGAACCCAGCAAGACTCGAAAGATAGTCTAAATCTGGGATTATACGTTTTACTCTTCAAGATTTTCTTTTCTAGAACATTTTGAAATCGCTTAAAAATCTTTATTTTCTTCACATGGCTATGAAAATGCAGAAGACTTATTTAAACCAATAACATTTAAACTAGTGGCTATAGGTGTAAGTTTATTGCAACATGTAGCATTCTTGCTCTATATTGATGTTCTTTGCAAAGTCAACCGTATATAGCATTGCAGCTCGGGTATTGGACATTGAAAAATCATCTTTTTTCAATTATCTAAGGCATCCAGTGCCTCACTTTCAATGGCAGATATATATTCCCTTATCGTACTTTGTGGTTCTGAAAACACTATCGATAGAACTTTCACACACATTATCTTTCATAATAACAATAATGTTTAAAGGACGTTTATCAAATGATATTTTTCGAATTTATGTTAGTGATAAAAATTAAAGATATAGTTATTTCGTGCTGTTTCAGCAATAAAAATAACAATAGATGTAATAGAAATTGATAAAGATTTCAATTGGTAAGGTTATAAACGTGAAAAAACTTACACAATTCATTATAGTCGGCAGATTTTTACACTTGGAAGTCTATGAAAAATACCACCACATTTGCCAAGTGAGATAATGAATAAAATAGCTTATTCATATTTATTCATTCCACGCATTTTCTTTTTTCCAGTAGTTTGAGGCATTGGAAATTAAGTAAACATTTAATTTGTCTGATTTATTATGTCGTCTTTTCACGACAGTAACTAAAAATTCAATTGTTAATTCACAGGTGACTGAGAAGAACTTAAATTTTTAGTTGCATGCCGTAGATATATTTACATACAATAGTTACTGATGTGCAGCCATCATGATGCCCATATCAGATAAGTTGCAAAGCTGCAATTCCGTATTTGCTCATTCCTCATTGTTAGATGACAGCGATAGAGTCGAAAGGCCAGTAAATGGTATTCTTATCTGTAATATCAGCGACCATCTAGGTATTTTCTCTATATGTAACTATTCAGGGTTTAAATGTGAAAAGAAAGATAGAATTGTTTACAGAAGAGTCGTAAATGATAACAGTATAGAGGCACTAAAAACGGAATTAAGTGATTGTACATGGTCGGATGTCACTAGGGATGTTAATATTGCATATGACACTTTTTTAGAAAAATTAAAAAAACTATATGGTAAAAACTGCCCAAAAAAACGTGTTGTATCTAAATCGAAAGCTACAAATAAGCCTTGGATGACGCGTGGTTTTATAAATGCATGCCACAAGCGTGATGTATTGTATAAACATTTTATCAATTGTAGAACAGTTCAAAATGAAGTCAAGTTTAAAAGGTATCGAAACAAGTTAAACATTATTTTAAGTTATTGTAAAAAGAGTTATTATACACATATGCTACAAAATTGCTATGGAAAAATAAAAGGTACCTGGATAGTGTTAAATAATGTGTTGAAGCGCCAGCATGTAAAGTGTAGTTATCCAGATAATTTGGTAAATTGTGACGGTACAAAAATTTCGGGTAAACAGAATATTGTCAATGTGTTTAACAGGTTTTTCGTTAATGTAGGACCAAATCTAGCAGAAAAAATTGAAGATGTAAACAATGGTAACATATATGATTTTTTAGGAAGTAGAAATCCTAACTCCATGTTTTTAAACCCAGTAGAAATTAAGGAATTTGAGAGCGTGATAGGAGGTTTCCAAAACAAAGTGTCGCTTGATTGCAATGATATTTCCATGGATATCGTTAAAAGAGTGATGCCTAGTATTGTGAGTCCCCTTACTGCAATCTGTAATCTTTCTTTTTCAACCGGTATATTTCCAGATAAAATGAAATTAGCTCAAGTTTCTCCACTGTTCAAGTCAGGTGACAGATCAAAACTTAACAATTATAGACCCATGTCACTTTTGCCCCAGTTCTCAAAAATCCTGGAAAAATTGTTCGAAAATCGTCTAAATAAATTTGTAGAAAGTAACAATCTGTTAGCTGAAAGTCAATATGGATTCCGAAATTGCCGTTCAACATCCTTAGCTTTAATACAGTTACTTGAAGAATTAACGAGCGCATTAGATAAAAAGCATGCAACAATAGGGGTATTCATAGATCTAGAAAAGGCGTTTGACACGATAAATCATAGTGTTCTTCTCAACATACTCAACTATTATGGTATAAGAGGCATCTCAAATGAATGGATTGAAAGCTACTTGGCAAATCGTCAGCAATTTGTTCAGATCGATAACTTTGTTTCTACTACATCTAATGTAATCTGTGGTGTCCCTCAAGGCTCCATTTTAGGTCCAAAATTATTTGTCTTATATATTAATGATATTGTGAATGTTTCAAAGTTACTAAAGTTCATTCTCTTCGCGGATGATACAAATATTTTTTACACAGGGAAAAATGTATCAGAAATTGAAAAAATAATCAACATAGAATTAATAAAGTTAAACACTTGGTTCAAATTAAATAAGCTTTCTCTTAATGTATCGAAAACAAATTTCATGGTATTTGGACACTCAAATAGAAGTCTGGATGTGAATATCTTGTTCGCAGAAGAAACTGTCAAGCGTGCTAGCTCAACTAAATTCCTAGGTATTATTATAGAGGAGAAACTTTCATGGAAAGCACACGTATTAAAAGTCAGAAGTAATTTGTCGAAATGTATTTCAATATTGTGCAAATCTAGTTTTGTCTTGGAGAGTAATACTGTATATATGATTTATTGTACATTGTTTCTCCCATCTATGATGTATTGTATAGAGGACTGGGGTAACACCTACAAAACTAACACAAGGTGCATTTTCATTCTACAAAAGAGAGCTATAAGATTAATTAATAATGCACCTAAACTAACACATTCTCAACAATTGTTTCATTCTTTGAAATTGTTAACTTTTTACGATATCGTCAAATTTAAAACACTAGTTATCATGTTTAAAGCAAAATATTACCTTTTTCCTAAAAATATACAATGTTATGTTAATATAAATGTACAAAATGAAAGGAAGAAAAGACAACATGGAAAATTCTTAAGTTGTTATGTTAGAACTACGTTAAAGCAACACTGTATCAGTATAGTTGGGGTAAAATTCTGGAACTCGTTACCAGATGCTTTAAAGAATATCAGCTGCTTAAAATCGTTTAAATCTCAGTTAAAGTTTAGTTTAATCTCCTCATACACGATCTTATAACCAAGTGATATAATTGTGATTTATAGAGTCTCATAGTTGTTGATAGTTGTACTGCATATGTCGTTTGTGTTTCCGATTGAGTACGTTCCTTCTGGGTGTTATGTTTTAGCATATAAAGCAATAAACCGAACTGAAACAAGAGTGGCAAACTTGAAATTTATAGTTTTTTGTGTCCTGTTCGAAGTGGTTTACGTATACATATAAACTTGTATTGGACAAGCAGTAAACAAGCTCCGCGTATGCTTTGTCCCTTTCTGAATCTGAATCTAGAATTGTCTCTTTTCTTTTTATTACAACTTGATATAATTGTGCAAACTTTGTTTTGTAATTCGCTTCAGAAATAAACCAAGAAATGAAATGAAATGAAATGACTTGCTATGTAATTCGAGTTTAATAACCTCATTGTTTCATACTAAAGAATATTTACGTATCTAAACATTTCAAAGTAAGCACGACTTGCTGTGCCGGTGCAGTCTGTTTAATAAAAAATTTCCTGCTATTTTTTAGATTTTTTACACAAAAGACGACTGACCCATTTTAGATATCACGCTGCAAACACAACTTAATGTAGATTTACAGACGCTCACTTACGGACATTGTTTTGAATGTAAATAAGTAACTAACAAAGGGCTGACATGTTTTCAAACAAAGCTGCATAAATATTATTTAATGAAAACTTGAATAATTGTATGTAACAAATTTTATTTATTGTTGTTAGTTTTAACATTATGTTAGTCTAAGATTGCCAAACGCCCGTTAAAGTTGTATAATGCATTCTCCATTCGTTTCTTTTTTGAGAGTGGTCTGTCATATTGTCATTACGCCTCCTCTGAATATGAGTTGTCCAATTGTCACCACATTAGTTTGCACATTTTTAACATTTGATCTGTAGTTAATATTGATATTTTGGAACTATTGTTGCATTTCCATTGAGAAATTAGATAATAGGTTAACTTTTCATTGCAACAGACATTTAGAACCGTCGACATTATGATATTATATAGAAAATAAAAATGAAATTCGGTTGAATTGAGGGGTTGTAGAATGAATTCTGTATATCATAGTGTTGCTCAGGTTTCTGTCTTAACAACATTGTGGTAAAACAATATATATATATATATATATATATATATATATATATATATATATATATATATATATATATATATATATATATATATATATATATATATATATGTTATGTTACCATTACAGTCCAAAAAATAAATTAGAGTATAAAGAATAAAACTGGAGGTGTCCGTGTATATTTCTTTAAAAGGGGGCACTTTCGTAATCTGATTTCCCGCAATAACTGACATGCGATAGGGAGGGTTAGGGTTTGTTGCAGAACTGAACTCCATAAAACGTTGTGTGTTTGTTACGGGGAATACGTCTTAATGAGGAATATGCGAATTCCAGAAATACCCATTGAATTCGCGTGTTCGCTGTGAGTGCTAGAGATTAGGCCAATTACTTAAAATGTGTACGTAACACAAATGCTCTATGAATTTCATAGTGTTTTACAACGTGGATTCTTTGGGCACTTCCGGAAATTTATGTAATATGGGATAAAACTAAGCAAGTATTGTCAATGAATAGAAATGTCGTTCCCAGTAAGGTTACTGACCACCCATGAAACTCAGTAAGCAGTCAGTAGATTCAAACTATGGTCGTTAAAACCAGAAATCGACATTTCGCTTCGAAATATGCAAGTCAATTTTTGATGTTGAGTGCTGCTTAAGGTTTCAGGTGCAGTTGAGCGAAAGTCAAGATCCATGTCAGGTCGTGAGTGAAGTCGTACTTTAATTTGCATGATTAAATCACCCTCAAATTTTTATGGCCAATTCGAACCCATATAAAATCGATCCAAAAACTGGATATTAAAAATTGAAATGCCGCCATTAATCACATTTTTGGAGGATTATCGAGAAATTAAAGTCAAAGAAAAGATCATCTGAAGAACAATATTCTAAAATTTAGAAGCAATCCAGGCAATGATGGAAGACGTAGCACATTTTAAAAAATGGCTCCCAAAACTTTTAAAATGCCGCTATTTAGCCCGTTTTGTGGCAGACTGTCAAAAATTATTTTCATGACAAGACAAACCAGGGAACATTCAAACAAAATTTCAGTACAGTCTGATCAAAACTGTTTTGAATAAAGTTTACATCAATAAGCATGCCTCCCCCCAAAAAAGATCGGCTACTCACAATTTTAAACGGTCCAGTCCAAGTTAAGGAATCAAAGCACTTTATAAGTGAGTGCTTCTCCCTCCCCAAAATGTGGTGTAATTTGTTAAGATCTAAGAGAAATTATACATATTGTGCAATCGCACATAAAGGAACCAGTTTTAGGGGAAAATTTCCCAAACCTTTTATGCATTTTAATCTCAAGTTCAATTTCAGTTTTCGTTTTTTTGTGATTAATCAACAGGCGTCAAATATACTTTTGTCAGCAGTGAAATATACTACGCCCCCTTATTTACACTTTGGACGGACTCCGAATGAGTTACTGAATAGCTGGAAGTTCTCAGAGTTTCTTTTTGTTTATTTATTCATTTATTTTCTATTACGTTTTGTTGCTTTTTCACGCCGAGTTTTCGACGGTTTCCACACAACTCCTCTGAAAAGGCGAGAGTCGAAAATAAAGTTTGTCACACTTTTAGTTGACCACGAACCGCAATGACGTCATGAAGTTTTTAACGCTAAATATGTCGAAACGGTTGCAATTATAGCTTCGGAGTAAAATAGGTTATGACATTACTTTGTTCACAGAGTGGTTTGATCACCTACTTTTTTACCTACGTCATTATGACATAATTATATCGATTTTTGTTATTTCGGCACTTTAGCTACTTATTTTAACTTCATTTAATATGTACAATTTCAAGTTAGAAGGAAGTTGTGCATCCCGCCTTTTTTCGTCTACATTTTCGTTTTCATGTTTAAAACACCATGCGAGTAAATAGAGTAAATAAATGCAGCGCATTTTAAAGCAAAGTAACGGTTGGGCAAAACATCACAGCTTATGGGGTTACGCGAGCTCTGCCTGCATAAAGAAAAGTGCTAGTCCGTTCAATCAATAAAGCCGCTGAGCCAACATAACCAAGCAGATGTACAGGGTTTATAAACAGAATTCAAGCTGTGATGTTTGCTAATATATTTGCATTACAGAATATGCGGCTTGTAAAAAAACTTCACGTTGTTCAAGAAATAAGAAGCCGTTCAAAGAAATATTTTAAACTTTTAATGTTTGTCAGGTGTTGAAGATTTCGCTTGCAAGATGCGGTTCTAGTTTTAAATTTAATTGAACTGAATGATCAATTGCAGTAAGTAAAACTGGTCAACAAAATTGAAAACAGAATTATTCCGGTATTCCGAAATAACAGCCCGATGAGTTCATTTGAATTGAATGTTTAATAGACTCTGTATAAAAAACAAAAGGAAAGTATATATTTCTTTTCGTTTCTACAGGCGTCTTAGTTTTTATTCAACACAAATCGTTTATTGAAGTTGTACAGGACCAATGTTTTGGAACTTTTTCCTCTTTACTGGTCCTTTGCTTTGCCTTCTCTACTCGTCTGACCCTATTAACTCCAGGACTTCCAAATTTCGCACATATCTACTACTTGATCTGAATATGTGCATCTTGCTTTTGCTTTTGCCTATGCTTTCATTTTCATTATAAAAACACAGCTTCTTTCACTGCTCGTTTCACCTTTCGCGTTTCTTGGATGCAATCAGTGATAGTATAATTGCATTTGTGATGTATACAGGTTCAAATACTGCATTACATATCCAATTTCATTTTATCCAGGTTCAAATACTGCATTACATATCCAGTTTCATTTTAGTAACACTTGCAATGCCAATGACTTACAAAGCTTATAAAAATTGAGCGGAAGCTACTCTCCCACTTTTTTCCTTGCAGCGGCATGCCATTTGGTTCCTGCTCCTTCCCCGAACATACTGGCCTTAGGACCACCGAATATTGTGCATTAGTGGTATCTGATATGAACTTGTGCACTTTAAATTTTGTTTTCGCCTTTGTTTATTTTCATGGTCAAAAAATTGTAAAAATAAAGAAATACAGTGTATTGAGCAATGCTGTATCGACTGAAGCTAGACTGATGCCATACGGGTGTGCATTACATGCATAGGGTGATTATGTAAAATTAGGTGAAATAATTGTTCTATAAGAACTAGATGTTGCTACAAAATATAACTTAATTAATAAATCAATATGAACTTTAATAATCGACTACAGATTGGGTAAGATTCGTGTATTGTTGTTGTAATAAAGTGAACATTTTTAGGGCGTGAATGTGTTATAAAGATTTAGTTAAAATGAATTAATTTAATTCATTGAGCGTTAAAATGAATTGAAGCTCAAACACATGGCGTTAGGCTAAGGGTCTATTCACATTTTTTAAGCCAAAAGTCAACAGTGAATCGACGACAAGGAAATACACTAGAAATACTATAAAAATAAGAATCAGCGACAACTCAATCCTCGACAACTGGTACCTGACATCTCGCACCCACACAACTGGCACAACTCACACCTGGACTAATTGATGACTTTGTGTTGCGATACGTACCTTCGATGGGAAAAATAGGCAAGCAAGTCGTTATTTCACTATCTCGCGGAGCTGAGCTAAACCTTAACAAGTTTCCTCCAGGGGCAAGAACACTAAAGCGTCGATCTGCTTGCAGAATGGCTTGAAGTATTCGTCTGTTTTTTAGTGCTCAGCGAGTCCAAGTTTATTTATCTTTTGCCGAACCATTGTGAAAGATGGTAGGAACATGTACGAATCCCAAGTTCCTGACCGTTTCAAACGCGCGAATGACCGCACGTTCAAAGTCACAAACTATCATCACCGGGTTCAACGGCATATCGCGACTTTCACAGTGATCGACCATTGCCTGGAAGAATTCTTCGTAAGTCGCTTGAGACTTTCCATGGATTAGTCCGTAAACTGTAGAAACCGTTGTGTTTGTGAGGTACGCTAACGACATACAGCTGTTTGAAACCCGGAGGGGCCATCGAAAAACTGCCGTCGATGAACCAGATATCAGCGAATGCCATGAGTCTCAGGACGGATTCCGTGCAAAATATCAAAATTCGGCTATTTGCGCCTTGACCTTTGTCATAGAAGAGAAACTGTAATGGATGTTAATCAACTGTTTCGCACCACACCCATTAGATGTTTGGGTGTTTTATGGAGTCTGGCACTGTTGGTGCGCCCTTCCGCCTCTGACGCTAAATGGCTTTCTCTAGAGTTTCCTCACGGCCCATCAGGAGTCGGGCATCGTATGGTAAATCGGTCCTAGCAGAGATCGTAGTCGCGGGTGGCTCTTGAGTCTGTTTGGCAAGGGTCCTCAACGCCACTTTAGCATGCTCCGCCTAAACCTAAAACAAAAGATTTCATACATTAGTCAACTTTTTAAGCATTTTGATTTCTGATAAAAATTATCTAAAAATCAAGTAAATGACAGGCATAATTGTTTCTCTTTTAAGTTAATTCGGACAGAAAAATAAATAAACAACACAGAGCTTCTCAACTACCAGTAATATTTGACCGTATTCTCTTTCGTCTTTTAACCCAATTAAAACGATACAAAAATAATGAACAAAATAAAATTTAATTACTTTGCTCTGACAAGCGTCGTGGTTATGGTCGTTTATCAGATGAGGCTGCTAAAAGTCATTTGGGGTATTACTTCACACAGTTAACAGCAAAGCTATGTTCTTTCTCTTGGGAAGATTCGAACCATCAAAACTGTTTCTTTCTCAATCAGCGTCTCTTTAAAGAAAACCAATAATAATCGCTTAATAGTTTTACCAAAGCTGCTTGAAGTGAGAAATTTTGTTAATAACTGCGTTCACACATGTGTTGTCAGCACAAAGCTCTTAACTTGTTTTTACACTTGGGGATTTTCAGTCCGCATGATTCTTTGAATTCATACGATGAGTCAAGCTGTTTTAGAACGATTTCTTTTTTTCTGCCATCAGCTTGTTGGGCAAACTAGTCTGAGGCGGTTAGGGCTAGGAAGACCTATTTAATGGAGAATTATTGAATTAAAAAATCATCTGCATTTCATATGAAACCCATACATAGGGCACACGCTATCGGCGATAAGTGAGCAAATATTGCGTGTGCGTGTTGTAGCTTATCATCAGGCTGAACAGCAAATTTCTCAGCGGTTATGTTTACCATGCAGTTTTAATTTAATTAGATTCGATATCAAGTTGTATTAACATTATAAACGATTGAAAGTTATGAGTATTTGGTTTTTCCAGACAGCTCACTTTTATTCTTTGTTATATTTTATTGAATTTTTGCCTTTATTTTCCAAAGAAGTTAAAAATGATGTCTAAATTCAAAGGTCTATACTTCCTATGTTTTGTTTTACCTGGTTGATATAAACCTAGTACACTTCTGAAATTCCCTTAATTTACGTTAGTATTCAAAGCGACCTGTCACGGTCTATTTTTCCGGTAAGCAGTAGCATGATGAGGTTGTTCTTTGTTTGTGACCTTGACATTTTACTACGTTAATTTTTTTTACTTCTATACAACGTTGAAGTCTATTCAACGTTGCACCAGAGACGTTTATAAGACGCCTGAGAAAGTAGGCTTACGGGCTTTTGGTTTGCAAAAAAATGTCAACTTTGCAATGTCTATCCAGTATTGTTTCAAAGACGTTGATCATGGTTCCGACTAGTAACAGTCAAAAGTACAACCAGATTAAATGTTGCGATTTGTTAAGATCGATGTCACAAACTCAAAGCGACGTTTTATCGACGTCGAAAAGCTTATCAGAAAATAGCTTTCAAAGTATGTGTTACGTAGAATATACTTTCTTCTGCCATCATCTTGTCACACGAAAATTCTCAGACGGCTTGAACTAGGACGACCAAATTTGATAGAAACATATCGTAGAGATTTTGCCATTGAAGGCCACATATAAAGCATGCATTATGATAGCTCGTAATGGAGCCTCAGCCTATTGATCCTTCGACGATGATTGAGCAAAGATGGCGCGTGTGTGCTATGTGCTGTGACTTCCCATCAGGCTGAACAGCAACTCTCTCAGCGGGGATGTTTACCTCCGTTCTTGAATATAATAACACTTCCTAGTAAGTTATGTTCTCACCATAAATGGTGAAAGTTATGTATATTTGGTTTGGCAGCTGTCTTCCGTTTATCCTTTATTTTTCATTTGTTCATTGTTTATATATGTTACAGCGAATCTGTAAAAATTTCAGCGAATCTGTAGATTCCCTGACTCATTTGGCGAATCTGTAGATTCGCTGAAAATTTTCAGCGAATCTACAGATTCGCTAGTTTTTTACCTTTAAAATTATACAGATTCGCTGAAATTGCCTAACTATTCATCTTTACCGACAGGATTACTGGTGTTTCGTAATATTTGAAATTTAATTGGTTTTATGTGACTTCTTTACTCCACAGGTGTTTTACACACCTTTTTCTTGTTTTTTGGGAATGGGATATATCAAAATCGGGCAGGTGAGAGTAAATTGAATAACGACAGGAATATTTAAACAAAACATCGGTTTTATTCACATAAGAAAGCCTACGATAGGATCGAAAATTTACACGCGGTTTCCTGGGTTGGAAAACTAAAAATCACTTTTATTCACACAAGATAACCAGCGATTGAATCGCAAATTTGCATACCGTTTCCAAGGTAGGAAAACTAGGAACAAACCTTCAATTTTATTCACACAAAGCAAACTGCGATAAAAAATCGCTAATTTACACACCATTTCTTTGGTTGGAATATTAAAAATTCAAATTAATTATTGTCGGTTTTCAGGTTTTGTTGACGCACGAAAGGCTCAAATGGCAACGTGAATTGTACTTAGCTCGAGCTTTAAAACACCTACACCTGTTTGACTGGCACCTTTTTTCCAGCACAGTTACACTTGAAAAAAACCTTATCCCCAACTGTTTGATCAAACTGTACTACCTGTCGCAATAAAAATCCACTTGAAAGATTGACGTCGCTTTCAGTCAGCAGTTTGTAACTGCATAAATCAAACTGGTTGCGGGAATATTTTCCTTTCAGAATCCCACCTTTCACTGCAATTTTGTAAAGGTCATTCTCATCACGGCTTCTCACAATACCAAGCAGATTCCGAGGATCACCACGGCCCCGATCTACCAGTGGTACTGGGACCGTGACGTTATCACCTGGTTCACCGGCTACAAGTATCATTCTTTCCGCCTGTTTCTTCAGAGCATCAGATGCCCTCTTGCGATTCTGGGCAATGTTGTTCAACCTCATGGAGATCACTCCCTGGTTGCACGGCCCCCATTGGTTCTCTGTCACCCCCTGGTTGCACAGCTTCCAACAGTTCGGAGAGGTCACGCTCCGGTTGTACGGCTCCCACTGGTTCTTGAAGGTCTGATTGCACGGTTTCGATGGCTTCATGGAGAGGTGGTTCGTCATTCCGCTGGACATCGCTTAGCTTGGAAACTATTGGCACTTCACCCACAAACTCGAGTAGCGGCGGTGGAATCTGCACACTGTAACCCGGTGGTTCAGGGGCAACTTCTAGGACTGGTGGACCAGAATTCTGTTGCTCTTGTGACTCTTGTTGACTTGCTACACGTGTCGAATGAACGATTGCCATCAGATCTTCCTCACTTTGCAATTTTCGCAGGACTTCTTGTGTGAGATCTGAGGACGTCAGGCCTACTTTAGCGTCTGAGCCAAAAAGTGCAGCAAATGGTGAGCTCTTAATTACACTATGGAAGCTGTTGTTTTCTGGAACTGAACGAACTTGAGGCCTAAGGTCCAGTTGCTTGATTCATTGTCTCCAAGCCACGCTATGAGCATGTCCTTTATGTCACGATTGGCTCGTTTGACTGAGCCCTGGCTTAGCGGATGACGTGGTTTCCCGTGGACAAGAACAAGGTCCGGCCATAGGGATTTCAGTTCTTTTACCACCTCTGTAGTAAACTCTGATCCGTTGTCTGACTGCAAAATTTCAGGTGCGCCAAAGTTCTGAAAAATATCAAGAAGCTGGAAAGCAACACGTGCAGCGCCTTTGCTTGGGAAAGCTCGCAGAACAACAAATTTTGTCAGGTGGTCTTGGTAAACCATGATGAATTTTAAATTCACCATTCGGCATCGATTGCATGTCGACTAAATCAACTTGGACTCGGCTGCCGTAATCGCGACTCAAGATTGGTCGCACTACAGTACCCTTTGTTGTTGGTCGCTTACTTTTGCGCTGACATTCCGCACAATGTGATTTAAAGAGTGCAATAACCTCATCTGACACGTTTGCATACTTTTTACATATTTCTTTTCGCATTTTATCTCGACCGCCATGACCAGTGACAATGTGAGCCCGCTTAACGATGTCATAAATATGTTCCAGAGCAACATAATACAGCGTTGGTTCATCTTCTGTAGCTTCCTTCCTGATCACTTTTTGAACGTCTCCACAAACCAAAACGTCATACTTCTTGAGCAGGTGATATTGTTGTGGTGTCTTGGCAGCCGCTTGCTTGGTCTCAGTGGCACAATTGACAAGAAGATCATACTCGGTCTTTGGTATCAGGGCGCTTTTCGTACGATTTTGCTTTGCAGACAGAAGCTTGAAGAGTTCAGCAGTAAAACGGGTTTCATTCTCTGTTTCCGTTGCTGTTGACTCATTCATGTAGCTGAGATTTTTTGGTCATTTGATGAAAATGCAGAAATTTATATGCTATCACACCGGAATAAAGTTTCTATTAGTTGAAATCCTTGTCCTACCAATTTCTGTTAAATTAACCTATTAGTAGGTGTAGCATCGAAAATTAACACTGATGGGATAAGCTACCGTAATTCAATTGCAATTTTTTTCACCCGGAGGTGAAGAGATTTTTGTGTTGCATTCACGGAAAAATAATTGCAATTTGACTAATGGCAATTTTTAATGATACTCAGAAGGGGAGCAATGATTGCAATTTATTTAGAAACAATAGCATTAAGATTTGCTGTGATCACTTTTATGAAAGACGACAACACAAGAGAAACCTTATTCAACCCATTGTGAATACTGATAGCAAATATTTCCGAACGCTTTCTAATATTGTTTTTCATCTGAGACTAGAAATTCGCATTTCGACAATGCTTTATAAAGCTAGTTAAATAAAAATATGTGTAATTTTAAAAGTTCCGGTTTTAATATATCCTATTCCCCAAAAACAAGAAAAAGGTGTGTAAAACACCTCTGGAGCAAAGAAGTTATCTTGTGTAAATAAAAGTGATTTTTAGTTTTCCAACCCAGGTAACCGCGTGTAAATTTTCGATCCTATCGTAGGCTTTCTTATGTGAATGTTTTGTTTAAATATTCCTGTCGTTATTTAATTTATTGGTTTTTAATCCATTGTCATCTGTTCGATTTTGATATATCCCATTCCCAAAAAAACAAGGAAAATGTGTGTAAAACACCTGTGGAGTAAAGAAGTCACATAAAACCAATTAAATTTCAAATATTACGAAACACCAGTAATCCTGTCAGTAAAGATGACTGGTCAGGCAATTTCAGCGAATCTGTATAATTTTAAAGGTGAAAACCCAGCGAATCTGTAGATTCGCTGAAATTTTTTAGCGAATCTACAGATTCGCTAAGTGAGTCAGGGAATCTACAGATTCGCTGAAATTTTCAGCGAATCTATAGATTCACTGGTTTTACAGATTCGCTGTAACATATGTATAGATATATATATATATATTCGAAGGTTCGACACATTTATGAATGCGAACTGCACTTCTTTTGTAGTTTTTTTTTTCATTTTCCCATTTCGTTTTCCCTTAAAATGTATTTCTAAATACAAATTCTATACTTCTTTTGTATTTTTTGTTCATTTTGCCATTTTGTATTTCCGTAACTATAAAAAGTCGCTAAAAATTAAAAGTGTGTATGGGGTGCGAAAAATATGATACCGCAAAAAATGGTGACGGAAATAACGGTGACGAAAATAACGATAAACTAAAATAATGTAAATTGTTAAAACGAAAAAAAAAAAGGTAAATTAATTTTAAAACTCAAAAAATCTTCACTATATTTAATCTCTTTTTAAGGTTTTATAAGTTTATGTAAGCATTTGTCCTTCTGTGCTGTGCAATCTGGCACACCAAAATTCTCCTAATCTTGTAAAACATAGATTATTTTATATATACGTTAACTAATATAATTAATTTATTGCTCTAGGTAAACTACACATTGAAATATTGTTTAATTTATAGCCACAAAAGATCACTTTATATTTGATTATATTTATATGCTAGTGTTGTTTAATGTTGGAAAATTAAATAAATAAATAAAAAAAAAACATTTACGTTCCATCAACGGTGACAGTGACAGTGATCATAAGGTATAGTGGCCATCACTCCATAAAAGTTCCCTTGGGTCATCCAAACATTTTTCAAAAGAAGGCGCCAAAAACCTGGCGCGCTGCTGAATATTCCATACTGATTTTCATAACTTTTCAAAGCAATGTTCACACACAAGCAGGCTAATTCATTCAAACGAGGGTTGACTGTTCACACTTGTATCATGGTCATCAATCCGGATCCAATTCACTGGAAACTTACTTGTAACCAAGGCATCGAGAAGGGTTCTCCGCCGCATTAGTTATTCGTGTTGCAAATGTGTTTGTTGTACATATGACCACTCAACACTCCTTACATTGGTTTCAAACCAGTTTCAACACGTGTTGAAATTGCTGTATGAACGCAGTATAATTCAGCCTGTTTGAGTCCCTGTTTATATATCGTAATGAAAAGTGCAATTCAGTCTTTATGGAGTTTCTTTCACAAGATTCACAGTTATGACAATCTTTGGCGAATATTACAAGTTAATGTATAGTTTAATATACTGATATTTGTACATATATATGTTACAGGCCATGAGTGAAACCAGGCTATGTATACATAGCCTAGGCTATGAATACATGGCCTGATGCGACCAGGCTATCTATACATAGCCTAGGCCCTTTATTCATAGCCTGAATTTGCAGCCAAAAAATTTCACTCATGGCCTGAAATGTCTGATGACATTGATTGCTATCTTTATTAATTATTTAACCCCCATTTATCACAAATTCCTGTTCTTTGATATGTCTTTTATGGAGACGACTGATAATTGTGGGCGTTTCAATTGCAATTGTTAGATCTAAGAGGGAAGTAAAGTTTGTTTATTAATGATTTATTGGATCTCCAAGTTCTTTTTTTATTTGGAATAAAGTCACCCTGACAATAATTGCCCGAAATTGTCTAGAAAGCAATTGCCGTGCTATTTCTTGTAAACTTTATTTCTCAGTCAGCAAACCGTTTCAATAATGTACATTTAAAAATACATAAAATTCAATAAAATGCTGCAAATTAAAAACAACTAAATCCCTTTAATTTACTCAAGACAATTTGAATAATATTTCATTATTAAAACGAGCCCTATGTTGCTCTAATTTATACTATAAAGCTACACTTAATTTTTACACTTTGAAATTTAAATTCATGTTATGTAAGAACTCAAAATTACACTGCCGCATATGAAAACTCTAATGTATGTAATTTTGAATGTACATTATTGAAACGGTTTGCTATGAAATTTTAACATTTAATGCTTATTTTTGATATCAAAATATAATTAAAGATATCAATAAATCAATGCAGATCTCAATAATTTATATTTTGCCATCAATAATTGAATTTTAGATGGCAAAAATTTATTTTTGAGATCGAAAAATCAAATTTACAAACTTAAAAAATCTTAAAGGAGACACACATTTACATAAAATATAACGAATCGACAATTTAATTTTGGAAACGAAAACTTGAATTACTGAGATCAATAATAACAACACAATTTTTGATCTTAAGAATTGCTTCTTTTTTGTACAGTAAAAAATTTAAAGAAAGATTCTGTATACAAAGACCAGTCATTATATTTACAGATGTGTGCTTCTGAATTTTTATTTAAAAACAGACTGATATTTTGATATCAAAATTCCATTTTTGAGATAAAAAATCATTTGCAGATTTCAAAATACAAATTAAAAAAGTCTCATTCTGAAATAATGATATCTAAAATAAATTCTTGATATCAATAAAAGGAAAATGAATTATGGAGCTCAAAATTGATATTTTGCTCTCAAATATTTCATTTTTGCTATCAAGAATTCCATTTTTGATCTCAAAAAGCAGTTTTAGATATCATTAAATCATTTTTAATATCAATAAATATTTATTGATGTCAAAAGTTATTTTTTGAGATCAAGAATACATTTAGAGATATCAAAAATACAATTACAGATAGCAAAAACGAATTCTTGAGATTAGAAATTAATTCTTGACCTCAAAAAATGAATTTCGGGGGATTTCTCAGATATCAATCAGTGTTGAAAATAATCCTACTTTGAACCCCAAATTGGAATTAAAAACACTCATAAATAATTAATAAAGTAGCAATGAATGTCATCAGACATTTCAGGCCATGAGTGAAATTTTTTGGCTGCAAATTCAGGCTATGAATAAAGGGCCTAAGCTATGTATAGATAGCCTGGTCGCATCAGGCCATGTATTCATAGCCTAGGCTATGTATACATAGCCTGGTTTCACTCATGGCCTGTAACATATACATCTATTTTCTCTGTAGCAAACCTACTGCCTGAGGTAAATATATATTATTGAGAAACAATATGCGACATTTTATTAATACTGTTAAATCTCTGGTTGTTATTAAATTATTTTATTAAAAGTGGTCCCTAATGGAACTAGAGCTGCCAGTGCACACAAAATATCAGCGCACAGGGATATGTCACATACTTTCAATCGATTCCTATTTAGTTTCTTGTTTGTGTAAACAGAAATAATTTTCTCTCCGACCAAATACATAGTCTTCAATACCTATTTTCCATTTTTCCTTGCTGAAATAATTATATAATTTTTCTGCAAACATAATCATAGTGCCTCATCAAACATTTAAAGAATACACAAAATTATACAGGGAAATGACCATCAAAATGTTCCAAAAAATTTTAATGACACTACATTCCCTGCCCCGCATTACCAAATAAAAATTATAAAAATATGTCCCATCTCCCATGCCCCAAGGGGATTGATGAATCCTGCATCAATCTTTAAAAAAATAACACGCTATTGAGCTAATACAATTGCTTAGGTGAAGAAATAGGTGCACTTACTTTTATGGCGATTTCAGGAATATTATTCTCTTCATCGTTTCCCAAAGCACCTCCCTGAATCAATTGTGTCATAGTTCTTAGCACAAACCTACCGCTCAGGCGTTTGAAGAAGATAAAGACCAATGATGCAACACAACTGACAATTAAAGCTGGCTGAGTTGCATGTTACGCAATAGCTATCGGTGAGTTATGCACCAAAAGGCATACTACAGACGCTGAAAGAAATTAAACAATATTGATTGATAGCTGTACTGTTTTCAAGTATACTGTCTAAAGCATGCTGGAATATTCGAGAGAAAAGCATTATGCTTTTTACTAAAATAAAAGATTCACTTCTGCAAACACAATCGTAATTCATTGTCAAGAAGGTTGTTACTAAAAGAGATTTTACTGTGCGTCTTGTTTATCCGGGTCTGGATAGTGGTTACTATAAACCGGTTTTACTGTATGTCATTTTTAAGGTCTGGAAGATGATCACTAAAACAGATTTTAATGTGTATCCGTTACATCTGGGTCTGGAAATTTATCACTGAAGCACTTTTCCTATAGGTACTTTTTTATCCTGGTCTCGAAAGTGGTCAAGACAGGTAGGTTTTGCCCTACATCTTTTTATTCAAATCTGCAAGGTGGTCACTTCAAGCAGGTTCTACTTTACATCTTTTTATCCGGGTCTTGGTAGGTGGTCGTTGCCTATAGGTTTTAGCGCAGTCTTTTTATTCGGGTCTGGAAGGTGGTGACTACATCAACTCCATACTTCATTGGTGATTTTATTTTTGCCTACCGTCACTTCCTCAACCCTCCTATCTCATGTAGGTATGACTCTAAAAGCAACCCTAATTCTTTTAGCCAACGTTATGGTAAAAGTCTGTACCCTAAGTGTAATTATAACCATGATATTTACCTTGACTTCGTTCCTTCCCATCGGCCAAAAGGCACTAGAAAGGCATTCTTCTAATTGCAACAGATGACTCACTTCGGTGGGAGATGATGGCAAATTATGGTGTCAAAATGATGAGCTCACTCCCATATAGAGACAGCTTGGCGATCAAATGAAAACAATTTTACGGCGACATGAAAAAAAAAGCCAGACCTGTTCAAATCTATAACATTCTATGGTCAGTCGTTTTGGTGCTTTGAAAGATTCTTTCAAATTTTGTGGCGAGTGGAACAAAGCATGACCGCATATGACGTCATTGTGTGTATGTTGTGAACAAATTCTTGTATGCAAAACATCTAGATAACGGGAAGTCATATCGACTTCAAACTTTGTATGGGTAATTCTTCGATTAATCGGAAGGCTCTCTCAGCCTTTGGGATGGAGGATCTCCGATGTTTAGCGGCCGAGAAATCTTGCAAATAACATATTTATGTAATGGCATCATACGATTTTCTCAACTTTGCCATGCCCGTTAAAGGTTAAAAGAGTCGTCCAACTGACCCAAGGATTATACAAAGTTGTAATCGATACGACTTTCAGTTATCGGGATATTTTACACAAAAGACCTTGTTCAAAAACATTTACATATTTTACGTAATGATTCCACATGCCGTAGTCGTTCATTCTACTCTCGAAAAAAAATTGAAAAAATCGTTCGGACCTACCACGCAACAATACCACCAAGTTTGAACTTTCTCCGATCTTCAGCGGCTGAGAAATTTTACTAACAAGATTTTTACGTTAAAAAATCTATGATTTTAGATTAGATAAACAACGCTCTAACCAGCTGAGCTAACGTTACCCTTTGATAACCTCGCTTTTCTAAAGTCAATAGAGCATTGCTCTGCTGAATAAAGTTTTATTTGCGGATGTTTCTGAGAAAGCGGCTAAAATATCTAGAGAACTTTCCAATCTGTTACGAACTTGCCAAAAAGTATATTTTTCGGTAATGTCAACCAAAGTAATACTAGGAATGTACTAAACATCATGATATGAAATGCATGCGAACCATAAATGCAAGGAACTGTACTATCACATATTCTAAGAAAAATATTTTAGAGTATACCGATGTTTGTTATTTGGTATTAACCTTTGTAACTATGTATTAACCCTGTGACATGTTGAAACTAGAACCGCATTTCACAAGCGAAATCTTCAACACTTGACAAACATTAAAAGTTAAAAATATTTCCTTGAACGGCTTATTATTTCTTGAACAACATGAAGTTTTTTTTACAAGCCACATGGTCTGTAATACAACTAAGTAGAGAACTTTTGGCGCAGCACGTATGCGGCTTATAAGATTCATCTGCTTGGTTATGTTGGCTCAGCGGCTTTATTGATTGAACGGACTAGCACTTTTTCTCTATGCAGGCAGAGCTCGCGTAACGCCCATAAGCTGTGCTGTTTTGCTCAACCGTTACTTTGCTTTTAAATGCCCTGCATTGATGTATTCTTAAATCAGCTGTGTTCGCATGAAAACGAAATCGTAGACGAAAAAAAGGCGGGATGCACATCCTCAGATCAAGTTCTACATAAGTACAAAGTTTTGTAGTCCTGGGGCCCGTAGTGTCAGAGAAGAAGCTGAGACAAGAAATGAATTTATACTTTAAAAAAAAGCACCAACGGCTGCCCGAAGAAATTCATACAAGCCTTGATCAAGTCAAAGACTTGTCAAGTGTTAAAAATATTTTCGAAAGCTATGTAAACAAATGCCAACAAATATTTTCGAAAGCTATGTAAACAAAAAAAACAAACAATATTTTCAGTCCAAGTGCTTTCACTTTGACTGAAAATAGTGCATGGAACAGCTGATGTCATTCAGGGTATCCCTTCAAATTTGTGAAATGAAGACGTATTTGGCCCTGTGCTTCCATTTCATTGCATTTCGTGTGTCTCTGGCAGAATAATTGTTTAATTATCATTTTTCGTCAATGGGTTTTCTGGTATTTTTTTTTATTTTTATGACTTGTAAACAGCACTATTGTAATTATATCGCGATGTTTTCTAGAACCTTTGTTATTTTTCATATTTTTCCTTGTCCAGATAGAATTTTTAGGGTTTTGGTCAGGCTACATGTATTCACTGTACTCATCGACTTTCCGGAAACAATGGGACAATACATAATACTATGCTGCAGGTGCAAATTAACTTGTGCGATTCCCTATTTTCCTGGCAGTGATATTCTTGTAGTAGTATTTGGGTGAATCATCTGAAAACACTCCATTGGAAAATACATCTCGAATTTTTGTTTTCTGTGTATGTGCTTATTTGATCAATTAAAATTATGCATAGAATTGACAAAAGCGGGAGAGGATGGGGGCAATGACATGAGAGACAGCAACATAAACAGTTTTTGTGCATGGTTTTTGTGAATAAACTTATCAATCTTCTGCCCAAATGTAATGAAATCAACACAGAACGAATCATAAGAAATATCTGTTATAAAAATTTAAAGTTTGCATAGCTTCTATTTCTTTTGAAAAAAAAAAAGGAACACACTGTCCGTTGAAGACCATTTCTTGCTAAGAGGAACTGTTCATTTTTTTATCACCATGGTTAGTTTTGCTTATAGATGTGTCAGGGTTCAAATGTGAAGAGAGTGACATTGATAAATGATGATTATCTTATTATCAACAGGCCCTCATAGGGTAAAATAGATTTTCGTATTTGTTTCCAACGGCTATGGCTGGCTTGAGGAGTCCTCACCACAACAGAAACGCATCAATCTATCACGCCGCATCAGTAATTACATCAGTTGAATTTAAAATTTGAATAAAATTTATGAGCTAAGACTTGTAAGGCCCGGGGTTAAAAAAAAAATATTGCAGCTAAAACAGAGATTCCGTGATTCAAGTAATCTGCTCATATTTCCATCAAAATATTTTATAATCAAGATGTTTTTACTACTTCTGTTTTTTTAAAAGTTATCTTCTATGTGGCTGTGAACCAACAAGTGTAAATAATAAAAACATACGTACTTAAGTAAGTCAAGTAATAATAAATCAATCTCACTTAAATACCTGCAAACATCATTTGTCTATTTTTGGCGCCAAACAAAAATAATGTGGGTCTAAGTTTGGACGACAGTTGTTGTCATGTAAAAAAAGAAGAAATATGAACCATAAATTAATTTTGGAGAGGATATACCTAAAGAATGATGGGTAAACGGAATATTTTGTTGAATACAAGCCAACAAAACGAGTTTATGCTTATTATCAAACGGTTATTAATTTCAAGCAATACCAAAAGGGCAATTACATTTTATAAGAACAATTTTAACCTTTATGAAACGGTTTTAACCGTTACTTACTGTTCGAGTGGGGTAGGGGGGGGGGGGAGATTGGTGCGCTGAGATTTATCTGCAAAATCATTTTCATAGGTTCACTCCCTCCCCTCCCGATACCCTACAGTTCCATCCAATTGTCAATATGATACTACAAACCCAGTTCCACAATAAAACTAGTGCTTCGAAAAGGAAAGGAAGAATGTCACACATCTAATTTCCGCAATATCCTAAATAAAAAAAGGGGGGAATGAAAATGAAGAGCGGCTTAAAATTCTTTATCTGAGGACTTTTTGGTCCAAATGTATTCAACACTTCTGATATGATCCCACTATTCATGGGCCAGGAATATGTCGAAAAAGCTCCTGTTCTAATACAAATACAGCCTCCTCACAATCGCCTTCAATTTTGGCTGTGATTGATAGCCCCATAATTCGTAGCAAAACGGGATGTAGCTGACAACAGAGAACATTTGTCAATCCTCTCTCAGACTGTGTCGTTCTAATAATGTTATGAATAAATGATTTTTCAAACTTCAAAGCTGACATGTTGAATGATGGTTTATGTGAAACACAAGTTCCGCATGTGTGTACTTGCATCCCCTTTTAGCAATAAATTATCTCATAATAAATTTCAGAAAATTTTATCCAGCCCAACAACCTACGCGACCAGTTATCTCATTTCCTTAAATACAATGCTTTAATATGGCGCGGTTTAATTTTGCCACAAGATGAAATATTCCTTGTGTGCCTGTTTTTTTGTTTTGTTTTTTTTTTTTCAGGGGGGGGGGGCTGGGGTTTAATTGCAGTTAGCAGAATAATTTTTATGTCACCATTGCGGCTGGTCTAACTAGTGATAGCATCAAACTCCCCATAAACGATTGATTTGGGGGATCAAATTTGCGTCTGTCATGCGTCTAGAACTCGGCTGAAATAGCATCGGCAAATTTTATCGCTAGAGCATCAAATCAAGCATGTCGATCCAACTTTTTGTACGAGACAAAAGAACTATAGGCGTACGATTTACGAGGGCAGATGCCAAGATAATGGAGACAAAAATATATGCCCTACCTAAGGCCTCTTCTATTTCAAATGGAGTAATGCCAATCTCAAGTAATGGTGGCGATTTATGGGACACCTTTGCCACTCCGCGGAGCATATTTGCATGTAGAAGGATGACAAGTCATTTTTCATGTATAGCTGAGTGATCGTTTTACAGATAAACCTGCCACAAAAAGCAACCCATATCATGCTTTATGGGCAGTTAGTGAGCCGGTTCTGCCAGCTACTGTCATAAATTCAAACATCCCCCATCTCAACAAAGTTCCGTTTTCACTCATTTTCCTTATCAGTTAAAAACTGTGCCGACGTTTCCTTGTTCGTACAAACTAGACTAATTTTCTATAAAAAAGAGGTTATTCTACTTGAATTAAATTGCTATTGTTACGCTTTGTGAACACGGAATTGATATTTTAGAAGCGTAGCTGTCCCACACCATTGATGTCACCCACGTTCTGTTGCTGCGTAAAAATGCGCGCTCTATTTACTACACTTATCCCATATCACCAGGGGATCCAAATTTTCTTGTGCCTAATCAATGATCAACAACGTTCTTGTGTTCAAAGGTTATCTTGAAAAACAATAAGCAGTAACAAGGTGTACTGAAAATGTCCAGGGACACGGTTCCCTGCTCCCAAGCACAACAAAGAACGTGGAATATATATACACTGCAAATGTTTATCAATGTGTGTAAATATATTTATTGCTATGTTATGTGGGTTAATAAAAGCATGCATGTTGGATTATTCCAAGTGAACTTTGCATTAAAATCTTTAAATAATCTCATGTCTCAAAGAGTTTGAAAGGTCGCCCAGAATCAGTAAACTTAAAGAAAGAAGAGGGATTTTGATTGACCAATTGTTACCGCAAGCAAAAACTTTATTATATGATTGAGAAGTTGATCACAAATTGTCAAACCCAGCGAAAGAGCCACGAAGCAAACCACAGCGTGGACGATTATATGCTCGTATTATGCCGGCAGTATAACGATTCAACCAGTATTTCAGGGCACTATTTTCAACAGATTTGGTTCTTTTTCTTTCCATAACTTTAAAGTAAAAAATAATACTTTTTTCAACAACCTCTACCTATATGGGGCACTCTCTACGCCCAAGCTATAGAATGGGTGGTCCCTAATAGGATGAGATATTGGAGCATTCGCATTTTGGACGTGTGAAAAGAGAGTTTTATCTCCGCAAATTGCAACAAGCAAGATAAGAGGCAATGTTTCAACAGATCTGTCAAGATTTCTAGCGATTTATACTCTTCCTATAGCGTTCAAGATTGACAGCAGAACTCCATACATAAACAGGTTAAAGTGAAAATAAGTAACTCTTTTTGGGTGTTTACTCGAAATAAAAGAAAATCGGAGCTCATTTCACACACAAATGAATGGTCGGAATCTTTATTGAAATTGAGTTTTTTTCTTTTAAATATACAACAAGGAAATAGTTAAGACACAGGTACACTACTGTGCAAAAGCAATGACATACATATAACACACTGCTACGCAAAGTAGGGACATCATCACTATGCAATTTAGCAACATCACCGAGAAGAAAATGCATACAGACAGATTAAAAGAAATTACTTTTTACTTTAATTTGACTCACTCTATTGAGTCCTAAATTGGCTAAACTACCTACGTAAGAACTATAAATAGACAACAAGTTATAATTTGTAAAGCATCAGTATATACATGAACACACTGAAACACGAATCTAGATCGTGTATAAATTATCCAAATTGCCTTTTAAAAAGTATATTATATATACCTTAATTTTTTAGCCTGAAAAAATTTAAGGGCAATAAATAAATATTTTCATAAATAAGCTACTTTAAATATAACAAATCTTTATCTCTCTACATTGAACTTTAAAGGCTAACTCAATGCAAGCTGTAACACAAAAGAACAACATGCTAAAATAACATTCCATACTCTCCGTTTCTTCACAAACCGTTTCCTTCATGGACTCTTTTATTGAGCTTCCAGCTCAATATTTTTCAACATTTTTGCTTGATTAGTTCGACAATGTTTCCGCTAATCATAAATAAAACTATGCTGAAAAGTAAAAAATTAAATTGCGAGAAAGAAAATGCAATAATTTAAATCCATAAACCCTCAACAGACAACAAAAATCCCACGTAACTGTAGTACGTATAAAGCCCTAAAACAAACCAAAGAATAAATACAAGCTAGATCTGGTTGGTCGGGAGCCTGGCAGACCTGGCAAAGTCATTTCAGCCGTCACCATCCGCGGTTTGGACGATTTGATTTTTTTTCTTTACAGCGAGGATTTACGGTACTTTGTCTTTATAGTGAACTTTGTAGGAAATGCACAGCAACACATATGTGTAATACTCTCGTTATAACGACCCTCGCTATACACCTGTTATAGCGAATTATCGGGACAAGTGCGTTGTCTCATTCAGCAGTGTCACTATAAGGAGCTTACACTGTACTCACAGTTAACTCGTTGTGATCTAAATCTAGTACAACTCAAAGCACTAAATATCTGAAGTAAGCCAAAATTCAGACAATTCAAAGTTGACTGGCCTGCCCGGTTGACTTTGAACCAAAGACGCTTTGGTACATATTTTTAACAGTAAAGAAACGAAATTTTTTATGTAGATGTTTAAGACATAAAACATACTAGCATTCTTTGAAACGATTTTTGCAGCGAAACTACATACGTTTTTTCTTATCAACAAATGTTTTGCTGTAATTAAGAAGCTACGCCTTAAAAAGGAAACGGGTTAAAACAGACTAGCTTAAGTAGGAGTCCACATCTTATGTCTGTTAATTATCACAATTAACAACCACGTTGTTCATCCCTAACAAGAGGACTCTTCCCAACGACCAGTCTCTCTCTTCCCACAGTCTGCATCATTTGAGATCTCTTTTCCTCAAAGCGTACGGATACGATCGGACTTTTATTGGACAGTCGCAGTCGTGAGGAGATAAACAGGACTGGGCATACTGATTTTTCATTTGATGAACATTGTTCAAAACTTTAAGACTTGCAGATCTTTGATTTCAAAATGCATTAATTTGATTTTGACACCTGCTATGACCAGATCTGAGTTAATTCGATTATTTTTCGATCAATAGTCGTGACGTTTTCGATACTGGACGATTGCGAAATGAGGCTCTGCGTCAAATACAGTTCTCAAATACCAGCTTCTTTTGTGCGCGCACTGGCAATCACAAAATACAAGTGATCAAGTTTTTTAAATATGTCTCTCGAGGAAACCAAGTTTCTTAACTGGAAACTGAATTTCAGAGGAATTTTGCACAATAAAACCAAGCAATATAACGTATCTTCGCATGCAGTTTCAATCGGGCAAGGGAAAAAATAAACAGCGAAAGCGTAATGGTGAGCGGGCAGCTAGCACAGGAATAAAGGGGTTATCGACTTGAACACCTCGCACTTGCAGTGGAGATGGGACGCGAAACGGGGGTGGGGGGGGGGGGCAATGGACTAAAAGGACTTCACTGTGTAAACTACTTTTCGACTACTCTCATCAAACACACAAACATTTTTACCACTTAAATAACAGTATTTCAGTGCAAAACTGTTCATTGAACTTCCGGCATATTCCACAACATGCTCAAAACCAATAATCACATTTAGATGGACAGTTGCATATCAGCAACAACACACATTACATCTGATAACGGAACAGTGCCTGATATCCCCAGCAATTTTTCAAATTTTAGAGTCGTTTACATGCTTGAAAGACAGTGCCTTGTTGATTAGAAACGCTTTTGCTCTGTACCAATATAACACACGGTTTACTCATAAGTGCAAAAGTATAAGTAAGAATGTCTGGGGACCTAGCGACCAGAACACAAAATGACAGACTAGCAATCGCGTCTAAACAGACGCACAAACAGAGGCCTGACAAAAAGAGAATGAACTAGACAAGCTAACCTTTAACATGCACTAAAGTTCCTAACCGGTCGGACAATTTTATTGATATATCTACCATTCACAGCCAAAATAAAAAAAAAAGAAGAATACCCAACTAAGCTTTTGGTCCCAACCCCAAAGCATTAAAAAATTTAGTTCACGCAAAGGGCCTGCATCTAGAAACTCAAACTCAATCTCTCACAATCTTGAACAGTCCCAAGCGTTTTCAAAAGCTAAAATAAAATTTTTTGTGAGAAAGATTCAAAATCGAACATTTAAACAATTACAACAAAGGAATCAGGAATACGAGTCAGACCCAATCCCTACATCACGACAGTCACAGGCATGTTTGAAGAGCTGGATATTCCATCGTCATGGTTACTTCGTTTTATTTGCCAACTCATTGGCCATTTCATAGTATTTATTAAATTTCGCTGAATGATCTAGCGGAAGGTAGACATACGGAGCTTTCTTTATTTTCCCATTTCCTTGTTTCTTGAATTTCAACATGTCGTGTTTTGACCTCAATGTGTCTTTAGAGTCCTCCGCGTTATCTTTTGCTTTCACCATGTCACGAACAGTTCGATTCCCAAACCCATCAATCGTTTTGTATGGCGCCGCGCAAAATGGAAAACCGTAGTCTTTGGACACAGGGGTAGTAGACACGTCGTTCGGTTCTGTCTTGAGTGCCGTCGTGTCACTCTCGGAATTGGCCGGCGACAGGGGCTCGGAATTATGCGAGTCGGCGACGGGAGAAGCCGAATGCACGCTATGACCATACGGCGAATTAGGCGCGGACATGTTGTTGTTCGTCGCCAGCATACTGATGGGGCTTTTGAGCATCGCGCTTTGCGCGCTGAGTGCCAATAGCGGCGACTCCCCTTTACTTGTCTTACACTCCGTGTCTTGGGCCGATGGGCTGCCCGCCGGTAGCATCAGTTTCTGCAGCCTGTCAATGGGATGCTTGCTTTCCAACGACTTGCCATAGACCAAGCCTTGTAGAGAGGCCAGGGCTGACCCTGCTTCTGGGCCTTCCGGGGCTGGAGGACTTTTGGAGGCGCTTTCTTTTAACGACGCACTGGAGTCATGGTCCGGAAAATGTAGATATTTTTGCTGCAAGGATATTAGGGACGGGCTTGGACTTCGGTTAGAAACACAGTTCTCTTTTTCTTCTTTTTCCAGTTTAATTTCTCTGTTCCTGTAGTTTTTATCATCAATATTCTTCTCTCCACTTTCCTTACATTCGCTTGAAAACCCGTTGTCGCTTTCCGAAGTGCTGTTGTTTGTGTTTGACTTGTCCACATTTAAATCCGCCTCAAAATGAGTATTATTATGCGAGTTTTCTTCACTTTTAACTTTCACTTTGGAAACGTCTTCATTGCCAATATCCAAGTCTGAATTCACATACAACGGTGGTAAATATTTGCTGTATATGCTTTGATCGTGTGACGACTGCGGAGAACCACTTCTGTGTGATTTGGGCGAATGGCCGTTAATGCGAGACATCGGCAGGGGGTACCCATCCGCCTGTATTGTTGGGCGAGACAGAGAGTTGCCGAATAGACTGTTTCTGAACATGCTGGTGGAGGTAAAACTACGCTCAATGAAACTCTCCATTGCCTTCAATGCCGAGTTAGAACAGCTCTTTTCTTCTTCTGGCTGGAGAAAACTATCCTTGGTGAAATTTTGAGACATCGGACTTGTTGGTGTATTCCGACCATTCATTAAGTGTTCTTTATTTTGTGCTTGCTCGTTTTTTGAAGATTCAGATCTGGACTCTATTCTCTCGCCCATATTGTACTCCAGTCGACGTTTTTTCAAAGGTGTAGAATAGTCCCATGACGCACTTTTAACGCACTTCCGAACATGATCTACAAATCTCGACATTTCAATCTTCTCCGAACACGTCTCACAGCGGATTTTATTTTCTTCACTTGAAAACGAATCCATGGAGCTATCGTCTTTATCCACATCAAACATGCCACTTTTCCGCAAGGCATTTTCATACCTCAAACGGAAATCACTGTATTCCATTAGTTTCGACAAGCTTGGACGACCGGACAGATCTTTATCCGAACTATCGGAGAACGTACGAGAACGTTTCGAACGCGGCGAACTACCTTGGCCCGCAGTAGTCTCTGACTCTGGCGACGGAGGGGTAGGCGTGGGAGAGGTGGGCTGGATAATAATAGGGCTTTTATGATGACCAGATAAAATGAGATGTCTTGAAAACTGATCCATCCCGGCGAACGGTTCGTTGCATTCGAAACAGCGGTACATCTCCGCGTCACCCGAATCACCGGGAAACGCAAGCCTGGGTGGAATTTTGCGACTAGTTTCGCCGCCAACGATGTTAGCATAGTGTTTTGATTTCATCATGTGCACGGTCAAATCGGGCAGCGTTTTGAATGACTCGCCACATCGTATGCAGCGAAGAATCTGCTTAGTCTGTTCCGAGCCATGGTTCAGCCACATATCTTGTCCACGGACCAACTTGGGAAACTCGTGCTGTTCGGCTATCCTATTGCAAGGCGTGTGTCCGGATTCTTTCACATGCAATGTCAGATCGTACAAAGTTTCAAACTCTTTTTTACAGCTGCATTTGAGATTTGTGTATTTTTTATGGTAAAATAAGTCTCGCTCTGTCATTTTTGCCATCAATGCAGTTGGAGACAACTTGCTACTATTGACAGTTTTGGAATCCGAGTTGCTATGGTTACTCTTCGGCGGACTGTTTCTGCTATTTACATTTGAATTGCTGCCAGTTAAATTCGCACTGGTGCTTGTATTTTTCCTCGGCGACGACTCGGGCCGAGCCGGTTTTTCCGCCTGCATCCACGGATGAGTGTTAAATAATGCCGACGCATACAGAGTCCCGCCATACATCGGTAGCATTGGATGCAAGTATGGCAAATATTGTTTCACTCCTTTACATGGCTTATCCATTTTAAATGAATTCCCTCCAAATTTCTCTTCTAGACTTTTAAGTGAAGATCCATCGCCTGACTTCGGCTCAATTTTATTGTCACTATTTGGAATGTATTTATGTTGGTTTCTAACATTCATATCTAAATTATCCCGCGCCCTAAACTCGTCCGATTTGACCTTAAACGATAAGTCTAAGCCTTTCGCCTTCACAGAGAGATCCAGCGGCTGGTCCTGATCGGATTCAGACACCGGACTAGTATTCAGACTAGAACTTGAGTCACACTTTGGACTAAGCAGAGGCGCAGAGCCTTTTGTCCTTTTAAACAGGTCTTCGGCGGAATGGTCGAGATACTTATTCATCTTTGCGTACATGCTCTGAAAATGCGAATACATGTTATAAGGCGGTAAAAAGCCACTCAGAGGTTTGGCAGATTTTGTTACTGCGCTATGAGCCGGACTACTTGACGATGCGCGTACAGCGGATGAATACGAAAGTTTTGAAGGCAGTGATGTGGCCTTAGTGTGTGCAGTGGCTGCCAAACTATACGCCTGCGAACTTGAAGATCTGTGCAACTTTTCAGGATTGTTAACCATATTCAAAAGCTTACTAATTGGAGATTCCGAAGTGTCATTATTCCCAGAGAGCGAAAACATCGAACCACCAGAAATATCAGGTTTCTTTTCATCTTGAGATGTAAGATGTTCTTTGACCAGTATATCTTTGTTTACTTCTGTTTTACTATATTCAGTTTCACTTTTATTCACATCACTCGTTTCGTTCTTCGTTTCATCACACCGATTCGAATATTTTGATGGAATGGCATCGAGATTTGAATCCGACTCATTCTTCGACTCATTAGCTTCATCGATGCTTTTTAGCACATTTTTGACAGATTCTGTGCCTTCGACCGGAGCGTCAGATTCTTCCTCTGGCGTGCAACTTTTCTCACCATTCTTTTGTTCATCCTTCTCATCTCCGCTGGTCTCTTTCAAAGTATCTGTGAACACTGATGTATCACAATCATTTTCTGTTTTATCTTTTGCTTTATGCAAATTAGATTCCTCTTCTCTGCTAAGGCTAGCATTTGACTGGCTGTTGTCCATCTTGTTCGAATCAGGCTCTGACGTCATATCTAGTTCTTGCTCTTCATTGGTAGAATCAGAAGCGACTGACTCCGCCTCCTGCCCATCATCCACTATCTCTTCACCGTCTTCAGCTGAAACGAGACAAAAAAGTAACTGATTTGATTTCAATGCTGAACGAACACCGATATGCACAGCTGAGGAGTAGTGGCGGGGAGGGTGGATGTGGGTAGCTCAGATGTAGGAGTGAGTTCTCTTGAAAGAAGAGCACCAACACAAAAACATTTTACTTGGGGGTGGGGTGAGGGGGGGAGGTCACCCACAGAAGTGTAAAAATTGTGGAAATATCCAGGGGAAAATTATAAAATCACCATCTGGTTGTGTTCTAATAAACACCAAGACTATTTGAGAAAAATCTCAATCACTGAACACCAGTTATTGATAATTTTCAGTCACGTATAACGGGATCTTGGATTTTCAAAACGGGTCACAATGACAGAAACACTGCCACAAGTTCTTATGTTCAAGATGTCGACATAAGAAAGTTGATATACGTAATCTTCATGCATCTCAAAAATCTCGGATACGGTTAGACCGACAGGTTAAGCGATACATTTTGGCACGAACGCATCGTGTGAAATCAAGAGTCTTAATGGTAATAGAATCACATTCAAAAGGCAATAAATACTGTTTTTTCCCATCTAGGGTAGCCAGGAATAAATGGTAACTACCCTTATTTCTTACAGTGGTGGCCAGGAAATTTCTCTCGTCATGCAATAAACGGGATTATAAATATGTCTATCCTATTGCAGCTGTCTGTTTTCTTTTGATGAACGGTGCTATAAATCTTGTAACTTTTGATCAAACTGTCATATCGTAATTTTTGGCAATTTTTTAATATCATCATTTATCCCCATGCAACTTGCGTAATGTCCCCAGTAAGCATCTCACGGCTGGGCCCGACATGAAATGTCCGCCTAAATGGCTATTAGCATACCAGTTTTGAACACTTTGGTATTTTTCTTTCATTTTTTCCTTAACATATGATATACCGCAGTGGCCCCTGAGAGAATTTTTTCAAGCAAACGTTTCTCGACTGGCAAAAAAGAATGACAAGGGGAATCCGATCCAACGATAGTCATTTTCATATGGATGTACATCATGAATCGGCTAATCCGGTCCACCTACACCTCTATTATTGTGCTCTTTACTTGACGACTATTTTCACTGCCATGATACTGCCGTGTGTAACTAGAACAACTGGTGCCCCACAAAACAGAGTTATCACACTTGTCGTTTCAGTATCATACTTCTGGTAACAGGACACAATCAGGGGAGGCCTGACACAGAGCAATTTTAATGTAATTTATACTTTCTTGCATCAGACTTTCCTCGCCAACTATATGGCACTGGCACATCTTAACAAATTTTTGGCATGCTCTTAGGAGCAACACTACAAGTTACATAGCAATAAGACCTTTCACAATGATGCTTTACCAGCCACCAAGTGTTAAACCAAGTATCGGGAATTATGAGAGAAATCCAAGTGTAAATCTTTCCGCACCGAAATCCCACGAAATCTCTTCAGGGATGGACTCCTCGAATGTTGCAAAAACCCCGGAAGGCAATAAAGCAACAACCCACTTTATCCGAGCGTGAAGTTTAAACCATTTTGTATCTGAGTTTGATTCCCAAGCAAGCAATGTTTCTTTGTGACATCACATTACGTCATCAATTACTTCATAAATCGTACTAGCATCAACAAAACAACCATTAGCAATAATGAAATGATAAGCTTATAAGAGTCCTGGTACGACCCAAAACATCTTTTTTTTTTAGCACTGAGGAGTCGTACAAATGAAACCTCCACCCAAAATACATGTTAACAAGCCATCAAGGGCAGCACGGTACAGCCCGGATGACAGCACTGCACTGTCTGCGGGTGTTGCTGGCACACAATTAACTCCAAGTTTAGGAACATTGTGTTTTCTCACTGGTACGCACTCTCGTAGATCTTTACCGAACGTCACCAGTCACTTCCATCTGTTCACGGAGAAAACCTAGACAATCCCAAACGGCATGTAGAGAAGACATCCAGTATCGAATACCTTCAAATTAGGATCAATGTGCTTTTAAAATTTTGGGCGTCTATTGTCTCAGAGGTCGTTAGAATGTTGTAATTCCGCCACTATTTCACTCTCACGAAACAATGAGATTTGCTGGATGTCGCTCTATATTCAGGTCGATGAGTCTTGATCGCTCTATTTCTTTCATTCATTCATTCGAAAAAAAAAAAAAAAAAAAAAAGACGAGAGGAGTACCACGCAGTTGCGATTGTCAGATGTAAATTCAAGAGTTACTTTGATCAAAACAAAATTTGTGCATATCAATAAAACAAATGTAAAGAGACCAGAACAAAACAACACCCAATTTTAGAGAAACCATATTAACAGGGAGCGTGGTTTGTTGAAGGCAGAATGATTACTCATTTCATTAATTGATCAATCAATTCGAATGGTGATGGATTGGAGTACTGACTGGGCATTCATTGTCAGCAATCATTCACGAGGGAAACTTTCGATCCTCACCAAACGAGAACGGGCTCACAGAGAGACTGGTTCAGTTGGAACTACACTACAAAAAGAAATTCTTCTGATTGTGTAAAAAACACGGAGACCAAGGCAATGCAAAAACTGACAAAATTTCATCACCTTATGTGTTTTATGAGCTGCGCGGGTCTCCGATTGAAAATGCTGTGTGTGAATTTGAACCTGAGTCTGGACTTTCATTTCCGAAAGCTCACCTTAAGCAAACCAGCGCCATTATTCAGTAACCTAGCTCAAACTCATTCTCAAACTGAGTCTAAAATCTGAGTTTCGAACTCACTGAAACATTTGCTCAAAATATCAGTTTCAGCTTATCAGTGTCGAAACTCCGCTTAACACTTGGCCCTTTCTTTGGGCAGGGGAAGAAATGTTTGCTTGTATAATTTAAAATGACTCGAATAAAGTATTTATACAGATTATGGTAAGACAAAAGTTCACCAGCTAGCTTATTTGACTTAACTTGACTTTAAGCCGCCTTCTAATCTAGACTCATTTTGCTTATTGAATGAGTGAAGCTCATACTTAGCTCAAATTTAGAGTTTGAGTGTAAGTTTGGGTTGAGCCACGTTACTGAATACCGGCGTGGGTTTAGTTTGACAAATGTGCCCTTTATGGCATCCTTTAGTTGGAACTTTTCTGTCCATGCACACAGCGTCGTGTTAAAACAGCAACAACAAAATCTACATTTAATGTTTTGCCTTAATTCCAAGCATCTACTTCCCTCAGCGACCAGTAAGGTTAAGAACTGTGGATTGACAAGTGTCGGGTGGCCTATGCAGAAAACCTTCCCATAGGGATCCGTCTGTCTCTTTGTTTTTCTGCATTCTAACCCATGATGGGTGCAAAAGTTGGCAGTTGGTAATGAGGTGACAACACAAAATTCCGTCTGACACGCCCAGTGCGACAAAGCCGTGCAACATGTGCCAAGAGGTTGCTGAGCACCTATGCCCACCCGCAAATAAGGTACTGTGATCAACGGCAGGCTACTCGCAACTACAGCAACTAAAGTGCTTTAGTCAGGGCCTGCAGGAAGATGTGATGCGGGGGTAGGGAGGGGGGGGGGGGGGGCTATCATGGAGTTCGAAGACCCACACCAAAAGTCGTTTGATCAGCTGTTGGCAACATTTTTTTTTTTGGGGGGGGGGGGGGGGTTAACATTACAAAAATATGTTCAACTTCTCAAACTGAAGAACTTTGATTTAAAAAAAAATAAGATGGCACAAAATACATATCGTCACCTGGAAATTTTGCAAACTTTTAAGTGGAATCGCTCTGGAGATATTAGAAAGCGAAAATGGAACAGTGACATATGGATAGGCAAACAAACATCTAATGAACACCCTCTCTTCTTTTTGGTGGTTTGGCTTCTAAAAAAGGGAACCGGTATTTTTTTTCTTCTGTTTTTTTTTTCTTATTTAGAGATATTACTGTTCTTCTTCAACCCCAAACTTCTACAAAACAGCTAATCGAAAAGACACTTGCTAAATGAGAAACTTTAAGATCTGCAAACTGAAAATAACCGGAGAGGAAAAAAAACCTGGAGAGAAGACCTTCTTTTTGTTGTCTTCGCGGAAATAAAGAATCTAACCAAAATTGGGTGTTTATTAGATGTGACACTGCAAATTGGAACAAAAGAAGATGGCTGACCGAACTTGACATGAGTGATTGAGTTTATATTGTACTGGCACACCTTGTTAGCGACCGTATATTTTATGCTCACTGTTGAAGTCCCAATTTCTAGTTAGTTGACTGAATTTACCTAAGTTACGTTTCCTTATTCGACAGAAAAAAAGAACATTTTCTTGCGAAAGAGGTGGCAGTTCACTAAAGACGGTTTAGTGGATCGGTGGAAAATGGCAATTCTGTCAGATTCATGTGCTTAATGTTTTGTGGCATGTACTGCTTATAATTTTAGAAACTATTTCAGATTTTACTGAAAGGTGGCCAAAAAAATTCTTGCTAATTTCAGTTTGCTGTTAAGGATTAATTGTTAAGATAAGAGCCGACATGTTTATGCGGTTTTCCATTTACCGTATTCTGTAAATCACTTTAATTGTTATGCCTGGTCACAAGCTATCAGTCTTGCAGACGGATCTAAAACATTACTTTTTTATTAACGATTTAATTTTTCAGCACATTTTTAACAATCTCAGGAAAATCACAGTTTCTGTACTTTTAGGGACATAATAATGCTTTATACTCTACACAGGCCTCTTCTATCAGTATAAAAGCTATTCAATCTGATAACTCTGAGCAAACAAAAGATGATACTTAATGTATGTGGCAAAATCGTTTAATATGTGGAATTGGGTACGTGTGTGTGTGTGGGGGGGGGGGGGTGACTGCCTGTAGTTAGGACAAGTAAAGTATTTCAGTTTTTTTTACAAACTTTCAATTTTTTCCATACAGTATTAACACGAGGAACAAAGGTACAGGGTTCTGGGATATATGCAGTCTTTTCCGGCGTAAATATATTTGTAAAGAAAAATTGCTTCCAATCAGGTCAATCTGTTTTCCATCAAACCGAATCAATGTTTTTTTCTGTCTTTTCAATGAATTTTGTTCATTAACAATGTGCATACGTCACGCCAGGGAGAATGATATATGTTCATTACCTGTCACACTCGGAGTCAGGGACCAAAATGAAAAGTTATTGAATTCTATAAAAGGGTCTAATGTTTGATGATGCCTATTTACGATGCCTGGAACATTTATCAAACTATTGTGTTACGAGTGATAAGGGCATCCATCACGGCAATAACTGTCAGGGATTTCTAGGACTTCGCCAAAACGGCAGATGTGCGTCAAGACGAGCGCAGCTCCTGTGCTAGGAGATACAGCTCAGTCCACTGTTACTGGCCGTGACTGTCAAAACAAAATGTGCTAAGTCGAAGAATTGTGCCTCATACCATTGCTACCACGCCGATAACAGTGTATCTGAGCTTTCGCTGTGTCGAAAGGTCGTGTGTCTTCATCCAAACTATTTCACGATACACGATAAGTCACAGCAAATATCTTATAGTATACAGGTATAATACACAATAGTTGATCACAGCTCTATTCCTCAGGTAGAAAGTACGTCCTGTTAAATCTCCCCTCCTCTCACTTTTGTCCATTGGCAAAAGTCATATTTTGTTACCGTTGGTGTAATGTGGTTTGCAGACACTTTTTTCCACCAGAAAACGGCCATGTCGCTTTTTAAACAAACAGATAGCAGTTATCTATACTGGGCTTCATAAATTAAGGTGCCAAGACTTTATCAAAACTACGTGCACCTTTCTGCTATTCACCTGGCTATAACTAAGAAATGATAACAGTCGTTTTGGCATGTGATATAATTTAAAGAATTAAATTTATAGGTTGTTGTGACGCAGAAACGTACCGATTAAAATATCTATTTAATCTTGTGCAACATCACACCCCGCATCAATCATTCATCAATGCACCGATATTGTATGACCATTCAAAAACATCTGTCAAATCTTTAAAGGCAGACGCTTTCAATACTAAAATATCATTAGAAAATCAGTTGCAGCTATTGTTTGCCACCTCAAAAACATCCTTTTTCACATTTAACATCCATTATGATAACTCTTGATTGAAATATCAAGAAAATCTGTTAGAACTACATTAAAATACATCAATATCAGTTGCGGCACGGATAAATGAAATGTACATAAAAGCCCATGTAAAAAGGCTCTATGTCCCTTTGTGTTTTGACATTTACCTGTTTTGTGGTTTTGAAAGAACATAAATCTTTTCATTCAAAGAATAGGATTTCAATGAAAATTGTCCACTTGAGTTATAGTTCTACAATTTAGATCAATATTTTCAACCTAACGAAAGCAAAGAAAGAACACATCCCCAGGAAAAAACGGTTGAAACGTTATAGTTCCAAGTCTCCAAGACGCCCAGGACCCGGAATTCATAACCTTAATGTAGTTATTCCCACGAAAATTAGGTTCTTCGATTCAAGCAAATACCATCACCCCCACCACTGCCCTTCCAAGCACAGCAGATACTAGACTATTCCTTGGGGGATGGGGGTGGAGGCTGAATCAAAAATTTTAATAAAAGAGAATGGAATTCGATATATGGAAACAGTGTCCAAGAAGCCCGAATCGACTTCTACACACAGCACACCTGCCAGGATTTTACTTGAGGGCGAGGCCCATGAATCTAACAAATGCCATAAATGCGCAAAAACAACGTTAAGGATGTTTAGTCTTTCCAGATGGAAAATAATGTACTTTGCTCTCAAAATCCGAAAAAATAGCAACAGAAAATCCAACGAGCGCTGAATTGCCAAGTTAGATTTGCTCAAGAAAACTTAAGAAAGGCAGATTGTACAGACAAAAACCCCACTGTGACACTCACGAGCATGTCTTTTTACTTGTCAACATGTCGTTCATCAAATAAGAGCTATTATTATCGTCTATAATTAACCCGCCAAACGCCACCTTATTTGTGCTTCCCACAGTAAAGTCATTTGTCCAGAACACGTCACATCCACGGTTAAAAGAGGCATCGGCGAAATAATGAAACAACGACTGACAACCAAATTCTCTGCTAATGGTATTTGTCCTTTTGGCGTAAGAATAAGACACTATTGTGTAAGTATTCAGTGACAGCAGCAGAAGCAACTAGTCAATCCTTAGCTGTCACAACCAAATGCGGACCAGAAACCAAGCTTTAGCCATTCTAAATATTAACCAGAACCCCGGGATAAAACTATTTTTTATAGTAATATACTTGCCTAGAATCACGTGAAAAAACCCAAAGGCCATTTTTGGCCAAGTCACAGTTCCATTTCCCTAGTTCAGGCGATTGCATTCACACGTCACACGCCAAAAAGAAAAAAAAAAAAAAAAAAGACTGGGAAACTGGTTAATTCCACCCTGAAATTTTCCCGAATGGCTAAGCACAATTGATGAAAGCTATTACCAATTTCGCTTTAAATACCAAAGAACGACATTCATGTAATTCTGACTTCATTTGTTTCTCAATTCGAATCTCTGAAATGAAAAAAAAAACAAAAAAAAAACAAAAAAAAAAACACGTGAATAAATATCTTCAGGTGTCGTATTGTAATTAAAGGTAGGGCAGACTGCATAGCGTTCTAAAACGATCGGCACCTTCCAAACTTGACTATTTCTGTACTTTCGAATTCGAACAAAATGATGGCAAAATTTAACTTATTTGTACCATTCACTCAGAATTCATTTATTTCTGTAAATTACTGAGGCGTCCGCCATTAATCAGCATTATGTACTCAATTTTGTCATTCTGATCATTCCTAATGAGAATAAATCACACCAAATTTATTAAAATTTTTGCTGTATCAAGAGAAACGGTTCTATAATATTTGGTTGATTATGGTTATGGTTTGGTTTGAGTTATGGTTTGATTTATTCGACCAAAAATGATAAAGTATGACCATGAAATTAAATTCAAGATTGCAAAACAAAGAGAGAAATTGACAAATTTATGCAGCGGCACAAATGAACTTCTTGTCGATGTCAATCAATCATAATCAAGTGATACGAACCGATTATCTAATCGAATTACTGATATCTCATTGCAAAAGAACTGGGGGAACTAGACTATCTATGCCCGCTAAATGCCGTTAAATTAAGAGCAACCCGCCAACAGAGCCAACCCTACAATACTTGGACAGGCGTTGAGTATGCTGTAACCGACTCAGAAAAATGTATTTTACAATTTTGAATTTCCCGTTCAAAAGCACAACTACTCACAATCAGTAAAAACTCGACTGAAGTCCACTTATCAAAATCCGTCTGGTCAAAAGAACTAAAGTCAAAGCGCAAAAAAAAAAAAAAAAAAAAGACGCTGAAATATTTACAAGCGTCTGTTCTAACTGTCAGTAAAACGGGGCTTGAGAACTATTTTGGTATAATTTGAAGATAAATTATGATGCACTTCAAAAGTCAGGAGTGCCATAACCACTCTTGTGATGAGGAATGACGTTGATTAAAACTGGTTTCATGTGGACGTCAGTCAGGGTGAAATCTGTCAAACCTACTTTGCATCACCCGTCAGATCACGTGATAAGAGTTCTTTATTATCGAAAATACAGGCAGCTAAATACCAACTCAAAAAATAATGTCTTGCCCTTTTTTTTCTTAATGAAATCTTGTTACACAAAGGGAATAATTCCATTGCTTATAAGAGTGATGACTGTTTAAGACAAAGCTCAACATAAAAAGACACCCTTCAACAGATTCCTTGAATTGGGTTATTAAAATTTTCGAGATGAACGTGTACGCCCTCCCACCCCTTTACCCAATAATTTTATTAAACCCAACTTACCCAAGGCTAGGTGTTTTCGATGGCTACAGCGAGGCTAAGTGCAAAATACCGTTTGGTTCGGGTATGAGTCCAGTATTTGGCTGAGCCTGCCCCTGATGAACAACCACGAGAAAAGTGTGTGCCAGGAAGGCGCCTGAAATTTTACTGACGTGTTGTATCGTCTGCAGTGGCAGAAACTTTTCAGGCAATGACAGATTGAGGACATGTGAAACCATTATGACAGCTTCACTCAGTTGCTATAGCGACGCAAAAATGAAACGCAATAAAGATGACAGTGACATATCTATGATTGGCAAGTAAAATAGAAAGTTACTGCCATGGGGGTTGTTACCCAACTGCCATCCTTCTTGTGGCCACCACAACTAGGAAATAGCAGAATAAAACGCTGGTCGTTTGCATAAAATTGCGTACAGGCAGCCATTAGACAATATTTATGTGAGTGGGGAGTGACAGGACCGAAGAATAAATGATGTTATTTGTGAAGAGAATGAATGATAACATTACACATCAATCATGCTACAAATAGCAACTCTAAGGCTCACGCTGCTAACTTAGTTTCCGGCGTTATTACTTTGCCATCAAGTTTGATCAAACATTTTTTCTACAAGTCAAAGTCTAAATATTCATTACATAAAGAACAAAAATACAATTACAAATCTGGGCTTGGTACCAATACAAAGGCTACTCAAGCAACTTTCGATATTTTGAAAACGTAACATCAAAGTAACTGATTAATTCCCTGACCCTCTTACTCGGAGTCAGAAAACACATAAAAATAAGCTGAAATGAAAAGCACCACAGGCTACCAAAGAATTTTTAGTTAATTAATTAGTTAATTAATTTTTCTTTTGAAAGCCACATATCCTAAACAACTATACTGGTTTTGCTTAGTTCTTATAGCAGCTACTAACTGGAAGACTTTCCTTGAACTAGAGTGCAGTGTTGTCTGTTACCCGAATGTTTGATAATGTGCAGCCCTTGTAGATAAGAAGAATGAGGAGGGGATGTGGATGGGCGGGGGGGGGGGGGGGGGGTTGACACCACATCAACCTACCGTAATTCCTAGACTATTAGCGGCGGTTTACAGTCCAATTTTACATGCGAAACCCCCACCTGCCGCTTATAACTCGAGGCGTTTAATAGCCTCGGCACTTTCTGCCAGTGCCTCGAAAACAGCTGATTTTTTTTTCTAAAAAAAAAAAGAAAAAAAAAAAAAAAAAAAACACCACAAATACTACTTTTGATTTCAATGTTATTAATTAATCTACTGTATGCACGGCTTAGTAGAGGACTGCTAAATACACAAAGATCGATAACTACCGGTACTGGCACAGTAAACCCTTGTTGTCGTGATGAGAGGGCAATTAGCAAAAATGCATTTTAAGTCGACCCGGGGTGCGGCTTATAGTCTGGTCAATGAAACATTTTTGGCAATTCTGTAAGGATGCGGCTTATAATCCGGGAATTACGGTATATGGTTGGAATAATGCAATGGGAAACAAAATAAGTGCGAGAATGGACTGCAATGTACAAAATAGGGCCAGAACTGAAGCGAAACCCCGAATTTTCCACGGACGAATTACAAAGCATCTATTTTGGTGGGCATACGAGATACAGTAGTTAGTTTTGGTCTTGAACGACTGTCGTCTTTATCATTAACGATTAATCATTCATGAGAACTTTTAATTGAAGTCCTCGAATGGTCTAAATAATTCGAGAGAACATCACCCAGAAGTTTCGTCCGAGAGCCTAGTACCGTGATTCATGGCACATAATGTGCACAGCATATACCGTTTTTACCTTCAAGAACTATCTCTACACATGATATGCGCACCATATGCCATTTTACTTCCTAACTACCATTTTACACCAGTTTTAAGGAAGGCAATATTGGAACCAGAACCGAGGTCGACTTACAACTGAATATAGATTATAAGCTTGTTGCGGTAAATGCAGCGAGAATGGGGTGGTTGACAGGACGCCCACACGGACAGCCAATAAAAGAACACCCCTCTGGACAAAATGAGGGTTTTTTTACCAGATTCTCCTCCAGCCGATAATGTAAAAGCAAAAGTTCAGACATAGCTTACTAGGGCACAACCTTACCACCCAGCGGGGCCCAGTTGGGAATCCACGAATTGCTCATCCTTGTGTGACATTCAAAAGCGCTTTCTTTCCAGAAGTTCTCACGCATACATGAGGCGGGTTAAGTGTAGACGATCGAGATAATAATCCACTGTGGTGAGAACTACTTCAACCTGTGCATCGTTCGCAAATTTCGCTGCCACATTTTAAGAATTCATGTCGTGTGTCATAGAATACCTTAGCAATAACAAAAGCATCCTCGTGCCCTGGGGTGAACACTTTTCCTTAACATTGTGTTGGACGGTGAGTAGTTGTTTTGTAGAAATAAAATCAAAACAGTAAACTAGATGCTGTCAGAGAGCAGCAATATCCCCCGTGAAACCCTAAATATTACCCCTATGCAATATCTAAGCTAATGGGTAACCATTGACAGGAAAATGGACACCCTTCCTTGAACGACAAATCAACAATACTACAAACTGTCTTTGAACAGATATAACCCGAATCTATTTTTTATTAATCTAATGTAATCTTATCTAATCCACGAAGTCCACTCCGTTTGCATATATGTCGATTTATGACGATTTTTAAAAGCCTGTCATTTTGTCAATTTTGCTTCGATCAAACTGAAACCTTGACGTTGCACATCTTTATACCCTATATGTTGCCTATGTGAAATATGAACGCTGAATTATGCTTCGTTGATATAGAAGTGGTGTCCACAAAGTCCTATACATGTGCACATATGTCTATTTTCGACGATTTTCAAAAGCCTGTCAATTTGTCAATTTTGCTTCGATCAAACTGAAACCTTAACGTTGCACATCTTTATACCCTATATTTTGCCTATATGAAATATGAAAGCTGAATTATGCTTCGTTGATATAGAAGTGGTGTCCACAAAGTCCTATACATGTGCACATATGTCTATTTTCGACGATTTTCAAAAGCCTGTCAATTTGTCAATTTTGCTTCCATCAAACTGAAACCTTGACGTTGCACATCTTTATACCCTATATTTTGCCTGTATGAAATATGAAAGCTGAATTATGCTTCGTTGATATAGAAGTGGTGTCCACAAAGTCCTATACATGTGCACATATGTCTATTTTCGACGATTTTCAAAAGCCTGTCAATTTGTCAATTTTGCTTCGATCAAACTGAAACCTTGACGTTGCACATCTTTATACCCTATATTTTGCCTGTATGAAATATGAAAGCTGAATTATGCTTCGTTGATATAGAAGTGGTGTCCACAAAGTCCTTAGCTTGAAGAGGGGACGGACGGACGGACGGACAGACGGCCGGACAATCTCAAACCTATATCCCTCCGTTTCACGGGGGATAATTGTGTTTGAAACACAGAAAGTTTTTTTTTCAAGAGTTAGTTTAACCCGATTTTTTTTTCAAAAATATTTATCCATTAGCATAACACAATAGTGATGATTATATTTGAGAATGGAAAAATCTCTGATCAATCCTAGTAATCAACTGATAAATTGTCTGAACGAGTAGTTGTTTTTAGAGACCCCAACCATTCTTATAAACTTATATCATGGCTTTGGTCTTCGAGGATGCATATATCAGAAAGAATTCACAACACTGTTTTTCTAGTTTCTGCCGTTTCAGAACTGGACAGATGCAACCAAGCTTGAAAATATATTACCGATATATATTCGTTCCAAACAGGTTGAAGATTTTTTTTAAGAGTATGTTATAGTGTCAATTTTTTTTTTAGCAAAATCGGGAAAAGCGGGGCTAAAGACCCTAGAGTTACTGAGGACCTTCCGCTACAGAGTGTTTTTTTTTCAAAGATCACATTGGTGTTCCAGTACTAGCAGCAAGCTGAAAAAGTTCCCACGCCTTGCATCAAGCCGTCTCTTGTGTGGGAGAGAATATTTACTATAAACAGCATGCTTTGGAGAAATGTTACTGCATTGGCAGACTGAACCTATTTTTCAACGTTTCATGCAACACCATGAACATTGGTTGCTCACACCATTTCTTAATTTCAAAAAATCCTAGTTCTGATAAGGCTTATTACACACTGAGAAAAAAAAACTCAGCGAATTCGTATTTTCCGAAAAACGAACGATAACATCGGATTGTTTGAATGAAAAAAAAAAAAAGGTTTATTGGACTAAAATACTGAAACGTCTAACAGTGTACAATTTTTTTTAACAGTTGAGTTGTTTTGCCTTTGAACAGCTATACTTCATCTACATTTAACTCCAAGCTGTTTAATTGAGTATATACCGAGTCCAGTTTTGTTACAAAATATGTGGACAATTGTTCTAGTAGCGCGTTTGCGGACACCGCGAATTCACTTCTCAGTTAGATACAGTGAAGGCCTGCATTGCTCGTTAAGGCAATGCTGTAAAATATCTCAGAAACGGGCAAATGTTTGGCAATAATTGTGTAGTACAGATACTGTACAGCATGCTAACCACAAATGCACCATCCGAATGTCAACACATGGACTGAGAAGAAAATCATCAAGTATGGCGGATGAAAGCAAGGAAAGGTGCATTTATTGGAAAGGGGCGAAAGGGGCATCAAAATGTAATGTGTATCAGTTAAACACGGCCATCAATAGCCAATCAAGAGCTGAAACTTTCCGAGTCCAGTTGGTCCATTTTCCTGGGACGAACCTTGCCCATTTGCAATACCGATCTGTGTTTGTTCCCATAGAAGCTACATACAAAGTTTCATGAAAATCCTTGCAGGAGATTTTAAGTTATCGTGTTAACAAGCTCTTGATGACAGACCGGCCGACAGACATGCGGTCGATCGCATATATTCCCCACAGGTTCTACCTGTGGGGAATAAAAACTAAAACGTGTGACAAAACGATACATAAACGTTTAAGAACAAAATGCCTGGACTATAGGCCCGGTAATAGAAATTTTATTACCGGACACGAACCGCAAGAGGGTATCTAGTGTATCTAACTGTTATTCCTCTCCTCGCCCCAGTCTAATTTTTAACAGATACGATGGAAGTGAAATGGTGATGGCACAGCGACATTTACATGGAACAAATCTAAACCGTAATAACTTTCACAAAACCTAAAATATTTAAAGTTAGACCCAAATTAGTGAATTAAAAAGATCGTCTTCCATGTTTGAAAACAAATTTCTTTTGTCAAGTATCGCAAGTAAAGAAGATGTTAGTCGAAAGGACTAAAGATAATGTTTTACATCCATAATGAACTTGTTTAAAGGCGTCTAATTTCCATACCAATGACACCATGTATAGTTATTCTCGTACATTGTTCTAAGAAGTGCACGCATTCAAGTAATCCCAGCGGACCCACTTCTGAATTCTCATAACAGAAAGGGTCACAGTTCCCACAATAGAACTGGCAAATGATCTCAGGGTTCGAGGCTATGGATCTTTCGACGCACGTTTCAGGAAACTAGGTTCGAACTAGCAGGATTTTTCTTTAAAAGCACAGACGATTGACTAAACCTGACCCAATGGTCCCCTCGCAATCGGACATAAAGGTCCCTCCAGGGAGGAGGTGAAACTGCGACAAGACAACGCCTGGCAAGTACCCGGTGGATTATTTTCAACTCAGACGAAATGCCCAAACTCAAACCCAAGTTTTGCAACTGTACATTTAATGTTGTGGGCGGTAATAGGGGTTTTTATATCCGGACCTCAAGGAAACGTGTATTTTTCTCAGTACAAATTTGTTATTGTGTGCCTTAATTTACAATTTGGCCATTTGCGTGATGCACCACGTCTAAAATAACGCCACTGGCCCGAGTCGCCAGCAGAGAGTGGCAAAATTGACATTGATGGTCAGTTGTATTACAGAAACTATGGCTCTGCTGTCATACGAGTACCTAGGGAGACCGCAAAGGATAATCATTCAAGTAGGTGTAGACGGTGAACGAGTGATGTGCGCATCCATAAAAAATGTAATTTAAATGTTATAACTGCATATCTTCTACCCTGTCCACCTTGACTAAAGGTTAGAGATATTGCAGAAATATGATGGTAATGATCATCGAACAAAATTTAAAAACCATCGGCAGATGCTCCCGCTCGCCACTCACATTTAAGTCGTTTTGGAGCGTTTTGTTTGCGTCTTGTCATTCCTTTTCAGCCAGATACATCCATTGATGAAAACATTAAAATTGCTGTAATGGAGGCATTTATCCAGATTTTGGTTGCAATGTCAAATACAACTAAATTTCCTTTAAAGTTTCCACAACTGTTTGGAGCCTGTCAATCAGGTGCAACTGTCGGAAGTAAATTGTTTATGAGCATGCGCGTAGAAAGAAAACAACAAACCCGTCTGGTTTCTAAGAAAATCAATTCAGAGTGTTCGGTATAAAATAAAAATAAATATAAGCAAATACATTAGACACGCAGGAATGTAAAATAACAAAATAAAAGATAATGGCGTCTTTAAATTGCCTCATCTAATTTTGTAGCTACATAAGCAACTAAAAAAGCTTCAAATTTAATTATTGCAGATATGGGTAAATAATTGGAAATAGGGTCAGTTTTAGCAACAAGTTTGAAGCTGTAGCAAGTTTATATGGAGGGACAAATGTAGCTTTTGTAACTAAACACAGACACTCTGTAAATTTATTTCCTTAGCGTGGAGAATCAATAACAAAACCCTTTTAATTACCCCTGTGCGCGAACCGCGCATAGTCAAAATAACCCTCTTCTTTCTTCGAATTTTTTCCGTGTTTTTGTTTCTTTCCTTTTCATGGTGATACACATGACACCAAATGCACCCTAATAAACATGATTGAATTACCTCCGCCTAACTCCACATAATTTACCAGATATTTTCACATTCCACGAACCGTTGCGCAATGGAAATACACGACAGGTATTGCGTGGGTACTCAAACGCAATATGCAATTCTCCCAGCTTCAAAAAATAATCCATCAAATAATACACTTGTGGGCTTATTCTTATTGCTAAATCTAAAGTTATGAATCTCACATGCCAAACAAAGATCGAAAGATAATCATCAAGACTGAGAACTTGGGTATTAAAAAAAACTGTCACACCGTTGGAAATTCGAAAACGGGTTTTATTTACTGTGACAAGATTTGTAGTTTCCTTGGTTTATATTATTTTTTGCGCAAAATCGTGTACTATTTTGAAGTGAATTATCAATTATTTTGATATGATAGATACAATATCTCTCTCAGATGTAAGGTGAAATATAGACAGGGTTAGCTTCAGGAAGATATTGCATTATCGCCCATATAGGGGGAGGAGAAAGAATGGTTACAAGAGATCCAAATTGGTGAAATGAAAAAGAACATCTTCCTTGGTTCAAAACAAATTTAATTTGTCAAATATCACAAAATGGTGTATATTTAAGTCGATGGGATTGCAAAACTTGCAGCTGGCTTATATAGTGGAGTTGGAATTTAGCTAGTCCCAGATGACTCTTGCGGTCTTCCTATGACAGCAAGAGTCATAGTTCCTATAATATGAAATGTCATTGATGTCGATTTTCAAATCTCGGCGCACGACTGGGACCAACGGCGTTATTTTAGAAAGGGTGCATCACATAAATAGCCCAATTATAAATTATGGCGCACAAGTTTTGTGGTCAGATAACAATTTTTTTGCTGAGAAAAATGTGTGTTTTCTTGAGATCAGGATATCGAATCCCTTATTTTTGCCCACAACAACAGTGAATCTACAGTTGCAAAACGACGCTTTGCTCTAGTTTGGGAGTTTCGCTGAGGTCGAAAATAATGCGCCAGGGTACTTCTCAGTGTGCTTTTAAAGAAAAAGCCTGCCAGTTCGAGCCTCGGTGTCCTTGAACGTGCGCCGAAAGATCTAGAGTCTCGAAAATTGAGATCAATGGCCATTTGTATTGAAGGAACTGTGACCCTCTCTGTCCTAGGAAGATAGAGAGGGTCCGCTGGGACTAGAATTTAGCATTTTGTTGTCACCAATTACGATCTACTCTAGCCAATTCTATCCCCTCTCCCTAGATAGGCTGAAGCCCAATTTACCCATTTTGCTATTGGTTGTTATTAGAACGATATAATTGGGATAGAGTATCTCACAATATTGTGACATACCTGGTAATCGACACTATCGTTTTAGCTCCAAGTTAGTCCCACCATCCGAAACCGGTCAAAAAAAGAGATAAAGTAAAACCTTTAATGAGCACTTTCCAGCCCCGGATAAAAAGACCTGCCGTAAACCTGTCTGTAGTGACCACCAACTAGACCCAGATAAAAACCTAAACCTGAATTTGTATGAAGAAAGAGGATTGAGATACTCACAAGTCAAGTTACGCCCCCTCCCTTCAAAAATTGAATAAACATGATACGCAAACCGATTTCTGGGCACATGAGATACATTTTATAAGATAGAAGGTCTTATTATTCTAAAAAAAGTACAAACTTGTTCGAATAAACCTTTATAAATACTGTCGGGGGGAAACACTCGTTATTGTTTACAAAAAAAAAAAAAAACGAAAAAGGCAGAGGCTGGTAATAAAAGTTTTTTTACTTGTTCGGGTACACTGTTTTTGGTGTACATTGACCGCTCTAGTTTGGTTTATTTTTGAATTTTCGACAATGAATTATGATTATGTGTGCAGAATTGAATATTGTTTCTGACCTAAAATGGAAATGGAAAATACAGGCATGGCAGTTAATTTGGAATCAGTCGATTCAATTCATCCATACTTGGTCAAAAGTTATTTTTTTATGTGAGACTTCGCTTGTATGAAGAACAACCATTTTTCAACATTCTTTCACAATTTTATTGAATTCTAATGGTTTCGTGCACGATAGCAAGCCAAAATGACCAAGGGGCACCATCACAAATCTTGCAAAATTTGATTTGGGGACAATGTGTGAAAATCCAACCAAAACCATACCCGTTCAATATTGTTTTGACATTGTTTGTTTATTGAAACTTCGTGACCAGTTTTGACCCAGCAGACTGCGATACACCAAAGCTCTGAGCTGCTGTCCTTTGGGAAAGTCCAGTTTGAGTTTGACCAACGATGAGTGCTCTGGTAAGCGGTGAAATCACCGGGCGGTTTTTGATTTGATTTCAAAGTAATTTTTTGCAATTATTTTGTAACAATAAAGAATCGGTTGCAAAAGAGACCACCCATAATGTGCAAAACAATGTCAAAACAATATTCAACGGGCATTGTTTTTGTTTGATTTTCTCACGTTGTCCCTAAATCAAATTTTGCAAGATTTGTGATGGTACCCCTAGATCATTGTTTGGCTTGCTATTGTGCACGAAACCATTAGAATTCAATAAAATTGTGAAGGAATATTGAAAAAAGGTTGTTCTTTACGCAAGCGAAGTTTCACATGAAAAAATAACTTCTGACCAAAGTATTGATGAATTCATTCGACTGATTCCAAATTAATTGCCATGCCTTTAGTTATTGGAGAATTATGCGTTTTGCCGGGGAGACATTTGTTTTTTGTTTGCAAAAACCAGAAATTAAATAGGTGTCTGTTGAAAGTGTGTGATATAAGCCTGTACTTCTATGTTTTCTGTGCCCTGGCCGCTCTAGTTTCAAGACTGATGTTATATAGAGGTCCAAGTGTACTTTCATTTTTTCAGCGGGATTAAATGAACATTTGCTTGTAATACTATAAGTTGTGTTCTATCTTCTAACAGGTAGTTATCATTCATCGTTACCAACAACAGCATGGATTGCGATGATATCCACCTTTGTTGCCACTGTCAAAAGACATTCATTGGACTCGAGACGTACGTAAAACACCGGAAAGATGGATGTAGAAGTAAAAATGATAACAAATCCAAAGTAGATACCTTTTCCGAAAATCAGAGAGTCTTGCTGGCATCGCTGTCAAAAGTATCAGGCCTTGATATATCGTCATTGCTATCTGTTGTCTCCCAATCGGACAGTGAAAAGCACGATCAGCTAGAAAATAATCCAAGTAGCCAAAGAGCCAGCGAGTGTTATTCTGTTACGACGCATGCACAAGAATCAAGCCATACACAAATCTGTGTTCAGACCAGTAATTTGGACCATGTCTATCTCCCAAGTTCTTCAGCGATGTCATCACAGGATCATTCTGACATAAGAACGGGCAGTGCACATTACAGCTTGGGGTCTGGAGAAACTGCCTCCAAGCGCACAGATAAAGACCAACTGCATTTTCCAAGTTTTCCCCCGCCAGTCAACACAGGCTACAAAACTGATTCATATTCGTATCCTATCCAAACACAATCATTGCTAAGTCCAGGCCTCAATACTGATCATCTTGATACCCAGTTTATGCTGGAACATGTTAGTCACGAGAAGAGTAGTTCAGCGGAGAACAACACCATATATCCGGCGGCGCAAACTGCTGCATCGGTGGATGATTTTTTCACCTCTTTGGAGCTGAAACATCGCGCTCCCAACAAGGACCAGTCCGATCATCAGAATTTCAACAGTACAACAGACGAAAGAGATCATACAGAATCAGAGAAACCGCAGCAGGAACTGAAGGACATTGAAGAGGCTCAAACTATAGAAGTGAACACCTGTGAAGAAAAAACGCCAGATGTGGAAAAATCTCCACCAAAGCAGGATGCCTTCGAGGATCGCTTAAGCAACATTAAAATATCGAATCTCCTTAATGATTTAGATTTCAGCAGCGACTCCGGGGGTCTCCCCTCAGATGTGGATGAATTACTGATTTTCAGTGACGATGAGTATTATAGTGAAGAAAGGCCGGCCGCGGGCGGAAAATGGAAGCCGGGAAGTGTGTCGGCGTACCACTACACCCGCAGCAAGGGCAAGGTTGGTGGCAAACTGGCGTCACATATGAGGCACGTCGGCAAGGGCCTTCCCACGGGTGGCAAGTGGAAACCAGGTGCAGGACCGCACACTGCAGCACACGGCAAGCATGGTAATTGAGGCATTTCTATTAGTGTTTTTGTCTGATTTAAAATTTTGAAGAAAAACAAAAAGAAATTTTGGAGAGAAAAAAATATTTAGCAGGTGCTTTGTAAAAGGATATTTGGTCTGTTTATAAGCTATATCACTGTTGTTTTGCAATATGCTGTAACATAGCCTTCTAATCCTTTTGTTAATTGTATAAAAAAATGAAGCATAAAAAAGGGACTAAACGGCCTTGTCATATCAAATGTATTATGTTTTGAAGTGCCATATCATTTTGAAGTTGGTTTCAAAGTCATTTTATTTATATTTCACCTACGTTGTTGCAGGGGTTCGTCACGGAAGCGGTAAGCAGTACTCTTATAAACGTATCAAGGGCTTAACTGACTCCGAAGACGAGAACGAACAGGAGTCCAACGAGCAGGTAGCGTAAATAGACAGAGTAAAACCTCTTTATAACGAAACCCATTTAGGTAAGATGCTTATCATAAAGAGACGTTCATTAAACGGAGGTGAATGTACGATCGAAGTTCTTCGTTGGAAGAATAGTGCTCGATTAGTCGAGACTGCTCAGCAAGCTGAGATGTTTATCAACGAGTTGTCACTGAGTACACACAATATCAGGCTGTCCGGGGGAACCTATTAAACCTATTAATACCTATCAAATCAAATTTTTGAAAATGGTTATTTTTTGGCCAAAATGACATATTAAACCTATTAAAACATATTTTTTGAAATGTTCATAACTTATATTTTTTTAAGCATATTTATTTGCTAATTTGATCTATCGCACACAAAATGTTTAATGCGAGTACAATGTTCTGTGATATTTTGAGCAGTTTCGCTTTGTTCTTGTTGATTTGTTGACTGCTGTGATATTTGATAAAACAGAGAGGACATTGAAAAGGTACCAGAAGACCTGGGTCTAAAATGAATCTCTCAATTTTGTGAAACACGTACAGACACGATGGCTTACATTAATCGATGCTCTCCAGTGTACTGCAGGGTATTAATAGAACAAAGATGTAGTGAAGCCTCATTGATAGATCCGAATCGTCTAGAAATTGAAACATACGTATCCTAGTGTTTTTCAAACGGAAGGGCCAATGGTTCACTGCTTACATAAGCATGGTAGACCTCGCGAAAATAATGGTACTCAGATTGAGCAAAGTTGCCAAAGTGGACAATTTGACACACAAAGAAGCAAGAGGATTGTTGAAGAACTTGAAATCGCAGAAGACAAAAGCCGAAATAGAGATGAGCGGCTTCCGATTTTATGAAACTGCTGCAAAATATGCATCAGCAACTTGTGCACATATCCTCAAAAAAATATTAAAACTTATTTTTTCTAATATAAACAAACCTTACTAAAATAATCTATTTGCAGGGGGAGCGCTGGAAAGCTTGATATAAGAATGGTTTTCTATTTAAAAAAATTGCAGATTTTCTGATAACTCAAATATTTGAATTGTCCAAAAGTAATAAATCTTGGAACCGCTTACAGTGCCCGGTTTAAAGCACAGCATGGATGGAAATTACTAAACAGGTCCAATTTAATAGAAAATGAATTTCTAATGCAACCGAGATAAAAATTGGGAAGTTTTTTCTGACCCTGTCTCATGCAGATAAGGTTTAATATTTGAAAAATTTCAGCTATTGCCTCATAAAATGGGGTTCATTCAGCCTGCTGGAGCAAAAAATAGATTCGATTGTTTGCTTAATCTGTAGGAAAACCATGACAGTCCCAAGAAGAGTAGTAAAAAAGACCCTTCGAAATGTGTGACGTGTAAGAAAACTTTCGCCACACCTTACTACCTGGCTAACCACATCAAAACGGCGTACCACAAGAAGCGAGTGGCCGCATCGGCGCGCAAGAGGCCGCCCAAGCGCCTCTACGAGTGTCCATTTTGTAAAGTATGTTTGATTTCTGGTGGTTTTTATCAGCATTTTTTCGAAGGGAATACTTTTTACATAATGAGAAAGCTGCCTGGGATGAGCCGCTGTTTCAACGAAGAAAGGACTTAACTGCTATAATGAGGGGGAGGGGGAGGGTGTCTTGCGGCAAAAATAAAGCTCTTGCCGTTAAGCATCACACCGATGCAGTTATTTAGTAACCCGAATTTGATCTGCTTTTTCACGTTTTTCGTTTTGTATTTTGTGACAAACCAAAATAAAAATATTTCAGCAGGGAATTAATTGAAGCAGGGGAATAATGCTTGATAATCTTTTTTTCTGCTTGAAACAGAACCTTGTTCAAGCCTTATCACTGACTAATATTTAAAAGATTCATGCTGTGATCTACAGGTGGTGATTAAGAGGAAGGAAAATTATGCCCGTCATTTGAGTGTAGAAATGAAGCGCATGAAAGAAAATGAAGATGAGACCAGGTTACCCGAGACTTCCCAAAAGCTCCTAATGTATGCACAAAGGTTCCAGTGTCGTATTTGTCGCTTCTCCACTGACAGTGCTACAGGTTTCAGCGACCATCTGGAGACGGCTCTTCACTTCGAAAACTTCGAGCAACTGTTGGGTCCTGTTTTATGTGTACGATGTTCATTTTCGTGCGGTTCACACACAGAGCTTCTCGAACACTTTCGCACTGAGGAACACACCGAGAAAATAGAGACCTCAAATAGACCGTGTGTTGTGAAAGAGTCCCGAACGTGTGTGCGGTGTAAACATTGCGATAAGGTCTGCCGGTCGGCCACTAAGCTGCAAATTCATATGAATGCTGTGCACTCCGGTCAAAACCGGCCTCACCCCATGCAGAAAGGGGTCAGGCATAGGCCAGTTTGCCCGTGTTGTAACAAAACGTGGGAGAGTGCGTCGGCCCTGGAGATACACATGGCACGCAGGCGGTCAGATAGACGCTTTCAATGTTTAATATGCAAGGTGTCGTTCGCGACTAATGGTGATTTGAGGCGCCATTGTCAGAGTGAGAAACATCTCGACCAAGCGGTCCAGTTGGGAACCGCGCAAACGCACAAACCTCACGAGCAGTTGAAAGTTCCAAAGCAAGGGGATCAAGGCAAGGGCTATCTGTGTAAATGGGATGGATGTGACTTCAGGGCAGCCAAAAGAACACAGCTCAAGTTACATTATAAGCAGCACACAGTGGAAGGCCCCCGGTTCCATTGTAAACTTTGTCTGTACTCCACCAATCATAAGAGCCATTATGATAAACATCTTTTGAATAAAAAGCACTTGCGACTTTGTGGAAACTCGGCCACTGCCAACCAAAGCAACGACAATGATGCGGACGCAAGCAGTGGTCCGACCGAGCAGAATTGCTCTTCGAATGTCTGTGATGTCTGTTCGCTTGAATTCGACAGTGCTGAGGCGTATTACGAACATCGGCTCAACCATATAACGTTGTCAGAAGCTGAATTATTGAGGCAATGTAATGGGGACGAATTAAAATACTGTCCTGAAAAATACCATGCCTACGTCAAACAGTTGCCAGTGGATCCTAAAGCCAAGCTTCAATGTCCCGAATGCAGTAAAACCTTTGTGCGCGCCAACATTGTTGTCCATTTGCGAGGTCATGCTAACGTGACGCCATTTTCGTGTATATACTGCGAGAAGTCTTTTACAAAAGGCAGTTCCCTTAGGCTGCATATTGGCAACGTCCACTTGCCTTCAAAAGGCCACAGGTGTCAGTACTGCGACCAAAGGTACCCAACTAAAGTTCAGATCCAGCAACATATGCTGGGGAAACACAGCGACAAGGTTGATTTCAAGCCCATTTATGTTTGTGAGGAATGTGGCTGCAAATTCATGGCTGGCTTTCTTTTTCGCAAACACCTCAATACTCACAACAAAATTCGGCCTTTTCGCTGCCCGTGGAAGGGCTGTGTGCGGTGCTTCCCAACCAAAAGCTCCATGGAAATCCACATGCGTTGCCACACTAAAGAGCGGCCGTATCTGTGTGACTTGTGCGGTTTTTCGGCCGCCACTTCGGCGCAGTTGAACCGCCACAAGCGTGCGCATGCCGGCGACCGGTGCTACAAGTGTGAATATTGTACCTACGGTTCGGTAACCGCCAGTGGCCTGCTCCGCCACCTCCGTATACACACGGGCTCTACCGCCTACCGATGCCCCCACTGTGACTTCCGCACCCCCGACTGGGGACGCTTGAACAAGCACGTGCGGAAGAAAAAAGATCACAAAGGTCTCTACTTATATAACTGTCACCTGTGCACATATAAGTGCACAACATGCAAAGAGTGCAAAGATCACCTGTTCACTTCGCATGGTTTGAATGTGTCGGGGCAGGAGGCCTCGGCTCTCGTCGGTGTGTACGTCAAGGAAGCCGACAAGAGCCGAATTGGGGAGGGTCAAAGAGTGATACCAGTGCAGGAAAAATTTGTGAAAAATTCAAGCAAGCATCTTTATGAGGGAAGTGTATAAAGGATGTTAGTCATGTCGTGTAACTGGCCATCCCTTCTCTTCATCATGCCATTAACAAATATAGCAGGAATATTCTCTAAGCAGTGGCGGATCCAGGGGGGGAGGGGGGGTTCAGGTGTTACAACCCCCCTAAATCCGAAAAAAAAACAGAAAAGAGTTTGACTGTTTAACTCCGGGTTTCCCCAAGTTGACCGCCCCCCCCCCCCCCCCCCATTGCCCCAAAGCTGTATCCGCCACTGCTAAGGGTTTACCCGTATAAGCTAATGCAACAAACTGAAATCTTTAGATTTCGATTTTTAGTTTCTAAAAAGGGCAGTTTCTAAAAAGGGCAACTCATACATATCACAACAACTCTAATTTAATGAGCAGTTTTGGTGTGGCCTTCATAAAATTAGTTTCAATTCAAAGCCTCTAATTAGTGAAATAATGCAAAAATCACTGGAAAACTAAGGGTTTTATTTTTTCTTGAATTCTTTGCGAGCTATTGTGCATAATGGCTGACTACACGATCTGGTGAATCCCATCACGCATTTTAAAGGCAGAAGTCTTTGGTGGTGCTTTTCAGTATTTTACACAGTCTGATATCAGGAATGGAAGACACAGTACTGTTTCAGTTGTGGATAAGTCAGTACAGAATGCTTATTGTTATTTATTGAATTTTTGATACTGTATGTTGTTTTTGTTGTGAAAAAAAAAATAATAGAACGTAGAAAAGTAGATCGGGAATTACACCCTGATATCTTCTACAAAACCTTTTAAAGGATTGACTGCTTGACTTCTTTCAAGTTTTTTTACGAATGTTTCCCAGGTAGTTCTCTCTTGAGAAATCACTTTTTTTTTTGGTGAGTCGCCAAAAAAGGTCCAAATAACGCCATTTTGTGATATTTTCTTGGCAAATTTTCAAACTGCTTCTTTTCCAACAATTTTGATCGGATTCCTTTCAAAATTTTGTGCGAATGTTCCATAGATGATTTCCAGACATTTTGTGCCACGAACACTTTGAGCCACGGAAATATTGTGCCACTTTTGACATTTTGTGCCATTATAACTTTTGTGCCAATTCCAAATTTTTGTCCCAGGGAAACCGATATTATGGAATTTTCGTCAACAGTAAGACGATGAACACATGGTGTGACATATTATATATTTATTGTACACCGTTGAATGATATGTCTGAATAAATATGCAGTTCACATTCGGGGGGCATAAATGCGGGCCACTACATTCAGTAGCCTTAACGTAGTCATCGATCCATCCGCATATTGCTGCCGTGATGCGACCAGTCATGTCGGCGTGCATTTTCTTGTTTCCTGGCCAATTTCTTCTGCGAAACCAGCTGCTTGTATACCAGCGCCAGTGCTGCTTCTCTGTAGAAAGGGTCGATCAGGATGTACATGGAGGGATTGATTCTACCTGCACGACTGTTGATCCGGTGATGCCACCCCCCACGTTATTATTCGTGTGGATGGCTCGGCCATGTACTGACCAGTCGATGGGTCACCACTGCGATGAGTTGATCCACTGTTTGTCGAGGTATTTGAAGAACTTAGCCATTCCCTCATGCTGGTCCGTCTTGTTCTTGATCCCATCGTTGTGAGTTTCACCATCCAATGAATTCAGAAAACTCCATAAATTAATTGCAATTAGGTGTCGGTGCCTGTACTGACCAGTCTGTGTGCAGTTTTAATTGCAGTTTAATTGCACTTTCACAATTTATTACGAGGTAAAGATTCAGTATTTCGAGGCACAAATAGATTCAATATTTCCAGAACGAGTGGCACAAAACGCCCAAACCAAGTGGCACAAAACGTCCAAACCAAGTGGCACAAAACGCCCAAACCAAGTGGCACAAAAGTCCAAACCAAGTGGCACAAAGTGTCCAAACCAAGTGGCACAAAGTGCCCAAACCAAGTGGCACAAAAGTCCAAACCAAGTGGCACAAAAGTCCAAACCAAGTGGCACAAAAGCCCAAACCAAGTGGCACAAAGTGTCCAAAGTGGTGCAAAATGTCCGAGGCACAAAGTGTCTGGACACCCCATAGATAGCCATTTCTTAAAAAAATTACTTTGTGTGTTGATTCTCTAAAAATTGACCAAATGGCGCGATTTTAAAATTTGTTGTTAGACAGTTAGACTGCATCTTCTCAACCCAGTTTAGATGTTATTCCTTTCAAATTTTATGCTTATATTCCCCGAGTGGTCATCTCTTGAAAATTTACTTTTTTGGCGATTCGCCAAAAAATGACCAATTGGCGGCATTTTCAATCTTTTTTTTTTCAAAGTGCGCTGCCTGCTGCAGTTTGACTGTTCCAAATCTTAGAATAACCTTCAGAAATTGGCCTCATGCCGCAGTTTGAAAGTTTAAGGATCAAGTTTTTCAAAATAGTTCTTCTGCAAACAATTTTAGTCCGACTGTTTTCAAGTTTTAAGGTATAGGTTTACTCCAGAAATTAGGCAAATACCGACCTTTGAAAAATGTTCGGTTCCCTGTTTTGAAATCCCACTACCGCATTTTGGCGAACCTGCAGGCCTTTTGATACTTGATTCACTAGATCTAGGCTGGTCGCAATGTCCACGGGCGTTCTTGTTTTACTGCCGGAGTTTCTTGTTATCATTGTCTGTGATCTTAACTGTAAATGTTTTCTATGATGAAAAGCAAAGTGCAAATGTTAATTAAAGGCGTTTTGTCCTTAAAATTGTTGAAGCTCTTGTATATATCAATTGAGAAAAGTGCCTTTGGCCAAAGGTTAACAATGATAGTTATTTTTATATCAATATATTTAAATTGTAAACAATGAGTTAGGGGATTGTGAAAAAATAAACAATTTGCCAACAGAAATTATTTATGTAGCTTAACTTTTTAAGACTCCAGTACTGTGCACCCATAAACACTAAAGACGTTTGCGAGCGATACAAAACACAGAATTCCCCCTTCTCTCTGAACACAGTTTACTGTTGCCAGTACATTTATTGCAGAGGAGACTTTCTACAGCTAAGATTGCCACGATAGAGACCAATATTTTATTAAACGTATAGTTTTTTTTTGTTTGCCGCTTTTTAGGAGAAGCGAGACTTTGAGAGAAAGGACTGGCCACCTTTAATACTATTCATACAAGAATTTTAATTAAACAATTTCTTCGTTAAGGAGACATCTTGTCAAAATAATATTTTAAACGCAATAATATACATATGATGTCAACAACGCTGCAAGACGCCCCATAGAACTAGCAGGGTACATAACAATTCAAACTGGTGGAGATATCGTCTTGGTAGTTGCTATTTGTTTGGCAATACTATATGATGACGCAAAATAGCAATAACGCCAAACTTTGCGCCCTCCATAGTGTTTGCGAAACGGTTTAGTGTTTGTTATACTTTGCATTCTGATTACACGCTCAGCATATCAACATACGAGGCGCATCTTATTTTGCGCTGCGTAGATATGATGTTTAACTTGTTTTCGCATGTTGTTGTATGACGTCATCGATTACGTAATACTTCCGGGAAGTTTGCAAAGGTATAGTATCTACCCAAGACGTTGCAACTGCCCACGATTCTTTGTAGAGTCATATTATAACACATATAATTTAATTATGGTCTTGGGACAACTCGGTCCTTTGCCAACGCGGTCCCTACCAACTCGGCCCTACCTGAAAGATGACTCGGTCCCCACTTGCATTTTTTAAATTTTACAATGAGTGAACTGTTTCCGGAGCATGATATATATAATGACGGTAGAAGAAAATCCAGAATATGAAAACTTTATTTCCAACAACCAATACCAATTCGCTGTGTACACTGCTCCATTCAAGAATCCTATTCATAAAGCGCAATGGGTTTTCCGCACATTTTATACTGTTGAAAGGTCGTTTCTTTTGTACCCGTTTACCTGTTGCATTTTTTTTTATTTTAAAGATACTGATGGTCATTGTTTTCACACTTTACTGCCACTAGTGGTTAAGAATTGCTCTACGATGGAGGAGGGAGGGGAGGGGGGGGGGGGGGCGGGGGCGTATATGCGTCCAACGGCTTTCAGAAGCCTGGACGCAAATCGGGATCCATTTCGATATTCGTCCCACTATTTAACTATCTTTGTGCGGAAGTCGCCCGGTACTTGCTGTTTTGAAAGCGGTGAAGTTCTCCTTCTGAACATGTGATGAGAGCCTCCCGGTGCAGGGTCCCAATAAGTATATAGAAGTTCAGGTTCCCATGGGTGGCTTGAGCGTTCAGAGCCATCCCTCGACGTCGTTATTTGTCTGATGACTCGTCCGCCTTGTGTCAGTTCTCGAAATTGCAATTAAGTATTCCTTTTGTGAGAATATTCATTGTACAGTAAACGAAATTTCAAAAGCTGTTTATGTCCCTAAAATGATTCAGAAATTACCATTATCAAAATTGCAATTCATTATTCGTGTGATAATATGTATTGCATTTTAATGGAAATTTTAAAAAGCCTTTCATGTCCCTGTAATGACTGAGATATTACCAATGCCGAAGTTGCAATTAATTTTCACTTTAAGAAAAATGGGTACGCGTTTGAACTGAAAATTCAAATGCCATCAAATGTAAATTTTAGGTATACTCTTTGTTGAACAGACGATTGGCTTCATTTAAGAAATATTTAAAATTAGGGTCCGATTGGCAGTTAAGGGCCAAGTCGTCTTTCGCAAGGGGCCGAGTCGTCCGAAGGATTAGGGGCCGAGTTGTCCTAAAAGGGCCGAGTTGGCGAAAGGCCGAGTTTGCAAAGGGCCGGGTTGTCCGAACCCCTTTAATTATTTACCATTTAGTACTATCTCGGACCTGTATTTTCTTCATGAAATGAACTTTCTTCAAAACTTGAACTTTCTTTTTGTGAAACTTCCAATCTATCATCGTCTCCCGAATGATCCAAACGAGCCAAACGATCGAGGTGAAATTGTTTGTTCAGATTCTTGTCAGTGTCCACGTCTTTTATCTCCTCTCCTGAAGAACCAGCAGTGCTGACTTCATCATAGTGGCTATCTTTGTCCTTTTCAACATTCGACTCAACCTCAGCCCCAGTCAGTTTCATTTTATTCTTTTTTGCGTTTCTCGTCTTTCTTCCTCTACTTTGTACCGTTGGATCGTCCACTGCGGGCAGCAGATCTCCCCATTTACAAGCCTTGGCACATCTGAATAACCTGAACAAAGAACTCGGCAGAGAATTTAAAACAGACAATTAACTCGCCAGCTTATATACGATAACAGGCTGCAGAAAACAGGTGAATTCAGTGCTAGGATTACAGGCTCGTTCTGATGGCCAACAAAATTATTCCACTACGAGAATTAATTACATGTTTAGGTTTTATGTTGTGCTGCGAAAACTGAAATCCACTTCTTGTTTCATATATGCTATACTTCTATATGCTATACGTCACCGATGAATTCGGGGGGGGGGGGGGGGGGAGGGGAGGGGAAGGGGGTGGAAATGCCAAAAGTTTGATGTCACGATAACCTCCACATGTACTCACGGGCCGTGCGTAGCTTTTGTTAGCGTGTGACTTTCCAAGGTACCGCTAGGCGTGCACGTTTTGCAAATAACTTGCTTGGGAGGCTTGCGGATCGCTCGCACAATCCTTGGCCAATTCTCACCTGTAACGTGAGTTTCAACACTATGAATATTGCAAACAATATATCCAGCTATTTTACTCTTACTGTCAATGAATTCATAGTATAGTATAGTATAGTAATGATTTTGTAGAACAAATTATCTTTCAAAGACTTTTTCAACCTGAACTCAAACAAAAAAAGTACCTTCAGAACTTCTATGTCCTTTCTTAAGCACAACGTATGAGAACCTCGAAATACCAGTTGTCCCCTTTTCCTGAAATCATAATAAATAGACACTGACGTGCGTCGTTGATCAGCCGTCCCTCGCATGTTTTACCAGATTTACCAACCTAACCTGTTTATAAGCTGTTCTGGGCAAACATCAAGCGTGACCTGGAAAAAAGCAACTGCTTTATTTTGCTACAGCGTGACGCGAAATTTGGCAATTTTACCGAAAGTGCACGGGAAAACAATGACGTGATTTCACCGGTGACAAGCGATTTCCCGAATTCTGTGCCTCGCATGGAGTGATCAAAGTGTTATTAGGAACAATTAATAACTAAAGCGCCCAATACACGCAAAGTGTTAGTGCACAGGGACATCGTACACCTTCAACTGAGACCTATTTAATTTGTCATCCCCCCTCTCTTCCCCCAAATACATGGTTCTGCAATTCCCGTTTCCCATTTACAGATATAAAAGAATAATTTTCCTTTTCTGCAAATATAATTATAATTCATTAGGATAAATTAAAAGAAAACATAACAATGTTCAAAAGATTGACCGTCAAAATATTCCGAAAACTTCCAATATGACATTTTATTATCATACGAAACATCTCCAACCCCCTCCCCTACCCCCCCCCCCCAAAAAAAACAAAAAAAAAAAAAAAAAAAAAAACTTGTTCCTCACAATAGGTCCAGTATCTTGAATACTCCTTAAATACAACTGCACACCAAGCAATCCCACCCATGCATTGTCCACTTGATAAAATGGGTGCACTGTACTTCCAGTGTAATTTTTCGGAATTTTCTTCTAATTAGCGTTTACGCACACGCCCCTCTGATCAGTTGAATAATATTGCTTGGCATGAACTTACCGCTCGCCATGACTTGCATGATTGAATACAATGGCTGAGGAATTCATTACGTAATACCATTCAATGAGTCGTGAGCGAAAATGTAGTAGCTTCCCATGCAGGCACAGGTCTAGGACAATTCCCCCCTGTTAATTCCCCTCTCCAACTCCCCCCGAACAATTCCCCCCTAGGACTATTCCCCCCCCCCTAAAAAAAGTGTTAAATTACATTTTTCAATAGCATGTTTCTTCCAAATAATTTTTGTAAATTTTATTTCAATACTATTTAGTTCACTGTACATTGATTGCATTTTTTTATAGCTGACCGATGAGTCTTTGATTACATCAATTGCATTGTTCACTGGTCTGTGATACTCGAATTGTATAGATATGTATGTGTGTATGTATGTATAGATATTACGTAATAACGTCACATGCCGTTCTACTTGAGAAAACATTTTAAAGAATCTTTCGGACCTATCAAGCAACAATTACACCGAGTTTGAACTTTTTCTCCGATGTTCAGCGGCTGAAAAAATCTGCACACACGATTTTTACGTCATGACGTCATGCGCTGTCCTTAATAACAAAACACGCCCAAAAGTTGAAAGAATCATTCGACCTAACCAAGAAATAAACATAGCAAGTAAGAAGTCGATCCTACTTTCGATTTCGAGATATCTTGCACACAACATTTTGCTTACAACAGCCTGACACGAACACACATACACACACCAGAACGTACAAACGTCTAGGTCTTCTCCCATTCGGGGAGGCATAGTGAAATGTGATAATCGCACAGCAATTGATAGAATGCTTTTAGAAATTTTCGTACCGTTTTTTATTTAAAATATGCCGGATAATCGAATGTACTGCAGTTTTGCAACATCCAACCTTACACACGCACAGAAAAGATGGTCCTCAAGAAACGCGATCAGGAAAAAACGAAAAACTTCCTTGTCGCCTTTCTTTTGAATAAATGGCGTAGCCATGAAAAAGAGTGAATAAAACCACAAATGGGCCAACTGTACTTAAATACGACTGTTGTGGTATTTGCTTGTGTAGTACCGTCCGCTTGTGTCGTTCACTGAGCATATAACTACGACTAGTGCTCACGCAAACGGCGCTCTATTGAACCTTCTATACGAAATGCGTGTGCACTAAATCAGTTGTCAGCTAGCCCAAGCTCGGCTAACTTAGACAACTTAATAGGTGTTCATACTACTAAAAATAATAATAATAAAAAATATATAAAAGCAAAGTGAACTAGAGTGGCCAGTGCACATCAACATCAGTACACCCGAAAATGTCGTTTTTTTTTTAAACAAAAAAGAAGTGTTTCCGCCAACACCCTCCTCCCCTCCCCATCTTTTACCACCCCATGCCCCGCCTTCGGTTTACAAAATTTTTATTTTGATAATTTTGTTTTGTTTCAGAATTATAAGACTTTTTAGCTTACATAAACATATCTGAATATATATATGACGTACCCAAGACTCGGCTTACGGAACGCCTTTATCCCATTCCTGAAGGGGTGGGAGAGCTACGTAACCTGACTTATGGGTATCTCAATTCTTACTCTCTACATACGTCTAGGTACAAGTTAAGCAATGTGGAATGTGGTCACTATAAACTGGGATTACAATCTACGCCTTTTTAGTCACAGTCTGGAAGATGGTCACTACAGAGTTATTACTGTAAGTCTTATTTTTTGTACAGGCAGATTTACAGTTAGTCTTTATATCTATATCTGGAAGATGGTCAATGAAAGCAGCTTTAACTTTACGTCTCTTACCCAGGGTCGAGGATCACATTCATATGGTCACTGAATGAATCAAATGAACGGTAACTCCTTTTTGGCAATTTTATTCGTAGTTTGTTATAATATGGGGTAGAAAAAAGTATCTTTTTCAGAGATGACAACCTTGTGGATGAGTAGATAGCGGATTAATACAAAAGCCAGAATGGTCAGTTTGGCGGACAACCTAATAGGCAGAAGCACCCGAAAAAATATAATTGTACCTGAATACATTTTTCAAACTTTAGCTCAAAATTGCACGGTATTCCCAGGTGGTGTATCAACATTGGGCAGTCGCGATCATGCGGACACTGAAACATCACAGAAACGAGAACACATTTCTCAAAGGCGAAATATGCAAGGCTGCGCCAATAAGGGTCACTATGCTCAGAGGAGTAGTAAAGATAAAATGACGGACCAGTAAAGAGAAAGAGGTCCGAAAAATTGGTTTTATACATCTTCAATGTACTCTTTGCAAGTCTTCGACTTGCTAAGTTTTAAATATGCTTACTCTTTTACAGACAAAATGTTATCACACAGACATATAAAAATTGTATATTCAGCCATCTTTCGGTTGATCGCCAAAAGCAGACTATTTTCACTACATTTCACTGCGATGACCACTACTAACTAAATAAATACAACAAAGAAAAACCTTAACAAGAAAATCATGTGCGAATAAAATAAATAGGCTCAGAAGAGAGTTAACTTGCTGGTGTAACTCTAATGTACATACCGGTGCAAAAACGTGCCCCACCAGGCCAGGATCTAAGTCTCCAACCAACTTCTTTGCTTGTGGAGAGGCTGTTTCTGGGTTTTTTCCAAGTTCAGATAACCACAGAACAAACTCCCTCGCTTCGCTCACCAGGCGAAAACCAGCGTCCGTACCCAGTTCTACAATTACCTGAGAAAAGAGAAAGAAAAACATGTCACTATGAGAAATGTGCATGAGATTGAAGCAAAACGCATGGGAACAGAACCAGTCACTTTTATCCTTCCGCCTGCCAATAAAAACCCCGAGCGCTCTACTTTTCTTTGATTTCACTCGGGGTTTTTCAGACACCTTCGCGGAACTGTTTAGATCAGTGTTTAGATAAGCAATTTGAGAGAAAGAACGGGGAGTGGGAGTTTTCGTCTGGACCCAGCAAATTAAAAAAAATGTTATCAGCCTCGTAGACAAGCCATGTGAACATTCGAACATGATTCTGTCACAACCTGCTACATGATGGGGTTAAACCTAGCATGGAATATATTTGACTCGTACATGCAACGACCGTAAAAAAAAATCAAAAAAATCGAAGACCAGTGGTGACCTTGACTTCAAGGCCACAAAAATACCAATCGCCCGAGGTGCCAGGCACATGACTACATACACCCAGTATTCGCATTGGTCGGTCACTCGCAGACTCTGGGTAGAAATGTGCTCACAAAGTGCATACGAGTCAAAGGCACATAGGAAAGGCTCAAATTCAACAACGACTCGTCAGTTCCAGAAGTCCTCCACATGAAGACCAACAGCAAGTTGCATTAAAATCAATCGTCCGCAAATTTTATATCCCAGCTTAGGAAGCAATCGTGATTACAAATAAAGTGTAATGGCAGTGTTAAGGTGAGAAAAGTCCATCGCTGACCTTGAATGATCTACCAAGATCTAAGCTTTGGAAGAATGGTGTTCTGAATTGTAACTGAGGCAAATATAACATCAGAACTTGCTTGCATATTAAATTGATACCCACCACAGATGTTCGACATGTACTCAGTACTCCGCAGATATCATCGGCACACTTTGATATTGTAATCTGGGGCATGTATTTGTTTAAAAAAAAAGTCAGACGTAGTTTTCAGTGTCTGACGAAACAAAGCTGAGAAATTCTTCGCAAAAGGAATTAATATACATTAAAGCACAGTATCATACTCACCAAATATTTTTCTGTTTTTCTCCACAGCGAAAGAATTGTTTTTAATCTCTCATCGCGCGATTCCAGTTCAAACAGACTGAAGCCACTCACAACAAGATCATATGTGTGCTACAAGAGATCATAAAACATCACTACTATGCGATATTTTAAAGACAAAGGAAAAAATGAAATATCTATAAATATCACGTACTTAACATTTTACTTCCTAAAGTGACGCTTACGCGATAGAATACTATGACAAAAATAATCTCAATATTTCAGGTTGTCTTTTTTTTCCACCTCCCAAATCCCAATAAATACGTGAACATTTTATTTACTGATGATTCACAGAAAAATTACCTTGAGGAGTTCCGCCCCTACCCCCCCCCCCCCTCCCCGTACTCCACTTCTGCCAAGCTTTTTAACAATGGTAAAAAGGTATAAATATTTGATCGATTTGAAAACTAATACAACGATGCACATCTGCAATGCACATTTATTCACTGTGTATATTTCAGGTGGTTAGACCTCAAAATGTCCAAGAGCGTGCCCACATAAACTCTTAAGTTTTCAATGTTGAATACATAGAACAAAATGCCATGTCTTTAATTTCTGGTTCACTTCAATAATACCACAACGATGCACATTTGCATTATACGCATTTTAACTGTAAAGTTCTAGAAGGCCAGGTCTCGCAGTGTTTGAGAACTTGCCCGGATAAACGTTACGTTGCAATGCAAAATGTATGTATTTTTGACAAACTGTTATTTCGCAGATTTTTTGGCTGATTTGATAAATGTAAACGATGAACATCTACAATATCATTATTTTCACTGTGAACAGTTGCAAAAGCCCGGGCTTTAGACTTCCCAAGAACTGGCTCAGACAAACTCCTAAGTCTCAACGCAAAATGTACAATTTTTATAGAACCAGTATTTCCTCAATTGTTGGCCGATTTTAAAACGTAATATCACGCTGCACATCTACAATATATGTATTTTCAATGTATAAAATTTCAGAACCGCACGCCAAATAGCTTCCTAGATATAACCTCCACAAAACTACAGTCTTATTGTTAACTGACGGAGGGAATCACGATAGCAATGGCCTTCAGTCAAATTCTAAAAACGCCTGGCAGACATATTTGATTGTGGACAAACAATATAATGGAAATCTTAGGTGCACAACAGCAACATGCAAAACAGTGACAGACCATGTGTACAGCTGCAGTTAAACAGTCGGAACCCGGAAAGTAATTGTACATACCGCGTGTGATGCTAGCAGAGACTGTCTCATGCGAACACCCTGGAAACGAATTTTCTTTTGTTCTTCTCCATCTGGAAACACACTAGAACGTGCAGTTAGGTCATAGCTACTACTTTCAAACAATGTTGATCAATGCAAAAGAAACATAGCATTTAAATCATACCACTGGAATATTTAAATTTTTTTTTTTGATAATACCAAGTTTGCAGATTTCGGCACTTGTCACATTCGGCACGAAACAATCTCGGCACCTTTTAGACAATTCGGCACCATTTATGTTCACAAACTCGGCACCACAATTTACAAATTCGACACCATTTTTTCAAACTCGGTACCAAAAATTCAAAAGAAAATTTAAGCAAATATTTTATTTAGGTCAAATTTTATAAAGCAACAATGAACTTTTTACCAAACATTAAATATGAAATATTGCTACACACCATTTTTCATAATTATTTGTGCATATATATATATATATATATATATATATATATATATATATATATAAACATTTAAATGTCTATGAACATTTTAATTTTTGTTCATACTGATGACCGAGTGCTTTTGACACCCTTAATGTTTGATAATTATCTTTATTTTCTATGTACTCTGTGATTTTAAGATGAAAGATGCTTTGTTCATAACGACCGCAGAGTGCTTTTGACACTTTTCATGTTTTAATGATAATCTTTATTTACTCAGTGATGTTGAGACGACAGGTTGCTCTGCTTTTCAATGGTGCTCAGGTACCTCTGACTGAGGTAAAGTGAATAATTGTCGTGAACATTTAAGTACAATTAAAGTATTAAAATGACGAGTACAATCATTTGCAATGCGGTCATCAAGAGCAGCAAAGCTTGTTCATCAACTATCCTTGAAGTGCATTTGTGGTGTGTGGAATAATTCACTGACATTGGCGTGATAAATTTTAAGTATGTGAACTGTGTGTGCAAATTAATTAGTTGTACGTTTTGTTAAATTGTTTAAATTATGATTTAGAACTCTGGGTATAGTAGCACTTGATAATTGTGAGATATAAACTGCTAATCTGCTTTTAATAAATGTGGCATTGGTTGTAGTTGAACTTTTTACTACTTTATTACTTCGCTACATCAATAAAAGTTCATTGTTACAAAAAAAGTGACCCAAACTGAAATACCTTGCCTGAATTTTCTTTCAAATTTTTAGTACCGAGTTTGAAAAAATGGTGCCGAATTTGTGAAGCGTGGTGCCGAAATTGTAAGAAATTGGTGCCGAGTTTGTAAAGCATGGTGCCGAATTTGCTGGTGCCGAGCCTGCTTGGTGAAGAAATGTCCAAAGACCCTTAACATCAATAAACCACAGTGGCATGTTTATATTATGTTAATAACCGGGAAAGACCAATGCTCATTGGCTCTGGAATGTGAGTCACAGCACACCTGCTTAAATATGGTGTCTGTGCAAAAGTATCTGCATTGCATCAACATTCTTTCCAAAAACATATACATTAGAGCGTAATTAATTGTATTTCCACCTCCACCCCTATACATCTTTCGCACTCATATATTTGTTTTGTGTTAAATTTATCGTATGGCGTATTTGCCATCACCTTAGTGTTGATAATAAGTAATTTTGTATACTAAATTGATACTGCAAATTATTACATTGCAATCTAGACTGACCAGAGTATATGTATGTGAGAATAAAATCGTCAACCTCTAGGTTTGAGAAAACCGCAGTTAATTTTATCCAGTCGTTAAGAGGGAGACAGCGAAAAATGGATCATTATAAAACGATAAGCGGCAATAATCGTTGCCTAAATGCTACTATTGTAATATTATTCCATAAACTTTAATTATGAACTAACTAACCAATTCTGTTTCTGACCTACAGTAAAACAGCTTTGTAGTTAACTCAAGAGCCGGGTTAAATGTTCATTATTTTGATCTGTTCTATAAAGAGATAATTCATTATGACAGTTCGAAATTAAAAAAAAAAAAAAAAAAAAAAAAAAAAAACAACACCGTTTACTAATTTCAAGTGTTCACTAATTACAGGTGGATATAAATGCGAGGGTTAAATGCATTAATTGTTTGTGGCAAGTACAAACAAGCCAGACAAATTATTTAAAATATTGCAGAACTTATTTTAAAAGAGGTGTCAATCACCTTGCATGAGTAATCGGGCCAAAGTGTTCATATCTGCGGACGCGTCCACCATGATGTGTTCGTAGATTCTCTTCTTCCATATACTATTGGCTGCCCTGTTGAAACAAAATCACTCCAGCATTGTTTTTACAATAGTGGCAATATCCTCAACTAAAAAAACTGTCATATATTGAAAGGCCGGACCACTAAGACCAGGAACTTCTACACATTGTATCTTCTTTTTTCTCTTATCTACTGTTCACAGACAGGGTAAGCTCACTGATGAATTTAAATCTATGTAATACGATCGAAAGCTATACCATACTGATGATCCAACGCCGGATCCAAAATCCAGCATCGTTCGAGGCTTGAAATCTTCGTCTCGTTGCACTATCTGAAAAAGAAAACTTCTACAAACAATTAAACAGTCATACTGGTTTAATCTGATGTGGTCATTTATTCGTCAACTAACTTAAAGTTACATGTTTGAAGTTTGTGCTTAGGTCTGCTTTCCCTGAAGAATTGCATTACGATTTAAATGTTAGATGGACGAAAATATTAAAACGATTTATCTATGTGTAATGTAATCCAGACAATCACTGTTGACCACATGTTTCCTATTTGTATCGGGGTAAACAGGCGACTTAAAAAAGACCACTACACCTCCTTTTCCTTTGTAAAAAGGCTGACCTATATAAAATGGGTGACCAACTACCCAAAGCCTTTCTTTAATGGTAAAAAAAAAATGCACAGGACAATTGCGTTAACTGGTTCAGGCTTCTCAGGAAACTGGAGAGATGAAGGTGAGCGAAGCCCATCATGACCTGTCACGTACCTCTTGGAAAACCCGATACATGGTAGCATAATCAGACTCTATCCGGCCTGTCATATACAGCACACTGCTGAAGGCTTCGTACCTGGAAGGACGGTGAGGCACAGTGAACTCAAGATTAATAAACTCTCAACTGTCTTGCTAACTGAACTGAGGGGTTCACAGATTAACACGCTGACAGCAATTAGAAAGAATATGGTTTTGCCAAATTTTACAGAACAACATACGATATTCTGAAAAAGTAAAATCAACTGAAGCCAGGTTTTAACAAAACTGTGTGAAAACATATTCAAATGCAGTCTATTATTATTTTTTCTATTCCCGCTCCCAGGGTTGCCATGCAATTTCAAAATTATTTTTCCTGATTTTTTTTCTGGTCATCGAATGAACATGGACGTCTGGAATGTGAACAAAGGCACTCAAAGTGCTCAGAATTTTGACACAGTCATCATGGGGAATGCAAATCTAGTGAAATAAATCAGATTAGAATACAAACATAAATCGACAGAAATGTGAAAACTTGGAATAAATGTCACATTTCGATATTAAAATTTCCTGACTTTTTTCTGACTCTAGGAGATTTTTTCTCGATATTTCATTTCCTGACTTGCAATGGTTAAAAATTGGTGTCCTAACTTTTTCCTGACCGTGGCAACCCTGCTCGCCCTCCCCCCCCCCCCCCCTCTTACTCCATGGGTCGCCATTTGTACACCACGTATTTGACGCGCTTCACCACCGCTCGGTTTACGTCTTCCATGAGCTTGTCTTGCTCTAATTCATCCAACTCTTCCAGGTTAATATTTTCTGCGTGAACAGAATAGGACAACACTGCTCATAACAGTCTTATTTACCCTTTTTAAATACATGAATTTCAGCTTTTTATTGCTCCTGCGTGATGTTTTATACACTGCCTATTTATACCGGGGGCAGGAACAATGTTTATTGTTCTTAAAGGGGTTCGTGAAAATGATATTGTTTTCAACACCAGGCAGTGTTCTTGCTATATCAATACAGCATGTGGACTACAAAACTATTGCCCTTTAGGCCGTACAATTCATGACAAAAAATACTCTAAACTAGAAATACATGTTATCATTCTATTACCGGTACATGCTTTATCGCAATATTACTAAAGAAGCTGTTGTATAGTCACTGGGACAAGCAAATACATAGATGTATAAACCTGCTTCTAAGTACTCGTTTTCGTAGTGTTTCGCGAGTTCTTTCAAGCCTGAAGGCTCAGCCGGATAATGGCGGCTCCACAGGTACTGGGTCAGATCAGTTGATTTCTGCTTTAGCTGTGAAATGGGGTACTCTGTCGAAGTACACAATGTCGTACTAAGTACAAGTGCACAGCAATCTGTTCGCTTTTAGTATCAAGGTTCAAGAAAGACTGCATGTTCATGCTATGATGCACCATATTGTTTTTGGAAATGATGCACCACAAATGCCTTGTCGTATCGAAACATACGGTAAAGGTTTCAAAGTATATATTGCATAAATACGCATCATATTACATTGTGAAACAGATCAGGAAAAAAGAAGAAATGCAAAGTATTTATTGCACAAATACGCATCATATTACATTGTGAAATAGATCAGGGAAAAAGAAGAAATGCAAACAACAATACAATAAACAAGCGCACTTTGTAGTTTTATTTTTTATGGCACATATTATCTGGCGGAGTCGTACCCCATTACGGTACACGAGCAAAAATTTTGGCGCGCCGTATGAAAAAATCGATGTGCCATGGTGCACACTAGAATTATACCTGTAAAATTCAAACATACGGTACTCCAGTATAATACTTACTTTCAAGTATGTATGATATAGCAGCCAGTAAAGAAGTGGGAAGTGCGACATTTTGCGCACTGCATCCCTTGGACAATGCTCCGGGGTGGCGGTTGAGAGCCCGTGGGTCGTTAGCATAGCGCTTAAGACTCGGATCCAGGGTCAAAGAACGGTTCAAGATCCAACCCTTTTAAAAGAAAACAGTTACCTAGTGAATACAGCAGAATTCCTCGTCTATGTTCGGTCGCAAGATACTGAACGGGTCGTTCCTACTGAAAAATATTGTTCATTAAAGAACATGCGACCTTTTAAAACTAGAACGGCAAAATCGGTGTACCAAGATATGTTGTTGATCATTGCTTTCTTTTGTGATAAAAAGGTTTTTTCTGTGGCTGTCAATATAAGTTGTATACATGTATACCAATTCGCAATTTTGTCCGCAATATCGAACCAAAAGGCATAACAATACAAGGCCACCGATTATTAAGATCACCACATTATCTTTTCTTTGCCGTTCTGCTGGGTAGTTTTCAGCAGGCAAACAATGCTGATACAGTAGAACCTCGTTAATTCGTACTTGTCGGGACAAAACCAAAAAGTACGAATTAACCGGGGGTACGAATTAACCCGGGTCAAACTTTCCGACTTACAAAAACTAAACATGTACTACACAAGGTTCATTAATTTTTTGTCTTCTCTGACCAGTGAAATAATTCATATACACAAAAACGTTTATTCTCTATTTTTTTACCAAATCAAGACTAAGGCAAGCTTCCTCATCACATAATGACTGAAATCTTATGTTATTGCTTTTATCGAAAATTATCAAACCATCCAATGGATGCATTAAAATCACCAATCCCCAAAATACTGCGTCATGACTTTTACCTAAATGTCGATACCCTAAAACAAGGAGGTTATATGATGCATGTATGCTGCTCCCCCTAAAAACAACAGCAAACTGAGCACGTCCAGGTTCTTTATACAATACAGCTTGCATTTGGTGGGATACTGGGTGTCCGGAATAATGAGGTGTCCGGTTTATTGAGGTTTCTTTATTATGAAAATGAATGAAACATCTCTAAAGTCTGAGGTTGACTCAATTACAAACTCCATGCTGTCAGTAAAAATATAGAAACTGGCTCCAAAAAGTGGTTCGCTTCTGGGGTTCGGCGTACTGCTTCAATTTCTAGCTATATAATGATATACAAGCGAACTGTGGCGATTTTGTGCGAGAATCAAGTCTAGAATCAATACGGAAATGACCACAAATCTCCCGCAATAACTGACACCTATTTATATACAAGGAGGGTGGTTTATCACGTGAAATGTGACAACAAATTTAGTAGTTATGCACCAAACACTTGAATTGATATTTCAAAAAGTATTGAAGGAATTAAAAGAAGCAAACAAAACAACCTATTACAGGAATGTGCTTAGGCCCCGGGGCAATCACGTACCAACTGGCTAAAATGCGTGCCCATGACTTTTCAAAGCAACCCTAAACGCACAGTGCTAATTTTTAAATAACATCCCCTTTTAACCAAACGCGAAGTGAAACTCCGAAATATCCCCGTTTTGGGGGGAAAATATGGAGTACTGAATAATAATTACTCCCATTTTTAATGAAATTGGCACTCCTCGCGGACCACGCCTAGTCTCCAAATTACCCCCCTTTCTCAGCGTTTTTGGAAATGTATGGCAACAGATTTCATACCAAGTGCCCCCTTCCCCCACGGGGGACTTAGGATTATAAGCGGATTCCTACTTAACAATCTGCCCATATCATGGCGTTTCGATCGAATTAGGTTGGGATAAAGGTATAAATAAATGATTGAAAAAAAAATTGCAAAAATCACCAAAATTCACTTTTACCAGAAACACAAGTGGGCTATAAAAGGGGCAGAATTGTACGCCAGCTCAATTCGTACTTTTCGGCCTTTCCGATGGAGGCGTCGTTTATCACTGAGCTCCGAATGAGTGCATGAGGGCGTTTAGTGCATCTAACGGGTAGTTACGTGCAAGCGCGGCTATAACTGAAGTCGTTTGCATGTGCGACACACTAATCAGGATAAAAATTATTAATGAGATAACAGATAACAAGTAAGTATTTGTGAAACACACGCAGGCCCCAACCGCCCCCCGAAATTCATAGGGGTATAAAGCGATGACGGACAGACGGACGGACGCCAGGAAGGACGGACGGACGGACACCCCAAACCTATAGGCCCCAATCCGAAGGGTTGGGGCCTAAATATCGCTTAAATTCCTGGTATATGGACAATAAAATACGAAAACATACAAATTGTGAGTCTAAGGTAAGCAATACACAGATTTGGAAAATACAAGTAAGTATTTTGTGAAACACAAGCAGGCCCCAACCGCCCCCCAAATTCACAGGGGTATAAAGCGATGACGGACAGACGGACGGACACCCCAAACCTATAGGCCCCAATCCGAAGGGTTGGGGCCTAAAAATGTCGGTCTGTGCGTGAACCAATCACCAACAGGGACACAAAGGTGTAGTAGAACCAATGTGACGAGGGTTCGAGCGTGAACTAATCAGCAAAAGCGACACAAACGACGTCGCAGAACCAAAATGCCTATCTGCGTAAAATTTCTCATTCCACCATCCAGGCCTGGGTGTTGTTATAAAACAGACGACCTCTGAGGACATCTACAAGGAAGAGAGAGTAGGGCACCTCCAGGAAGAAAGAGTAATTGGGACAAAATTATGGGTTTTTAATGATTTAGAGAAATATTCCTCAAATTACACGAAACAAATATATAGCACTGATAGAAGGGTCAAACCAAACAGCAGCTTCCTAAAGTACGAACAATAAATACACAAAAGTATAAATTGTGTTTCTAAGGTAAACAATACACAAGTTTGGGAAATAAAATATCGACCTGAACATTAACCAATCACTAAGAGCGTTACAAACGATGTCGCAGAACCAAGGTTGCGACGTCAACAAAGAACAGTTGATCAATCTTAGTCCCAGCGGACCCTTTCTATCTTAATAGGACAGAAGGGGTCACAGTTCTTGCAACAGAAATGGCCATTGACCTCAATTTTCGAAGCTCTGGATCTTTCGGCGCACGTTTAAGGACACCGAGGCTCGAACTGGCAGGCTTTTTCTTTAAACGCACACTGAGAAGTACCCTCGCGTATTAATTTCTACCTCAGCGAAACTCCCAAACTGGTTTTGCAACTGTGGATTTACTGTTGTTGTGGGTGATAGTGAAGGATTCGATATCCTGATCTCAAGAAAAAAAAAATGTTTCTCAGTAAAACAAATAAGTATTTGTGAAACACAAGCAGGCCCCAACCGCCCCCCAAATTCACAGGGGTATAAAGCGAGGACGGACAGACGGACGGACGGACACCCCAAACCTATAGCCCCCATCCGAAGGGTTGGGGCCTAAAAATTGTTACCTGACCATAAAACTTGTGCGCCATAATTTACAACTGGGCCATTTATGTGATGCACCCTTTCTAAAATAACACAGTTGGCCCCAGTCGTGCGCCGAGATTTGAAAATTGACATCAATGGCATTTCCTATTATAGGAACTATGACTCTTGCTGTCATAGGAAGACCGCAAGAGTCATCCAGGACTAATCAATCTGGCTAATCTAATTAACTTTTCTCTAGAACAAATAATACTTTTAATTTTATGTTACACGATCATGCGAAACACTTTCTGAAATATGTGGTTCTAAGGATATCCACTTGTAAAATGAGGGAAGAGGGTGTCAGCCTATCTGCGTCAAAGGTCTCATTCTACCATCCGTCCCATTCTACGAGTATGGTCTGGGCCTTGTATCTGTTACGTATAAACACACAGCATATGGATATTTTAAATAGTTTCTATTTTTTATGAATAGTATTTCTGCGAAATCCCTAGCTCGTCCGCGGAGTAACAAGACGTTATTCACAACAGATCAAACCGCTGTAGAGGTTGACTGACAGATAACAGCGACGATTTTAGTCCCAGCGGACCCTTTCTATCTTCCTAGGACAGAAGGGGTCACAGTTCCTGCAATAGAAATGACCATTGATCTCAATTTTCGAGGCTCTGGATCTTTCGGCGCACGTTCAAGGACACCGAGGCTCGAACTGGCAGGCTTTCTCTTTAAAAGCACACTGAGAAGTACCCTTGCGCATTATTTTCGACCTCAGCGAAACTCCCAATCTAGAGTAAAGCGTGGTTTTGCAACTGTTGATTCACTGTTGTTGTGGGCGATAATGAGGGATTCGATATCCTGATCTCAAGAAAACATATATTTTTCTCAGTAAAAAATTGCTATCTGACCATAAAACTTGTGCGCCATAATTTATAATTGGGCCATTTATGTGATGCACCCTTTCTGAAATAACGCCGTTGGCCCCAGTCGTGCGCCAAGATTTGAAAATTGACATCAATGACATTTCCTGTTTTAGGAACTATGACTCTAGCTGTCATAGGAAGACTGCAAGAGTCATCTAGGACTGCGACGATTTGTGCCTTATGCGAGCGATAATTAGTGGAAATGATTCTTTAATTACGACTATCCATAAAAAATGATAGTATATAAAATCCTTTGCCAGCAACTTATGAGATATTCTGTGCCTCTCACATCATGACTGCATTTCCTGGAATTTGTGCAAAACTGTCTAATATACTTTAGGCATGTTTTACGGGCACTCATGGAGGCTGCCATGTTAGGTTGGGCTATTTACCGAAAAATTTCCTCAGCACTCACTGAAAGAAAAAATGCAGTTTTTGTAGCTGTTCAACCTGATGAGGCTTTACACCGGCGTGTGTCCACTTTGACCATAAGTTAAAAGCCGCCCTACCGTGCATTAGGTATTCAATCCTCGGTCCGTTTATATGCAGAGCCCGTTACCCAATGCTTAACTTTTCACGCCAAGGTGTTACACCTTTCGCATCCACACTAGCCATTGAACCAAAATTCGTTGTGGAATTACGTTACTTCAGTTTATGCCTCATCATACAAACAGAATTAAATGGATGTTGTTTTTTTTTTTTTTTAGGGAATTTTATTGTGCACAGCCATATTCGAGTATGCGCTGCGTGGGCATAAACTATAAGGAGAACTTACAATACAATATATATATGCATCTTTCACAAACGCGACGTTTTCTAACAATAACTTTGCTTATCAAAAATCACGATTATGACGGAAACAAACAAACATAACAACTTATAAATGAGTCATGACCATCTATCAATATATCAAATCCGCTTCTAAGTTTGAAAACACTTCTCCAAAATAGGTCAATTTTAATTTTAATTTATCTTCAGGTAATGTTTGCATGTCTGCGTAATATCGTAATTTTGCGTTTCTAATAAACACGTTCTCGTGAAAATTTTCCTCATTGACTCTAAACTGATATATATGGTATTTTATTAACAAAGAGAGGTTATCCTCTGTAATATTATCTTTTCCAAGTAAAAAATCCCATTTCTCAAAATTAAAAGAATTTAGCTTCAATATGCTTAAGCATCTTCTTATAATTTCTCTGGCTTTTTGACAGTCCCAAAAGAAGTGTATTATCGTATCCGGGGTGTTACAGTACTTACATGCATCGGATTCTAAAATTTTCCAGTCCATTTTCTTCTTGTTAGTTGGTATTATATTATGAATGAGTTTCAATTGCAGGGCCAAAAGATAGGTTTCTTTAGTACATTTTCTGCAAAGTAGCAAGCTACGTAGAATCCGTGATTCTTCTAGCATACCTGCATTCGCCCAGAACACAATACTCACCGGAGGCTCTACAATTTTATTTATCAAGACCATGTAGTAATCTTTACACTTAGCTTTCTTTATGTTGATTAACGAGTCACGTATCTTAAAAATTGGGTCAGAGCAATCCACTTCATAATTATCTGTAATGTATCTATTGTTTTCTCTGTGTTTTAACCATTTGCCGATAGATATTTTAAGACCATTGTACAGTAAAAAATTGACACGCAAGTCATATCTAGCTTGGAGCTCTGTCAACGAAAACACTTTTTTATCTTTACTTAATAGGTCCTTAATATACAGTATGCCTTTTTCGTGCCAGTGCTTCCAGTAGAGTGACCTGCCGTCAATTGTTATTTCTTTATTGTTCCATAATACACCACTGTATTGGTCTTGGTTATGCAATTCACTAAAATAGAGTAACATCTCTTTATAAAAGGAAGATATTTGAAAACTTCCAGCGTCGAAATTCGAGTGCAAAATAAGGGGCAATCCCCCGTATTCGTCAAATTCACTATGTATTATGGCATTGCTAATGTTTTTAACCCACAGTCTAGACAACCATGCCAACCTTAACGATTTTTGCATAACAATTAAATCTGGTGATCGAATACCCCCTGCATCAAAGTCCCCGGCCAAGGATTTATGCTTGATCTTACTGGGTTTATTGGACCAAATGAAAGCATTTATCAACGACTGGGCCCGGGCCAGATCTGCGCGTGCACAAGAGACGTTACTCAAGCTGTATATTAAATTTGACATTCCCATAGTTTTAGATATGTTAACTTTCCCCAGCAGTGAAAGACCCCTCTGACTCCATAAATTCAAACGTGTTGCAAGTTTTGTTATCTTATCCAAAATGTTTACTTTGTTACACTTTTCCGTTGCATGACCTACTTCGATACCCAGCATATTGAAGCTACCCGAAGCAACCTTTAAATTAAAAACAGGCTCCGGTTTTGTTCGCCATGGCCCTATATATACCAGCAGAGATTTTTCTATGTTAACTTTCAAACCGGAATATCTCGAGAAACGCCTCGTAAGCTCTAACACATAACCGAGAGAGCACACGTCTTTTAATAAACACGTTGCGTCATCTGCAAAAAGAGAGATCTTATACTCTGAATTCGCGAGTTTTAGGCCTGTGATGTTCTCTTCACTTCTAACTGATTTGGCCAGAGGCTCAACACATAAAATAAACAGCGTTGTCGACAATGGACACCCTTGTCTAACACCACGTTGTACTTCGAACCAGCCACACGAATAACCATTGTTTATAACAGTGCTAGATATATTATCATAACATGTAGCTACCCATCTCCGAAACGAAACACCAAAATTAAAATATTCCAAAACTTTATGCATGTATTTCCACTCGATACTATCGAATGCTTTTTCGAAATCCAAAAGCAAAAGTAGACCTGTCTGTTGTTTCTTGTTTACTTTATTAATGACATCCTGGATTAGCCTAATGTTTTCTCCTATGTAGCGTCCCTTAACAAAACCACTTTGATTCTCGTGGATCAGTTTTGGCAAAATATTTTCTGTTCTTATTGCTAAGGTTTTAGTGAGGATTTTGTAGTCAACATTTGTGAGGGATACTGGCCTCCAGTTTTTTATTAACCTCTGGATTTTACCACGTTTTTGCAGAAGGGTTATAATACCTCGCCTTTGGGACTGCGAAAGCTCACCTTGTTCAGCAGCATAATTAAACGTCTGTATTAACATGCCCCCTAATTGCGGCCAAAAGGCTTTATAAAAATCCGGACTCAAGCCATCACAACCAGGGCTTTTACCGTTCGACATGCGATCCAAAGCCTTTTTACATTCGGCTACAGACACAGGACCTTCACAAAATATTCTATCTTCTTCTGAAAGCTTTTTTATGCCTCGAGAACTAAAAACTTTATCGAGATCCGTGTTGTTTATATCAGGGTGTGTGGTTTGATATAGTGTACAATAAAATCGCTCTAGCTCACGGAGGATAAGAATGGGATTTGATATGATGTCATTATTAACTTTTAATCGATCTACTGTTTTCTTATCATAAACTTCTTTTTCCTTATTATAAAAGTATTTGTTACTTTTTTTCATTTTTTTATATATATTCAACTCTTGATCGGACACGGGTTCCTTGTTCTTTGTAGGTATTAATATCCGAAAGTATGCTTTTACAATTTAGGTATTCAGCTTCTTCGTCTGGACTTAATTCTGTTTGGCAAAGTTTCGAATAAAGCTTGTCACATTTCAATAGCAAATCTTGTTCTAACAGACGCTTTTCCTTAGCAATTTTCTTCGAGATTTCCATTGATATCGTTAAAATCTCGAATTTAATAAGGTCCCAGAATACTCGCTTATCGTTTGAAATTAAAAATTCTTTTCTATTTTTCTCAATGAGGCTTATAATAGCTTGTCTATAGTCTTGATTAAATAAAAGACTATTATTAAGCTTCCAAAATCCTGGACCTCTACCGTACTTAACCTTTTCATCTAATTCTAGATAGATTAGTTTATGATCAGTGTTTATGCTCTCAAGAATTTTTGACTGCTTATGGTTTGCCAACAATTTTTTACTAATTAAAAAGAAATCGAGCCTGCACATGACTCTTGGTGTATTTCTGGACCATGTGTACATCAGCAGATCCGGATGCTTCTCCTTCCAAATGTCGACTAAATTGTGGGTTTTTATCAATTCCTTTAAAGTGCGAGCCGATATTTGGCTAACTGTTGCCCCAAACTTTTTATCTTTCGGCTCCAATGTTACATTAAAATCCCCTGCCATGATTACATTCCCCAATGATACCCGAGTCATCAGATTTGCTGAAAGTTGTTCAAAAAATGTAACCCTCTCACAATCCGAGTTGGGAGCATAGATATTAACACAGGAATAATATATGTTATTAATTTCTACTTCATTAACGTCAAGCCGCCCTTCTTTATCAGCCCAGTGATTGCGTACCTTTAAACCCTTCTTTAACAAAGTCATTGTTCCTCTTGCCTTAGAGGTATAGTGGCTAAAAGGTACATTGCCCTCCCATTCTTTTTTCCATTTTTCTTCAATATCCGGAGAACTGTGACTTTCTTGAATGAAGAGAACATCAAATTCCTTGCGCTTTAGAAAAAAGAAAATCTCCCTACGCTTTTTTGCATCACGCAGCCCTCTCACATTTAAGCTATAGTACTTAACCATTTTTTATAATATTTCTAAGGTTACATAACCCACTATGCATATTAATAGATATTTTCGTTTCTAAAATTACGCTTGTCGACTTAATATGACTGTGCTGTTTGAGACCAAAAATTATTACAACATAAACATTGACACAAAACCTATGTACAGTAGATAAAGCATAAGCAGAAATGTATGAATCGAGATATGAATCACCAAACATAATATGGTTTGGTTAGCGTAAAAAGGTTTTGAGCATTCTATATAATTTAATGTAAATGCCATTGCTGAGGCTGCAAAACTTCTATATTAGAGCATTAGAGTATTTTATTGTTATCTTGATTAATTTAGGTTTTGGGTCAATTCGTGGAAAAGCTTAAACAGCATACACCTTTGTAGTAAACGGTAACGCATTCCACTGTAAAACGGGATAAAGAGAATTCTATGTTAAGACCCATTTGAGGTAACTGCATGTTGGGTTTTCCTATTTAAATACGTAACCTTTTTCTTGCAAAAGAGGGGTTTATCGAAAACCCAAACAACACCTATTTAAATAGGCTGAATGTATGCACCTCCCACATGCTCGCTAGTGAATACCATCTAGAAGGCTTTAGAAAACATGTGAGAAAGGTCGATGGAATTTTGGTCCTTGTAACCGTTCACAAATGCCGCGGAAAGTAAACCAGGATACCAGGAGATGGAAAATAACCCACCTGAAATATCCCGCTCACAGAATGCGGCAGAGGTGATCGGCAGGAGTTAAAAGAACAAAACGCCCTCCCTTTTCTCAACCCAAATTGGTCTCAAAGACGTGAGTTTGTTTTCGCCTTCCTGCATATTTTATCATGCAAGGTGATCAACGTCAAGAATCAATATATATATTCAAGTTAGTGTATGACATAAATTAAAATATTGCTTTCCATAGTACATCAAACTTTACATACATCCTACCATTCGTCCATCATAACCCTCACGTGCCTTATTTAATCAATCAATCACCTGGTGTCACATACACACCTTGTTGTTTACCCACTACGATGGCATTCAAAGTTATGCGTAGTATCAAATTATGAACTGAACGAGGGGTGTTACCAAAATCTCTGAGGGACCAAACCAACTCTAAATAAATAAACTAAAGCGCTCAAGGAGCACACGCTTTGGCTTAAGGTTAAAGTGTTACATACATAATAGCAGAAATAATTATAATTGAGCCCGGCATCAAATCAAACACTCGTTACATTTGATAGCTGCGTTCGTACCTTTTCTAAAATGATACCCAGATGATTTTTCCCGTGGAATTGCAAATGGTCTAATTGAGGGTCGTCCATCCGTTTGCCAGTTGAAAAAAAACTGTCGTAAGGATTGCATTCTAATAGGCGTCTTGGAGAAGTTGCAATCAGCTCTTCTTTTAGATGGTCGTTCTGTGAAAACTTGGCGAGAATTGCCTTCTCCATGATAGTAAGGAGACTACTTTGCTCTGCGTTGTTCCTAGCCTGGAGTTTTCTTCCTAGTCGCTTCATTACCACTGGGTTTGATTCTCTCATGATAACCTGTGCTGTTATAAGGTCCCCGCTGTTTCTGGCCTTACAATATTGGTATGCTTGCTCAACACAACAAAATGTTTCCCCTCCGATAGTAAAATCGGCCTTATAGAAATTGCTTAACGGCGACAGGTATCCATAGAAGCGCACCTGAGTATCGGTTTTCACAGTGTGACCACTATCTACCAGACCGGCCTGATTTATATTGTCTACCGTGTATAGCCGTCCCTTAAATTTGAGCTTGTCCCGCACCATTTTGGCATATGGATCAAGACGTTTTGCGTTGGGAAGCGACTTTACGAGATAATCGCGCCTTTGTGTGACTGCTTGGGGCACATCCTGTCTTACAAAAATGCCTGAACCTTTGAGAATCTGGGAATTCTGTAAAACGCGGTTTTTTTCTGCCACTGACTTAAATCGTGCCACTATCCCCGCGGGCTTTGATGGATCGCTTTTAAATATGCGATGAGCGACGTCTATCGAGTTTGGCATGTTAATATGCATTTTTGTTCGGATTATCGCATCGAGGACATCCTTACAGTTCTCACCTTCTCTCTCCTGAACCCCTTCAAAAACAAGGTTTACCTTACGGGAATGGGTTTCCAAGCGCTCGATGTCTCCTTTTAGAATCCGATAAATATCGGCCGCGGAACGTCGCTGATCCTCACACTGCTGTTTAATGACCGCTAATTGATTAACAAGTTCCGCATTACTATTTCCTTGCTCGTCAGCAGGACTGCGGTCTTCCAGAACCTGTATCCTTTTCTCGAGGCTATTGTCAAGGCTCTGCATGGAATCCAGCCTTTTACTATTATCCACCGCTGATTGTTGTTAGGTGTCTAACACTGTTGCCAAAGCGTCGATTCTGTCGTTTATTTTGCACATTTCAGCAGACAGCTTATTGTCGATAATATCATTCAGCTTTTCAGTAAGCCCCAGTTCTACCTTTTTAGCAATGCTCAACAGATTTTTTTCTAATGTTTTCTCGACGTTTTTCGTTACTTTTGTTATAATATCGTCTAAACTATTTTCGAGTTTTTTCTCAAAATAAACTAACATATCACAGTCTTCCCATCCATCCTCTTTTACAGACTGAGTTGTATTTTCACTTCGTTTCCTTTTTGTCTGCCCCACACTCCTTTTAGTCTTTGGACTTTTTCCTTTTGCCTTTTTTCTTACTTGCAAAGATTGAAAGTCGGCTGTAGATTTCACTATAACATCACAAATATCGCTTTGATTATCCTTATCTAGTATGCAATATTCCTGATTTGTGCTTTGGTCATCTTGAGATGGTCCCTGTTCCCTGCTTATGTCCGCCATTATTCCAACTCTGTTATAGTCATAAAATCCACTCAAAACGTCATAAATTTTGCATTCATTTCATTGCTAAATATAAATTTTATATCCCACACAAAGCACTTATATATTCATATACACACTGGCCTCATTATTATATTAATAGCAACCTCTAACACTACATTATTTGAATATTTGCTCTCTACCTAAAAACACGTCTTCACATATTAAAATCGATCCAATCAAATTAAATGGATGTTAACCGCTGGTGTATTTATTTCATTGTTTGTACACTAATAATGAAAATTATGGCGTGTCTTTGTTTGGACAGTAACAGTATTGAAAATTTAAGCAAAATAACGCAGTTTAATTTGGCAGTTCAAATTTAAGAAGATGGGGTCAAATTTGCTTTCGAAGACGACATTAGTTCATCTAAGGCAGAATTTCTGAAGTTAGGAAACTTCGAAATGGCTTGGTTGCTTGTAAGTCCAGGGCAGGGCACCGATTTATATTGAGATTAGCAGTAGAATATTTTTGAAGTATTTAATTTTTTAATACTGATTTTTATGAGTAAAATATCGTTGTAGATGTAGAAGCCATCACTATGGGGTTTCTTATATGTTAAACATTGATTATTGCTATTCATAGCAAACAATTTGCGGGATAAACTGCAAAGAACAGGTACTACCTGTTACTATGTTACAATGGATCTCTAGAATCAGCGGATCTATAATTTTCAGCGAATCTACAGATTCGCTAATTGAATCTGCGGATCTGTAGAATCGCTGAAGTTGCAGCGGATCTTACAGATCCGCTGGTTATGGGCTAATAAAATTCTACAGATTCGCCGAAATTGTCATAAGAGGCAAAAATTGCCATTCATGTGATCTGCAATTAAATGAATAGTTTCTGAATGTAATGTCAGTTACCCAAATTAATTGCAATTCCCAATTACGCAATATTTTTGTGATGTAGAATTAAAGGTGGCATTTTTCACTGAACTATAAATTACAAAAAATGGATTACTCTTTTCAATTATCATCATCGCAGACGTCATTTATAACTGTGTGAGCTCATTGAAATCACAGGTATAATTATATTTCAGCGAATCTGCAGATCCGATGATTCTAGAGATCCGCTGTAATACTTACAATGCGTTGTCAAACAACCGATCAATCGGTGTCGGTGCAGTTTTTACCATACCCAACTTATTGTACCACATGATCCCAATTGATAGGGAGGTGGAGGGGTATGATTCGAGTGATGGCTTCTAGGTCTGCAAGATATATTTCTCATAAAAATTACTATTAAGAATTTAAATTACATAAGTTTTCATTTCGAAAATACTGCCATGTAGACTACGAAGCCATTACTATGGCAGACTCAAACCGGTGATGGAAATTGATTATTCAATGCATATGAAAGGCAGAAATGAAACAAACTGAATTCAATTTATCCTTTAATTCAGCAGGGTCTCACCGCGAACTGTCCATTCCAAACAAATAACAATTTAAATGGGGTTTCACCACAAAGCACGTATTATTCAAACAATATGAAGCTCTAACACACATACATACAGTCTGATACGAGTTAATGTCCTCCCACCTCTTTTTACATAAGAGAGATACACATAACTAACTGGTCAACTTCGGCATCACCACATGTGCCGACCCGCTGGAGTGGCGTGTTATATGATGGGCAAATCTGCATTGTATACAACCCCGACCATTGTAAAAACGCCAATGTGCCGAGCCGCCACAGTACCAGTCACGTGACGGACAAAGTTACATACTGTTGTTTTTGAGTCAAGTGCTGCCTCCACCACATAGTCTACTAAGCGGCCTTCTTGTAAGTTTTCTTTTCGCTAGACTGCTTGTGAATCCTGCATGAAGGTGTGCAATTATGAATCACTGATTCAGCAGCGGCAAACGAGCCAAGACCGGGCATATTATTCAACGCATCAGTTGTATATTCTTGCAAATAGAATTTAATAAACGTGTTGGCCGAGGCCCAACAGCCAACCCGTAATAACTCACACATTGACACACCATTAGCAATATGTAAGGAGTGCGCTACATGTCTGATCTGATGAGTTATAATTGACAATCGCTTTTGAATTACATCTTCAGGTACTTTAATTTTATCATCATATGCTAACAATATGGTTTTCGTGATATAATTAGATATAGACGCTTTATAAAGATCTACCTTGACGCTTAGCATGAAAGATATAAATAGACGACGCTGGAATGTGCTACGATAAGCACTTGAACGTTACTTTACCCGCGTAGTAGAGAAGCGAGGCATAACGACGCGGTGCCGACGCTGTCACGTGAGCTCAGACACGGCAAAGCTGGTATCACAATTTGCTTAAACGTACCTAAACCCTTGGTCGCAATGTGCGTCTTGCTAAAAAACGGTTATGGTTTTAGGGCCACCGTCTCCAATGAACCATTAACTAAACTAATAAAGTTTTGCCACTCGTGTACTTCCCTGCGTGTACTTCCCAACGCCAAGGCCACGAGAAAAGCACATTTCAAGAAAAGTAACTTGTTTGAAATAATAGAGTGATGGAAAAGTGGAGAACGTGAGATATTTCAATACCAGGGGCAAATCCCCAGGCACCACTGACCTGTCGAAGAGAGGATAATCCAGTTGAAAGGGCCTGAAGAAATTCAATAACACATCACAGGCAGACAAATCATAACCCGAGGAACGTATGTGACGCTTGAATGATAAAACCATTGCTCCGAGCATGGAAGAAGACCTGCTTAGTGAGTCGGGACACTTGGCCCTCGAGAAACGTAGAGAGGAGTTGACAGGCAACCAATACTGCCTTCTTTTCCAACACATTGATACGTATTGTGCGATCGTGAGCTGACCACTGCCTCTTCCAAGTATTTCCTTGGAAAAAGAAACCCGAATCGTTCCAAGACGCATCCTTCTGGACCTGTCTTGAGTGGGATGGAATAGAGAAATGCACACATTTTAGGAGATTGGCCTGACGCGACCGCCAGTCGAGATCCCTCACTGCTAGTAAGGAGAGCCGTATGATGTGGCGACCAACCACGACACATCGCCCCCAAAACCACAGGCTTAACTGGTGAAAATGACATCTGCCAACTCAACCGTCCTGTCTGTCGCAACTAACAAACGAAAAAGTGACTCCAACAGCGATACCCGACGCTTGGGAGTGGACACGACTTGAGCAATCAGAGTTGACAATTTTTCAATCCGATTTTTTGTGGGAAACGCTCTGACCCTTTCAAAGTCTAAGAGGTCGCCAATAAACTCTATCCGACTTCTTGGAATAGGCCAACAGACCGAGGTCACAGTACTGTTTGAGTAAAGTGGACACAAACAGTCGGGGAACACAAACGGTACTGTCGCAATTTGAACGGTAGAGCGAGAAACGAATAGCTCACCTCCCCTGCCATGAAGGATAGAGACCGGTGAGAGGTTTTGCATATTAGAATGTAAAGATGTGCACCAGAGAGATTAACTGAGACTGCCCACAAGCCCTGACTTAGTAGATTTGATAAGATGTGGAGTGTTTATCTTGAACGATTTGAGATGTAAGAACTGATTGAATTGTGGCAAGTCTAGGAGTAGGCGCCAACTGCCACTTTTTTAATGCAAGAAAGACTCGACCGAAAAACCCTTAAGTGCCCACAGGCATTTCTTCTATGGCTCTTTTGTCTCAGAGTCATCGTTTCTAACGCCAATTGCTTATGCCTAAGGAAAGACTAAGGAAAGATTGAGAAGCTTGGCCAACGAAGGAAAGATCTGGTGACACGAACTGTCCCTTGCAAACGTTTAAGCGAAAGGTTTATCCGCAACGCGACGAGCGGACTATTTGTTTGGGAGCGCCGAGTGATTGCCAAGCTTACCAAAAATTCTTTAGCCTCCCTTCGAGGGCACATTTGCACTCGATCTGACTGACGTAAAAACCAGTTCTTTGTAAGTTATCGACCGGATATTTTGATTAAATATTACCTCTGCTTCGTAGAAGCAGCGGGCTTTCTAGTGCACAGCTTCGCTTCTTGGCCTAGGGAGTAGATGCCACTGAAGACTCCAATCGCTTCTGGGACTGGCATGGACGATACGGAAGACTTTCACTGCGTGGACTTGTTGTGTTCCTCTAGCTGAAAGCTCTACACATAAGTGTGTCTTGTGACTTCACTCTAGCTGCCTCGATTGTCTGCTTCAACAAGTTAGTGTGTAAAAAAAGTTAGATTGACCGTCTATTGGTGCAAATCGACTTATACGAGGATCTTCTGCCCTGGTATTTGAATGTGGCAATGTTTGGTCACGCCATAGTACCACCAAAGAAGCCAGCAGGTAAGCATGCAGACTAAATAGTTCGGAAGACACTGCCACAATTGAATCGAAAACGGTGATGAATTGTCCCCGGTTCCACAAATTTGCGCAAAATGCAGAAAGTAGCATCACACAGATGACGTATCACTCTTCGAACGCTTACTATACTTAGCCCACACACGAGTCGCCTCAACGCAGCTTCAACAGGGAAAAAAAGAATATGTCCTACAGGTGCACTCAATGCCATCGCCACAAGTCGTGTGAAACACGACAACTAAGCGCATAGCTACCTATCCCATGATCTTTGCATATTCAAGTCGGCACAGCGACGACGTAGCAATTGACATCTGAACAACCATGACAGCAGCGTATGAATAATCACACCAGCCAGTGTGACGGGGCGCTACAGCCCAGACATCGACACGTATCCGATCACGTGATCGTGACGATAACAAGATCAGAATTTCAGGTAATTCACTTAGAAAACTGATACACGAACCCCTGCTGAAGCTATATGCTCTTTGCAAGGATAGTGGAAACCTCGTACAGTGGTGATACATCTACAATATCAGTGATGCAACGACCCGACAGAGTGTCGAGATGGCGTACCGCTACAGATCCGTTGCTGCTGCGACAACAACGTAGACAATTCACTAGCCATACTACAGGTTGGCAACCAATGCACTACTCGGCTCTGTGTCGCTGCAACGCTTGCAAGATTGACACAAAAAGAGACAATGATTGAAACCTTTGCAATGACAACTTGCTGAAGTATCGACTAAGCGTGTCAGCACCGATGTTAACACGAGATCGACTGCGGGTCTATAACAGAAAGAAATCACCAACTATTGCTTGAAAAACATTGAAAACAGTGATAAAAGCTGATACAGCTACGTTAACACATGACTGAGATGCTGTGCAAGTGAACTGTGACATGCGCGACCCGGTACTGTGTCGATATCCGTCACTGTGATCGAGTTGTCGCAGACATGACCCGGCATAGTGTCGTCCCATCACAGTCACTGATCGTGACAGATACGACCTGTCACGTGGGTGACCCTCAGCAGTGACGACCCGTCACAGTCACGAGTGGCCACAGTCACGACTCGTCACATACCCAACACGTGACAGCAGCGACTTGTTGCATAATCGACTCATCACGTGACTGGCTCTTCACTCTTGCGGGACCGGACAGTGAAAACCTCTTGCCGACACGACCCGTGTTAGCAGTGACCTATAACATGATCGATCCGCCACTGCCACGAGACGTGGCAGTGACGACAGTTCCGTACAGGACTCGTGATAGCGGCGAGTTATCATGATTGTGGAGGGTGTAGATCAAAATCGATAGAGTTCTGTTAACACGTCATCGAGACGCTTTGTCAGCTGCCCGTGATATGCGCGACAAGACACACTGCAAGTGACATGTGACGTTGCCACAGATACGACCCGGCACAGCCACGGGTAGGACCAGGTACGACCCTTCACGTGGACAAGTCGTGATAGCACCGACCCTTCCCATCGACGAGTGGTCCTAGTCACGACTCGTCACAAACACGATACTTGACAGTCACGACTCATGCTGTGAGCGATCTGTCACATAATGGACATTGTCGCGACAATGACAATCCGTTCCAAGCACAGTCGTGAGAGCACTAGCTCATCAAATGATTGAACCGTCACTGCTAAAGGTCGTGGTAGCAATTGCAGCGAACATCATACCTGCTTACCACCCCCCAAGCTGGAATCGAACTCGGGGCTTTCGTTAGCAGCCCCACGCTCTACCCACTGAGCTCATCGTCATCTCTTTCTCACCCACTTGGTCAGGGTCACGTATCATAGAAAATAAGACCTAGACTTAAGTGATACGCTACTGTAGACACACGTCACATAATCTAGCCATGCTGCAATGGTAACAATTGCGTATAGCAGCAACTCGATCACGTTACTATACCTGTGTCGTAACTTATGCTTGCAACATGTCGTGTTTTTGACAAGTCGTGACAGTTGCATATAACCGCAACACTGTCAATGCTGTCAATGCTGTCACGCTATCGGCTCGTACTCGAGCGCGTGATCGTAAGTGTGTTGACCGTGACACGTGATCGATGCTTACCCCGCGTTGTTGTTGCATATACAACTTGTGAAAACATCGACCCATCACCTGATCGAGCCGACACTGCCACGGGTCTTAGCACTGCCTACACGACTCGTGATAGTAGCGATTGACGATTGACCCGTGCAACGGGTCGTGACAGAGACGACTCGCATTGATATCACGACATCGGTTTGTATTCGATCACATGAGCGTACTTGTGCCTATAAGCCTCGTAACATGACACGTGGTCGATGCCTACGCCGTATTGGCGCTGCAACAACCCGACACAGTGTAGGACTGTCTTACATTTTACAGGTACGACGCCGCTGCTTGGAAAGTTGAAATTTTCTTGTTGCAGAGCTGACTCAATACAAACTGTGTGCTGACAATGAGGGAAGCTCTCGAGATGGTAGTTCTGTGGAAATGGCTCAGAAACCTTCTCATTGAGTATTACCAAAAAACTATACTATGTTCTTGGTAGTATGCAGGGATTCACCGAACGAAAGCCGGTCTGACAAAACCCAGAACTACCAAAGTCAGCAAACTTGAAAAATGTAAACCAAACAAGATGACACTTACTGTATACATAAACGTACTATCCAAGATAAATAATATCCAAAAAGTATGTATTTAACTTAATTTTGATCCGTGAAATTTCACAAAATGTAAACAGAGAAAATCTTTTCCTACTTGGATGGCAAGAAAATGGGAATGGTTCGATCACATGACAGGAAGTGTACCGACGCTGATTGGTAGGTTGTTTGACAAGGCATTATAAACGAAGTAACACGGGACACCTGTTCTTTGCGGTTTATCCCGCAAAATTTTAATTATGGAGCGCGATAATCGCGTTTAGCACATTGGAAAACCCATAGTGATGGCTTCGTAGTTTACAAATGATATTGTCGAAATTAAAAAGACAGTTTAGATCATTGGCGTATGCTACATTCTGTAAGCATTCTTTTTATTTCGAAATACTAAATGCATTGCATTGCTATTATAGAACACAAAGCTGCAATGACCAGCGTAGCTAGGTTTCACCAAGGTACAAACAATCAGCGTTCGCAACACATGTCATACGACATGCTGTATGACTGCAGGCCTCCAGAACTAAAAATGGCGCGTTGCAAGCAGCGAATTTTCAGTTTTTGCTGAGTTTTTGGGGTAGTGCTTTCAGATGTTTACGAAAAAGGATGTTCGCATGTCCAGATCTACCAAACATGATCAAGACATCTTCCATGTTAGTGTCTCTTTTCTTACCCCTTAGCTGGTTTTGCTCTTGTTTTACATTTATATTTTCTATTTTTTTCATTGATTTCTGCATTATCAGCCTTCATAATATGGTGCAGCTCAGCTCACGCGTCTGGGCTCTTCTGACATCTGCTTGCAGACCATTCTCTTCCTTTTGGGAAAATGAATTAGATATACCCGGATTTATGGGTTCATTAGTCTTTAACCCACGACAAGTAGTGTCTTCGTTAAGCCTTATATATCTCAAGGGTGTGCGACGCCGTTTTCATGTTGACTATCGTAGCCCCATGCCCAGGAAGTGAGTGGTATCCTTGAGCACCCCCCTTCTCGGGCTTCGCAAAACACAGGAAATAGTTCTCCGCTTATAAGGATCATCAAAACAGCTTTACGTAGAATTATATTGTTTCTTAAAACTAAAACAATAATCAACTTAAACCCGCATTTAGTTGAAGTCGAAGCTTTGCTATTGGTAAATTATATTTTTCTTGAAACACTTGTAAGGCCAGTCGTTTCATTAATTAAAAAACTAGAATTTCTGGTTTTCAAATTGAAAAGGCTATGGAATCTACAAAGACCTTATAATACCGTTTTATGCTGATTACCGTTTCTGTTTATTCATACTTTGTTTTTTCTAGTTCTTATAATACTTTTACAATGTTTTTATCTTAAAAACCCTCCTTTGTCTTTCTTACTTTGATGAAAAAACTAAGGAGCTTTAATAACTGTCAATATGTGGCAGGTCTACCAGTACTTATTTTATTTAACTGTATCGTGCTTAGGCCATGTTTCTTTGTTCAAACTAATGCAATAGCTGGTGGTTACGTGACAACACTTATGCAACTTCCATAATGATTGCAGTTTCCTTATATCCCTGCCCCAGTGTAAAAAGGTATAAATAAGTTCCTAAATTTTCACTCATCCTAAACTAATCCGAAAAACAACTTGCATATGTTTAATTTTGAATTCAAGAATTTTGAATCTATAACCCAGTTTTATGCACTGATGTCTTAATACCCAATCTACCAATATTTTTTGCCACAACAGCGATCTATTATGTCGTTTTCTATGTTGTTGTTCATCACATTAAAATTTCATTTGAAAATAGCATAGATACCTCCAAAGAAACTCAAAGGAAATAAAAACCCAGGTTTATAAAATAAATACTGGATAAAAACCTCCTCGATCAATTTTCCTGTAGTTACATCCATGTGCATTATATGATTATTATAGTCGAATGAGAGTTGACTGTCGTTCTTTTTATTTCTCATCGCCGTTAGAAAAGCGTGGGGACGACATAAAAACCACATCCTACAAGTTAAAAACCGTGAACACCTGAACTAAGAACCTCTCTAGAAAAAGTATTATAAAATACTGTTAGATGCCCAGCATATGTCATAACTTCTAATTTAATTAGAGTTTCTTTAGTTTGCTTATTGCTTATCGCAATTCATCCTGTTTTATGAAAAGCTATGCTCCACTTGTTAATATTTCTATGCTTTATTATATGGGCAATTCCAAAAAAGATAAATTGATGATATGTGACAATCTAATAATGCAACTCAATATTAACCGAACTTTTGTATCATGATGTTTGCTCCTCGGAAAATTTCGGAATGTATGACCGAAAAATTGTTTTTTTTCTGTGATTTCTTTGCCAATATGACACAATGTAATCCTTACATGCTGGCTTATAAGTAGAGACATAGTTTGATTTCTTACTTGTTAATTCTCTCATTGGCATGAACTCATTCAGATGATAGACCTGGCAGCTACAGCATTGGTTAGACATACATGTTTGATACACTAGTTTACTCCCCTCTCAGATTATGCGTTTTGTGTCTGCAGGATTTGTAGTCATGGCCGCCGTGAGCTGAAATTTGTAATAGTTCGTGTTCAAATTTTTAACAGCCCGTGATTCTGTACTTACTTAGTTTGTATGAAAGGTCTTCCCTTATGGAAACTTAGTCCTGAGACTTGCGTGGATAATAACTCTTTTTCCTTAGTTAGTGGTGAGGGTGCTTTTGATTAACATTTTGACAAATTAACATTCTATTTCCAGGAGGTGTTTGCTTTGTTGTTTGGATAATACACTTCAATAGTTTAAATACACTTTGCTAAGTTTTATAAAAGAGAACCGACATGATAAAACAGGATAAATCATTGAGTATTCAGGTATACAATGGTTAGGAGAGAAATCCACACCAAAGTTTGTTCGTTGTGGACTGGTGGGTTCTTAGTGAAGTAAACTACATAAAATGGCGACAGACTAAAGTGTAGAGGCATATCATGGACTGCAATACTTTTGTTTGTAATAGTGGAAATGTCGTGAGAAGGGATGTAAAGGGTGTACTGTAGCTTGTGACATGAAAGGTAAAATGACTAAAGGTACGGGGGAAGATGCAGAATTTAAGGGAAACGGCTTTTGTTGAGAGATGCTATGGATTTTTAGGTACGCATAGAAAGAGAAGGCTTTAAAGTAGGCCATTCTTAATGAAAGAATATTTCCCTATAATTTACTTTGTCAGTGTGTTACACAACAAGCACCGTAGATATCTGATATCTGTACAGGCTTACGGTAAACGTAGCATTGAGAAAGACTTTTCCACCAGGAATATTTACTTGACAGATTAGCTTGATATAAATATATTAAAATATATAACCACATGAACTAGGTCACTGTCTCTAGTTTTTAATCAATGAAATGTGTTTTATAACGCATTCACTTATTATTCCAAGACGAAATATGAACAGCTCATTCACCACAAGGATTATCTATCAAGAAAACTTGTGGAAAAGTTTTCAATTTTGTGTTAACTGAAATTATATCACTGTTCTTCAGTGGATACTGGAAAGCTGCTTTTGCAGTATTAAAGTATGCCTGATGGTAGTTTATGAGAAAAATTAAGACACAGTAGAGAAAGGGTTCAGAATCAAAGAGCCAAGCAAACTGTTACGTTTTTACACAGCAAGAGTAACTTAACATTACATTGGTTTTCTGTGTGAACAATAAAGGCCACTACAAAGGTATATTTGCTCATGAAAATGTTAAGTTAATTAACCCTTGAGCCTATTGTTTTCCTGAAATGTATATATTTCCCCGTATATGATAAAAATTAAACGTTCCTTTGTCTTGCTGTAGTGAGAAACTTTATTTATCTTGATTTATAATTATAAAAGATTGGATGATCGATTTTTAGAGCTTTTCAAGTGATGGCAATTATAGGTAGCCTGCTTATTTTTTAATCGAGGTATTTCATTGCTTTATGAAAAAGTGATTAATGATGAATGACGCGTTCAAACTTGCTATCAAATAATAACAAAATTGATTGAAATTAGCTGTTTTCTTATAATATCTCAGGATCTTAGGAATGCTTTACCGGCAACTTCAAACAGAGCCATAAATTATAGAGCCTTTAAACGATTTTTGAAAAAAAACATTGCTATAAAATTCACTGCAAACGTGTGTTCAAGTTACCCAAAGCGTTAACCCAAACACAACAAGTGGGTGATGGTAATTTGAGTTGGTTAGAGCGATGGATTGGTAATCTATTCGAATCTGGACTGGGGTTGATAGCAGGGGTTTTGACTCTTTTGGCTATCCATTAAAAAATAAAATGAAATTAAGGGCTACTATGTTTGTATCCCTTTGAACTGTCATTGTTGTGTTGTGGGAACTGCTTGGGCCTATATAGCAGGGTATTTTTTTAATAAAATGCGCATTCAGCTCAATTCCCTCATAAATCATTACTTTTTGTACCATAACTATTCTATATCATGGTCCCAATTCATATGTTCAAACGGAAACCAAGGATGCTTTATCTGTTCAGCTATTGATCAGAAAAAATTCTTCCTATAAGATTGCAGTTCCAAAATACATCCATTTAAACTTTAAAGTGTCTCCTTTTAAGGTTTTCATATCTACACTGTAGGTAAATCTTGCGTTTCTAACAAATGTGTTCTGGTGGACGCTGCCACCATTTATTCTAAACTGTTATATAAGTTATGTATGATATATAGAAACAGATCATATTTATATCAACTTTTCCAAGAGTATAAACAAACAAATCTAGCTTCAGCAAACTTAGACATTTCGCTATAATTTCTTGCGAAGCTTGACATTGCGGAAAGAAGTAAGTTAAGAAATCCTTTTAAATAGATAGGCATCCGATCCTGAGATTTTTTCTACTTTTATTTATAATTTCACAGAATTTTATGAGATAATCCTCCATACATGGGTACCCCTAACAGGTGCACTGTTGCTATCATTATCCTGCCTGTCAGCCATCCAATCAGCGTCGGTGCAGTTCCTGGCATGTGATCGAAGCATTTCCAACTTCTTGTGATCTGAGTAACAATAAAATTTCTCAACTTACTTTTCAGTAAAATGACGGATCAAGACCAAGGTAAATGCATTATGTTGTATAATACTTATCCTTGGTAGTATATTAACGTATACTGTAAGTTTTATCTTATTGGGTGTGCGTTTTATCCAGTTTTGCTGACTTTGCTGATCTCTACACGTGGTAGCTCTGGATTTTGTCAGATCGGCTTTCGTCCTGTAAATGCTTCCCTGCCGTCAAGAACGTAGTGTAGGTTGTGCCTAATAGACAGTAGGGGGTTTCTGGGCGATTTCCTCAAAATTTCCATTTCGAGGGTTTTCCTCGTGGTCAGCAAACAGTTTGCATTGACTTGGCTCTGCCCTTCTTCCCTTATGCTCATGGAGCTTTGTAGGTTAACGCTAAATTGGTCCAAGTAGAGGAATTCTTGGAGATTGAATGTCGTAAATGTAAACAAAAACATAAACAAGCACCTGCTTTTTTTTCCAAGTAGAGGTATTTTTTTCCAACTAGCGGTATATCAACATATTTCTCTGCTCAGGTCAATGAAAAATACAATTAAAACAGTCAGTCATTAAAACTATAGGAGAACTTTATTTTCTAAAAGAAGAAAAAGTCGTAGCTTCTCGCTAAATAGCCTTTTTACTTTTTCCAAGTAGAGGTTTTATTTTTCCAACTAGCGGTATTTTGATATATTAAGGGAAAGTAGTGCATGCAGAAATGCAGTTCAAACATTAAGCCGTTAGCAAATCATCCAGTTCATCTATATTTATAATCATTTCGTTCGACTTCTCGGTAAATAGCCATTATTAGTTTTTCCAAGTAGCGGTATATTTTTTCCAACTAGCGGTATATTCATATATTATGACATTGAACTGCAAGGGAAAATGATGTTCAAACCTCAAAATAGTTCAAAATAATCAGCTTAAACTTTTGTTATGCAAAAATTGTTTGTTTCTTGTCGATAAATAGCCTTCCAGCTTTTTCCCAAGTAGAGGTATTCTTTTTTCCAACTAGCGGTATATCAACATATTTCTCTGCTCAGGTCAATGAAAAATACAATTAAAACAGTCAGTCATTAAAACTATAGGAGAACTTTATTTTCTAAAAGAAGAAAAAGTCGTAGCTTCTCGCTAAATAGCCTTTTTACTTTTTCCAAGTAGAGGTTTTATTTTTCCAACTAGCGGTATTTTGATATATTAAGGGAAAGTAGTGCATGCAGAAATGCAGTTCAAACATTAAGCCGTTAGCAAATCATCCAGTTCATCTATATTTATAATCATTTCGTTCGACTTCTCGGTAAATAGCCATTATTAGTTTTTCCAAGTAGCGGTATATTTTTCCCAACTAGCGGTATATTCATATATTATGACATTGAACTGCAAGGGAAAATGATATTCAAACCTCAAAATAGTTCAAAATAATCAGCTTAAACTTTTGTTATGCAAAAATTGTTTGTTTCTTGTCGATAAATAGCCTTCCAGCTTTTTCCCAAGTAGAGGTATTCTTTTTTCCAACTAGCGGTATATCAACATATTTCTCTGCTCAGGTCAATGAAAAATACAATTAAAACAGTCAGTCATTAAAACTATAGGAGAACTTTATTTTCTAAAAGAAGAAAAAGTCGTAGCTTCTCGCTAAATAGCCTTTTTACTTTTTCCAAGTAGAGATTTTATTTTTCCAACTAGCGGTATTTTGATATATTATGGGAAAGTAGTGCATGCAGAAATGCAGTTCAAACATTAAGCCGTTAGCAAATCATCCAGTTCATCTATATTTATAATCATTTCGTTCGACTTCTCGGTAAATAGCCATTATTAGTTTTTCCAAGTAGCGGTATATTTTTCCCAACTAGCGGTATATTCATATATTATGACATTGAACTGCAAGGGAAAATGATGTTCAAACCTCAAAATAGTTCAAAATAATCAGCTTAAACTTTTGTTATGCAAAAATTGTTTGTTTCTTGTCGATAAATAGCCTTCCAGCTTTTTCCCAAGTAGAGGTATTCTTTTTTCCAACTAGCGGTATATCAACATATTTCTCTGCTCAGGTCAATGAAAAATACAATTAAAACAGTCAGTCATTAAAACTATAGGAGAACTTTATTTTCTAAAAGAAGAAAAAGTCGTAGCTTCTCGCTAAATAGCCTTTTTACTTTTTCCAAGTAGAGATTTTATTTTTCCAACTAGCGGTATTTTGATATATTATGGGAAAGTAGTGCATGCAGAAATGCAGTTCAAACATTAAGCCGTTAGCAAATCATCCAGTTCATCTATATTTATAATCATTTCGTTCGACTTCTCGGTAAATAGCCATTATTAGTTTTTCCAAGTAGCGGTATATTTTTCCCAACTAGCGGTATATTCATATATTATGACATTGAACTGCAAGGGAAAATGATGTTCAAACCTCAAAATAGTTCAAAATAATCAGCTTAAACTTTTGTTATGCAAAAATTGTTTGTTTCTTGTCGATAAATAGCCTTCCAGCTTTTTCCCAAGTAGAGGTATTCTTTTTTCCAACTAGCGGTATATCAACATATTTCTCTGCTCAGGTCAATGAAAAATACAATTAAAACAGTCAGTCATTAAAACTATAGGAGAACTTTATTTTCTAAAAGAAGAAAAAGTCGTAGCTTCTCGCTAAATAGCCTTTTTACTTTTTCCAAGTAGAGGTTTTATTTTTCCAACTAGCGGTATTTTGATATATTATGGGAAAGTAGTGCATGCAGAAATGCAGTTCAAACATTAAGCCGTTAGCAAATCATCCAGTTCATCTATATTTATAATCATTTCGTTCGACTTCTCGGTAAATAGCCATTATTAGTTTTTCCAAGTAGCGGTATATTTTTCCCAACTAGCGGTATATTCATATATTATGACATTGAACTGCAAGGGAAAATGATATTCAAACCTCAAAATAGTTCAAAATAATCAGCTTAAACTTTTGTTATGCAAAAATTGTTTGTTTCTTGTCGATAAATAGCCTTCCAGCTTTTTCCCAAGTAGAGGTATTCTTTTTTCCAACTAGCGGTATATCAACATATTTCTCTGCTCAGGTCAATGAAAAATACAATTAAAACAGTCAGTCATTAAAACTATAGGAGAACTTTATTTTCTAAAAGATAAAAAAAGTCGTAGCTTCTCGCTAAATAGCCTTTTTACTTTTTCCAAGTAGAGGTTTTATTTTTCCAACTAGCGGTATTTTGATATATTATGGGAAAGTAGTGCATGCAGAAATGCAGTTCAAACATTAAGCCGTTAGCAAATCATCCAGTTCATCTATATTTATAATCATTTCGTTCGACTTCTCGGTAAATAGCCATTATTAGTTTTTCCAAGTAGCGGTATATTTTTCCCAACTAGCGGTATATTCATATATTATGACATTGAACTGCAAGGGAAAATGATATTCAAACCTCAAAATAGTTCAAAATAATCAGCTTAAACTTTTGTTATGCAAAAATTGTTTGTTTCTTGTCGATAAATAGCCTTCCAGCTTTTTCCCAAGTAGAGGTATTCTTTTTTCCAACTAGCGGTATATCAACACATTTCTCTGCTCAGGTCAATGAAAAATACAATTAAAACAGTCAGTCATTAAAACTATAGGAGAACTTTATTTTCTAAAAGAAGAAAAAGTCGTAGCTTCTCGCTAAATAGCCTTTTTACTTTTTCCAAGTAGAGATTTTATTTTTCCAACTAGCGGTATTTTGATATATTATGGGAAAGTAGTGCATGCAGAAATGCAGTTCAAACATTAAGCCGTTAGCAAATCATCCAGTTCATCTATATTTATAATCATTTCGTTCGACTTCTCGGTAAATAGCCATTATTAGTTTTTCCAAGTAGCGGTATATTTTTCCCAACTAGCGGTATATTCATATATTATGACATTGAACTGCAAGGGAAAATGATATTCAAACCTCAAAATAGTTCAAAATAATCAGCTTAAACTTTTGTTATGCAAAAATTGTTTGTTTCTTGTCGATAAATAGCCTTCCAGCTTTTTCCCAAGTAGAGGTATTCTTTTTTCCAACTAGCGGTATATCAACATATTTCTCTGCTCAGGTCAATGAAAAATACAATTAAAACAGTCAGTCATTAAAACTATAGGAGAACTTTATTTTCTAAAAGAAGAAAAAGTCGTAGCTTCTCGCTAAATAGCCTTTTTACTTTTTCCAAGTAGAGGTTTTATTTTTCCAACTAGCGGTATTTTGATATATTATGGGAAAGTAGTGCATGCAGAAATGCAGTTCAAACATTAAGCCGTTAGCAAATCATCCAGTTCATCTATATTTATAATCATTTCGTTCGACTTCTCGGTAAATAGCCATTATTAGTTTTTCCAAGTAGCGGTATATTTTTCCCAACTAGCGGTATATTCATATATTATGACATTGAACTGCAAGGGAAAATGATATTCAAACCTCAAAATAGTTCAAAATAATCAGCTTAAACTTTTGTTATGCAAAAATTGTTTGTTTCTTGTCGATAAATAGCCTTCCAGCTTTCTCCCAAGTAGAGGTATTCTTTTTTCCAACTAGCGGTATATCAACATATTTCTCTGCTCAGGTCAATGAAAAATACAATTAAAACAGTCAGTCATTAAAACTATAGGAGAACTTTATTTTCTAAAAGAAGAAAAAGTCGTAGCTTCTCGCTAAATAGCCTTTTTACTTTTTCCAAGTAGAGGTTTTATTTTTCCAACTAGCGGTATTTTGATATATTATGGGAAAGTAGTGCATGCAGAAATGCAGTTCAAACATTAAGCCGTTAGCAAATCATCCAGTTCATCTATATTTATAATCATTTCGTTCGACTTCTCGGTAAATAGCCATTATTAGTTTTTCCAAGTAGCGGTATATTTTTCCCAACTAGCGGTATATTCATATATTATGACATTGAACTGCAAGGGAAAATGATATTCAAACCTCAAAATAGTTCAAAATAATCAGCTTAAACTTTTGTTATGCAAAAATTGTTTGTTTCTTGTCGATAAATAGCCTTCCAGCTTTTTCCCAAGTAGAGGTATTCTTTTTTCCAACTAGCGGTATATCAACATATTTCTCTGCTCAGGTCAATGAAAAATACAATTAAAACAGTCAGTCATTAAAACTATAGGAGAACTTTATTTTCTAAAAGAAGAAAAAGTCGTAGCTTCTCGCTAAATAGCCTTTTTACTTTTTCCAAGTAGAGATTTTATTTTTCCAACTAGCGGTATTTTGATATATTATGGGAAAGTAGTGCATGCAGAAATGCAGTTCAAACATTAAGCCGTTAGCAAATCATCCAGTTCATCTATATTTATAATCATTTCGTTCGACTTCTCGGTAAATAGCCATTATTAGTTTTTCCAAGTAGACGCTTGAATTCCTTGTACCTTTTCAAGCTTAAGAGTAAATGCCCTCGCAATATATTCAAACAAATTTCAAACAAGCTAGTTAATTCCTCCTTAGTGATTGTTGTAGCAAGGATTTACGTCGTTTAGGCCCACTGCGTGCGAGCAAGTGAAGAAAAGGCTCATTAGCTTTAATACGTTTAGACATCTTGGCTGCGAATGGTCAAGTGACTTAGTTCTTGTTCATACACTACTTTATCAACATATACATAATACGTATGTTTGGGTAAAATGCCTGTGCGAATACGTAGTTGATGATCTGTCTTTTGCTTCAAATGAATGAATAAATAGCCATGAGGTTTGCTGGTAACATCTTGATAGGCTTCTGTGAAAAATTGAGATTTTTCAGGATACATTTGCCGCTCTAATGTACTTATTTGTTGACTGTCTCTGGGATTTTTAAACAGAATGATGTAATGTGTAGTCAAACTAATATTTTGCATTTCTCTACCATGATGGAGTAAATTATTACAATAAAAATGATGCTTAGATTTTGATGACTGCTGCCAACACTAAAGAGACGTGTCATACCCTCATCACTATGGCATTTGCTCATTACGTCGTGAGTGATGAGTAAGTTTGTTTTTTTCGGGTTGAAGCGCTCTTCAATGTCGTCTGGAATGCCTTGATAAAATTCCACACCTTTCATTCCCTTGTACAAAGGCTGATCTGCTGCATAGAGCCATAAAATGGTTTTTGGAGAGGGTTTAATTAACTTTTGTTCTAGAATTTCCCTGACTAGAGAAGTTTTACTACCGTCTGTAGGACCAGAGACCAAACATGTGAATGGATGCTTCATTTTTGAATGTCTGTTTCTTTCACCCAACTGTTAAACTTCTTTGGCCAACCTATACACTTAACAAATAATTCTTTAACACCTCGTCTTTTTCGTGTTTTTAAAACCTTTTCAACTCTGTAGACAGATTCAATATCTTTTGTCACTTTCTGAAGTTCTTCTTCATAGAAATGTCCACCAATATCTTCGTCCAAAACGTCTTTCACATGATACAAGTGTATTCCTTGCTTCTTACAACGATGTGTGATAATGAAGACTTCTTGCGTCCACTTTATGTAATAATCCCGTTGAAACACGTATTTCATGTGGGAAATGCGAACATGATCACCAAATTTAAATTTGTAGGGTTTTTTCTTCTTCTTTGGTTTCAATTTCAATTTGACTACATACATATACTTCCACACCTTAGATTCATTTTTTTTACGAATATCTGCCGGAGCATACTTGTTAGGGAGGGAACCATGAGGTCTATGGTTGCAATTGTACACCAGGTCTGGAAGGATGTCCATATAGCGATAAGTTTGATTACGTAGGAAATATCGATACATCTTAAGTAGTCTTTCCATGTCGACATGTTAACACTAAATGATTACCACTTGTCAACATATCTTACATTTTATACCAGATCAATATATCTTATAAATCAACTATTGACACAATGGTGAGAATGATTGGAGTCCATTGATATCAAATGTGCACTAACCAACTACTAAATTCATCAAATGTTATAGCATCTACACAATATTTCTCAAAATGTTGATTTGCGTTGTCCAACACTTTATCTAAATGAATATAATATTTAGCTTCATTCCAATATGTATATATACATGTGGAATAACAAGTATGTTCTTGACACTCTTAATTTTAACAAGCAGAACATACTAAACATGCAAATTTTTTACAGCTAATAACATTTCTTCACAATATGTTTTTTGCACAATATATTGTCTTAATGTAATGCCTGCCATTATACTGCACTATAGATTAACCATTCGCTCACTTCATCAAACAGTCTTGGATCAAATCGAGCACAGTGATATGATGCTTCCACATCAGACTCCTCAGCTTCCTCAATGCCTGAAAGCACACACTCTTTGATGAAATCCTCATGTAAGTTTGGCAAGTTCAGCGTGGAATGAGCAAGTCCCCAATAGATGTTGAAGTGTTGCAATTGTTGTTGAACCGACCAAAACGTGCTAATCCACCTATCATGTAGTCCACGTACTTCTCCTTGAAACATCTTTCTACATCCATCCTTGCTTCACATTTCCATATGGCGGTTGAAAAAACAAGTATGCACACTATGACTTTACCATAATATATAAAAATACCGCTAGTTTGAAAAATATACCTCTACTTGGAAACCTAAAGAGGCTATTTAACGAGAAGCTACGACTTTTTCTTCTTTTAGAAAATAAAGTTCTTCTGTAGTTTTAATGACTGACTGTTTTAATTGTATTTTTCATTGACCTGAGCAGAGAAATATGCTGATATACCACTACTTGGAAAAAAGAATACCTCGACTTGGGAAAAGCTGGAAGGCTATTTATCGACAAGAAACAAACAATTTTTGTATCACAAACGCTTAAACTGATTATTTTGAACTATTTTGAGGTTTGAATATCATTTTCCCTTGCAGTTCAATGTCGTAATATATGAATATACCGCTAGTTGGGAAAAATATACCGCCACTTGGAAAAACTAATAATGGCTATTTACCGAGAAGTCGAACGAAATGATTATAAATATAGATGAACTGGATGATTTGCTAACGGCTTAATGTTTGAACTGCATTTCTGCATGCACTTCTTTCCCATAATATATCAAAATGCCGCTAGTTGGAAAGATAAAACCTCTACTTGGAAAAAGTAAAATGGCTATTTAGCGAGAAGCTACGACTTTTTCTTCTTTTATAAAATAAAGTTCTCCTATAGTTTTAATGACTGACTGTTTTAATTGTATTTTTCATTGACCTGAGCAGAGAAATATCTTGATATACCGCTAGTTGGAAAAAAGAATACCTCTACTTGGGAAAAGCTGGAAGGCTATTTATCGACAAGAAACAAACAATTTTTGTATCACAGACGTTTAAGCTGATTAATTTGAACTATTTTGGGGCTTGAATATCATTTTCCCTTGCAGTTCAATGTCATAATATATGAATATACCGCTAGTTGGGAAAAATATACCGCTACTTGGAAAAACTAATAATGGCTATTTACCGAGAAGTCGAACGAAATGATTATAAATATAGATGAACTGGATGATTTGCCAACGGCTTAATGTTTAAACTGCATTTCTGAAAGCACAACTTTCCCATAATATATAAAAATACCGCTAGTTGGAAAAATAAAACCTCTACTTGGAAAAAGTAAAAAGGCTATTTAGCGAGAAGCTACGACTTTTTCTTCTTTTAGAAAATAAAGTTCTCCTATAGTTTTAATGACTGACTGTTTTAATTGTGTTTTTCATTGACCTGAGCAGAGAAATATGTTGATATACCGCTAGTCGGAAAAAAGAATACCTATACTTGGGAAAAGCTGGAAGGCTATTTATCGACAAGAAACAAACAATTTTGCTTAACAAAAGTTTAAGCTGATTATTTTAAACTATTTTGAGGTTTGAATATCATTTTCCCTTGCAGTTCAATGTCATAATATATGAATATACCGCTAGTTGGGAAAAATATACCGCCACTTGGAAAAACTAATAATGGCTATTTACCGAGAAGTCGAACGAAATGATTATAAATATAGATGAACTGGATGATTTGCTAACGGCTTAATGTTTAAACTGCATTTCTGAAAGCACTACTTTCCCATAATATATCAAAATACCGCTAGTTGGAAAAATAAAACCTCTACTTGGAAAAAGTAAAAAGGCTATTTAGCGAGAAGCTACGACTTTTTCTTCTTTTAGAAAATAAAGTTCTCCTATAGTTTTAATGACTGACTGTTTTAATTGTATTTTTCATTGACCTGAGCAGAGAAATATGTTGATATACCGCTAGTCGGAAAAAAGAATACCTCTACTTGGGAAAAAGCTGGAAGGCTATTTATCGACAAGAAACAAACAATTTTGCTTAACAAAAGTTTAAGCTGATTATTTTAAACTATTTTGAGGTTTGAATATCATTTTCCCTTGCAGTTCAATGTCATAATATATGAATATCCCGCTAGTTGGGAAAATTATACCGCCACTTGGAAAAACTAATAATGGCTATTTACCGAGAAGTCGAACGAAATGATTATAAATATAGATGAACTGGATGATTTGCCAACGGCTTAATGTTTAAACTGCATTTCTGAAAGCACAACTTTCCCATAATATATCAAAATACCGCTAGTTGGAAAAATAAAACCTCTACTTGGAAAAAGTAAAAAGGCTATTTAGCGAGAAGCTACGACTTTTTCTTCTTTTAGAAAATAAAGTTCTCCTATAGTTTTAATGACTGACTGTTTTAATTGTATTTTTCATTGACCTGAGCAGAGAAATATGTTGATATACCGCTAGTTGGAAAAAAGAATACCTCTACTTGGGAAAAGCTGGAAGGCTATTTATCGACAAGAAACAAACAATTTTGCTTAACAAAAGTTTAAGCTGATTATTTTAAACTATTTTGAGGTTTGAATATCATTTTCCCTTGCAGTTCAATGTCATAATATATGAATATACCGCTAGTTGGGAAAAATATACCGCTACTTGGAAAAACTAATAATGGCTATTTACCGAGAAGTCGAACAAAATGATTATAAATATAGATGAACTGGATGATTTGCTAACGGCTTAATGTTTGAACTGCATTTCTGCATGCACTACTTTCCCATAATATATCAAAATACCGCTAGTTGGAAAAATAAAACCTCTACTTGGAAAAAGTAAAAAGGCTATTTAGCGAGAAGCTACGACTTTTTCTTCTTTTAGAAAATAAAGTTCTCCTATAGTTTTAATGACTGACTGTTTTAATTTTATTTTTCATTGACCTGAGCAGAGAAATATGTTGATATACCGCTAGTTGGAAAAAAGAATACCTCTACTTGGGAAAAAGCTGGAAGGCTATTTATCGACAAGAAACAAACAATTTTTGCATAACAAAAGTTTAAGCTGATTATTTTGAACTATTTTGGGGTTTGAATATCATTTTCCCTTGCAGTTCAATGTCATAATATATGAATATACCGCTAGTTGGGAAAAATATACCGCTACTTGGAAAAACTAATAATGGCTATTTACCGAGAAGTCGAACGAAATGATTATAAATATAGATGAACTGGATGATTTGCTAACGGCTTAATGTTTGAACTGCATTTCTGCATGCACTACTTTCCCTTAATATATCAAAATACCGCTAGTTGGAAAAATAAAACCTCTACTTGGAAAAAGTAAAAAGGCTATTTAGCGAGAAGCTACGACTTTTTCTTCTTTTATAAAATAAAGTTCTCCTATAGTTTTAATGACTGACTGTTTTAATTGTATTTTTCATTGACCTGAGCAGAGAAATATCTTGATATACCGCTAGTTGGAAAAAAGAATACCTCTACTTGGGAAAAGCTGGAAGGCTATTTATCGACAAGAAACAAACAATTTTTGTATCACAGACGTTTAAGCTGATTAATTTGAACTATTTTGGGGCTTGAATATCATTTTCCCTTGCAGTTCAATGTCATAATATATGAATATACCGCTAGTTGGGAAAAATATACCGCTACTTGGAAAAACTAATAATGGCTATTTACCGAGAAGTCGAACGAAATGATTATAAATATAGATGAACTGGATGATTTGCCAACGGCTTAATGTTTAAACTGCATTTCTGAAAGCACAACTTTCCCATAATATATAAAAATACCGCTAGTTGGAGAAATAAAACCTCTACTTGGAAAAAGTAAAAAGGCTATTTAGCGAGAAGCTACGACTTTTTCTTCTTTTAGAAAATAAAGTCTTCCTATAGTTTTAATGACTGACTGTTTTAATTGTATTTTTCATTGACCTGAGCAGAGAAATATGTTGATATACCGCTAGTCGGAAAAAAGTATACCTCTACTTGGGAAAAGCTGGAAGGCTATTTATCGACAAGAAACAAACAATTTTGCTTAACAAAAGTTTAAGCTGATTATTTTAAACTATTTTGAGGTTTGAATATCATTTTCCCTTGCAGTTCAATGTCATAATATATGAATATCCCGCTATTTGGGAAAATTATACCGCCACTTGGAAAAACTAATAATGGCTATTTACCGAGAAGTCGAACGAAATGATTATAAATATAGATGAACTGGATGATTTGTCAACGGCTTAATGTTTAAACTGCATTTCTGAAAGCACAACTTTCCCATAATATATAAAAATACCGCTAGTTGGAAAAATAAAACCTCTACTTGGAAAAAGTAAAAAGGCTATTTAGCGAGAAGCTACGACTTTTTCTTCTTTTAGAAAATAAAGTTCTCCTATAGTTTTAATGACTGACTGTTTTAATTGTATTTTTCATTGACCTGAGCAGAGAAATATGTTGATATACCGCTAGTCGGAAAAAAAGAATACCTCTACTTGGGAAAAGCTGGAAGGCTATTTATCGACAAGAAACAAACAATTTTGCTTAACAAAAGTTTAAGCTGATTATTTTAAACTATTTTGAGGTTTGAATATCATTTTCCCTTGCAGTTCAATGTCATAATATATGAATATACCGCTAGTTGGGAAAAATATTCCGCTACTTGGAAAAACTAATAATGGCTATTTACCGAGAAGTCGAACGAAATGATTATAAATATAGATGAACTGGATGATTTGCTAACGGCTTAATGTTTGAACTGCATTTCTGCATGCACTACTTTCCCATAATATATCAAAATACCGCTAGTTGGAAAAATAAAACCTCTACTTGGAAAAAGTAAAAAGGCTATTTAGCGAGAAGCTACGACTTTTTCTTCTTTTAGAAAATAAAGTTCTCCTATAGTTTTAATGACTGACTGTTTTAATTGTATTTTTCATTGACCTGAGCAGAGAAATATGTTGATATACCGCTAGTTGGAAAAAAGAATACCTCTACTTGGGAAAAAGCTGGAAGGCTATTTATCGACAAGAAACAAACAATTTTTGCATAACAAAAGTTTAAGCTGATTATTTTGAACTATTTTGGGGTTTGAATATCATTTTCCCTTGCAGTTCAATGTCATAATATATGAATATACCGCTAGTTGGGAAAAATATACCGCTACTTGGAAAAACTAATAATGGCTATTTACCGAGAAGTCGAACGAAATGATTATAAATATAGATGAACTGGATGATTTGCTAACGGCTTAATGTTTGAACTGCATTTCTGCATGCACTACTTTCCCTTAATATATCAAAATACCGCTAGTTGGAAAAATAAAACCTCTACCTCGAAAAAGTAAAAAGGCTATTTAGCGAGAAGCTACGACTTTTTCTTCTTTTAGAAAATAAAGTTCTCCTATAGTTTTAATGACTGACTGTTTTAATTGTATTTTTCATTGACCTGAGCAGAGAAATATGTTGATATACCGCTAGTTGGAAAAAAGAATACCTCTACTTGGGAAAAGCTGGAAGGCTATTTATCGACAAGAAACAAACAATTTTTGCATAACAAAAGTTTAAGCTGATTATTTTGAACTATTTTGGGGTTAGAATGTCATTTTCCCTTGCAGTTCAATGTCATAATATATGAATATACCGCTAGTTGGGAAAAATATACCGCTACTTGGAAAAACTAATAATGGCTATTTACCGAGAAGTCGAACGAAATGATTTTAAATATAGATGAACTGGATGATTTGCTAACGGCTTAATGTTTGAACTGCATTTCTGCATGCACTAATTTCCCATAATGTATCAAAATACCGCTAGTTGGAAAAATAAAACCTCTATTTGGAAAAACTAAAAAGGCTATTTAGCAAGAAGTAACGACTTTTTCTTCTTTTAGAAAATAAGTTACCACTCAAGATATGCTCACACGTGCCAATTTTTTAAACTAACAAATTAGGTAATCATTGCGTTCCATGTGCATCCAACAGCAGCAATGACGCTTGTGCACACACAATGTGCTTATAAAGGCTAATGAATCACGTGCTGGGGGGCGGGGGGGGGTCCCATGTTATGCCCTAGTGGGGCCCATGGTATGTCCTAGGGGGATCCCATGGTATGCCCCAGGGGGGTCTGACGTCATTATCACGGTATGATAGACAGATGGCAGAAGTGCCGCCTAGGGGGAGGGGATTCCCATGGTGTGCCCTAGGGGGTCTGACGTCATTATGACGGTATGATAGACAGATGGTAGAAGTGTTGTCCATGGGAGGGATCGAACCACCAATCTTCCGCCCACGAGTCCCATGCTTTACCAGGTGAGCTGCTCGTGACGTAAGGATAATGTTCTGGAAAACATTCATCATATAGGGTTAGGGTTAGGGTCACATGACCAATGATGATTGACTGGTCACGTGAGTAATGACGTCACAATGATTGACAGTGGCTTGGAACTCTTGTTAGGGTTAGGGTTATGCCTCCTAGGAGGGGTCTGAGCTCATTATGACATCACAGGGTGGCGTGGAACCCTTGTTTCTCGACTACTGCGTATGCACGACCCTTTAGTGGTGCCTCATACCAAAAATAAATGACTTCGGATCAAAATTGTAGGAGGAGGTGCATTTCAAAACAAAGTTTACTAAATAAACAACTAACTAACTAACTGACTGACTGAGTGAATGACTGACTAACTAACTAACTAACTAACGAACTAACGAACTAACTAACTAACTAACTAACTAACTTACGGACGCCATCCGTAAACCGATAGAAATATACCAGCTTACGTGTAACGTAAGCTGGGCTAAAAAATGCACCATAGTATTGCAACGAGAGCGAACCGCCGTAGAGGTTAGCTGTTGAACAACAACGCACTGTGTATGTAAACAATTAAGAGGTGGCGTTAAAGTCAATAACCATTAACAAAAGTATTCGAATAATTTAGTACATTCAATATATATTAAACGAGTTGTCATATTTTTTCAAATTTAATATATAATTAAAATGAATTACTGGTTAAAATGCAAGAAACGTTGTATGAGTTATACAGAGAAACGTTAACAAATTACCATAAACAAAATCAGTGGACAGGAACCCATTTCCGTTAAAAACAAACGAAGCACTCTCCAAGAATTCCTCTAGTTGGACCAATTTAGCGTTGACCAGCTTTGTAGGGTCATTGGACACACAGCTATTATAGCTTAGCAAACTCGCCTTCCATTGGCTGGATGCTGCAGCAACTCTCTGTTTAAGGAGTTGCATACACTACCCCTTTCTTGTGATAGACATGCCAACAGTTAGTGTTGTGATGATTTGTCACGGTATTGATGAGTGTAGCTACTTCTGTCCACATATGGGGAATCGATCATTTTTTCGTCACAGCGGTATCCTACCTGTGACGGTTCGTTGCAGCCCGAACATGGTGTAAGCATCGATCAGGTGTCATGGTATGATGCTCGCAGGGGTATTTTCCATTTGCAGTCTTATGTCGTGTTTGTTACGATACGTGGCAGCGACGGGTACAACAAAGGACGGTTTAGACATAATGTGGCTAGTGCAGGCAGTAGTTGTTTCGTCATGACCCGTAGCAGTAACGACCAGGTCAGTTGGTACTCGCTGTTGTCACGAGTTGTGATTGCAGCGACTCGCTGTTGCAGCGTGTCGTGTTCGTGACGGGTCGTGTGTTGAGTCACTGCTGAAGAGAAGTGATTACAACAAGGTAATTCTTTGATCAACCATGGCATGGATTATGCTTTTGTTTAAGGTTGTTTGTGTTATGCTTCTGCTGCCATTCGATTTCTAGAGAAGTCGATCATGCCACTAGGCGGTACTGTGATGGTTCGTGTTTGTGATGGGTCGACTGGTCGACGGGTCGTTTGTTCCAGCGACTGGCCTTTATTGCGGGTTCGTGACTGTCACGACACATGACTCTCAAGGGTTGTCACGAGGCTGCGTCGTATATGTCACAACTCGTGATTGTGTCGGGTCGTCGATGAGACAGTCGTGACAGTCCCGACCAGTGGTTGCGACGAGTTTCCGCTGCGTCGGGACAGTCAAGTGCCACTTGCTTTTAACACCGCATCCTATGAACTCTTTGCCTGACTAATAGAGTTTGCAATTCGTGTATTTCGCCGCGTTGATTACTCGATGCAAACGCCATGAGAAATACGCACTTTAAGTTAAGTAACTTGTCTGGTGTGATAGAATGATTGAAAAGGGGCGATATGAGATATTTCAAAACCAGTTACAAATCCCAAGACACCACTGTCCTGTCAAAAATAGGCCGTTCTAATTGAAATGACCTAAGCAATCAGAAAAAACAAGTCACACGAGGACAAACCATAAAGCAATGCTCGCATCAAAATATACGTCATAATCGATCTAACCGACACCTTTCGCACCTCAAGCAAATAAAGAAAAAGTCGGACACTGCAACTGCATTCGCTGCTACAGGATCCATTACCCATATCAAGATACCATGACTCGATCAATCGCCAACGCAACAAGCACACCTTGTTTGTGGAATCTTTATGAATGCTGTCCATTCTCTGCATGAGAGAAACCCTTAGATTTCAGGAAAAAAAATTTATGCACCAAATATTCGGTCGAAACAACTGAGGATTCGGGTGATAATATTCCCAATGAGGTTGACACAGACTGCCATTCTCAAGGGGAATTGGAAGACTCATGACGCACGATAACGCATCAACAAAAGGAAACCAGGACAGTTCTGGAAGATCGGGGGCTGCTAGCAAGAGACCACGAGACCTTTTGTGCCAAATCTTCGTGAGAACCTTCATCATGAGAGACGAAAATAACACCTGCATGAGCCACTGACACAGCAACGCATCGATCGCTATTGCTGCGGTATCCGCACACGGGAACATGCACACTGGAAGACAATGGTTGATACCATTGGCAAAGATAGCGACCTGAGGTGGATCTCATGGAGACTGGGGAGCAATCCAGTAAAACTTGTAATCTGCTAATGCTCACTTGGTGGGGACAACCTTGCCCATTCGAGAAGTCAAACCATCGAGAACATTTAGACTGCCTGCAATGTGAGAGGGTTGAATGAAAACCACAATCTCGAGCAATCAAGAGGACCTGCTTGGTGAGACGACACAAGCTCGGTGAACGCATACTGCAAGGGCTTGTAATCCTCCGGGCGTCATGACCCTCGGCGAGGCGTGTTACGAAATGGGATGCGATATCGTTGACGATGCCCTGTGGGTAAGCAACAGCGGAGCGACACGTAAGGCCGTAGTTTTTACCGTTGACATCGGTAAATTACTTCCGGCCGTTTGAATCAAGTGTGTTCATTATCTTTGACAATCACTTGCTCCTCCTCCCCAGACGACGAATTGTCTCTGAAGTGGAGGAGGAAGAAGCATAAATCGAATGTCGACGCAGAGGATGTTCACTGCCCGTCAATTGCTGTATAGCGGCCATGACGGGAATGAGCAGCGGTTATATATCCTTCGGTGACGATGGTTCGGTCGAAACAGTGACCGACCGGACCACGTTGAGACGGGATGTTGCTGACGCCATCGACACTGACCTGGGCGCGAGACTGTTGCATCTTCAGCTCCTCGTCTGATGCGTGTCTTAATGTGTCAGGATGCAAATTGAGGCTTAAAGCGAGCTTTTTCAAAGGTGACAGTTCTTGTTTCCCATCAGAAGAACCCAACAAAACGTGCTTATCAGTCGTAGAAATATTTAAATCTTAACCCGAAGTAATAGGTAAATGCTGGACATACACTTCGTCATGAGCTATATTCGTCTTGAGTGACAGCATTGATCAACGGAGTGTGTCACACCCATTGAATAGGGGCCTATAAAGCAGGCGTCGCAGTCACAACAGAAGTTCCCATGGGTGACTCACATCTACCTTACTGGGATCCATGATTAAATACCTGGTGTCGATACAACGGATTCCGCAAGTGGCAACGGAAGAGCTATAGATTTGAATTTCCTCGGCTGTGTCGATCCCTGCCTATTGGCATCCGATCTGACCACATTAGGAAGCGTAATCGGCAAAAGAGTAGGAGTCGATGCAGACGACTTTTCACTCTGGGAATGACCCTGGCAGTCTCCTGCTGTTGTAAAAAGAAAGAGCAAATGCAGTCGTCAGGATTCGCACAGTGGTCTTAACGGTTGTCTAATGTGCATGATTAAATACCCCAGGGACGCAGGCAAGCAGAACATTTTGAAAGCGGTTCCCCGGTACGCTTGATGTTAGCGCAGGAGTCCGGAATTGTCAGTGAATCTACAACCAAATAAACAATATTAGTTTTTGGTAATCACTGGCAATCTATAAAACATGTTATGTTAATGATAAAAGAGAAAAGAAGTCCATATAATATCATTAAAACTGCTTTAGAAGTAAAGCATAAGCTAACACCTCCGGGAGGTGGGTTATTTCTTCTCTTTCGGTTTTGAAATTCATTTCAAGAGATAGGGGATGTTGCCGTTTTATAAAATTGTGAGTGGTTTTGAGATGGCGAAAGTCTTTGGCTAAGACATCAGTGACAATTGTTTTGGCAGTTATACTGTGAACAACTTCAACCTTCATTGTCTGTCTAGATGAATGTATCGATAACAAAATGATGTAAGTAAGTGTTGTGAAGATAAACCTCGGGTTAACAGCAAGGTTTAGAAAGTTTTCTGAGCTCACAAAATGCTTTTATAGAATTTTGGCAAGAAATTGAACTCTTTTCTGTGGTTGTGTATTATCGTGTATCTCCACTCTGAAACGGTATTCATCAAATTTCATTTATCATACAAATCTAGAAAATGTTTCAGAACTGTTTTTCTTTTTTTCATACGCTGGATGCTTTAATATTTGACTAGGCAAATTATCGATCATAAAAGTTGTAACTATTAATTCTCAAAATGACATGAATCTACCAGACTGGGCCCGGTATATTGATATGTATAGAGACGGGGTCACCGTCTGCTCGGGACCTCCAGTGGTAATGAGGTCCCAAAGTGGCACTGAGGACCCGTTGGCACTGAGGACCCAAACTTTTTTTTGCTTCAAAATGCTAGATTAAGTTGTTTTAAGCTGAAAGAAACGTTCAAAACCAAAAATCAATGCTTCTTTTTAGAAAAAGGTAAAGTGGTGGTACTGAGGACCCGGTGGTGGCACTGAGGCCCGGTGGTGGTACTGAGGACCCAAACTTTTTTTCTTGCTTCAAAATGCTAGATTAAGTTGCTTTAAGCTGAAAGAAACGTTCAAAACCAATCATCAATGCTTCTTTTCAGAAAAAAAGTAAAGTGGTGGTACTGAGGCCCGGTGGTAGTACTGAGGACCCAAACTTTATTTTGCTTCAAAATGCTAGATTAAGTTGTTTTAAGCTGAAAGAAACGGTCAAAACCAAAAAGCAATGCTTCTTTTTAGAAAAAAAGTAAAGTGGTGGTACTGAGGACCCGTTGGTGGCACTGAGGCCCGGTGGGGGTACTGAGGACCCAAACTTTTTTTCTTGCTTCAAAATGCTAGATTAAGTTGCTTTAAGCTGAAAGAAACGTTCAAAACCAATCATCAATGCTTCTTTTCAGAAAAAAAGTAAAGTGGTGGTACTGAGGCCCGGTGGTAGTACTGAGGACCCAAACTTTATTTTGCTTCAAAATGCTAGATTAAGTTGTTTTAAGCTGAAAGAAACGGTCAAAACCAAAAAGCAATGCTTCTTTTTAGAAAAAAAGTAAAGTGGTGGTACTGAGGACCCGTTGGTGGCACTGAGGCCCGGTGGGGGTACTGAGGACCCAAACTTTTTTTCTTGCTTCAAAATGCTAGATTAAGTTGCTTTAAGCTGAAAGAAATGTTCAAAACCAAAAATCAATGCTTCTTTTCAGAAAAAAGTAAAATGGTGGTACTGAGGACCCGGTGGTGGCACTGAGGCCCGGTGGTTGTACTGAGGACCCAAACTGTTTTTCTTGCTTCAAAATGCTAGATTAAGTTGCTTTAAGCTGAAAGAAACGTTCAAAACCAATCATCAATGCTTCTTTTCAGAAAAAAGTAAAGTGGTGGTACTGAGGCCCGGTGGTAGTACTGAGGACCCAAACTTTATTTTGCTTCAAAATGCTAGATTAAGTTGTTTTAAGCTGAAAGAAACGGTCAAAAGCAAAAAGCAATGCTTCTTTTTATGTATAGAGACGGGGTCACCGTCTGCTCGGGACCTCCAGTGGTAATGAGGTCCCAAAGTGGCACTGAGGACCCGTTGGCACTGAGGACCCAAACTTTTTTTTGCTTCAAAATGCTAGATTAAGTTGTTTTAAGCTGAAAGAAACGTTCAAAACCAAAAATCAATGCTTCTTTTTAGAAAAAGGTAAAGTGGTGGTACTGAGGACCCGGTGGTGGCACTGAGGCCCGGTGGTGGTACTGAGGACCCAAACTTTTTTTCTTGCTTCAAAATGCTAGATTAAGTTGCTTTAAGCTGAAAGAAACGTTCAAAACCAATCATCAATGCTTCTTTTCAGAAAAAAAGTAAAGTGGTGGTACTGAGGCCCGGTGGTAGTACTGAGGACCCAAACTTTATTTTGCTTCAAAATGCTAGATTAAGTTGTTTTAAGCTGAAAGAAACGGTCAAAACCAAAAAGCAATGCTTCTTTTTAGAAAAAAAGTAAAGTGGTGGTACTGAGGACCCGTTGGTGGCACTGAGGCCCGGTGGGGGTACTGAGGACCCAAACTTTTTTTCTTGCTTCAAAATGCTAGATTAAGTTGCTTTAAGCTGAAAGAAATGTTCAAAACCAAAAATCAATGCTTCTTTTCAGAAAAAAGTAAAATGGTGGTACTGAGGACCCGGTGGTGGTACTAAGGCCCGGTAGTAGATCTATTAAAGCACGTATCAATAGGCGTGTATTGTCGCCAAAAAGTTGTCATATTGTTAAACCCGGCTGTAGAAAAATCGCACACATTTATAAAGGAATCTGGTCAAAATTGTGGGAGTAGAAGCATTTTAAAATTGCCTACTTAATATCTATAAATGACCCCATTTAGCCATTTTTTTGGGGGGGGTCGCCAAAAATACAACGTTTTAAAAACAATACCGCCCAGTGAATAGCTTTGCAAAATTTGACGACAATTCGATCCAAACTGTGGGAAAAAACCTTAAAATATGTTTCCAAACAATTTAGAAATACCCCTATTTGGCCAATTGTTGGTATCCAGATCGCGGGAGCAGAAGCATTTTCAAATTAACCCCCGCAAACGTTTACAATGCCACCCCCCGTTTAGCCATTTTTATTTTCTTTTTGATGGGCTTTTCAAGAGAAAAAAGGCTGGTGAAAATTTATTCAAAATTAGAAAGTCATCCGATCAAAATTGTGGAAGACGCATTTTCAAAATTGGCTACTAATAAATCAAAAATACCCACCCATTGGCCAATTGTTGACAAATCACCCAAAAAAAGTAACTTAGTTGTTTGAGCAGAAGCGTTTTCAAAATTAGCTACGAAAAAATTAAAAAATGCCCTATATTTGGTAAATTTTCGTTGTTCGCCAAAAAAAAACAACTTTTTACGAGAGGTCTACCTAGTAAACATTTTTTAAAGATTTAAAGACAATCCAAGCAAAACTGTCGGAGAAGAAGCTACCGAAAAATATAAATGCCCCCGCCATTTGGTTGATTTTCGGCGGATCGCCAAAAAATTAATTTTTTGAAGAGCGAATCATCTAGACAACTATCATGTAAAATTAGAAACAAGACCGATCCAAATTGTGATTGAAGAAGTATTTTGAAAATTGGCTGACCCTATTTGACCAATTTTTGATCTATCGCCACAACAAGTAAATTTTAAACAGGAAAACATCAAGAGAACAATTGCATAAAATTGGACAGGAATGCGGGAGGTGAAGTATTTTGAAAATTGGCTATCAGTTAATTGAAAATGCACCCCCATTTAACCAATTTTTAGCGAGTCGCCAAAAAAGCAATTTCCAAGAGAAGCCTATCTAGAAAATAATCACATTGAAAAGGAATCCAATCAAAATTGTGGCAGAAGAAGCATTTTCATAATTGTACGCTAAAAAATTAAAAATGCCCCCAATTTAGCCAAAGTTTGGCAGATCGCCAAGAAAAGAAGGTTTTCAAGAGAGGCCTATCTAGCGAGTATTCGTACAAAATGTTAACAAATTCTGATCAAAATTGTGAGAGAAGAAAGATTTTGAAAACTTGACACCAAAATATTAAAAAATGCCCAAATTTAGCCAATTTTTGGCCAATCGCCAAAACAAAGTTATTCTTAAAGTGAGGCCTATCTAGCGAACAATGGAATCCAATTGTTCCAAAGGAATCCAATCAAAATTGTGGGAGAAGAGACATTTTAAAAATTGGACGCCAAAATTTTTTAAAAAGTCCCCGTTTAGCCAATATTAGGCGGATCTCCAAATAAAGTAATTTTTCAAGAGGGCCTTACCAAAAAATATCTTAAAAATTTAGAGAAAATGTTATCGATATTGTGGGAGAAGAAGCATTTTGAAAATTAACAGTGGAAAGATTTTTTACGCCCCCTCCCATTTTGTCCATTTTTGGTGGATCGCGAAAGAAGTAAATTTTCAAGAGAGGCCTATCTAGAGAACATTCGCTGAAAATGTGAAAGGCATTTAATCAAAACTGAAAGAGAAGAAGCATTTTAAGTAAAAGTTTACATAGGTACACACATACATACATACATACGTGCATACAGACGACAGCTTTATTCACAAAGCAGATGGGAAAGACAAAAAACCTAATTTGTCTTTGTTGCGTGAGGGGGGTTCTCGGGTGTTGCCTATCTATATATACCGCTGTGTGTGTGTGTGTGTGCGTATATATATATATATATATATATATATATATATATATATATATATATATATATATATATATATACACGCACACACACACACATATATATATATATATGTTGCCTATCTATATATACCGTTGTGTGTGTGTGTGCATGTATATATATATATATATATATATATATATATATATATATATATATATATATATATATATATATATATATATATATATATATATATATATATATACACCTACCTTGCGACCTGGGGAGACCATGCTGATAAATAATAGATGGGGAGACCAAATGTATATCCTTTCTCTTCCGCATTTTTTCTTTTGTTATCGCATAGATATCTTAAATTAATATTATTATTATTATCTGTTATGGTTGTTTTGAAAAAAACACAACAATAACGAATAAACAAAAAGTCGAGGTCTCCTTTATTCGACCAACTTTTTTGCCAGAAACACACCCACTAAAAGAGACCGTCTCCTTAATTTTGTATATGAACCCGGTTCTCCAAATGATCACTTTTAGCAGAGTCAGTGGACTCGCTAAATCTCTTTTTTTTAAATTTTGTAATTTAATGATTTACTGGCACTTTATACAAGTTTTAGAGGGGAGTTATTCGGAATAAAAACAATTTCACAGTTTCATCTATTTCCGCGAGAGATGTGGTTACAAACTTCAGGTAATTTGTTTGTATTGTTTACATCTACCCGCCAGAGACGAAGAGAAGTAACTAATGAAAATAACTTGAAAGAAAGGAGTTAAACCAAATAACAAAATACTTGAAACTATTACATGCAGCCTGAAGACTACTTGACATATTACTGTCGTGCAAAGTAAGCTCTTATCTTATGTTTTAGCACAAAACCTACGTTATCGCCCACTTCTGTACAGTTACCAATGGTAAAACTAGTCCCAGTGGACCCTTTCTATTCTTGACAACAAGTTCACGTCACAACTTTGCATCTACGAATAAGAATTAACATTTTCGTCACGTGATCAAAAAGTGCCAGTGCTTGCGTGGGGGCAAAATGCAGTTTCTCGTTGTTTTAATACCAAATATAACAGTATTTTTCTTGTTGTAGGCCGATTGCATATATTTTGGCCTATTTGTCACATGCTAGAAAGCTAGCTCTTTGTATAATTTTTACCGTTTAGAAAAGTTTTACTACTTAGCTTAAATATCGAAGAATTTGTATTGGTATAAAACTGCTATAAACTCCAAATATCGCTCATTATGCCCCAAGTTACTCACAAGCCAAATCACACTTAGGGTGCTCCTAATAAAAATGTGCAAAGTTCTGCGTTTCGAATAAAAGTAACCGAGTAAAAAATGAAAGAAATGATAGAGAGATTTCACCTAAATGTCAAATTTCCCTTGCACCAAAGAGCAGTCAGGTTTTTAACAACTTCTGTGCTATTTAAAAATGTATTATAAGTTTTGAATTTCTTTTATGTTTCGAGTATAAGCTGTTTTTGCGATATTTCTTCCATATTTCTCTGTCGTTTCTTTCATTTTTTTGGTTCCATCGCAGTCAAAAATCAAATTTCTTTCGCAAATTATTCGAAACACCCAAAGTGTGACTTGGCTCATTGCATGAAGGTGTCTGCGAGATGACTTGATCAATCTTCCTAGGACAGAAATTGTCACAGTTCCTGTAATAAGCCAGTTCGCATTTTCGGGTCTTTCCGGTGGAGGTGTTGTTTCGGCTGCAAATATTTTTGGGATAAATTATAAAGAAATGATAAGGAAAAAACATCAAGTTTCTAATTTTCTTTCAACATGCACGCTTTTAAATTTATGAAGCCATCACATGATCTTTTAAAAGCTATTTTACATATTATTCAGTCCCTTTAATAACCAACATGTGAATATGTTTCTGGCAAAATGGAATTTTGTTGATTTTTTTTTTTCGTTTTGTTTTCTATCATTTCTTTATATCCTTATCCCACCTGAATTCAGCCGAAACGTAAAAACTTTTCTGAAAAAGTCAAAGTGCGAATTGGCTTATTGTAGAGCCATAAGCCAATTCGCACTTTTGGATCTTTCCGGTGAAGGTGTTTTGACTGCAAATGTTGGGAGATAAATTATAAAGAAATGATAAGGGACAATATCAAAATTCTAATTTTCTTTCAACATGCACACTTTCAAATTTATAAAGCCATCATATGATCTTCTAAAAAGTATTTTACATATTATTCAGTCCCTTTAATAACCAATATGAGAACATGTTGCTGACAAAATGGAATTTTTTTTATTTTTGCCGTTTTTTCTGTCATTTCTTTATATCCTTATCCCAATTAATTCGGCCTAAACGCAAAAACGTTTCGGCAAAAGACAAAGTGCGAATTGACTTATTGTTGCTGTGGGAGATAATGGGAGATTTTATATCCTGATCCCAAGAAAACATTTTTCGCAGTACAAAATTGTTGTTTAACCATAGAAATTGTGCGTTGTATAATTGGGTCATTTGTGTGATGCACTCTTTCTAAAATAACGCCAGTGGCCTGAGTCATGCGCCGAGATTAGCAAAATTGACATCAACGACACGGTCTATTATAGGAACTATCGCTCTTGCTGTCATAGGAAGACCGCAAGAGTCATCTAGGACTAAGTTAAAACCAATAATCATGGCACCAAATTGTCCGTAATTACACTGACACAATTCGGTTATTGCCTGTAGATATTGGCAATAATTATTGTTTCGGGACAGGCCGTAACCATAGCCAATCTGGCATATTCACCCGTAAACCAGTGGTGGCATTCGCGAAAGTGTAAGTTTAAACTTAGAGTCAATCTAAGTGCAAAATTGTAAGAGTTAACTTTCCCGTTGGTTTAACTTAGCGGTATTCACAAAATGTAAGTTTAAGCTTCCACTCAAGTTTCAGTTCAAAATTCTAAGTTTACTTCGGACTACACTTAGATTTCTCAGTTCAATCCCACGCGATATTTAAATACCTGGAGTGCTTTGCTTACCTTGGCAACAATCAATTTATTGAGAGTAAATGAAGAATATGAAAGGGTTTTTATGAGGGAAAGTGTTTCGAGATAGGAGTAATCCGTTTGAAGTTTACAATGACGGTGAACTTTTAACTCGATATGGATTTTCAAGAGAAGATATTCATTTTTTGGTGGAAAATCTCGAAAATTTGGAGTAGGAAACAAGAAGAAGCTTTAACGCTCCGAAACATCTAAAAGCCTTCGATGTTTACATTGACAACCAGTTTATACGATTACGATTAGTCGCACTCTTTATGAAAATTTTGCAATATTGACTTAGAATGTAAGTTGATAAACTTACGCGATGAATATGGCGTAAGTAAGTAAACTTACGTAAGCTTAATCTTGAGATCTAAGTTTAATATCTAAGTAAATAAACTCAGATGTTCGTGAATACGGCCACAGATACAAGAGAATGTAACTGTCGTCAACTGTACCTCACGACCGCCACTCCCGAAAAGTTAATTTCATCCCGTATCAAAACATCTATTTTACAAAATAAAACATTTCCTTAAGTGTTTATTCAAACACTTATTAACACAGAATAAGAACAAGGGCAGAGATGAGAATTTTTCTTTGCATGTATGCTTTTTTGGGTTCGACTGCCACAGGTTGCTTGCCTAACAATTTTTATGCAATGAACTGGCAATCTCCGGGCGAAGCACAGCAAGACAAGTATCGAACTATGCCACAACAGCATGTGAACCTGGTTTTTGAGACAGGCTGTCATACCATATTGAACAGTGATGGTTCATTTTTCCGTTTCTGATATTTTTCCGAGATACTACCCCAGATGACCCCTCAAGGCCACCGGATGTTTACACATGGAACGATATAGTAACTTATGAATGTATATCACCTACGGCCGCATTGAAGGCCAGACTTGGAAATCTTAATTTCGAAGTGACTACAATTTGCCATCCTTTTTGGGAGGGAGGGAAATGGGGGAGCTTTAATATATTTTCTGCACCCAAGGAACGGGGAAGGGGAAAATAAATACAAACAAGCATTTTTTTGGCTTTTCAATCTTTATTGAGTAAACATCAAGTTGATGCCATATAGCTTATTTAAATCGTTTTCCGCCCAAGCATCACATAACAAATAACAAAATGTACAGGCACATACACAGGAAAACTATGGGAGATCCATCGCGTCATTTCATTTCTCAATGTAAATTTACTTTGAGATTACTACACGACTATTTCTTTGAAGAACTACTAAAAAATGACAAACTTTATTGTATCAAAATAATTTTTTTTAAATCTTTACATTTTTAGAACTAAAATCGCGTTTTGTTGTTTTTGTTTTATTTCTATTATTACTTTTTTCTTTTACTACCAGTAAGTTAGTGTAACTGAGATAATAGTAAAGGATTTTAAATTATTATTTTACAGAGAGCATGCATGAAAATAGTAAATAGAGGGACCAAGTGTGCATCATATATAATAATCAATGATATATAACCCAAAAATACAACTTTGGGAGACCATGCTTTGGTCTCCCTATTTACTATTTTTTATCTATGGTCTCTCTAAGTGACACCTTTAGTGTCTTTTAGCATATACAAAAGGTCTCCCTATGTTGGCATATTCTGTGTGCATATATTATCAAATGTGTGCATATATTATCATATGATATTTTTAGTGTCATTGTAGGTTCAACTCCTACAGGGTGCACGCATAACGATTTCTTATGCGGAGTTACTGCGCTCTCCGGTGGTGGCACACCAAACTTTAGTAATATTGTGCATCAAGTGTGCATCATATATAATAATCAATGACATATAACCCAAAAATACAACTTTGGGAGACCATACCTTGGTCTCCCTATATACTATTTTTAATCTATGGTCTCTCTAAGTGACACCTTTAGTGTCTTTTAACATGTTCAAAAGGTCTTCCAATGTTGGCTTATTCTGTGTGCATATATTATCAAATGTGTGTATATATTATAAACTTTTTTGTTAGTGTCATTGTAGGATCAACTCCTTCGGGGTGCAGGCATAACGATTTTTTATGCGCAGTTACTGCGCTCTCCGGTGGTGGCACATCAAACTTTAGTAATATAATGATAAAATATATGACTATCCCATCAATACCCCTCACTCCTCAATAAAACATTTGAGCCGCTAGATCGCTTTCTCAACATATCTTCTAGCACTGGCTATTGTTTCACTTCCTGCACCTCCGTCGCAATCATTTGTTTATTTCGCTTTGCTGGAAGGAGCGCTCTGCTCAGCCCTCAAGTAGTTCTTCTTTAATAAGCACGCCCGATCTGCCCACCATTGATCTGATGCATCCGCATAATGTAGTATTTTAATAAAGAAGTCAGAAAAGACCTGTTTTGTTCACGCACTCTTCTCAGTATTTTGTCACTTCAGATACCTTCGAAAAATGCAGCAGTTTGAATGGAGGCTTCTTCCACATTGGGTACACAGTTGGTGTGCATTGAAGATGCCCAAGTCGCACTTGTCGCAGACATCGGTATTTTCTGGCGTTTCTAGTCTGGCAATGACGCCATCATTTGCTTTCTTGTGCTTAAGGAAGAAGCCATCACTGAAATTACGAAATATGCTCATTTAAATCTCTTATATATCAATTCATGTACTTCATTATCGTACCGCTTTTAAAGTAATTCTAAAACAAATGAAAGTACAATACCATACATCTCTATATGCTTCAAAAATAAAATATTACACGACAAGCCACGTCAAGTCCATATCCTTCGTCACAATTTAAATTCCTATTAGGTATACTGAAATAAGGACTCGTGTCAATCATTAATTCTAACATTTTGAACACTTTAACCTAGACAAAAATATAAAATCCCACACCTGTTAACAACATTCAATACTAGCACAAGCAAATGGGAAACTACATCTGTAGCTTCTCCTGAGTACATGACACCATCTATTGAAGCTTTCTTGTCACTTGTATTCTGCGGAGTCTGGTTTTTATTCTTGTAAATCCTCGGGTCGCGTATATGCCAGGTTCGACAGGTTATCCTGCAAAAAATATATCCAATAAACGTTCGATAATTTTAAACATATTAAATGAAGCGAGTGACAACCTTTTAATCAGTACGAGTACTATTTCTCCTACATTTGAGTGGGCCACAGCGTCATATCTGTAACATGTAGGGAAATTAACTAATATCAACAATAACAAAAACATATGCTCTGTAGTTCCAATCTTCTAGTTAATGGATATGGGCAATATCAATTTGGAATATTATGAAAAACAAGTTGCTGATAGTGCACCGTGAACGTAAATTTGCATGCAGCAACTGAAGTTGGCTTTTGGCCTATCTGGGTCACATTCACTTCTTTTCTTCCTCTCATGGATTCTTCCTCACCTCGAGGATTTTAAAAAGTATGAAAGTACGAATTGGTTTATTCAAAACTTTTGTGCTCTATGTTATAACTCAAGTAGTAGTACTAGTCAGTCACCAGGTTCTACGACATCTAAACCCTGCCAGAATCAGTATTTCCATGAATAAAAACTTTAATATCTATCGCCGAATCGCAATTTTATTTACCTTCTAAAGTTGATAAAGGAGCAATCCGCATTTGAACGTGGCTCCTTGCAATTGGCACATCGCTGCAACCCTTTCAACATCATGGCAATCCTGGCTTTGTACCTAGGAGATTATAACAATATGCGGCAGAAAATGACATACTTTCAGTCAATGGCAAAGCTTGGGCTAACAACACAGGTTCTTCCAGGCTTTTCCGGCAAAAAAGAACGAAATATATTGCTGTTTTACTGTTTATCTACCGTTTCAGCACAAGTTTTTTTATAGGTTTCAGATTTGCAATCTTCGAAATATTGAAGGTGTGACATCTCACGGTGTTACTACACCGCACACGCGCCAAGGATCCTAGACGACTGAACTTCTAATGTAATTGTTAAATTCCTCAACGTGCTCTGAAGCTGGGCTATGTTTTTGGAATACGCTACTGGAATACGCTATTCCAATCTGCTGTTGTGGTCGCAATAAAACTACCAGTAACCTAGGACCGTTCGCCACTTTTCAATGGTTTTAGCGCAATAACTCTCATCTTTTGGACGCGATCCGGAGATGCTGTTATATGTAGCAAATTCAGAATTTTACACAAGTTTTGTGAAGTAAAATGTCATGATTTACGAAAATGCAAGGCCGGTGTATTTTTTTGGGCATGATTTTCCAGCTGTAACTCGCCACTTTATTCTATCATCCCGAAATATAAATTTTAAGTGCAAACTGTAAGACTATCAACTCGCTTTTCAAAATGACTGCTAAGAGCTATAATGGTTACACATGAACACAAATCTTACTTGACATGCGTATACTGACGGTTTACTTATAGCAGCTCTGTATTTTGCAGCCAATTCGCACTTTCGGATTTTTCCGGTGGCGGTGTTGTTTCGACTGAAAATGTTGGGGGATAAATTATAAAGAAATGATAAGGGAAAAATATCAAAATTCTAATTTTCTTTCAACATACACACTTTCGAATTTATAAAGCCATCACATGATCTTTTAAAAACTATTTTACATATTATTCAGTGCCTTTAATAACCAACATGTGACTATATTTCTGGCAAAATGGAATTTTGTTGATTTTTGCCGTTTTTTTCCTATCATTTCTTTATATCCTTATCCCACCTGAATTCAGCCGAAACGCAAAAACTTTTCGGCAAAAGTCAAAAGTGCGAATTGGCTTATTATCTCGTAAATCGCTCGATACATACGTATAAGAAACAAGTAAGTATTTGTGAAACACACGCAGGCCCCAACCGCCCCCCCAAAAAAAATTCATAGGGGTATAAAGCGATGGCGGACAGACGGACGGACACCCCAAACCTATTGTGCCCCAATCCGAAGGGTTGGTCGTCGTCGTCGTCGTCGGTTTACGCTTTCAGAGCAAAGCTCTATACGTTTCTATACAGATTCTCTCCACCTAGTACGGTTTTGTGCTAATATTTTGGCTTGTAAGATTGAGTAGATTCCTTTATTTTGTAGATCGCGTTTTATTGTTGACAGGTATGTTGTTTTTTGTCTTCCTGGGGGTCTTTCCAATTCCAACGACGTTTTCTGATCAGAATAGACCATGGTATTTGGGTTGGGGCCTAATTAATGTTAGCAGCTCTGTACCGCCATGTTTACAAGCAGACTCTTCACGGTCATTGTATGCACATCCACTAATAAAATAGTGCAAAATGCTTCATGCAATACGTTACTATAGCATATAAAAAGAATTATATTCCATCACATTTCTGCTAAAACACAAAATTTATAGAAAAGAGGTGGTGGCAAGTAAGTATCCATATATTGCTACATATTAGTATCCAGCATCATACATAAATTTATACGCCCGAACTCTTTTTTTATTCGAAACAGTCAGAAATTTGTACTCCCGCAAATTCTTCCGCAACATATGTGTTTCGACTGTTTGCGACGCCGTCACAGGCCATTCAATAAGTAAATACAAAGCATACCTAAAATCCCGAGAATTTTCTTAATTTTATATATTTTATATATATTTATTTTGAACTGCAATAGCATACTATTACATTTCATCTAAGAAAAAAATATTGTGCAACTATATCCATTTGTTTTACGTAAGTGGGATTTTTAATACCATGCTTTCAATATGAAAAATTAGTATTTAACTTAGCTAATATTTAGATGGCTGCTAATGGGAGTATAAGTTTTTATAAAAGCGCTAAAATACAGAATTATACATTGATATATAATATTGCGTCAATTATGGCCAAAAAATTTTAAAATCAAAAATTGAAAAATTCGCCGAAAATACATTTTCAACGGAAATAAAAAAAAAACTTCGCAGTAAACATTTAAACGTTTTGTGAGTTCTTCCTACCAAGTTTCAGCCTAATCCAACAAACTGTTTCGGAGATATGCCAACAATATGGCCCAAAAAGTTAAAATTCAAAAATTAAAAAAATCGCCAAAAATACATTTTCAACGAAAATGAAAAAAACTTCGCAGTAAACATTTTCACTATATGTGGGTTATTCTTGCCTCGTTTCAGCCTAATCCAACAAACTGTTTCGGAGATATTGCAACAATATGGTCAAAAAAGTTAAAAATCCAAAATTGAAAAATTCGCAAAAAATACATTTTCAACGGAACTGAAAAAAAACTTCGCAGTAAACATTTACACGTTTTGTGAGTTCTTCTTGCCAAGTTTCAGTCTAATCCAACAAACCGTTTGGGAGATATCGCAACAATATGGCCAAAAAAAGTTCAAAATCAAAAATTTAAAAATTCGCCAAAAATACATTTTCAACGAAAATGAAGAAAAACTTCACAGTAAATATTTGCACTATATGTGTGTTGTTCTTGCCACGTTTCAGCGTAATCCAACAACAAACCGTTTTGGAGAGATAGCCTGCCAAAGTGAAAAAAATGCACGAAACCCCCCCCCCTATGTTCAAAAATTTGCCAAAAATAGAATTTTTGAGGAAACGAAAAAAAAATACCACGGGCATCATCTAGACATGTACCCCAATATGTATGTTTTGAGAAAAATCGACTCATTAATTTTATAAGAACTCACTGCGGACAGACGGACGGACGGACACACCAAATGCTATATATGTCTCCCTTAGGGGGAGACATATAATTCCACTAGACCAAGCCTATAAGTACATCAGGGTATAACGACATTGCGCTAATGGCGACGTTTTTATAAAGTCCAATTCTTTTTTCCCCATTTTCAAAGAGCTATTGTCCAAATTTGTTTTCCCAAAATTGTCTAAAAACTATCGAGAGCTTTAATGTAATTGTTTTTCTTTCTGGAGTCAATCACATTTTTATATGCAAAAAGATGGTGTAAGTAACTAACGACATAAGGTTTTGTTGCCAGTTGAGAAATGGTGTCGCCAGATGACTTCTGACTTAAATTTATCACACATTTTTGTTGTCAGTTGGCGGTTTTTTATCTTCACTGAACTACTTACACACTTGTTTAATAAATAAGTGCCTAATTGTACTATTTTCTTGTTGTTTGCTTCTATGTACAAGTGCACTAAAATAAACAAACTGTAAGCTTTGAGTAATTTTATTGTTTCATAGTTGCTTTACACACATTTGTTTATTTTTAAAATTTATTATTCAAAATAAACAATAACATATATGCAAAAAGATGGCGTAAGTAACTTGACTACGTCTCGAGGAGTACGTCTATCCCCCGTGGGGGATATGGTGTGCGTAAGGCTGTTGCGTGTTGACAACGCAAAATTTAGAAGTGGAAGGATAGGTAGACGTAGTGTCTAACATTTAAACGAATCAATCCATTAACCAGTAGGCGCGTGAGACTGTCGTAGGTACGCTAAGTCCAGCACCGATTTTCAAAAGTCCGCCATTTTGTCAATTTTTGCCCGATCCGGAAAATTCTTGGTCACTACACTGTGGAAAGATCCAGAGAAGCAGTGTACAAAATTTGAACCGAATCCATGTATTAATGTGGCCTGTAGGCGCGTGAGACTGCCGTATATACACTAAGTCCAGCGCCGATTTTCAAAAGTCCGCCATTTTGTTAATTTTTTCCCGATCTGGAAAATTCTTGGTCACTGCACTGCACAAGGATCCAGAAAAGCCGTGTACAAAATTTCAAACGAATCCATGGATTAATGTGGCCTGTAGGCGCGTGAGACTGCCGTATATACGCTAAGTCCAGCACCGATTTTCAAAAGTCCGCCATTTGGTCAATTTTTGCCTGATCCGAAAAATTCTTAGTCACTGCACTGCGGAAGGATCCAGAGAAGCCGTGTACAAAATTTGAACCGAATCCATGCATTAATATGGCCTGTAGGCGCGTGAGACTGCCGTATATACGCTAAGTCCAGCACCGATTTTCAAAAGTCCGCCATTTGGTCAATTTTTGCCTGATCCGAAAAATTCTTGGTCACTGCACTGCACAGGGATCCAGAGAAGCTGTGTACAAAATTTGAACTGAATCCATGCATTATGTGGTCTGTAGGCGCGTGAGACTGAAGCGTGACAGACGGACAGACAGACGGACAGACAGACGGACAGACGGACAGACCGAAAAGTTCAAAACTATATCCCTCCGTTGCACGGGGGATAACTGACGACATAAGGTTTTGTCGCCGATTGAGAAACTGTGTCGCCAGATGACTTCTGACTTCACACATTTTTGTCGTCAGTTGCTTTTTACACGTAACAGTTCTCTTCTCGTCATGATGCTTGCGCTGAGGCTGGCAATGATGGTTCCCTTCCACTGCAGGACCACGTAAAGCTTTTGCTAGCGGCCCAATCAAATTGCAATATCTGACCAAGTAATTTTGAGTGAACATAATGAGACCATCATCTTGACATTTCCCAACTAAGACATCATCTCCGTTGTAGTGGTATGGCTCAATTGTTATCAAAGCCATTTTCATCTATTAAACATCTGTTTAACATAAATACAAGCGGACTAGTCATATTTAAACTGTACCACTGACAAAGTTTCGCTACAATATTTTCTATAATTAACCCCGTAGAAATTCTATTCATATCTCACTAGAAAGATGAGATAAAACTGTGACACAACGTGACCTGTTTGTTAATTTCTTCGATATTTTTTTTTCTATAAGACAGTTTTTCAAATTTTCCAATTTTAATGTTTATCTTGTATTTCACTCGAAGTTTCGCCACAATAACTTCTACAATTTGACACGTAGATTTTTTCTTCATATATCATTTGAAAGCGTGAACAAAGTCATCAACCATGACATGGGCGTTTTTTTTCTATTTTTTGCTTACAATAGGAAATAAAACTTTTATAATGGTGAGGTCAACCCTAATTATCATAACCAAAGTGCGCCGCTCGCCATTTGACTTTGACTAAGTTTTATCGAGTAATATATGTTGATAAGGTTATGTATCGGACCTGCTTTTTACACGTAACAATTATCTTCTCGTCTTGTCTTGACGGTGCGTAGGAATAATAACAAAAGCACAGTGTTAATCACGTGCGTTTGTTTACATTTTACAACGTTTATACTTATATTTAAATGAAGCAAAGCGAAATAAAAGAGGCTCCGCTCATGTCGCGTATTGGCAGATAACTTGAGCAAAATCCGAGCTCCAAGTTGACGGTGGTTTTGATTTCGTTCAGAAATCGGTCATTATTTGACTTATATGTCTGCTTTTAGTTTTTTGACAATTAAAAAAATCAAAAGCTAAATTTATTAATGCAAAATTTACTAGAAAAACTGAAAATAAAAAAGTTGTTGACGGTTAACTTTTCGATATCGGAAGCTGGAGGGTCAGCTTCGTCTGTGTGTGTACTTTGGTCTCCCTATTGGCTATTTTTTATCTATGGTCTCTCTTAAGTGACACCTTTAGTGTCTTTTAACATATACAAAAAGTCTCCTTATGCTGGCATATTCTGTGTGCATATACAGTGAAACCCCGCTATTAGCGACAAAAAGTAACTGAATAATTTTGCCCCTAATGGCGGGGTGTCCCCAATTTCGAGGTCCTGTTCTATCTGACAACTACAACTAAAATCTCCGCCTATTTTTCTTACACTTTTTCCATCACTAGCTTTGATTATTTTAACTTTATCAGATAGCGAGAGGTCGTTCCGTTTTCTTTTCACATCACCGATATTCAGACTTAACACGTTGTATAGCATCTTAACTGAGTATAACACAATGAATTAATTGTTTTATTTATACGCATTTTAAAAGACAGAGCACATGTCAATAGAGTTCAGTCGTATTTAGCTTCTCCCTTAAGCACACATCTTTTGTAATAGCCCTATTGTCTTTATATGCACTGTACTCAGTACCCATAGATAACAATAGCGTAAAAAACTTGACTAAGTCTCGAGGAGTACGTCTATCCCCCGTGGGGGATATGGTTTGTGTAAGGCTGTTGCGTGTTGACTACGCAAAATTTAAAAGTGGAAGGATAGGCAGACGCAGTGTCTAACATTTCGATGAATCAATCCATTAACCAGTAGGCGCGTGGGAATGTCGTAGGTACGCTAAGTACAGCGCCGATTTTGAAAAATCCGCCATTTTGTCAAGTCCCAGCCGGAAAATGCTTAATCACTGCACTGCGGAAGGTCTCAGGGAACTTGTGTGCAGAATCTGAAACGAATCCATCCATTTTTGTGGCCTGTAGGCGCGTGAGACTGCCGTATATACGTCCAGTGCCAATTTTCAAAAGTCCGCCATTTTGCCCAATCCGGAAAATTCTTGACCATTGCACTGCGGAAGGTTCCAGAAAAGCCGTGTACAAAATATGAAACGAATTCATCTATTAATGTGGCCTGTAGGCGGGTGAGACTGCCGTATATACGCTAAGTCCAGTGCCGATTTTCAAAAGTCCGCCATTTTGTCATTTTTTTCCGATCCAACAAAAATATTCTTAGTCAGTGCACTGCGGAAGGGTTTAGAGAAGACGTGTACAAAATTTGAAACGAATGCATGTACTAATGTGGCCTGTAGGCGCGTGAGACTGAAGCGTGACAGACAGACGGACAGACCGAAAAGTTCAAAACTATATCCCTCCGTTCCACAGGGGATAACAAACACTACCGAGTAACAAGCTGATAGACGATGTTTATATAACGTACAAAATATGGACAGCAATTTGACTGTCCACAATAAAGGGATTTTTTTAAATGTGTAACCGTACTTACGGGATAAAAATAGTGTCCCTAATTCTGAATAGAGGGGTGTCCACAATGGAGGGGTCTAGATATAACAGAACTCTATGGCGTTTTAAAACAGAGTGAAAAATGCTGTACATAATTCAGGGGTATCCATAATAGAGGGGTGTCTATATCCGGGGTTTTATTGTACTATCAAATGTGTGTATATATTATCAACTTCTTTGGTAGTGTCATTGTAGGTTCAATTCCTGCAGGGTGCACGCATAACGATTTCTTATGTGGAGTTACTGCGCTCTCCGGTGGTGGCACATCAAACTTTGGTAATATAGTAAATAGGGGGATCAAATGCGCATCATATATAATAATCATTGATATATAACCCAAAAATGCAAATTTGGGAGACCATACTTTGGTCTCCCTATTTACTATTTTTATCTATGGTCTCTCTAAGTGGCACCTTTAGTGTCTTTTAACATATTCAAAAGGTCTCCCTATGTTGACATATTATGTGTGCATATATTATTAAATCTGTGCATATATTATCACCTTTTTGTTAGTGTCATTGTAGGTTCAACTCCTGCAGGGTGTACGCATAACGATTTCTTATGTGGAGTTACTAAATAATAAGGAAGCCCCGATCTACCCACCAGTGATCCGATGCATCCGCATTATCTATTATTTTAATAAAGAAGTCAGAAAATATTAAAAAGCCACATACCGAGTTTCATGAAATTTTTTGCAGGAGTTTTTAAGTGTTAACAAGCTCTTGCTGACAGACCGACCGACACGTGGGGAAAAATGAATAACTGTGAGTGTGGAGAGAGGGGGACAGCTGTTTAATGGGTTACGTATAAGTAAAGAATGTCAAAACACAGCAGAAAAGACGTCAAATTGGATCTGGCTGAAACGACACGACAAGCAATGGTTACCATCATGATTGTGCCTCATCTCTCTAAGACGGTGGAATGATCAACTACCGTGGCCCGGCCGCCTAAATGGTCTGATGATGAAACGGGCGAAACCAACAACCAACAAAAGGCGGTGCATCACTGATGACAAAGAGAGATGAAATGCAGGAAACAAGAAACAAACCTGTAAGCTATAGTTACCACACCTGGATACAACCCAGTGACCGCCGGGAAAGGCCGGCTTCAACTCGGTAAGACGGGCTACGACCTGGTAAGACGGGTGACATTGGCAGAGACCAAACAAAGCAGCATGAAGGGTCGGCACCCCCGCATGTGAAGTTATTAATCGCTACAAAGAGACATAAGAGAAAATATCCCCACGGCGACCCGAGAGGGGGGGAGGATGAGGCGTCGGAACAGACGGAACAAATGGAGACGATCACGCTTCCGGAGAGAAACACGAACCAAGAACAACGAGTATGCAAGTGTGGCAAAGTGTTGAAAAATGAAAAGGGTTTGAGAATACACCAAGGAAGGGTATATAAAAACGAAAAGCAGCAGCAACGCACAGCCCCAGTGGTTGGTCAGGCGGAGGAGGTCCAGAACCCGGATGCAAACCACAGTGTTCAGGACCACCATGCTGTTGAAGACAGAGCAGGCGAAGTAGAACAGCGAAAAGACAGGATTAAATGGCCAGCAAGTAGCAAGGAATTAGATTGGAAACATCTGGAAGATGATCTAGTAGGAATCTTGGACACATCAATGAAAGGCAAAGTGACCGAGAAAATAAATACCCTCACGAAGATAGTGTATACAGTATCAAAGGAAAGATTTGGAGTGATTGAGAGGACACCATATGTGAATAGTAACAAACACGAGAACCGAAGAGATAGGAGGAAAGAAGAGGTGAGAAGAGAACTGAAGGCGCTCTCAAAAAGATGGAAACAAGCAAAAGCGGAGGAAAAAGGAGCATTGGATGACCTACGCCAACAATTGAGAAAGAAACTAAAAAAGCTGAGACAAGCGGAACAACAACGTAGGAAATGTAAAAGGCGCCGTAAAGAAAAAGAGCAATTCATCTCACATCCATTTAAGTATACATCAGATTTACTTGGGAAGGAAAAAAGCGGGAAACTCACATGTAGTCAAAGGAAAGTTGAAGAACATCTAGCAACGGTCCATAATGATAAGAACAGAGAAGATCCACTCCCAGTTTTTGACTACTTAGAAACACCAGAAAGACCAACGACAGAGTTTCAGAGTGGAGATATCACATGGAAGGAGGTGAAAGAAATCGTCAAAAAAGCAAGATCAAAGTCAGCACCTGGCCCCAGCGGAATACCATACTTAGTGTACAAGAAATGCCCGCGTTTATTACACATGCTGTGGCACCAGCTCGTGGTAGTTTGGAGGAAAAGAAACATACCAGAGGAATGGACAAGAGCGGAAGGCTGCTTTGTTCCAAAAGAAGTAAACTCTTCCAGCATAGACCAGTTCCGCACGATATCTTTGCTTGATGTTGAAGGGAAAATCTTCTTCTCAATAATAGCACGACGACTAACAAACTACATGGTCAAGAACGGGTACATTGATACATCAACTCAGAATGGAGGCGTCGAAGGTTTCTCCGGATGTTCGGAGCATAACAGTATGATAACAAAACTTATACAAGATGCCAAAATGAGACGAGGAAACATCACGCTAATATGGTTGGACCTAGCAAACGCGTACGGCTCAGTACCACACGAGCTTGTTATGTTGGCACTAGAGAAGTACCACGTACCAGAGAAACTAATCAACATTATCAAGAACTACTTCCAAAAGCTCAAATTCAGATTCACCACAACCGACTTTACAACAAAGTGGCAGCGACTAGAGAAGGGTATAATCACGGGCTGCACGGTATCGGTTATAGTATTCCTGGCTGCTATGAACATCATGATAAAGACCGCAGAAAAAGAATGCAAGGGACCAAAGGTGAATGAAATTCAACAAAAACCGATCAAAGCATTTATGGACGATCTAACTATAAATACAGCACAACCACAAGGCGCGAGGTGGATTTTAAACAAACTTTATGAGCTAACAGTATGGGCAAGAATGGCATTCAAGGCACGAAAATGTAGGAGTTTAGTCATCATCAATGTAGGAGTTTAGTCATCATCAAAGGGAAAGAACGTGAAATTTAAGATAGGAGACGTTACCATCCCGACAGTGAGTGAAGAACCGGTGAAGTGCCTTGGAAAATGGTACGATGGAAGCTTACGCGACACGGAAAATTCCAGGAAAACTATCCAGCAGCTACAAGAACATCTGTGCAAAATAGAAAAGGCCCCGCTACCTGGAAGATACAAGGCATGGTGTTTCCAGCACGGTGTGATGCCACGACTATCATGGCCAATGCTCATGTACGACATCCCGATGAGCAGTGTGGAAGAAATGGAAAGGATGGCAAGCAAGCAATAGCGCAAGTGGCTCGTCGTCCCCCAGAGTTTTTCTGCGGTGGGACTCTATGGGAAAACCAACAAGCTTCAGCTGCCGCTGTCATCAGTGAAAGAAGAATACAAAGTTAGCCGCGTAAGAGGACAAGTGATGCTCGACGAATCAAAAGACAATACAATACGAGGAGCAAAAGTTCAACTGAGTCAACGTGGGCGCTGGTCAGTGCAGAAGAGCATTGAAGATGCGAAGAGCAGAGTACAAAACAAAGAATTAGTCGGAACTGTGAGACAAGGGAGAAGAGGCCTAGATGTAACACCACGAGTGAAATGGACCGAGGCAAACACCAAGGAGAGAAGGTCCATAATACAACGTGAGATACGAGAGAGTGAAGAAGATCAACGAAGAGTAAAGGGAGTGGGTATGGGCGCCCAGGGAGCCTGGACGAGATGGGAAAGTGCAACACCAAGAAAAGTGACATGGCACGAAATACTGCAAAAACAACCTATGCAGCTTGGATTCCTGCTACGTAGTGTACACGACCTACTACCAACACCCGCAAACCTTAAACTATGGTACAAGACAGAAGACGACGGTTGCAAACTGTGTGGAAAGACAGGGACATTGGAGCATGTACTGTCATCGTGCAGAACAGCTCTTACTCAAGGAAGGTACCGATGGAGACATGACAAAGTATTAGAAGCTATCTCGTCAATATTAGTGCCAGTCGTTAACAAAGAAAACAACACAAAACCACAAAGAACACTTACATTAATCAAATTTGTCAAAGCAGGAGAAGAACAGAAGCAACGTAGAAGCACAGTTGGTGTCTTAGCAACAGCAACAGACTGGAAAATACGCGTAGATTTGCGTAGAAAACTGCAGTTCCCTGAAAACTGCAGTTTCCTGAAAACTGCAGTTCCCTGGAGAGATCACATCTACAACATTGAGACCAGATATAGTGCTGTGGTCAACAAAAACACGCCAAGTGATTATGATAGAATTGACAGTGCCATGGGAGGAAAACATAGAAATTGCGAACGAGAGGAAAAGAACAAAGTACGATGAATTGAAAGCCGCGTGTGAAGAAGCCCGCTGGAAAGTGTGGTGTATGCCTATCGAAGTAGGGTGTAGCGGATTCATGGGAAAATCAGTATGGGCGACGTGTAAATTACTCGGTATAGGTGGCAACATCAGGAAACGTATAAGTAAAGAATGTCAAAACACAGCAGAAAAGACGTCAAATTGGATCTAGCTGAAACGACACGACAAGCAATGGTTACCATCATGATTGTGCCTCATCTCTCTAAGACGGTGGATTGATCAACTACCGTGGCCCGGCCGCCTAAATGGTCTGATGATGAAACGGGCGAAACCAACAACCAACAAAAGGCGGTGCATCACTGATGACAAAGAGAGATGAAATGCAGGAAACAAGAAACAAACCTGTAAGCTATAGTCTGTTACAGGTGAACAACTTAAGTGCTACAATTAAGTTAGCCATTGATTATGTGAGCCCATTCAATACCAATGAGTATCTGAGGAATTTGAGACGAATCAAGGAAGAAACTCACAGAGAAGATTATATTGGCATTGAGCGCGTTCTATATTACGGCCTGTTGAGAGCACTTAAGACTTTGCAAAGCGCTGATGAGGTCCGCAAACAAGTTGCCGAAAACAAGACAGAGGTTTGTACATAAAATAATACTATTATTACATATGTAGATAACCTACACAGTTCAAATGTCCATGAAATGAAATTGATTGGATAGTGACAATAGTTTTGCTGTAATTAACTTTCAAAATGATACCGGGAGTCTCCAAAAAGAAGCCCAGGGCTTATAAACGGAAACTCGACACTAACTCATTGACAATACCGATCCTTGTTAGTGCCCACAGAAAATACACACCAAGTTTCATTAAAATCCTTGCAGTTGTTCTTGAGATATCGCGTTAACAAACTCATTCCAATGCTGAATGATTTCCAGAATTTCATAAATTTCGAAGTGCATTCGGCTCATTTTCCTTGGGCCAACCTAACCCATTGACAATACTGATCCTTGGTAGTGCGCACAGAATATACACACCAAGTTTCATTAAAATCATTGCAGTTGTTCTTGAAATATCGTGTTAACAAGTCAACTGATAGCTGAAATTTTCCAGCTGCTCCTTTTTGATTAAACGAACATGGCCCATTTGCAATGCCGATCTGTGTTTGTTGCCATAGAAGCTATAGGCCCAGTTTCATGAAAATCCTTGCAGCAGTTTTTAAGTTAGCGTGTTAATAAGCTCTTGCTGACAGACCGACAGACCGACCGACACGTGGTCGATCGCATATATTCACTCTGTGGGGAAAAATGAATAACTGTGAGTGTGGAGAGAGGGGGACAGCTGTTGAAGAGTATGACAGGTCGGTGCGTGTAAAATTATGAAGAAACCGCCAACCATGCACACCAATGGGCCCATTTCAGCAAGTACACAATGACAACGTACGTCAGAAGATTACGCACTTAAAAACAGGCCGCAATTTTTCAATAAAATGAACAACCCAACCAAAAGGAAAACAAAACTTTTCATAACAGTATATAAAATTAATCACACAAGAATTGTTCATAATAGCTTTGCTATTGAACTTAAAAATGTGATAATACGGGAGCAGAGTGCCATGGTTTCTTCCGATGATAGCGGGGTGTCAGCCTTCAAAACTGCACTGTATTTCTTCTCCCTGACATAGTTTATAAACCTTTTCCTATAGTAAAGTGACTTTTAAGAAGAAACAATGATAGTTTATGTAGCTTTCCGTTATTACGAAAACTGTGCAGCGATTTTTAGAGGTCTGAAAATATCAGCTTCCCGCCATACCAAGTTCACATCCCCACCATCTTGAGGTATACCCTACACGTGCTTTTAATTTGCCGCCATGTGATTGATCCAGCAAACATGTGAAAACCACGCTGAGGCCACCTGATTGACCAGAAATTGTCAGAAAACATAATTAATATGTACAAACCGTTCACACACTTTTCTATTGCAGTACCCCCTACAGTTTCAGTGAAACACACCAAACACACTGAAATTTTCAGTGAAAACCAGATTTTATGCAAAGTGGGCCCAAGGCGGATATGGAATTAATGTCTGCTTTGCACATTCGAGCCAAAATAAAATTGTAAACCTAGTTGGCTTCCGGCTCGAGAAGCCCACTTTGCAAAAAAAGGCCCACTTCGAAGGTCTTAAATTGACGAAAAAAACTAACACACTGCCGAGTTCGCGGGGTACACGACCTCTCTCACACACACACACACAGAACGTAGAAACACTATATGTCTCCCCTTGGTCGGGGAGACATAATGACCTCAAAGCAATCCGCATCATAGTTGGAGAGATAAGCTGTCGACAAAACAGGGCATAAAAAAGTGACAGATAGACGGACAGACAAGACGGAGAACACCCAATCTAATACCTCCCTTCCCGGGTCTAAAGCCCCTGGCTGGGGGTTAACAAACTGTATTCGTGAGTCAAAAATACAGACCAGACGATGATGATCTACATCTGAAGAGTTGCAAAGTGATACGTATAACAGTTTGTGGTTTGAGACCAAGTGTGCAAGAGACTGCAGTGTCACATACGTTCACGCATTGTGGACGTCTCGCAGGTGTCTTTTTAGGTCAAAAGCCCTAGAATAAGTTTTTCCACACATGTCACAGATAACAGCATGCACTTGCATATGCTCTTGCAACTCTGCGCTGGTCATAGATTCCCGTGTCCTGCATCTGGAGCATTTATAAGCAAGTCCTGTTTGGTTTTTTTAATTGTCTGTTCTTGGAGGACGTCGTCAAGGTTTAGCTCTTGTTCGATGTGCAACTGCTCGGCTGCGTGTACATCACCAGATATCGCTGTGACAGCCGAGGTTGTGCTTGCACTTCCTCTAGCAACACTGCACGTGGATGAAATGTCTGCAGATGTACCAGTGGAACAAATCGTAACCCTGGCTCTTAATGGCTCCTCCCCTCCCGGGTTTAAAGCCCCCGGTTTGGGACTAACAAACCGTATTCGTGAGTCAAAAATACAGACCAGACGATGATGATCTACATTTGAAGAGTTGCAAAGTGATACGTATAACAGTTTGTGGTTTGAGACCATGTGTGCCAGAGACTGCAGTGCCACATTATACGTTCACGCTTGGTGGACGTCTCGCAGGTGTCTTTTTAGGTCAAAAGCCCTAGAATAAGTTTTTCCACACATATCACAGACAACAGTATGCACTTGCATATGCTCTTGCAACTCTGCGCTGGTCATAAATGCCCGTGTCCTGCATCTGGTGCATTTATAAGCAAAGTTCTCTTCGGGTTTTTTAATTTCCTGTTCTTGGGGGACATTGTCAAGGTTTAGATTTTGTTCGATGTGCAACGGCTCATGTACTTGTACATCACCAGATTTCACTGTTACAGTCGAGGTTGCGCTTGCACTTCCTCTAGCAACACTGCACGTGGATGAAATGTCTGCAGTTGCACCAGTTGAACAAATCGTCACCCTGGCTTTCAAAGGCTCCGTTGTTTGTCTCTCCTGGATTAACCTGCAATTTTATGTTACATGTAAATATTTCTCTCAACAGTCTAATAATCATTGTACTACCGCGAATCTTAAATCGCACTTTAAGAACTTAACACAAAAACGGTTGCACTTTCTGCCACTTTACTAAGTATATATATGTATACAGATGAAACCACTTAATCGCATACCGGTTAAACGCATAAATCGGTTAACTGTATATTATTCGCAAATCCCAAACCATTTCCAATGCTCTCTGTTGGAAATTTAACCGGATAATTGAATACCGCTTAATCGCATAAACTGGATAAAATGGGAAGCACACCGGTTAATTGCATAATTCTGGGTGACTCTCCAAGCATACCACACTTAAAGCAAACTAAGGCAGTGAGCTGCTCCTCGTTTATTTATCTAATCCATTGTCTTCTGTTTGCTTGACCCATTGTGTACATGTACCAACCCACTTGCGGTTGTTAACAGTGAATCTCTAACTCTTAATCACCACACTCTCTCAGTTCTCACTAGATAATGACCGTTAATATCTGCACTGCCTTAGCTGACGCTAGATAATGGCCTGCAACTCTAATCCCCGCGCTGCCTGAGCTCTCACTAAATAATGGCCTGAAACCCTTAATCCCCACGTTGCCTCACATAACCCTGAGTGCAAAGTCATCATTTAAATACGCGGCCAAGAAGAAAAAATGAAATGCGGGGAGGAGGGGTGGGGGTGCACGTCTAATAACAACCGCTGAAAATATAGACAAGAGTACTCCGAATAAACGCATATATCGGATAAACGCATAACAGGGCTTGGCAAATTGGCTATGCGATAGACCGGTTTCGTCTGTATATATAATTTTTCGGTCTCTCTAAACCTTACAAATCAATACGTGAGGTCTCCTTAAGCATTACGCTATATATATATATATATATTTTCAATGTTACCTTAGGGAGGCAACTTGCCCTGTCATTTCCCTCATTTCACGTTGAAATTGCTCTCTCTCATTCTCCACCTTCTCAAGTCTACATGCTTGAAGAGAGAGCTCTCGTTTAAGGTTTTCATTCGCAGCTCGGAGAGACAAAAGTTCCTGAGTCATTTCCTCCTTTTCCTTTTTGAGTTCGCCAATCTATAAATATGCAAATACATTTATAAACACTTTCCTTTCATTCCAAATGAAAACCCCTCTCCCTCACAGTCTAAAATACGTTCGAATATTTACCGGCGACACTGTTACGCTTAATCCCACGAGGCACAAGGCAGTTCCCTTATCAAGCCTAGTACACACTAAGCAACCCCTACTAACGCCTGCACTTCCAGACTAGTACTCACGGCATTGGTGCATCTATTTGGTTTCAATATGAGAACCTCTGGCCCTGGGCTTCTTTTTGGAGACTCCCGGTATCATTTTGAAAGTTAATTATAGCAAAACTGTGTGTACCATAAGTATCAATGCATGAATTTCTTGCTTGTACTGTCTACAATAGTGTACACAAATTTTCTCTATTTTCTAAATTAACTAGACTGTCCAGTGTTTTTGTTAAAACAAAAACGGATATGTCTCTCCCGCCCCCAATCAGTCACGAGGAAAAAAATTCCTTGCTTAAAAGTACAACATTGGCAAGCCCCAAAAAAAAATAAAAAATCGCCAAAAATACATTTTTACAGAAAATGAAGACATAATTAACTTCTGATTCATTTCGATTTACTCTTACAAAACTTTATTTTTTCATTAAACTTTTTCATTCATTATAACTTTACACCATTGACAATAAAATTGACTCCTTTTTAGCTATAATTAATGGCCTACTATACGTATCACACCTGATGGAGAAGGTTTCCTGGTATAACTACCAAATCCCCAACACATTGAACAATTGTCAAGGGCTGTACGCCATAATCTTCCTTTAAGCGTGCCATGTCTTCTGCAGACAAGTAGCATTCACGCTGTTGGATTGGGTCGTAGCTGACGCCCTTCTTCCTTTGCAAATATCTGCCTCAAAGATTTTAATAAATCACAGTTCAATGAATTAAATATGAACATGCTGCGTCCCGACAGTTCTTAGCACACATTTATACAAATGAATTCGAATTAACGAATATCCTGTTTATCTGAAGAAAACAATTGGCTTTTTTCAGGTCTATTGCTGTGATAAAGTAGTAGACAAAAACTTACATAGATACAAACAGTTAAACATCGCAGACAGTTTCAAAATATATACCTGCTTCATTGTGTGGGGCAACTAATTCCCTCCCTATCCAGTCACCAGGTAAATGAAAACTTGAGAATCCACTCACCTGACTACGAGGTTGTAGTCGTGCCTTTGAAAGATATGCCACTTGGCTGCCGCCCTTTTCTTCTTGCCATCAAGGGTATCTCTTTCAACTTTTTGAGGCAACTCTTGTGCAAAGACACAAAGGTTGGCAGCATCAGCAAGGTCTGAGTGGAGGTTTGTGGGGTCCTCTTCGGTCAGCGATCCATGCCCGCAGAATAACTTTGGACCGACGTCCGGATAGTACGTGGCCCAGTGGCATGCAGATACCTGGAACGTTGAAATATGTTAATGTCAGTGACAAAATGATAAGGACCCAACTTTTTTTTCTTCTGAACACTGCCATGTTAACATTACAACCATGTCTACATGAAAACATAATATTTACTTTCACTCTTTTCTCCTTCATAATGCTTTTATTACGTACGTACCATATTCATTGGGCCTTCTGGAGCCAAGAATCGCTTTAATGGCAGGATTTTTGTGAACTCTTCCACAACGCTTGGAAGAGAAAGTTGGAGGCATGGGTCTGTTTCTGGATAGTCGCATATCTTGACCTTTTCGGCTCCAACTTCACCTAATCCTCTGTAACACAACACATGTCTTTTATGTATAACAAAATAATTTATTGCGTTTCGTGTCGATATAATTGACACAATTTCTTTGCTATTGCTACTATACGTATTACGGCCATATCAAAACTTATTAACTGCTATACGCAATTCTAATATTTACCTAAAGAAGTCCGATAACAGCATACGCTTCGACTTCTTATTCCCCATAACTCTGACAGTGGCTTCAACGTCGCCGCATGTCTCTGCAACTGACTCAGGTCGCCAAAAGTCATCGTTTACCTCCTTGTGGCATTCGACGATGAAAGGATACCCTTTAACAACATAAACAAGTAAGTATTTGTGAAACACAAGCAGGCCCCAACCGCCCCCCAAATTCATAGGGGTATAAGGCGATGACGGACAGACGGACGGACACCCCCAAACCTACAGGACTCAGTCCGAAGGGTTGGGGCCTAATAATAGTTTTTCTTCATTATCTGATCAACCACTCATATACAAATGAAACCATGCTAAATATTATACAAATTTCGTTTCTAATTTCAATAACCAGATCATTGCATACTACACAAATGTAAAAAATGCAAACAGGAAACGTCGTATAAAAAGACTACAATTTTACAATATGCATATATACATTTAACGATAACACCATTACTTGTATTTATGTAACATAGATGAAACTCTTATAAATCATATACAGTCAATGCAAAGTTCGTGTAATCACCCTCTGTAGATAGATATTCAAACAACGGAGCGCTGTTGGCAGAATTGGTGATGGTGACTAGTGTTTCACCACTGACACCAATCTCACAGCCGGGATACCGAGCACGCATTTCCTCAAGCAGTATTGGCTTTAACTTGCCCGAGCCACTTATCTGCTTCTCCACAACACCCCACTTTTGTGCAATATCTATCGCATTGTCAATGAAGTCTTCACAAGCTGTAAATAATTGCATTTGTGAAATCATTATCCCATTATACATAATTTGCTGAAAACGGGATGCTTACTAAAAACATTGAAACACCGTTTACTCGAAATCGCCAGGTATTTCCAATTTTATCGAGTAAATCGTATTTTCGAGTTAGCCGTGTTTTTTTTGGTTTCTGATGGGAGCAAATTCCCAGATTATAAAATGCTGAAAGTTTTAAGGTGTGATATTCCGATGTACCGGTTATACCGCGCTGCCCTGAAAGATTCTGGCACAAATTTTTTTCATACGTTCTTTACCTTTTAGTGAGCTGTGTACCACTGCAGGTTCAACGACATGTTCGGTACGATGACCGGTCGCAGACTTGCAGGTGTCCTCAAAGCTGCAACTTATGCACAGGCTTCTTCCACATTGTGTACACAGTTGGTGTGCATTGAAGATCCCCAGGTCGCACTTGTCGCACACATCTGTCCTTCCTGGCGTTTCCAGTCTGGCAATGACGCCATCACCATTTGCTTTCATGCGCTTAAGGAAGAAGCGATCCCTGAAGTTAAGAAACGGAAAAGATGCCTTAATATCAGGGCTTTATATTAACGACTGCCCCACTTGTCAGGGCAAGTGAAAGGCCTGGTGGGGCAGGCAGACTCGCCCGGTTAGCTGCTCCACCTGGCAGATAGATCCGTTGGGGGGAAGGGGGCGTTGCGTGACATAATACCTTAACAACATACTTGTCAAGAAAGCGACTGTAGTAATTGAATCTGCTAGCTGCACCTGACCTACATACTAGCCACTCGCACGTTGCCAGTTTCTATGTTGATGATGGACTGTGCCTAGACATGCACCAGATATAGCGTCGCGTCACTTGTGATACAATAATTGCAGCATAATATGAAAAATTATCGAAGTTAAGAACTTAAAAATTTCTTTAGACAAATAAGGATTTAAAGTTATTTCAAAGACTGAAAAGGAGAAAACATATTCCGAACAAGGTGCTGAAGAAGAAACATCGGATACCAAAGCTAGCAAATACGTTAAACACGATGTCAAGCGGTCACGACACTTTCACGTTCGAAAGCTGATTTTCCTGGACTGTTTGAGAAAGATGGAAAACTTTATCGTGATACATGTATCAATCATGGACCTGGAGCCACAGTAAAATCTAGCTTTGTTCTTGGAACTGAATCTTTAAGACATTCAAATATTAAGAGTCACTTTGTCTCAAACGAACACAGGTTGTCCCGCTGTATTTTGACCCATTTGAGTGGCCTGATGATAGAGAAAACCTGACCCAACACGGCACAGCAAATTAAGAATTGCTCTCAATTTGACAAATCATTTTGAACCACTGCTTAGAAAGTTTGACAAAGAGGATCTTTTTCATGGGTATACTACGTTCAAAGTGTTAGGCAGTCGGGCTAAGTAAGTCCCGGAATTTAAATGCGCCGACTTTCATGCTACCACTTTTCAACAACACGCGAACGAATTGCAGAACATTAAAAAAACATTCAGAATGTATCAACCTATATCAACCGCGATATGTGAGCGAGATTTCTCTGCAGTGAAACTTGTTAAAAGCGACTGGTGCGCCAGCTTAGAAACTGAACTGCTGTCGGATTTATTTCTGATATCAAATGAAGGACCGCCGTTTGAAGGTTATCAAGCACACACAACACTATAGCGCTGTTCATGGGAGGCCAGAGCAAGAAAAAAAACAAAACCTTTACCAGCTGCCGCCTGGCCGAAGAACATGCTTAAGATGTAAGACTTTTTTAGGGCATCTGCGTTTTGACATTTACTCAGGAACTGCTATATTTGATACACAACGTCTATACATTGATGCATGCTATATAAGTGGAATGTTTATGAGTGTCGCGGATGGGGGAGTGGGGGAAGGGGCGGGGAGAAGGGTGACCAACAGAAGAGACAAAAGGTGGGGCAGGTAAGAGTACTGTTGGGGCAGGTAGATTTAAAATCTACTTGCCCCATCGGGAAGTTGCCGAAAAAGTTAACGTAAAGCCTTGAATATTAAATCTCTTATATATCAATCCATGTACTTCATTATCATAACGCTTTTAAAGTAATTCTAAAACAAATGAAAGTACAATACCAAACATCTCTATATGCTTCAAAAATAAAATATTACAGGACAAGCCACATTAATCTTGGGAACGATATACTATTCCATACCTGTTCACAAGATTCGATACTGGCACAAGCAAATGGGAAAGTACATCTGAAGCTTCTCCTGAGGACATGACAACATCCGCTGAAGCTTTCTCAGAACCTGCATGCTGCGGAGTCTGGTTTTTTATTCTGGTAAAACCTCCGGCCACGTATATGCCAGGTCCGACTGAAGCTATCCTGCACAAAATATGTCCTATAAACGTTCGATTATTTTTAACATATGAAATGAAGTGAGTGACAACGTTTTAATTAGTACAAGTACTATTGCTCCTTCATTTGTGCGGGCAACAACGTCATATCTGTGACATGTAGGGACCTCAATCAACATCAACAACAGCAAATACATGTGCTCTGTAGTTTTAACCTAGCTAGCTAGTGGAAAATTATGAAAAACAAGTTGCTGATAGTAAACCGTGAACGTAAGTTTGCATGCAGCAACTGAAGTTGGCTTTTGGCCTATCTAGATCAAATTTACTTCTTTTCTTCCTCTCATGTATTCACTCCACCTCGTGGATTTTAAATTGACCATCCTTGAAAGTATGAAAGTACGAATTGGTTTATTCAAAACTACTTCAGAACAAGTAGTAGCACTAGTCAGCCACCAGCCTCTACGGTATCTAAACCGGGCCAGGGGATCAGTATTTCCATGAATAAAAACAGCCGAAATGCATTTCTTTTTACCTTCTAAAGTTGATAAAGGAGCATTCTGCACCCGAATGTGGATCCATGCAATTGGCACATGGCTTCAACCCTTTTAAATCACGGCAAATCTGGCTTTGTACCTAAGAGCATAAAACGATATGGAGTAGAAACTGTCACACTTTCAGTCGATGCCAAACCTCGGGTTAGCAACACAGGATTTTTCCAGGCGTTTCGGGCAAAAAAAAACGAAATATATTGATGTTTAAATGTTTATCTACAAGGGCGAGACAGTAATTGGGACACAATTATGGGTTTTTAATGATTTTAGGGAAATATCCCTCAACTTACACGTGAACAAATACGTACCATCGACAGAAGAGGTCTAACCAAACATTGCTAATATTAAACACAGTAACTTCCCAGTATACGGACATTAAAATACACAAAAGTATAAATTGTGTTTCTAAGGTAAACAACAGACAAATTTGGGACATAAAATGTTGGCCTGAACATGAACCAATCACAAACAGCGTTACAACCGATGTCCCAGGACCAAGATGGCGACGTCAACAAATAAACAGCTGATCAATCTGGCTGGTTTTATTAACTTTTCTCTTAAACAACAAATGATACTTTCAATTTTATGTTACAATATTATGAGATACACTTTCCCCAAGTATATGGATCTAAGGAAAATGAATAGTAAAACAAGCAAGTATTTGTGAAACACACGCAGGCCCCAACCGCCCCCCAAATTCATAGGGGTATAAAGCGATGACGGACAGACGGACGGACACCCCAAACCTATAGGCCCCAATCCGAAGGGTTGTTGCCTAATGAGTAAAGCAGGTTTCAGCCTATCTGCGTCAAATGTCTTATTCCACCCTCCGTCCCATTCTACGGTTTGGGCCTTGTACCGTTTCAGCACAAGTTTTTTTATGGATTTCAGATTTCTCTGGAGATACATAGATTATTCAGGGTTTGCGCTGGGTTCTCAGGAAAGTGAGTCAAAAAAGGAAAGTGTGACTCAGTTGGTTCCAGAAAAACTCCGTGGGTTCCGAAAAAGTTAGTCATTTCGTTAAGAAAAGGACAAAGAACAATAAGGGACAAAGTGGACAACGCGAACCCTGGTATTACATGAAATCATAAACATTTTTGCATTTATCTGGTATGTAGCAAACTCTTGGTCCCGACACAGCGGGGCATTACATTACAAAACGATATTCTGAGATATACAATTATCTCGTAACTTGCTCGATACATATGTATGAGAAATAAATAGTGCAATATGTTTCTAGCAATACGTTACTACTAGAATCTGTGGAATATGAAGAGAATTATATTCCATCACATTTCTGCTAAGACACAAAAATTATGGAAAAGAGGTTGCAAATAAGTATCCATATATACAAATTTATCAAACATCATACACATATTCATACGCTCGAACTCTTTTTATTCTAAGCAGCCAGAAATATGTACTTCCGCAGCTTCTTCCGCAAGATATGTGTTTCGACTGTTTGCGACGCCGTCGCAGGCCATTCAAAGAGTAAGACACAAGCATACCTAAAATCCCCGAGAATTTTCTTAATTTTATACATTATATACATATATATATATATAAATACTATGGTCTCCGTATGAAAAATTAGCATTTAACTTAGCTAATATTTAGATGGCTGCTATAGGGAGCATAAGCCATGATATGCAAAAGAACGATCGAACACATTTTTACAATGCATACAAGGCTGGTGTCTATAGATAAAACCTAGTAACCAACATTTTACTGTTTTGAGTAAATAAATATCATTGCATAAGGTAAGGTTATAAATGAGTTGCAGCTACTAGGTTTTATAATTATAAAACGACGGTATATGAAGGCTTATTTGCAATGGGGTATAGTAAATTATTTTGTACATTAGCTAGTAACGACTTTGAAAATATAAACATAATTTTGACAATATTGCAGTTACTAGCTTTACCTTTACTAGTTTTACCTTTGGACACTAGAAGCTTGGTCAAACAAAATAGTACACTGATACTTATATATGTTATCTGTCAAATCAGTTAGTTTATAAAATCACTGAAAATTTCAATGACTTTGTAAAGTCAATGGTTTACTCAGTGACTTTGTAAGGTCCCTGGAATTTTCAGTAACTTTATAAAGTCACTGGTTTTTGGCCTCCAAAATTTGACAGATTCATTGAATTGTGTTTAAATGCAACATAGTAATAAAAAACAAACAAACAAACAAATTTGCCAAAAATAGATTTTTTGAAGGAACGAAAAAAATAACATTATCTGTACTTGTTCATCTATACATGTAGCGCAGTATGTATGTATGTTTTGAGAAAAATCTACTCATTAATTTCATAAGAACTCACTGCGGATAGACGGACGGACGGACACACCAAATGCTATATATGTCTCCCTTAGGGAGAGACATATAATTATGGAATAACAAAGTGCTAAAAATGAAATTCTCGGATTTAAGGTACACTTGTGTATTGCATATTGAATGTTGACCTGCGACGCCGCCGCAGTTCATTCAAAGAGTGAAATACAAGCATACCTAAAATCCCCGAGATTTTTCTTTATTTTTTATACATTTATTTTAAACTGCAGTACCATATTATTGCATTTTATTTAAGAAAAATATTGTGCAGCTATATCAAATTGGTCTCCGTATGTTGGTTTTTGAATACAATGGTCTCCCTATGAAAAATTATGACATTAAAACTATGATAATGAAAGTAGCCTAAAGAGTTATGTTGACTAAAATCATGTAAATAGCAATGGGTCTTTTGATTTATATTTTAGTTTGAATGCCAAAACAAAAATAAAACAACCAGGTATCTGTCATTTTTTTATTTGTAAAATACCTTAAAATCAAAAATGCAAAATTCTACTGTCTGGAACTAAAGTCTTCTCTGCCACTTAAAACCTGATGTTGTGGGCAACTCCACGCAAAAAGTCAACAATCCGTCGGTTTTCGAAGTCGCGGACTATTTGACGAATGCACTGCGCAGAGTCGGCGTCTGGCGAAGTAGTGGCTCGGGCAAGTGGCCACCCATAATACGACCAGGTGCACCGCGAGCATTACTGCAGATCCAACCAATGTCCAGCTTTATTTTGTTTTGTTGGCCCTGATTTGGCTAACTCAAAGTTCATTGGTCTGGATAAGGCATATTAATTGCAATTGCGACAATGTTGAAAGGACAATTACACGACCTCCAATAAGAAGATAAAAGGGCAATAATTTGTTTAAAAAGAAGAGAGAGAGAGAGAGAGAGAGAGAGAGAGAAATACAAAGAAAAGAAAAAATAAGAAAAATAAATTGGGGGGGTAGGCCTCGGGGAATTGCCCTACGAGGAAATTGTTTAGGGAGGAATTGTCTATGGGAATTGACTGGGGGAAAAGTCGTGTTCCCTGCAGCAATACATTAAAACTTTATTCTGCTCGTGCAAGTCGCAAACAGTCGAAACAGATATGATGCGGAAAAAAATTGAAGTTCAAATTTTTGTCTGTTCCGATTGGCATCTGCACTCAATTCTGGGTCACATGCATTAAAATCTAGGTCACAGAATTCGCGCCTTACGGTTTTGTTCTAGCAGCAATATGAATGTTATTGAAAAATCACAGAAAACAGGTATGTTTTTCTTCAAAAAAGATAGCTGGTTTAAGCATTCTTGTTCTACTATGCTATAAAGACCCATTTCGGGAGACCAAGCGGATCCGGTTAAATATAACCAAGACCCGGTTAAAAATAACCGGGTAAAAATGAAAGAAATGATAGAGAGATTTCACCTAAATATCAAATTTCTCTTGCATCAAAGGGCAACCGGTCACTTTACCACTTGCAGTCGAAACAACACATCCGTGAGGAAGATCCGAAAGTGCGAAATGGCTTATTTGCCACTAGCTGTTTTGCCGCCACCCCCGTACCATTTTGCCATTGATTTTTTTGAAGGTCTAATATTTCATAAGTTTAATTGCTTAGCTCTTTTCGATAACTTTTTTCATTTGTTTATGTTTCGATATCAGTGCTTATGTTTTATCTCGAGCCGCAATTGTCAATTACTTTTGGGTAAGGGAATTAAGACTGTGTATGAGCTTTGGGATTATGATTAGTGACGGCATGATAGCTCCGAGTCAGCTCTGACTTCTATAACATCGTATGTCTCTCTGTGACTTTGTACCACACCGCACCTACACCCAATTGCAGGGTTGAGATTTCGCGGTCGCCCCTGGCGACCAACTTTTGGCTCGGGCGACCAACTTTTTTTCTGAGTATTTTCAGATAAATAAATTTTCACTTTGTTGTTGTTTTTTTTTCATGTGAGACGGGCTAGACAAATGTTGCAAAAATTGCGCCGGGCGACTAACTTTTGTGCCGGGTGACTAAATCTTTAAAATTTTACGAAGTCTCAACCCTGCAATTGCCAACGTTAACATTTTCCCACAATTTATGGTACAATCGTAAATTTATATTTAAGGAAAAGATATTTCAATTGATTTTGCGTATAATACTCAAAAATAACGTATAAAATATAACCAAATCGGAGGTCCCGATTTGTTCCAGCAATTCGTGCGACTCAAGGCGGCGGTCTCCTTAAATTTGGGGATTTTTGTATATTTTCTCGAAGTTTGTCGATGAAAATGCAGGATTTTGACACACCCATTATTTCGCCGCTTTTTGGCAATCGGGTAAAGCTGGAAACACCAATGAGCTAAATTGCACTTTGTTTTTTTTTCGAATGTTTGTTTTTACCCACACGTCACTATCACTGTTACCAAAAATCTTTGTTTTTACCCTGCACAAGCCATTGAAAATCTTCCGCGTGTAGCTTGTTATTTGTATCAGAAGTCCAGGGTTCGAACTTCGGTCTTCTGACATGGTGGCGATAGTCGCCGCCAACGTTTTGTTCTGGGGGCGAAATTGAGGTGACTCATGGAGAAAGTGGCCAACTGGCAACAACATGAAAACAACAAGTCAAATAAGCGCTCCATTGTTTATTATCAATAAACTGGTACAGTGTTAATCTTACAACTTGAGGATCGCCTGTTTACCAGTTAATAATGTTATTTATGAAAAGAAAATTGTTTAAATTTGTGAACTATGTTTTCCTCAGGTTTTCTGGCGGCAAAATTTCACCACCATGATTTTTTTCTGGTTGCAAAATGTCAAAACTGGGTGGAAAATCGCCACCTCGCCACCGTTAATTTCGAACCCTGAAGTCCAAATTGGCTTTTCCACCATATATATACCATATTTCTACCACCTAAATATACCACCATCCTTATGTTACTGATTATAGAGAGGTTGCCGACACAGACGTTGGTATCGGTCGCAATGTCGAAGACGGCACAGTCGTATTCATCATTTATGTCAGTAGTTACACAAGCAAGAGTGGTATATATATTTTACGGAATAAGGATAAAAAGACAGAGCTAATGAAGATTCAAGATAGTGTTGAATAAATGTTTTTAGGATATTATATATCATACGTTTCACGTCACATTTCAGATAGAGATGTGAGTGGGTGTGCTGGCTGGTACAGCGTTTCCCTGAAGTAGGCAGTGACAGCCGTAGCAGCGCGGCAACACACAGCTCCTTAAGGTGAGTACAGTTTTTAATACCGCTGCAGGGTTGGGTGTAGCCGCTGAGCTTTAAGGGCGGCTTTGTGATGGCGTCGGTATGTCTCAGTTGTTTTTCAGTTCCATCTGTAGAGTAGGTCAACGTCCATGTCCTTGAAACTTGCACTGGCGTCGTCGCACACATGTCTCTTTCCACTTTCTGTAAATAACAGATAAGGCTTCGGGGTCAAGAACGAACAATATTTTACAATTTGCATTGCAAATTAAACCCTAAGTTACACGGACCACGAACGTCACACGTCAGAGTTAATCTATCAAATACTAAGAATTAGTGGTGGTATTCGAATACCAAAACAGGGTTCGAATATTCGGGAGCAATATTCGAATGTTATTCGAATATTTTTCGAAATTGTGGGCATTTTTGCATTAACATCCACATTATTACTTCTACCCCACAAATTTGTCAGTGATGTGTGGTTATTATTGTGTAATATGAGGCTGTATTATAAATTATTCAGAAAACAAACGTGCAGTGAACATCAAACTTTTGTTTCTTTTTTAAGAGATCTTAAAATACCTATTTCAAGTATGTTCAAGCAAAATTAAAATTTTGAATAACGTCAACAGAAACAAGAGCACCGGAACGCTGCAAATCCCCTTGCCCTATGCAAAATGTGGTAAATTTCGACCTGGATTTTTACTAAATAAATGAAAAATCGGACAAAGTGAATACGAGGTGCACAACTACAATATATGAGGGGGTTTGGACAACTCGGCCCATTACCAACTCGGCCCACAACAAACTCGGACCAATTTTGGACAGCTCAGCCCAAAGTTTTTTGGACGACTCGGCCCATTTTACCGACTCGGCCAATTGTGAAAGACGACTCGGCCCATTTTTTTTGCCACTTTACTATTTACTATTTGGGTTTTCTTGCTGATTTTCATTAGAACTAGCAGCCCTTTTCTGACAAAGTTATGATTTTTAATACGATTTAATCAAACAATGCAAGACGGGAGACATTTGTTACATGAGATTATGAAACAACGGACAGACGGACGGACCCGAATCCTGTAGTCCCCCACTCCGCGCTACGCGGCGGCGGGGGATTAAAAATATATCTTAATATCTCAAACTTAGTTATACTAATTTTATCGATAGAACACATTTCCTCAACAGTTCAACCTTATTAATCAAAAACAACACTGCTAAATTTCTTGCTCATTACAAACTATAACTGGTTCCTCATCATTGCGAGCGTACGACAGAACTCCTTGTGATATTGCTAAGACATATATGAAAGAAATCCAACCACAACTGCCAGCACCACCTCTGTATACTAAATGCGAAACCAAGCAGAATAAAAATAGTTTTTATGACAGAAATACCGTAATTCTAACAACTATGTACGGATATAGACAAAAATTGCAGGCAAGGACTTCCATTACGCCCAACTGTTTTACTACATCGAACTCTAAAAGAAGTAAAAAGGTGGATTTGAAATATTTTCTGAGGTTCATGTTGGTGAGTAATTTACGTTCCTGAGCGATGTTCGGAAAACTCCAGTTTTACCTTCGGGAAGTTGCAATAATATATTTATCCCTTGGGCGTAAAAAGACGGTAGACGACATGAATAAACGACGAAAGCGGCTTCACTCATACTATTACAACGTAATGGCCCCAATGCAGTGATACCACAGCTTTTTTATAATGACATTCGTAATTGCAATACGTACTATTTATAGCAAGAATCCCAGGATTTTGTTTCAAACGACTGTTAACAATAGCCACAACTGGTCTTCTGTAATTACAGCTTCTATTTCTTAGAGTTACCAAACACGTCTTTTAACAAACATTCGAAACCGCACTATCGCAAACACCGAATAACACGAACAACATGCAAATTCTTTGCACTAAATAACAAGTCTTGTTAAAACAATAACGAACACATTTTTGAAGAAATTGGACACATTTTTTTCACGTCGATTTTACGAGAATTCCTTTAGTTGTGTCGAGTTACACATCTGGCAACAGTCTGCATCCATAAGGTGGATGACCTCCGGGTGAGTATTACACTTGGTGCGCACGCGACCTGCGCATATATAACCACAAGAACAGCAAATAATCATCTGGGGAGGGCGGTTACAGAATGCGCAGTCACCCAGCTGTGGTCGATCCCGAGGCGGCGGTGTTTTTTCTTTGTGATAGTTTGCGACCACAGCCTTGAAGTAAACAAATGTTAAACATGAAAAAGTGCTTTTTAACCAAAAATTATTTCCGTGTTAAACTGAAGGAAAGCTGTTGTACAGACCTTCCAGATGAACTAAACTAGGCTAAAGAGTAATGCCCAGTGAAACTGTGTTTGGTAGAAACCCAGTTACATTATCACTAGGAAATAAACAGCAATCAAATTCAGCGCAACTCCCGCCTACTGGCGTCTTGATAGAATGCTGCCTAAAATAATACCAATATACATGTATTGTTTAAAAAGATCTGCATTAAGAAACAGAATTTAATTTATACATGTCTCTCGTTTTGTTTCTCAGTGTTTTAAAGGATGGACAAAATATCGGAATACCTCTGGAGAATACGGCACTTTGCTGGTGAATGGTTTCTTATTTTCCTGGGTTGTTTTCTCCGGTGTCACTGAAATATCAAACATAACCCTACCAAATTTGAAGCTGATCATTCCAGAGTTATCTTTTTAACAAATAAAGTGTCTACAACAGACCCACTACACACATACAGAATGCACAAAAACAAAATCTTTCTCCTCTACGGGGGAAATAAAAGATTTACCTGATATATACTGTGAGGAGGTAATTTGGGCCGAGTCGTCTTTCAGGAATGGGCTGAGTTGTTCAAAAGCTGGGACGAGTCGTCTTTCGCGATGGGCCGAGTTGTCCAAAGACCCATATGAGGAGTAACTCTGTACAGGATTTAAAATGTGTGTGCTTACCCGTTCGTCGGACTTGTGCATACAAGACTTGGATCATGTAGCCTTTATAGCCGAAAAATATGCCAAATTTCGACCTCAATGTTGGCTAAATAAATGAAAAACTGAATACGAGGTGTACAACTACAATACATGAGGAGTAAATCTGTATAGGATTTGAAATGTGTGTGCTTACCCGTTCGGAGGAGTTGTGCATACAAGACCACTACCCAAAAGCGTGACGGACGGACGGGCTAACCAAATCCTATATCCCCTTCGCCAACAAAGTTGGGCGAGTGGGATAATAAGGTGTATCACTATATCTATGTAATGCCGAGAAACAAAACCAAGCCCTGCCTAGTTTCTGTGCAACTGAAAATCTACGAATTCTCGTTAAAGAAACTATGGATATTGATATTTTCCGGTCTCAGCTGAGACCTTTTCTTTGTAACGATGTTGCCTGCAAAGGTAAAAATTCTCTCTTCTTATGAAAAATAATTTAAAAATTATACAAAATCCAAAATATTCGAATATCAAAAAATAGGGTTCGAACCCCACTCAAATGAACGAATATTCGAATATTCGAATAATGGTCCCACCACTACTAAGAATAAAATACAGACTTCCAAACTCCCGAAAATAGAAAGAAAAGTTGGATTTTGTGAAGTAAAATAAACTTTTTTAAAGGGCATGGGAATTGTCAATGAGAGTAAATTGAGAAACTAGTTACAGTAAACGTGTTGCTTTGTACGATAACATAATAATAATAATAATAATAATAATAATAATAATAATAATAATAATAATAATAATAATAATAATAATAATAATAATAATAATAATAGCTGGTTTTTTATATAGCGCTTTATTCCAAAGCGCTTCACATAATGCATTAGCCTAGAGTTTACAATGTCCAATTATACTACGTATTAAGCCAATCATTATTATTAGACAAACCATACATGTAATTGCTACTGGGCATTTTAACACTACACAACATATTATAGAATATACATAAATTAACCCTACGTGGTCATTGCACTGTTGGTACATTTACAGTGTATGACAGACAGATAACCTATAAACACATTATAAATACAGCCATTGATTTGCCCATTAGTAGTCTTACATTATTAACAAAATGTAAGACATTCTCATTGCGATGTATTTATGTCAGGAAAAGGTGTTTTTGCAACGAAGAAATTCCTTAATAGGGATTTTCCTTTGCAATACCGTGGCGAATACCTCAATAGTCGCCAATATCGCGACAGAAAACGCCAATACACAATGGACGGAAACGATGGATCCTATATATTTGAATTTATTACTAGGGATGGGAACCGCGAGCATTTCTGAACCGGTTCGAACCGCGGTTTATTTAAAAACCGCGGTTTTGAACCGCGGTTTTTTGCCAATTAATAATAACTCTAAGTTGACTGTTTAATTAATGCCAATTAATAATAACTCTTAAGTTGACCTGTTTAAGTTGACTATTCTTAATTAACCATATGGAATTTATTTTTATTGTTTAATAACAAAAAGAGATCAAAGTAAATTTAAATCATAAATCAGTTGAATTAGGTCAAACAAAACCACGATGAAAATTACAAAGGAACTTGTTTCACTATAATCACATTTCTAGAAAAAAAACAGAACTTGAATAAAATTAGTCTGTCCAGAAGTTCATGTTAGTCAGTTTTCTAAACTATGTTCTTGTTAAGGAAAATGAGCATGTCGACGTTATCTGCGGATAGTCGTGACAGCTTTTTCTTCTAAACACTGGGAGGCAATGGCACTACGATGGAAAAATGAAACAATACGCCGAATACGGCACATGAATGTTGCACTTTTCTCTGTAATTTGAGTGGCGGAAGCTTGCTCTGTAGCATGTTTTCTAACGTTTGCTGTACCGGTTTCTTTTCGGCTTTGCCTTTTGTTTCTTTCAGTTTCTCTCTGGTCGCGCTCGAACATTCTGAATGTAACATGGGCGTGGTGTCGTTTAGGTCGTTTATTTGTCCAAGTTGCTAGGAACCCGCTTCAAAAGGCTCTGATTTCTTAGCAAGCTTATCGCGGAGAAGTACTTCGTGTATGAACTGGCTTTCCGCTTCCTTTGACGTTTCCACCAGACGAGTCACGTCCCGGGCATGACGTTAAACTGCCTCTCTTGGGTCCGACCCTTTATTTTTAAAGGAGCCCCTTGACCCAAAGGGGGGCCGGAGTCGATATTCCGACCCCCCTCGGGGTACCAGTCTTACTGGGTTTTTCTCAGTTCTACTGGTATCTCGCCCCGTCCCCCTCACCTTACCTATAATATATACCTCGGCAATAACATTTACCTATAATAAACACTTCAGTAATTACCTTTCCTTTCACCATCTCGCCCCCTCCCCCACCTTTCCTATAATATATACCTAATATATACCTTCTCAATAACATATACCTGACACAATATGACCCTAACGGGTTGCTAGTGTCGTTAAACCAATCAATCAATCAATCAACCAGACGAGTCAATCACACCAACTCCTTGTCCTAAAATGTAACTAAAATGTAACTACATCATGTCTTCTATATACCCTACACGTTATATCTATATGAATATCTATATATTAAATTTGATAAGTTTGTTTGTATTTGAAATTGAGATTCCTCTTGATGGCATCAATGAATCTGTGACCTGTCGTTGTTCAGTTCCACCTGGGCAAGAAGGCGACGTCCGTGCGCTTGCAACTTTCCACTTTCTGTAAATAACAATAAATAACTTACTCTGGCGTTGAAGCATTCATTTTTCAATTTGGGCCAAATTGGTTTTGGGCCGAATCGACCAAATCCCGTTTCTTTCCACTTTCTGTAAATGACAGATAAGGCTTCGGGGTCAAGATTCCTCTTGATCGCGTCAACGAATCTGCGACCGATCATTGCTTAGCTCCATCTGTGTGGGCATCCTGGAGTCAAGTAGTTTGCTCTTCCTTGGGCTTCCACGCTCAATAAGATTCCCTTTTCAATCAGCACCTCATCGAGGCAACGGCCAACTTTCTGTCCATAATAAAGCAGCACCTCGCAGTAGTCATCCATCTGCAATCAATAGATTAATCAACGAACCAGTCAATCAGATAAATAATCGCTCATTCCATTTGTCGATTAATTGGACATATAAACAAATTAATATCACAGTCACATAATACGTATAGTTTTACATATAAATCTGTTAAAAAGAATTTTACTGTTAGCCGCGTGTATCTTCTGGCCCAAGCGTTGTGTGTCATTGACTTTCACGAAGGTGTATCACGATGAACGGACAAAAGACTGATTACAATATCTTACACTTTCTGAAATTCCGTTTCTTTCCTTTATATCCCAGTAAACTAATCTCTCCCTTGAATATCCGTTTCTATTTTCCTTATTTACATTTTATCCGTAACAACAACTCTCCCTGCACCAGCACCACAAGCACAACACCCCGTGCACCATTAGGTATCACATCTAACGTGTGGCCTCTATGCCCTCGTAAAATCGCCCGCAGGTCGCCCAGCAGCACGTTCCTTATATAGTTGCTGGCAGAACAGCCGCCGCTAATTAAAAATGCAGCCAATCAAAGAGCTTCCCGCCTAATGCATGAACCAATGAAAAAATAGCTGCCCAAAAACATACCTTGCAAGTAACGTAGCGACCAAAAAGTGATGTTTTCAAAACGATCACGAAGTCCTTTACAAAGTTGCACTATCGGTTCTAATCTGCAGAATTTTTAAATACTTGAAAACTACATGAAAAGTTTGTGATAGATAGCACAAAAATTTCCCTCGTCTGAAAAACCGACAAAATGAAAAGTTCCAAACACAAAAACATTGCCATATGCACAATCTTGACTCGCTTTACGCAACGCTCTGTGAAGCTTAAAATTTCGTCGCCGACTTCCGAAGATACCCGATATACTTGATATATAAGTAAATTTTCAAATGGCACAAAATCTATCGAAAGGACTTCAAACGAACTTGAAACTAGTACCAACGTGTTCACTACACTACGATCCCTCCAAATTCTAAACCGATCGGCACGGGCCTGTCACTCAGTATACCCAATGCGACACGTCAACAGTTTCCCAATGAGTTCACTCGACTATTCACCACTTCTTAACACCTGAAAGGAAACGACTGCACCAACGGGCGCTTTTCTGCATTTCCACGAAGCGGACGCATCCTCCACCACAACAAACGTCTATTTTAATTGATTTTAGTTTCAACTGAGTCTTCCTATAATAACAGAAAAGACACAATATGACCCTAACGGGTTGCCGGTGTCGTTAAACAAATCAATCAATCAATCAATCAAAATCCTTAGAGGCACCGAGAGTTGGAAGTCATCGGACGAAGGTCTCGGTGTGAACCAGTTGTTCTTGCTTGAAGCAGTTTTGTAGTAGAGTTTCGAGTAAGGCAGAGACGAGTACAAGTTGGATGGCGTTAAACAGCTGCTGTGTGTGACCTTGCCTTTACTCACTGCAGCCTCTGGAAGGCCTTCTACCTTCCTGGGGTTGCAGGCTGTTTATTTCCATTTTGTAGGTCTAATTTCGAGGTAAAACGGCCCGGCCCAGAGACGGCGGCAATGCCTGACAAAGAACAACGTCAAGTTACTTCATCGCAACATGAGGGTGCCGAAGACATGTCATGAGAACGGGATGCAATGACGAGCGTGTATTGTTCGACCATCAGGAGTTATCAGTGCTGGGACCTTGTGTTTCTCTACCCAATGGTACATTATGACAATTTGGCTCAGTGACATCATACAATGACATCAGTGTGTGTCTGGTATTAAGTAACAGTGATAATACAGTGAAGTAAAATTGTTGACTGGATGCCAGACGCCATATATTTATTGCAATGGGCTGGGTGCTACCCCCTGATGTCGAACTGATCAAGCCACTACCATTGTTAGCTTTCAGCCAATGTTGGCTGAGCATTGCTATCGGTCTGTCCGTCCGTCTGTCCATCTGTCTGTCTGTCCGTAAACTTTTTTGTCCGGTCGATATCTCAAACTATTTGTCGGAGCTTCACAAAACCTTGCAGGAAGGAGTATATATAGTGCAGATGTGCAACGGAGGATTCAATTTGTCCCACGTTCATTCATCTGTCCGAAAGTCGCACTTTAAACTTTTCTTGTCCGGGGGTTATCTCAACTATTCATCGGATCTTAACCATACTTACAGGAAGAAAGTATATATAGTGTAGATGTGCAAGGACCGTCGCTCCAAAGGTTGCACCTTGTATATTGTTTTTGTCCGGGCAGTATTTCAAAAGAGTAAATGGATCACAGTGAGTTAGTTAGTTAAATGATTTGTTTAACGACACGACCGACCTTAGCGGGTTACATTGTGTCAGAACATGTCAGTAATAAGTGACTAGAAGACAATGCTACAAGCTAAAATCAAAGTAAGCTAAAACCATGTATATTCTAAATTCATAAAGTAAACAACGACTAGAAATACTGATACAGGTTGATTTCTTTTAAAAATTGTATAAATTTGCTAGGTTCTACTTCATCAAAGAGCTGCCTCAAGGAGTCAGCTCTGAAATGACGTGAGCGGGTACAGTCTATTAAGATATGTTTAACGGTGTAAGGTTCCTGTCAGCCGACACAATCGGGTGCCGGCTCGCCTCTTAACAGATATTTGTGGGTGATATATGTATGTCCTATACTGGCTCTATGATAAACCATTTCATCTCGCACACTGTTAAGTGGCGGGTTTTTTTGTCCGACTAAAGGTTTTGTTTGATACAGCTTGTTTGTTGGTTTGTTCAATATTTCTTGCCACAATCTTTTTGTGTATCTTGTGATGTGGTATTTAAAATCGGAGGCTGGTATGAGCATATCGATACAATTATCATTTAGAGCCTCTTTTGCGGCTTTGTCGGTTATCTCGTTTCCTTGGATACCCACGTTACTTGGAACCCAGCAGAACACTATGTCTTTGCCAGCTTTGGTGGCCTCGTCATACCTTTCCAGAAGGTCAAGGATAAGTGGGTTTGATATTTGTAGGTTTTCAATTGATGGGAGTACGGACATAGAGTCCACGCATAACAAACTTTTTGTATCGACTAATCTTCACTATCTGGATAGCGAGATGTAGAGCTTTAATTTCGGCTGAGAAAATAGTGGAACCATTTGGAAGTCTTGTTTTCAAGGTGTTATTTTCAGTTACAACGGAAGCAGCCGATTTGTTGTCGAGCTTTGAGCCGTCCGTGTAGACGAAATGATAGTCTTTAAATTCATCCTTGAGCAAATTTTGATCGAAATAGAAAGGGGCTAGTTGTTTCCTTTGCATAGACCGAAAGTTTCTTTAGTACCACAGGTTTGGTGAGTTTCCACTGTGGTAGTTTTGGCACTCTGTATTTTGCAATTGACTCTATGGTGATGTCAGCGTTATCAAGGTGAGACTGAACCCTGGCTCCAAATGGAGGTATTACGGTAGGGCCTCTTTCATGGAAGCGAGAAAAATCTTATCCAAAAACTGAGTTGTAGGTGGGGTTCTTCTTATTTGCATAAAGCTTTGTTGTTTACTGCATAGCGAGTTTAACTCGATTTTTTTAACCCGATTTTTTGTGTGTTCTTCTTCTCTGACACTATGGGCCCTACGACCATGAAACTTGGGACTTATGAAAAGCTTGATCTGAACATGTGCATGGCACTTTTTATTTTCGTCTTTGATTTCGTTTTCTTTCTTAAAACGCCATGTGAAAAGAGTGTATTTTCTGCAAGTAAATGCGCAGCATGTAACGTATAGCACAGAACACCACACAGTTGGTCAGCTTTGTGCGAGCTCTCACTGAGTAAACAGATAACACAGCGTATGCCTGATCAGTCATTCAAACCTTAAGTCAACAGAAAGCAAACACTACTCGGCTTATAAGACGTATTCAAGCTGCGTTGTTTGCTAATATATTTAGCTGGTATTAAGTTATGAACCTATGGAGTTCAAGAACAAACCCATTGAAGAAAGTTTTTTTGTGTTTTAATTTTTGTCAAGTGTTTAACATTTCGCTAGCGAAACGCGACTCTAGTTACACAAGAAGTGAAATATGATGTACTGTTTTTATTTGTGTTTCACACAGATAGTTTTCAACAATGAAGCAATGACACATTGGTTGTTATTTACCTTTAACCCTAACCCTAATACAGGCACATAAGCAAGAAATATTAAAAACAACAAAAGCACACGAACTCTGCAAATCCTCTCGCTCTTCGCACGTTTTATAGCATAAACACAGTGTGACATAGTTAATAAGTCAAGTTTGTATGCATGCATTACTTTCAAATAAAATGGCTAAGTTTCGACCCTAATTTTGGCTATATAAATGAAAAGTCGGAGCTATGTTTTCCCAGCTCTTCCGGTATCTCGTAACAAAAGCCGTCGAAGGTACTGTTGATGGACAAAAACTCCTTATGCATGCCTGTGAGTCTCCCGCGGGAGTCCAATCCTAAGATTGTAATACACTTATTATGCAAAAAGTGTGATTTTTGACGCATTCCCAAAAACGCATTCAAGATACCCAGGTGCACAACCACAACATATGTTCTATCCTTATGCAAAGCTGGAATGGAATCCCCTTGTATTTCTCGTGATTAGTAGCAGAAACGACTCCTCATTCCAAATGTTGACAGACGGACGAACCCAAATCCAATACAGCTGTAGTAACTTGCCCCGTACTACGTGGCAGAGGGCTAATAAAGCAATTCTCATGACCTGGCTGTGTCAACAGAATGTTTTGGGATGCTTACTCAGTCACCAGACAGCAGGTCAAAATAATGTAAAAAGCAACTGGTGTCAGGTAGTGAGACAAGCACAATCCCTCGTTCACCTCACACTCTTTAACAATTAAAATGTTTGGAAGAGCTCTATTCAGGAGAAATCCATTTAGTAAGCAAAGAGGGGGGAGGAAGTCTTATAGTGTGCGTACGCTTATATTAAACTTCAAAATGACGTCACAATTGATGCGTGGAGGGAAGGGGGATAAAAACGGGTAAATTTTTGCGTACGTACTAAATGGAAGGCCTCTTATATTTGCCAACTTTTGACACCCCTACCCCCGTACGTAAAAACATAGGCATCTCAGATGCAGAGCCCTCAGCCAATAGCAGTTACATCACTGTGGGCGGGTTACCTTTTTCAGATATCGCCCGGATAAGAAAAAGTTTAAAGTGAAACGGTCACGTGACAAATCGAACCACTCGTAACACATATAGACCCTATATACTTTCTTCCTGTGGGGTTTGGTGAAGATCTGATGAAGAGTTTTCGAGATATCGTCCGACAAAAAAGTGGACGGACAGACAAATAACATATTGGCTGAGGGCTGAAAATGTGACGTCAATATGGAGATCAACATTAGCGTACGCACAGGGCTAGACCCCCTCTCTTCACGTAGGTAATATATGGATAGCCCCTTACTGAAATAACACACAAAAGTAAACACAGATTAAACAGAAATGCATGAATACTATGAAATCTATACACTGTTGATGTGACTGAGATATGCCATACTCATTTATGGTACATCAGGAGAACTTACATATTATCTTTTATTTTACAGTTTTCATAATTACTTATGGGGCTTTACATTAGGAAGGAACAATGTCACACTCGTTCACAAGCAAACCGTTGAGTATGCCAAGAAATGTTTTTATCTAGAGAATATACATGAGGTCTCCCTACTTTCTTTTCTCGAGCATGGTCTACTTAAGTCTGGCATTAGGGGTTCACAAATAAATGAAACGTTAAAGTACGCTATCACAGTCGATAATATGCTCAAAATTCATATATAAGAAGAGTAGGGGTGTGCCGGTTTGAGCGAAATCCGAGCAAATTTTCTCTGTTGGGTGAGAACAAAAACCGAATTCCAAAATTTCAGTTCGGTTTGGTTGTTTTTTAGATTCAATACCTTACTCAAAGACAGGCATTTAAAAAGTGATGAAGGAATTATGTGGTCGTTGGCAGGTTGCCAAAAAGGGGTTACACTGCCATAAAATGACATGCTGCTGCCTACGCATTTGCGTAGCGACGATATATGTGCCAGGCATAAACTTATGGACCCGCATGGGCGTTAATATATAATATATATACTGGAAATGTGCCCGTTGGAAAACAGATACTCCGGCCAACGTTTCCAGTGTCACGCTTTTTTTTAATAAGATGTAAGTAAAATTATTAAATTTTAAAGTATCAGTGTGACCGTGGACTCAGCTCTAGAACATATTGTATAGAAGCCATATACCAGCTTTGATTGAATCCGCCAATTGGAACTTATGTCATTCGTAACACACACCCTGGCAGAGACAAGTTAAAAACATTATGCACCTTTTGACCTTAGTCCGGTCGGTGCAAAATAAAAAACCGAACCGAACGTTTTGCCAACCGAACCTTACCGAGCTCAGCTCAAACCGACACACCCCAAGAACAGCCTCCCCTTGACTATTCATACATGAGAGCCGCATCAGCAAACAACGGCTCTGATGCAAACTTTCTGTGTCTCATGCACACACGTCACTCAGCGATCAATAGCAAGAGCCAACAAGAGTTCACTGGCAAGAACGCTAAGAATATCACAGATCAACTGTCACAAACTTGAAAGACTGGGTACTTTTAAGACAAGTGTTCCATCATCCTTCAACTTTATCAGCTATGTTAACCTGCTGTTTCTTTGGTAACAGTACCTTAAGATTTTTATTTATGTTGATGTGCACCGTCTTTCTTTCGTTGATCACTTTCGTTCGTATCTTTTTGTACTGTTCTTCTCGGGTTAAGTGTTCAATACTCTTTATGGATTTCATGCCGAGAAATTTCAGAATCTCTGCCTTGCCTTAAAGGAAAGAAATAGCCACTTAAAATTCAACCAATTGACACCGTAATGGAGAGATGTATACCTCAATTTTTTTAAGAATAACTAAACCGCCCAGGTAAACTTTCCTTTACCTCATAAATTACAAGCTATAATGATTCCTAAGAACAGATCGTCCTGAAAACTCATTGAAACTATTTATAATTTTTAATATCTATAATTTTATTTGGTTCAATGACAGGAGTGAGATACATACTAGGATAAGGCCCTTTTGGTTTATGCAAAAATGCAGAAAAGTGTGTTTTCACTGCAAGAGTATCTTCTGCAGACCACTTGACAGCACATCCAGTACCTAAAAGGGAAACATCAAACAAAATGCCTCACTGCATAAAAATAAAACAACATACTAGAAAAAGTTGTTGATTTTCAAAACCCTAAACTGCTGTAAAAGTATTCTTGAACGACTTCAAACAGTGACTTAATTATAACGTCGAAGCCAAAATTGTACCAATTGGCCCACCAAAACTCGACATCTGAAAATATTTGCACAATTTACTGCTTCAAGAAGAAATTCTAACAGTTTTCTGTATGTTAAAAGACATAAACAAATTAAGAAACTGCTTATCTAACATGTCGGGGTTGTTTATTGTAAGGTTTGCCCAGACACTGGGGATCATATTGTGGCACCAATTTCTCTTTTAGCTGGCGAAAATCCTTACAAATGCTTTGCAACTGAAGCTTCAAATGAATAAATCAATGTTTCGATACCTTTTGCTTTCTCAACACGCTTTCTAGCCATAGAACCCTCTTCTTCCTCTTCAAGCATTGGCTCATATTCGCCTAAATTAAATCAGATTTATTATATATCATAGTGACAATGTCATCTTTTTAGCCAATCTAGCCAATCATACCCCTTGTACGCAGTGCGTACGCTTTGGACCATACCCCCTTCCCATCTGTGGCACGCTGGTGGCTTGACCCCCCTTCCCACCTGTGCGCAGTGCGTATGTTTTGGCTGCGACCCCCTCCCTGCGTACGCACTACATGAATGGCCCCTATCCCAATTTCATGATCATCAAGCAGAAGGACTGCTTACAAGAAGAGGTGCATTTGCTATTATTTTTGCAGAATTATATGCTTTTATTTCATTTTACCCAAGAGCACATGGTTTTTACAGCTGCTCGGCTGTATGGTGAACATATGCATAGTTATCATTTGATAAAACTGCAAGCTTTATTGCTTATGTAAATCAAAAGCTTAAACGGATATGCCCTGGAACGTTCCTCCTATTTTTGTGAAATACAATCTACAAAATAAAGGGTAATACGCAGGGTTGAGATTTCGCGGTCACCCGGTCGCCCGTGGCGACCAACTTTTGGCTCGGGCGACCAACTTTTTTTAGTTGGTCGCCCGAGTGGCGACTAACTTTTTTCTGAGTATTTTCAGGTAAATTTTACAAAAATTGCGCCAGGCGACTAACTTTTGAGCCGGGCGACTAATTTTTTAAAGCTGGTCGCCCGGAGGGCGACCAGAAAATTTTACGAAATCTCAACCCTGAATACGACGTTTTAACGGATAAAGAGATAAACGGGAGCATTCCAGGATATTGCCGATTTTTCATACTATCAGTATCCAGGCAGCCTCGTGTCCGTTTTCGGTGTGACTTCCCTGAGAAATCTTCCTTAGGCGCGTCTGAAACTCGCGATTCACTCCAATCTGAGTCTGAATCGGAGTCGCTATGGGCTCTCTCACACGCTTTCACATATCTAATTAAAGGGGCCTGATCATCATCACTATCAGATGAATCCCTGGTTCTTAACACCTCACAAGTGCTCCGAGATTGTTTTCGGGCTGTTGCTGCACACGGCTTTTCCAGGGTTCTTGCAACTGTTCATGGGAATTATTTAAGCCTAATTGTAATTTAGTTTGTGCATGAAGCTTTTCAATTTGCTCAAGTACCAAGATGTTTACTGCCTAGTGCCCCTATAGCACCGGTGAATAGTTAGGTTTAATCACTGCGAAAATATGCCAGTGACAACATCAACACTTTAACTTATAAGAAAACCTAAATTAATTTATTAAATCAATAGGTAAAGCATATTGAGAGGCAATTTAAAAAGTCAATACAATAAATGGAAAAACACACACCTAAGAGACTGCGCCTGGGTTTCTTTGGTTTAGCACCGGTTGAAGCAGTAGCAGCAGCTGACGCGCTACAAGTGGCAACGCTGCCGTCCATACCGGGCCTACTTTTACCTTTTAACAACATTACAGGATTACAGTAAATTTAGAAATCTATCTAATCGGTGAATTTTCAACGCAAGTTACAAACGCGATATGACTCCACAAGATACAATGTTATCCTTTTCACGGTCGTCGTTAAAATAAACTCAACAATCAACTTGCATTGGAGAAGTTAGTTAAGTAGAAAAATCCAGATTCTACAGAGGTTGGATATTGTTTTAGACCATTGGAAAAATCGCTGTTATATATGATATTACTGATTTTTATTTTTTAATGGAACATTGCTCTTATTTAAGATATTTTGAAAATAAATTTTGACAATAAAGATAAAACGAAAGTGTTTACCTTCGTCAACACTCTGCAAAAATCGGCCCATCACCAATGTCTCTTTTAAACCTGGCGGACATCTGTAGTTCTCACTGGCCGTCACATCGGAGTGGCTCAAGTGATTAAAGTATATTTTGGCATCAGCGGGAGACATATCCAAAGATGAATAAATCGTCGAAATCCTATGACGATTCATAGTCGCGTTTAGCGCGATTGGAATCATCTTTGTAACTTGATTCATTGCATGCCACCCAGAACAGTGATTGTATGAGCCTCTTGAAGCGAACACGAAATTGTTATTTTCTTTGATTCCGTACGCTTTGCGATACTTGACCAAGATGTCCAATGCGCCAACGACATTTTTGGGTATCAGTATGGGAACGAATTTTTTCCCTTTACCATGCAAGTAGGCCAATAGATACTGATTTGCCAGGAATTTTTCTGCTGGGTCTATAACCGAATCTATGGCCTCGTCACTAACCCAGACTTTATTTTTGGCATCCTCCCATTCCGTGATCAGCATCCTCGCACCTTCCTCACCGCGACGCGCGTTGTACAGAGTGAGTCGACAAACGACGAGATTCCTGAGCAAGGCATATTCTCCGACACCAAAGTCGTTCACAATGGCACTCACTCGATCATTCACAAACGTATGCAAGCGCTGGACCAGTTTGTCACATGGTAGCTCATTAGGCCTTCGCCTTTCAAAAGTGCGCTCGGTTGCGAGGTATTCCGCTTCAGCGAATACTTCGGGATCTCGAAAATGGAATTGCCTTCTGAACCCTTGCACATCTAATACTTTGTCATTTTCGGATCTTTCGTCATAAATGGCCTCGAGATGTTTCGCCGATCTCCTGAGCACTGCCTTGATGTTCTTCAAAAGCCCGTGCTTCGTTTTAGCTGAGGAAGAACTTTGTCCCCTTCTTTTTATGGCTTCATACAGAATGTTCATGTTTTCTCTACCTTTGCGGAACATGTCTTCAATGGAAGCATTTTGAGGAGCTCCAGGTACTTTCTTGTATTCCAGGAAGAGATTCGCAAGCTGGCGCATTTCGGTCATTGAATTCTTCCTGCATTCGGCTGCTTTGGATTTTGAATAGCGCTTTTTGTTGAAAATGCGATAACCCATTTCCTTCAGAAAGCTATTACTTCTGCACAACATTCCCGTTTCATCCTCTTGAAATTTGTCGAGGATTCTTTCCTTGAACTCCTGGTCGTGATGTAAATTAGTCACAAGCGTGGATGGTCTTATCGCAGTCGGTTTTGACTTGCACTGATGCTTGTAAAACGTTGAGCTTCCAATGAACTTATTGCATTCGCGACACATTTTTATCACATCTTGTGTTGACTTTGTTCTTCGCTCGCGCATCAGGTCAGCTTGATCAAAAGACAATTCACTGAGTACTCTTAGATTGTGCTTCTTGATGCCTTCTATTCGCTTTTCGTTTGCAAATTGGCTATCAAGTTTATTCTCATGCATGTTGGATTTCACTTCTTGCAAACGCTTGTGCACATTCGTGATGTGGCGTTTCAATTTACCACCCGTTATGACTTTGCCACAGAAAGGGCATTCTCTTGGTGGCTTCTGAAACATTAATAACAAATCTTCTAAGGCAAGTAAAAAAGCGTAATACAAATTGTTGATTAACGATGCAGGAATCTCCGCATGAGTGTGTACTAATCAAAAGCAGTTTTGCACAATTAAGTTTTACGCAGTATGAACAAGGTATGATTTTTTTCGAAAATTAATAATGCCTACAAGATTCCACAATTATTGTTGAATAACTAGAAAACTTTTCGTGTGAAATGGAAAGTTTTGGACTGATCTACATTAAGCATATGTACAATAGCAACAAACCTTGTAGTTCTCTTTGTCTTTTCTTGTGGTTGAACCACTTTGATTGGCACTGTTGGCCGTTTTTGCTCCTGAAAAAGAATAGGATATTTTGAGTATGGTCTAAAAATAGGGAGACTGTTAACCTGTCACCGCCTGTACCTCATAAACGCCATACCGAAAAGTATCCCGAGTATGGTCAAGGTTATATACGAGTAAATATAAGCAATGCACATTTTGTCCCTATTTACCAATTTTCATGTATGTCTTTCTAAGTAGTAACTTTGATATATATCTACATAGAAACACTTAAGGAGACCATGTTTCCAAGACAGAAAGAAGGAGACTGTCCACCTATTACAAACCTCACAAACGCCATACCAAAAAGTATCCCGAGCATGGTCTCCCAAAGTCGTATTTCAATGTGATATACGAGTAAATATAATCAATGCACATTTTGTCCCCTATTTATTTATGGTCTTTCTAAGTAGTAACTTTGTTATATATCTACATAGAAACACTTAAGGAGACCATGTTTCCAAGATATAGAAAGAAGGAGACTGTCCACCTGTCACCGCCTGTACCTCACAAACGCCATACCGAAAACTATGGTCTCTCTAAGTAGTAAGTTTGGTATATATATATATATATATATATATATATATATATATATATATATATATATATATATATATATATATATATATATATATATATATATATATATATATTTAAGCCGTCGATTTGACATTAAGTTCCATACGATACAATTGACTGTATTGACATCTAGCTCTCTGACAAGACAGTAAGAATAAAACAACTCGATTGGGAGTAATATTTGTATATATTGTAAAAAACATAACTGCTGTTGAAGTGACAGTACACTATCAATGAATAAAAATACACAGCAATAATTTTTTGTCTACACACAACTAGCACAAAACATTTAGCATGATAGTGAAATGTTAGTAATGTTAACCAAATAATGAGGGGTGGAAAAGGGGGAGGGGTGGTGGGTATTAAAAGGGAATACTGCTATTTTGTTTCGATGCGCGCTCGCTGCTGGCTAAAATGCGAGTGATACTTCCAGTCAGTAAGCGCAGTCGCTGTGACGTAAGAGATGCATCCTGAGTAGGAGGGGCTAAGCCTGTCTGTTTGCGCAGCTGACAAATCAGTCTTTGTTGTGAGAGCGTCTCACTGAGGTTCTGTTTGTGAAAGGTTGCCAGAGTTCCTGGCACCAATCCCCTAGTTACACACAGTACGCAGGAAATATACAGAGTATGCAAAGTAGGATAAAAGAGGGGTTTCTAAAACATATAATGGGGTTTCTAAAACAGTGACGTCATTGTTTTAGAAGCCCCAACGGGCTAGTCAAAGAGTGACGTCACATGGACGTGATATGGACGTCATAATCACGTCATATGGACGTGATATGGACGTCATATGAACGTCATAATGACGTGATAGGGATAGTGGGCAGCCATTCAAACGGGCAGCGAGACAAATGGGCAGCCGGACTATATGTGTCACCGTAACACGGACAACTGGGCCATCGGAAAATCAATTAGAACTAAGCAACCAATGACAGAGTTTCCTTAAGCCAAGCTATTTTTAGCCCAGACAGCTCTCTCTTCACGCATCACTGCACACATTGAGAAGCTGGCGAGGAAGCAACAACTATTTCTCTCTCTTCATACACACACACACACACAACGGCAAACCAAGCAGCCACTCATTCCCTCACTTTCTCGTTTGCTCTGTCACTCTCTCTCTCCACACACATCACACCACGGCACACACACACACACCTAAATGACCGAACGGGCAGTCTTTTTTGGTTCGATTTTCTCGCTGTCTCTACCTACATATACTAACCACGTACGGCTCATTTAGCGTTTCCTTTCTCAAGCCAGCTTTCTCGCTCTCCAAACACACATAACGGTAAACCAAGCAAGCAGCCACTCTTTTTTCGCCCAGTCTATCTTTCACTCTTTCAAACGAGCAAACGGGTTGTCTTTTCTTCCTCACTTTCACGTTTGCTCTATCACTCTCTCTATGTACATATAACACCTACGGCACACGGGGCAAACTGGCAATCATTTTTTTTAACTCTCTCTTTCTCCACACGCATATGCCATCACTAATGGATCTCCGTAAAAGAATTAAAAATGGCCATTTTTAACCACAGAGAGCTCTCTCTCCATGTATTACGGCAGGCAACAACTCTAATTTTTGGCTTTCTCGCTCTCCAAACACACATAACACCTACGGAAACCGGACAAACGGACAGCCGGACAAACGAGCAGCCGGGCAAATGGACAGCCGGACAAATGGACAGCCGGAGAAACGGGCAATCTTTTTTTGCTTTCTCTCTCTTCACACACACCATCACTAATGGGTCTCCGTAAAAGCAATTAAAATGAGCAACCAATAAGCCAATTCGCACTTTCGGATTTTTCCGGTGGAGATGTTGTTTCGACTGAAAATGTTGGGGGATAAATTACAAAGAAATGATAAGGGAAAAACATCAAAATTCTAATTTTCTTTCAACATGCACACTTTTGAATTTATGAAGACATCATATGATCTTTTAAAAACTATTTTACATATTATTCAGTCCCTTTAATATCCAACATGTGACTATCTTTCTGACAAAATGGAATTTTGTTGATTTTTGCCGTTTTTTTTCCTATCATTTCTTTATATCCTTATCCCACTTGAATTCAGCCGAAACGCAAAAACTTTTCGCACAAGCCAAAAGTGCGAATTGGCCTATGTTTCCTTAAGCCAAGCTATTTTTAACCCCAGGGAGCTCTCTCTCTCTCTCTCTCTACACGCAAGCAGCCAACTAATTGACCGAACGAGCAGTCTTTTTTTTGTCTTTCACTTTCACTCTCTCTCGAAACACACGACGGCAAACGCAACCAAGGAGCCACTCTTTTTTCGCCCAGTTTCTCTTTCTCTCTTTCAAACGGGTCGTCTTTTTCCCCTCACTTTCTCTTTCGCGCTGTCTCTTTACACACACATATAACACCACAGCAGACGCGGGAAGACGCGGGAAGACGCGGGAGACGTGGAAAAACGGGTAGACAGCTCCCTGTAAGCTCTCCAACTGTTTTTTAAGCAGTGGACTCATAGAGACATGGTTAGAGCTCGCCTATTAGGTATTTTGACCCAGCAATGACGTCATACATATTGACTGAGAGCTCTTTCTTTACACACATACACATCACGGCAGCAGTGTAAACGGGCAATCATTTGTTTTTTTGCTTTCTCTTTCGCTCTCTACACATAACACAACGGCAAACGCAACCAAGGAGCCACTCTTTTTTCGCCCAGTTTCTCTTTCTCTCTCTCTTTCAAACTTGTTGTCTTTTTTCCCCTCACTTTCACGTTTGCTCTGTCTCTTTACACATACACATAACACCACAGCAGACGCGGGAAGACGCGGGAGACGTGGAAAAACGGGCTGACAGCTCCCTTAAGGAGACAATGTTTTCAAGATACAGAAAGAGAGGGGGCGTTCACCTGTCACCACCTGTATCTCACAACCGCCATCATGAGAAGTGACATTTGATTTTGAAATTAAAAAAAAAGCAATGGATGCGTATTTGGTACACCTATTTCCCTATCTCCATGTTTGGTCCCTCAAAGTCGTCAAAGTTTTTCTCGCATTGATGCAAACGCACTACGGAGTATGTGAATGTAGTACAAGATCATGCAAGTAGACTTACCTTCATGTTGTGGTTCTGCTTGTGTGTCGCCCCTAACCAAGCTCCGAAGATCAGCCGCTACCACTGCAATTTGCAGCGAGGAATCTGTAACACAAGAATCGAATCATATTTTTTTAACACATTGAGTTTAGTATATCTATGGTAAATTTAAATATTTCACATTTCAATTGATGCTGTAATTACAGATAAAATTATAAGCAGATAAAATTACTGCATACAATAAAAGCAACCTACCTGAAGCATTGGCGATTTCTTCGATGGAGTTGGCACCTCCATTTTCTTTTTTTTCGGATTGAGCAGCTGCTAGCAAAGCTATATCTCTGTGCACGTCGTCAATAAGCCTGCAGAGTGTATATGATGACATCAGTGTAAATATGCATGAGCTAGAGATTTTGTCTATCTAATTGGAAATTCAATCTATGCAAAAAATATACAACCATTACCTGTAAAGATGTAAATGAATTAAAAATCCTCTTTTCCTTTTACCTCAATGGGTGACAACATTACACTGAGGCTTGTAAAACGTCCAACTATTTAGTCATACATTTTTAAAATTTATATTAACCTGACTACGTCTCGAGGAGTAGGCCTATGCCCCGTGGTGTGTGTAAGGCTGTTGCATGTTGACTACACAAAATTTAAAAGTAGGGGAAGGGTAGACATAGTGTCTAACATTTAAATGAGTCAATCCAATAACCAGTAGGGACCCGAGACTGCCATAGGTACTCTAAGTACAGCGCCGATTTTGAAACATTAGCCAATTTGTCAATTTAAGTCCAAAATTCTTGGTTAGTGCACTGCGGAAGGGTGCAGAGAAGCCGTGTACAAAATTTGAAAGGAATCCATCTATTAATGTGGCCTGTAGGCGCGTGAGACTGAAGCGTGAAAGACGGACGGACGGACAGACCGAAAAGTTCAAAACTATATCCCTCCGTTCTACTGGGGATAAAAAGCCACGTGGGGATACCACTGAACGTCATTCTCGTCAATCAACGCATGCGAGCTGACCCCCAGCTGTTTAATCCCAGCATTCAGATCGGATACAAACAAAGGTTCTTCGGGCTCTTCAGGGAGTACTGGACCTGAAAAGTACATGTCGGGAAATCTCTTTATTTCAGCATTTCAACAAAAATAATGAAAGAAACGAACAATAAAAATAAATTACATTACAGTAAAATCTCCGTTAGCAAACAACTGCACTTAGTCAACACTATTTCCTCGGAATTTTGAACTGCTATGATGAAATTCACTTCTCATTATGAACACCTTTATGTAATAAACAGATTTACCAGGTCCCAGAGGTGTCCATTGCATAAAGTTTTATTGTTTATTGATCTCATAACTTACTCATTGGCTGCAATGGAATAACAGTTAATGGTGGCGGTAATGTGTTGTCGCGCTCTGGTGTGCTCCACCGCATAAATCGTTCATGGTCTGTTGCATTGCTCTTCTGAAGCAAATTAAAAAGAATGTCTAGTTAATTACGATTCCAAAAGGATTTTCATGAGCCGGAAAAACTTCTGTAAAGTAAGAATTGTTAACCAAGTGTTACTTAACCTTGTTAACTAACTTAAAGGATACCAGTTCAAACATCAGGGAGTCTTTAGTAATACCATAGCGCTAAACGACTACAGACAGTAATAAAATGCAATCAAAGCATTATCCGAATGTGCGCTCCCTTTTGTTGCACCTTTGAAAAGATTACGTGGACTGTATACATAAAATTTTTTAACACTTAAGGAGACTCACAGTTTCGGCGTCCTCTGCTTTTGAAATCGTTGCTGGAATCAACTTTGATGGAACACTAGTGACAAATTTATCATCAGTGCCCATACGAGTGATTGAACTGAGTCCGTGAAAGGTCTTGAGCATGATATTATCAAAGTGCGCCTTCCGGACAGTTGAAGTACCCTTGTCCACGTGCGCCTCCTCGATAGGGGGTGTGGCCATGTGAACCTGCATGTCCTCTACAGGGGGTGAGGTCATGTCCATGTGCGCGTCCTCGACAGATGGTACGGCCATTTCGGTGATCGACTCCTCGACAGGGGGTGTGACTGTCTGAATCTGCATGTTCTCTACAGGGGGTGAGGTCATGTCCACGTGCGCGTCCTCGACAGATGGTACGGCCATGTCGGTGATCGACTCCTCGACAGGGGGTGTGGCTGTGTGAACCTGCATGTTTTCTACAGGGGGTGAGGTCATGTCCACGTGCGCGTCCTCGACAGATGGTACGGCCATGTCGGTGATCGACTCCTCAACAGGGGGTGTGGCTGTGTGAACCTGCATGTTCTCTACAGGGGGTGAGGTCATGTCCACGTGCGCGTCCTCGACAGATGGTACGGCCATGTCGGTGATCGACTCCTCAACAGGGGGTGTGGCTGTGTGAACCTGCATGTTCTCTACAGGGGGTGAGGTCATGTCCACGTGCGCGTCCTCGACAGATGGTACGGCCATGTCGGTGATCGACTCCTCAACAGGGGGTGTGGCTGTGTGAACCTGCATGTTCTCTACAGGGGGTGAGGTCATGTCGACGTGCGCGTCCTCGACAGATGGTACGGCCATGTCGGTGATCGACTCCTCAACAGGGGGTGTGGCTGTGTGAACCTGCATGTTCTCTACAGGGGGTGAGGTCATGTCCACGTGCGCGTCCTCGACAGATGGTACGGCCATGTCGGTGATCGACTCCTCGACAGGGGGTGTGGCTGTGTGAACCTGCATGTTCTCTACAGGGGGTGAGGTCATGTCCACGTGCGCGTCCTCGACAGATGGTACGGCCATGTCGGTGATCGACTCCTCAACAGGGGGTGTGGCTGTGTGAACCTGCATGTTCTCTACAGGGGGTGAGGTCATGTCCACGAGCGCGTCCTCGACAGATGGTACGGCCATGTCGGTGATCGACTCCTCAACAGGGGGTGTGGCTGTGTAAACCTGCATGTCCTCTACAGGGGGTGAGGTCATGTCCACGTGCGCGTCCTCGACAGATGGTACGGCAATGCCGGTGATCGACTCCTCGACAGGGGGTGTGGCTGTGTGAACCTGCATGTTCTCTACAGGGGGTGAGGTCATGTCCACGTGCGCGTCCTCGACAGATGGTACGGCCATGTCGGTGATCGACTCCTCAACAGGGGGTGTGGCTGTGTGAACCTGCATGTTCTCTACAGGGGGTGAGGTCATGTCCACGTGCGCGTCCTCGACAGATGGTACGGCCATGTCGGTGATCGACTCCTCAACAGGGGGTGTGGCTGTGTGAACCTGCATGTTCTCTACAGGGGGTGAGGTCATGTCCACGTGCGCGTCCTCGACAGATGGTACGGCCATGTCGGTGATCGACTCCTCAACAGGGGGTGTGGCTGTGTAAACCTGCATGTTCTCTACAGGGGGTGAGGTCATGTCCACGTGCGCGTCCTCGACAGATGGTACGGCAATGCCGGTGATCGACTCCTCGACAGGGGGTGTGGCTGTGTGAACCTGCATGTTCTCTACAGGGGGTGAGGTCATGTCCACGTGCGCGTCCTCGACAGATGGTACGGCCATGTCGGTGATCGACTCCTCAACAGGGGGTGTGGCTGTGTGAACCTGCATGTTCTCTACAGGGGGTGAGGTCATGTCCACGTGCGCGTCCTCGACAGAGGGTGAGGCCATGTCCACGTGCGCCTCCTTGGCAGGACGTATGGCCGTGTCGACGTGATTGACCTCATTGACATCTACAGTGGACGTGGCCGTGTCACTGTGCACGTCCTCGACTGGAGATGGGGCCGGGTCAACGTGAATGTCGTCGGCAGGGGATGTGGCCGTTTGAACGTGCGCCCTCTCCATAGTAGACATGGCTGTGTCCAAGTGCGCCTCCTCGTTGGTAGTCGTGGCAGTGTCGAAGCGCGATTTTTCGTCACTGCTCGCGTTATTGTCAGAGTGCCAGTCATCGCTACTGCTCGCGTTATTGTCAGAGTGCCAGTCATCGCCACTGCTCGCGTTATTGTCAGAGTGCCAGTCATCGCCACTGCTCGCGTTATTGTCAGAGTGCCAGTCATCGCCACTGCTCGTGTTATTGTCAGAGTGCCAGTCCTCGTCATTATTCGTTTCCTCAACACCGGGAGCCTTGGCCTTTTTGCGCCATTCAAGACCTTGGACGCCATAGTCATACCGAATTTCCTCTCCCACATTTATGTCTTTCGACGCAAAAAACGCTACATAGGGCTTGTCTCTTACGACTACCTTTTTGACCGCTGCATTTGCCTTAGAGGCGCATCTATCATTCAAGTAGTGTGCTGGACACTGGTTGTTCGTCCCATCAATGCTGAAATAAAACCAAAAGTCATCGTTTAAAAACACGTTTGCACATATTGTGGTGCTGAAAAAGTTATATCTTTAATATTTGACCTTATTACTTGAAAAAAGTGTGTCTTCTCCAGTTTCATTACAGCAAGGATTTTGCATGCAATCGTATATCTTTCGGTATAAATTTTAAAATAATCTTAAAATAAATAACCAGCGACATAAGCGGTTGGTGCATTCATTAAAACTTAACAACGAGAATATGTACTTTCGCACAAACGAAAAAGTAAAACGATGAGGCTAGGTTTTTCCTACTCATAAATAGCTCGCCGTAGTAATAATTTTTTTTTCAAAATAAGCGTCAAATTTGTCAAATAAGATCCACACAAAAAGAACACAAACATGTCAGTAAAAGTCAACAAGTACTTCTTAGTTAGCAAACAAGAAAATGGACAAAATTGAGGGACATAAAACCATTCAAGGTTGCAACTTGAAGCAACAGTACATAAAAGCAACACACACAGTCAGTCAGTCACATTCTGTATTCCGTCAGGACGTTTTGTTACTCTGTCGGGTGAGTACATCTTAGTAATCCATTCTATTTACTAGAGCTGTCATGGGTTCCGAGGCATACCCATCCCGCGGACATCCCGGTGCGAATGGCATTATGAAATTTGGACCCCCTGTGAAATTCTGACCTCCCCCCGCACCTGTTTTTGTTTTTCATCTAACACTGCAGTATTTCGTGCAAATCATATAACTGATTTATTTCAAGTTTATTTCAACAGTCCCTCTCGCGCACACACTGCATAAAACTTCAATTAAAGGCACGTAGTCATTGGCATTTCACATTTGATGATGATGATGATGATGATGATGATGATGATGATGATGATGATGATGATGATGATGATGATGATGATGAGAGGATTCTGCTTACTTGCTAGATGAAAAGCGTCTTTGGTTCAAAGCATATCATTGCAATTATGCTACTTGTGCTAATATATGTCGGTAGTGGACAAAAAACCACATTGGTACTGCTCGTCATCAGAGCTAACCTAACTAAACAACTTAATTAGAGGTATATGAATACGAACTATCGTTTCTCTCCGCCATGATGAAATTCAAATATATAGGACCCAGACTGTCCGTCTATTGTGTATTTGCGTTCTCTGTCGCGATATTGGCGACTATTGAGGTACTCGCCACGGTATTGCAAAAGAAAATCCCCCTTAAGGAATTTCTTCGTTGCAAAAACACCTTTTCCTGACATAAATACATCGCAATTTAGAATGTCTTACATTTTGTTATCGTACAAAGCAACACGTTTACTGTAACTAGTTTCTCAATTTACTCTCATTGACAATTCCCATGCCCTTTAAAACGTTTATTTTACTTCACAAAATCCAACTTTTCTTTCTATTTTTTTCCTTTATAAAAATTTAGTATCATTCCACTGAATGACGCTTGATAATGTGCAGGGGCTTTTCATTTAAGTCAAAATCAAATAAGACAGCTCGACTAACCGTAGAACCATAACCTTCATGTTAGTCATTTTAGCATTTACCAATGTTGAAATTGTATCAGACTTACCTATTTTCGAGTTTATGAATTTAATTTGAAAGCCGTCTCTGTCTATCCCGAGCTTGCAGTAGAATTGTGCTTCTTCCATCGGAGTTCTCTTGAAAGGGTAGAAATAGGTAGAGTAAAATAAAAATAAGATGCAAATTGCCCTTTCAAAACTTGAAAGCTGTTCAAAAGAGTAACCTCTTTCATGAAATATTGAACTAGATGTTTGTCTTACTGTTAATCCCTATAATGAACCAGTTAAATTAATAAAACCAATCAAAAGTTAAGTAAATATACCCGCCTATACGCAGCTGTAAACGACGATCAATTTCTAAATAGCAGTATTCAGCTTACCTGCACATTTCCAGCAGACTTTTCTCTGGCAGCAAGAAGCTGAAAATTATGCAGAAAAATACACGATCAATTTGTCTAATTTAATATTTTAAGATTTTTAAAATCTTATCTCACCTCCTCATCGAAGTTAACATAATTTAGGTCTACCAAAATTTTAGGTGTCACCAACACTTATAAATTAGCAAACGTCTCTCAAAGTGGCACGTTCTAGTGCCTTATGAAAGTATATACATATTTGTTATGTACGAAGAATAAAAGGAGACCTCTGATTGGCAGCTGTCACACCCAGCTTCATTTATACGCCTCAAAACCCAGTATAAAGTTGTCAATGTGAAGATAAAAGCACAGGTACTTCTTAAATAATAATAATAAATAACGCACCATACACTGAGCCCGAGTCCGAAACGCCATTTCGTCCAACTTCTGGAACGATAAAATAGTAATACTTCAACCCAGATACGTGTAATGACATTACTTTTATTATATGCCTAAGGGATCATACATTTCAAGTGCGTGAGCTAATGTTCAACCCCATGTTAACGTAACTTTTGGCGTACCTGGGAAAGGTTTAGAAAATTGGCAAATTTTTTGCGTACGTCCTAACGATGGCTACGAAAACATATTTCTTGTTTCAACCAATAGCCATATTATTTTGTTACAAAAGTAACAGTCATCACAACATACAACAAGCTGATTTTGATACACAAAGAAGTCCAAGGTATCTTCAATCATGTTTTCTTTCACTTAGTTTTTTTCTGCAAATTACAAAAATCTATTTTAGAAGCTCCGTAAACAACTTTCTACAACTGATTTTTAACAATGGAACTTTAGTACAGTCTTACAGACTTAGCTGAGTCTTAACTGACGAGATCTTGCAACAGAAAAGATTTTAAATAAAATAACACATACATGTTAAGGAACACGATAGCATTCGTTCGTGTTAGTGCAAGAAATTTTAGGTTTTAAAAACCAAGTCTTAGTCTCCTTAATTATATGGCTACCTTTCAAAATGAGTGATACCGCACATAAAATCTCTTGTTTACCCATCCTAAAGCTTTCAGAAAATCTACTTCGCAGAAAAACAAAATTCCTTTCGTATCGCCACAGAAATAAGTTTGGATCTCAAGGCCAAAAGACTGGCAAAAAGATAAGGTGGCCTGAAAATTGTTTTTTTTTCATTTATATACATGATGTAGCGTACTTTAGGATGGGTACTCATCTTCTAAAAATAATAATTAAAAAAAAAACATGTTAAAAATCACTCATTTGATAGTGAAGGACAACAGAAAATCGATGAGAAATATATATCAGCGTCATGATTGCTTGATAGACTGAGTAGTTTAACGTCTCTCTCACCCCGTTAAGGTAATATTGTGTCAGTTCTGTAACAATAGGGTAACTCAATCCATATGTTCTTTCGATAACTTATGTGTCTGTTTAAGTAACTTGATGTTCGCCAGAATGACACTTGGAGCCCACTTGTGTTATTGTATTACTGGTTGATGTGGTATAGTGGTTGAAAGATGATAGAGTGTGTGTTTCATGTAGTTTACGCTCCACTGTGTTTAATTCTAATATCTTAAATATGTGTGCGTTGTCAGAATACCGAGCAGTCTCTTCCCTTTCTTATGTATTAAGTAGAGAATGAGCTTTTGGCACGAGCTAACTTTGTGCGAAACTAGTGATGTGATGGATTTATTACAAAGCGCGATAGGATCACGACGAGCAGCTTTGGATCTAGAGGGATCTTGTCGTGAGGAGCACCGTGAGATTGGTTTCGAGTTTGTTTGAAATGTTTTTGATAGATTTTACATTTAAAAATTTGCTTGTTTTAAGTACAGGGGATATCTCAGGAACCAGGCTCTGGATTTACAAGTTTTATATATGATATGAAAGAACTCATTGAGATGGGGAGGGTGGTTGCAATTTCGGTTTGAAACTTCCGGTTTTAGTGGTTTTTGAGAGGAGTAAATTTGTTGTGCTACCTAGCACAAAATTTTGTTATAGACTGCTGGTGTAGTATGAAATCAGTGTCACAACTGCACCGTAACAATCAATATCAACTAGAAGCTCATTCCGCTAGCGAAATGTTAAACACTTGACAAAAATTAAAACGCAAAAATACTTCCTTTAATGGGTTATTTCTTGAATAACATATTGCAAACAACATAGCTTGAATACGTCTTTTAAGCCGAGTAGTGTTTGGTTGTTGTTGACTTTAAGTTTTATTGACTGATCAGGCAGGCATACTCCTTGCTATCTATTTACGCAGTGAGAGCTCACACAAAGCTCACTAAGCAATTTCTGTAATGTGTAATTTGTGCTGTCGTTAAATGCTACGCATATGCTTGCAAAAAATACAATCTTTTCACATGGCGTTTTAACAAGGAAAACGAAATCAAAGACGAAAATAAAAAGTGACATGCACATGTTCAGATGAAGCTCTTCGTAAGTTCCAAGTTTCATGGTCATAGGGCCCATAGTCTCAGAGAAGAAGAAGACACAAAAAATCGGAAAAAGTGTAAAGAAGAAAAAAAAAGACGAATTTTGCTCGCAGAAATTCATATAACACTTGCAAGCCAAAGGCTTGTCAAGTGTTAATTAATACTCGACTCGTAAGACCAGGAAGACTCCGTAATATTGGTACATTTTGTGTGCGATCTTTTTTTTTGTCAACATTCAACAGAGAGTTTACAGATGTTGTTATTTTGTCGTTCTGGGCAGTTTGGAGTCTCTCGTTTGAACCCCGGTCGCAGTATATAAGACTCAAAACGTTTGTTTCCAATGCAAATTGGGTAAAAATGTGCTGATGTGTTTATTGACAATGTTAACATCGTGAAAGCCCCAATCTGAGAGGTCACAGCACCCAAAGCAAAGGCAAAAGAATGAAAAAGTGATTCTTCTCAGCGACATTGACATGGTTTATTTCCAATAAAACGACAACGTCATATCTTTAAGTTTGTGTAGAGAGGGGAATGGCATGGAAAGAGCAGAAACAAGGTAAAGTTCACCGCCTCGTAACCCTGAAAGGCAAATTTCAGTATTCCGTTTCTTGGCTGAACGAGAGCAATCCAGTAAAGATCGATATGAAGCTTCCAACAGACCTCAAGAACCCATTGTGATAAAACAAAGTGAATATGACAAAAATTTCCGTTGAAAAGATACAAAGATACCACTAAGAGAGACCTAATATAAAAGTAAGTAAACAGGGGGACCAAATGTTCATCGGTTATTTTTGCTCGTATATAACCCTAAAATACGACTTTGGGAGACCATACTCAGAATATGCCAACATGGATAGACCTTTCGTATATCTTAAAAGACACTGAAGTAAACATTTAGCGAGACCATACATGAAAAAAGGGTAAATGTGGAGACGAAATGCAGGGTTGGCATGTTTCTTCCATGGAGGGAAAAAACCATGGTTTTTTGCCGTGTTTTTTCCCATAGGGAAGAAATACTTTCTTCCCTCCAATTTCAGGGAAGAAATGGAAGTAACCTTAAAAGGTGTAATATTTGGAATTTGTTTCAAATAATTTTCTTGAACTGCACTCAGAGTAATTCTTAAATAGGTGCGAATTCACACATCAAACGTCTGTGTGATAAATTGGATCAATAGGGATTAGATAAACGGTCGTGTTTCAATGTGTGTTGGAAAGCTGGGCAGGCTGCAATATAGCCTGAGTACTTTTGGTCAAGTAGTAGGGTGAAAACAAGAGTTCTGGGTCACTTGATGACGTCATACTGTCTGGAAGTGACGTCATCATGTCTGGACCGGAAGTGCTGTCTAGACCGGAAGTGCTGTCTGGACCGGAAGTGCTGTCTGGAGTGGAAGTGACGTCATCATGTCTGGACCGGAAGTGCTGTCTAGACCGGAAGTGCTGTCTGGACCGGAAGTGACGTCATCATGTCTGGACCGGAAGTCATGATAAGCGTTAGGATAGGCGCGACCATGTGTGACGTCATCATGACGTCATACTGAGATGATGCTGTCTGGAGCGAAAGTGGTTTGGCCGAGTCAATCAACATGAAGCCAATGAACCCGACCTGTCAATCAGTGTAACCATGGCAACAGAGCCTAAAAAGGTCGACAACCCCCCCCCCCCCCCTCGAAATTGTGATTTTTGCATATTTATCCGTTTCAGACGATTCTGAACATTTTGCATTTTTTGGGTCGACCGACCCCCCCCCCCCCTCGAAATTGTGATTTTTGCATATTTATCCGTTTCAGACGATTCTAAACATTTTTCATTTTTTCGACCCCCCCCCCTCGAAATTGTGATTTTTGCATATTTATCCGTTTCAGACGATTCTGAACATTTTTCATTTTTTCGACCGACCCCCCCCCCCCCCTCGAAATTGTGATTTTTGCATATTTATCCGTTTCAGACGATTCTGAACATTTTTCATTTTTTCGACCCCCCCCCCCCCTCGAAATTGTGATTTTTGCATATTCATCCGTTTCAGACGATTCTGAACATTTTTCATTTTTTCGACCCCCCCCCCTCGAAATTGTGATTTTTGCATATTTATCCGTTTCAGACGATTCTGAACATTTTTCATTTTTTGGGTCGACCGACCCCCCCCCCTAGGACAGACTATGTACCCCCCCCCCTAGGACAGTCTATGTACCGACCCCCCCCCCCCCCCCAGGAGAACAAACTAAAAAAAATTGTGCTGAATCAGCATGATGAAATCGTTGATTCAGCATGATAAAATCGTATATAAGTGTAGTGTCTCGAGGCTTAGGCATCGTCAGACACACCAGCTATCAACATAGACATGGATGACTTTGAAACAGTTACTTTTGATGATACATTATTATCGTTGGAAGAGATAGATGCGTTCTTTGAAGACGCTGAAACAGCTTTGAAGGAAGCGTTAGTTGTTCTGCCAGATGTCGCTACAGTGCAACAAGCAATGCCTCAGGAGGAAGCGTTAAATGCACCATCAGATGTCGCTACAGTGCAACAAGCAATGCCTCAGGATGAAGCGTTAAATGCACCATCAGATGTCGCTACAGTGCAACAAGCAATGCCTCAGGAGGAAGCATTAAATGCACCATCAGATGTCGCTGCAGTGCAGCAAGAAATGCCAGATCCTGAGGGGTCTGACTACCCGTTCTGGGTTGCGAATAGACTTATCAATGGTGACAACTCACAACTAAGTGCAAAGTTAAAAGCGCATCTAGCACATTATGAGGAAAACGAAGTGAGTGATGATGATGAGGATTCAGAATTGGACATGTCAAGCGATAATGAGGATTCAGAAGTGGACATGTCAAGCGATGACGGAGAAGACAAACAGCTGAAATCTAAAATTGAATCGAGTAAGACCATACCTGTTACTGAGGAAGATGTTATAATGTTGAAACGGAACTTTCGAGCAGTACTTCCTCTGATTGATTGTAACATTTTATGGTGTTTATGTGAAGAAGGCTTTTTCAACAACCACACGTACATGTATCTAACGGAAGAAGTGAATACCGTCATTCAACTCATCTACAAGGAAACACAGAACATGTTCCGGCGTCAGAGCCAAAGTTCTCCGAAGCTATGACTCAACGTTTCATTCAACTTATTAAAAGTCTTCATGAGGAACTTTTTAAGACTTTATCTCTACCGGCGCCAAAGTCTCTGGATGAGGATCGTGAATTCAAATGTGCAAAGGTCATGTTGCATGGTTTCAAATACCTTGAAGAACGCATTCATGTGTATGATATGATGGCTTACCTCTATGAAAAAGGACATTTCACTATGTCAATGCTGTTTCAATGGATACTAGGGCATCGGACCCCAGGAGACTTTTTAGTGATTGTCATGGTACAATCGCTAACAAACGGTTTACCAACAACCTTTCTCGACGGTTTCAATGACATGACTCCGCGATTTTACAAACATCTCATGAAAACCTACATGTAACATCTGTATAAAAGGAGGTAAAACCATCTACAATGTCAACATTGCTTCTTCATCGATGTGTAGAGACCATGGATGACGTCTTCAAAGTGAATTATGCTGACTATGTGTTTTCAAAGCTTCCTGCTTTTGAATCGGATTGGATGCTGCAAGTGAAGAACTTACATCAGCATTGGGAAGCTGTTGGAAAGACCATTCCAAGAGATCGTTTCATCCGCTCGTTTCTACGTGAATGTGAAGATCTACATTTACCGTTAACTTATGACATTGATTTAGCATTTATCAACGTGAATACAATTTGGGCAGTTGAGCTCATGTTAGATGTGGCTGCAAGAATCATTTTACATTATGATGATGATGTTCCATTGAAGACGAATGTATCAGAGCTTGTCCGATTCAACCATGGACGAGTTGAAGTGAATTCAAAACTTTGCAAGTTCTTTGAAAAGAAAGCTGACTCAGCAGATAGTTGGGTATAAAAGGGAGTGAACTCAGCAGAGTGAAGTCATTTCTCAGCAGACAGTTGGAGGGAGTGGATCATCAGTACATTGTAGCAGCCATGGAGAACAAGACAAGCAACGCAACGCAGCGCAGCAGCAGCTTTAAAATTAGTGCTAACTTAACCATTACTGTGGAGCATGGAGAATATGGGCCATTTCTACGCATCACACGTGGAGAGAGATGGTGTGCTTATTCACCATCTTTGTGGAAGATTGTATGCCAAAGCTTGAAAAATTTACGCGACATTGGCTTCAAACTGTACTTAACGCAAACGAAGTGGCTTGAAGTCATTTCATACTTGGATATGCGTTATGTGAGTTTTGTGCGCACGTCACGGTTTGAAGGGAAAGAATACACACATCACATCAACATGAATGATGGTGAATGGGAGACACTGCTTCAGGAGATGGACAACATCAACTCAGCTCTATCACCATGTGAGGAATGTCATGACAAGAAAACGATCATCAAGCTGCAAAAGGATGGTCGGATGAAGTTGTCAAAGCTATCCAAGAAAAGGCTGGCTGAAGTTCAGTTGGAGAACATGAACGTACAAAATCAACTTGGACTTACCTGTGACTATTGCGGTGCTTGTGGATATATGGAGGATTATCAGTGCCACTGCCATAAGTATAATTGCAAGTTGTGTGAACCAAGCAACTTCTGCGGCAAGTGTGGAGTACTTAAAGTCAGTGAAGCAAAGTAAAAGCCCACAAGACACTGAAACAAGATGGACGCATGTTTTAAAAATGCTTATATTGACTTGATGATTGCTAAACTTGCTTGCTGTGGCACTCCAGACTATCAACTTTATCATTTGGATGCTTTTTGGGATGTTGTACATCATAGTCTTGATGTGATTGAACTGCATTCAAGATTTCTTGGAGAATGTCATAAAACTGGAATAGAAGAAGATCCTGACTTTGACTTTGATTCTGCACTTTATTCTGCTCGCACTGATGTGGAAGTATATTTCACCGTGGTTGATCATTTGAGAGATTGTTGTAAAGAAGAAGAGGAAACCGAGCAGCTTTATCAGGTAAGTTATAAAAACCTTTTTTAAACATGTTTATGACAACATAGTGAATTGTTTCTCAAAGACATAACAATGTTTTTCTTACTAGCAAATTTAGTTTTATGTGAGTGGTTTCAACGTAAACAAAGAAAGAATATGATAGAAGAGGCAGCAAATATATTAAAAGATATTTTATTACAGGAAGAAACCGACATGTCAGAATAAAGAAGCAAAGTCAACATGAAGAATCTTGTACTATTCAGCGGTCATAAGGACGTTCTTTCAAATATGTTTCCAACACGACTTGAAAAGTATGGACATGTGTTCAACTCAAGTGAAGCGTTGTATCAATATGAGAAAGCAGTGTTTCATCACCGTCAAGATATTGCTTCAGCCATTGCTTCATGTAGAAATGGATATGAAGCAAAACGTATTGCTAAAGTGATAAAGCCATGTCCTTTATGGCATACAGTGAAGAGAAGCAAAATGCAAGATGTTTTACAAGTCAAACTGGATCAGTGTGTATTGTTTCGCAACAAGTTGAAAGAATGTAAAGACAAAACTTTAGTTGAAGCAACGTATGATCATTGGTGGGGAGCTGGTGTGAAACAAGTGTCATCCAGATATCCTGGTCAGAATATCATGGGAAAGTTGTTAGAACTGTTGTGTGAGGGTTAGAGACTTTTTCATTTGCTTGCCAACCGTCATGGTGTGCAGACGTGTGAACATGTAAATTTGAAGTATGTTTAACTTGTGTTGCATTGATTCAAGACTGCACAATGGCGGACATGACACTGAGACAATATATTGTGCAAAAAGCTTATTGTGAAGAAATGTTATCCGCTGTAAAAAAGTTTGCATATTTAGTCTGTCCTGCTTGTCAACATGAAGAGTGTCAAGAACATACTTGTCATTTTGCATCTGTTTATACATATTGGAATGAAGCTAAATATTACATGCATTTAGATAAAGTGTTAGAGAATGCAAATCAACGTTGTGAGAAATATGGTGTAGATGCTATTACATTGGATGAACTCAGTCATTGGTTAGTGTTCATTGAAGACCAATGGTCTCCAGTTATTCATACCATTGTATCTATACTTGATTTGTAAAAAACTTGTTAGTTAAGTTATAAATGCATGTTAGTTAAGTGATGTTGGTTGAGTTATAAAATAAAAGCTGTTCTGTTGAGAAGGTGGTTTTCATTCGGTGTGACCATGTCGACGTGGAAAGACTACTTGACCAATATTTACTTCAAACCTGGACAGCCTGGAGCATTTGCTGGTCCTTACAAACTGTATCACATCTTACGAAAACATAATCAACCAGTCACACAGTCACAAGTGAAGAAATGGTTGCAGGATCAAGATGCTTTTAGTTTACTCCAACCTGTCAAATACAGGTTCAAAAGACAACGTGTCATTACACGTGGTATTGATGACATGTGGGATATTGATTTGGCTGATATGGGAAACATAGCTCCCTATAATGATGACATACGCTTTTTACTCATTGTCATTGATGTGTTTTCCAAATATGTCTGGGTACAGCCAATACCTAATAAATCACATACCAGCGTCATACAAGCTTTCCAAAAGATTTTTCATGACACACGACGAAGACCGCGAACTCTAAGGTCTGATAAAGGAACAGAATTTAAAAACAGATGGGTAAAAGCATTTTTGAAGAAAGAAGGCATTCATGCTTATACCACAAAGAATGAAACCAAAGCCAACTTTGCTGAAAGAGTCATTCGTACTCTAAAGGGAATGATGTATCGGTATTTTCTACATAATCAAACTTACCGTTACTTAGACATTCTTCCAGACTTGGTGTACAATTACAACCATAGACCTCATGGTTCTCTTCCTAATAAATATGCTCCAGCCGAGATTCGTAAAGACAACGAATCAAAAGTGTGGAAGTATATGTATGTCGACAAACTGAAATTGAAACCTAAGAAGAAGAAGAAGAAGAAGTACAAATTTAACATTGGTGATCATGTTCGCATTTCTCACATTAAATATGTGTTTCAACGGGATTATCACATCAAATGGACGCAAGAAGTCTTCATTGTCACACATCGTTGTAAGAAGCAAGGAATACATTTATATCGTGTGAAAGACTTTTTAGACGAAGATATTGATGGTCATTTCTATGAAGAAGAACTGCAGAAAGTGACCAAAGATATTGAATCTATTTATAGAATTGAAAAAGTCTTGAAAACACGTAAAAGACGAGGAGGAGGTGTGAAAGAATTATTTGTCAAGTGGTTAGGTTGGCCAAACAAGTTTAACAGTTGGGTGAAAGAAACAGACATTCAACAATGAAGCATCCATTTACATGTTTAGTCTCTGGACCTACAGGCAGTGGCAAAACGTCTCTGGTGAAGGAAATTCTAGAACAAAAGTTGATTAAACCCTCTCCAAAAAGCATTTTATGGCTCTATGCAGCAGATCAGCCTTTGTACAAGGGAATGAAAGGCGTGAAATTTTACCAAGGCATTCCAGATGACATTGAAGAGCGTTTTAACCCGAAGAAACCAAACTTACTTATCATTGATGACTTAATGACGAAATGCCATAGTGATGAGCGTATGACACGTCTCTTTAGTGTTGGCAGCAGTCATCAAAATCTAAGCATTATTTTTATTGTGCATAATTTATTCCATCATGGGAAAGAGATGCGAAATATTAGTTTGAATACACATTATATCATTCTGTTTAAAAATCCGAGAGACAGTCAACAAATTAGTACATTGGCGCGGCAAATGTATCCTAGAAGATCTCAATTTCTCATAGAAGCCTATCAAGATGCTACTAGCAAACCTCATGGTTATTTATTCATTGATTTAAAACCAAAGACAAATGATCAACTACGTATTCGTACAGGCATTTTACCAAAAGATACACATTATGTATATATTGATAAAGCAGTGTATGAACAAGAACCAAGTCATTTAACCATTCGCAGTCAAGATGTCTAAACGTATTCGAGCGAACCAGCCGTTTCTTCACTTGCTTGCACGCAGTGGGCCTAAACGACGTAAATCCTTGCTACAACAAGCTACAAAGGAGGAATTAACAAGCTTGTTTGAAATTTGTTTGAATATATTGCAAGGACATTTACCCTTAAGCTCAAAACGGTTTAAGGAATTTAAACGTGAACGTCATACGCTACGTACTCTAGCAGATAAGAAGATATCCCTTCGACGAAAAAAGAAGTTGATTAATCAGAAAGGAGGATTCATTGGAGTTATTGCTAGATTGGCATTGCCCTTGTTAGCCAAACTGCTGCTAAAATGAAACATACGATGAAAATGGTCCTCATTCCTGAATATGAATATAAAATGTTGTTAGAAAAGAAGGGTAAAGATGGTGAAATCAAAACGAAAGTGAATAAACTTTTACGTGGGAAACGAACACGTGAAAAGGCTATAGAAATATCTCAACTTCTTGGTCGTCATTTACGAACAAGTCAGTCTAGGCAGCAAAAGCCCTCATCATCATCACCACCTGAAAAGCCAGAAAAGTTATTTTTAAGTCATTTTCAACCTATCTATCATGGAAAAGTAACACAACTTTTAGCAGAACTGAAGAAATATGGTACGACATGGTCAGAGAAGAATGAACTTGTGTTGAAAACGGGCGATATTATAGCAAATTCCAACATGGTTGATTTGATGAAAGAAGCATTGGTGGCGACAAGAAGAAAAGAACGAGCCATACCACCACATGGCTGGCATCCGTTTATCCAGGAAATTGTTGATGCTAATATTCCAAAAACAATGTTTAGTAAAAAGACCACTCGTGACGACATTACAACAGAAATGAAACAACGTCAACAAAGACGGTTTCCTGAAGGATGGGAAAATTTTTAACATGGCTGAAAGAGCTATGTTGTTGTTGTGAGGAAGATAAACCAACTATTCCTGTGAAGATCAGATGTACAATTGCTTGTTGTGAAGGAGAAGTCATAGATCATCTAGATCATCATCATGATGTAAAAGACCATTTGCATACTTGGTCGAATGGCGCGCGCTATCGTGAAGTATATAGACAACGTCAACGCACCTATACCATTTAGTTCCCACCATCATGGAGTCGACAAGCTTTTACATCACTTTGCCTAGCAATGCGAGTATGAACTATTATCCCAACAACAAGGCTTCGAATTATCAAATTCGTATGCCTCGAACCATCTATCTGAATGGAAAATATGAAGTGGCTTTAGCTGAAATTCAATATCCACATACATGGACAACGATGAGACATGACATGGACTATTCTATTCAGTATCGACAACAACCACTGACAGAGACACTTGACACTATCAATATTCCCTATGGTTATTATAGATCCATACAAGAAATATGTCAGGCAGTGAATGAAGAAGCAACTCATTCTATGAAAGATGATCTTAAAGAAGCTATTCGGATAAAGTATGATAAAATTAGACGACGTGTGTTTCTATTTCTAAATTATGGTTTTGAAGTGTCCTTTTCCGCTGGATTGGCTGAGATTTTAGGATTTATCCCAGAGCAATGGTATACTGAAACATGTACAGCTGAACATAAAGCGGATGTGAAACAGGGATTTTATACACTGTATGTGTATTGTAGCATTTGTGAACCACAAGTTGTTGGTGATTATTATGTGCCGTTACTACGTTCTGTTGGCATACAAGGCCATGATGGTGACATTATCATGAAAACGTACGGCGAACCGCATTATGTTCCTGTAAACACGTCCAAATTTGACGTGATAGAAATGAATATTAAGGACGACACAGGCTATAATGTTCCATTTCAAACTGGAAAGGTGATCTGTAAACTTCATTTTCGACCAAAAGCAATATGAAAGCTTATACACACGATCCGTCTGCATATCGCAACCATTTTCTTCGTCAAGTGGGCGGGGAATTACCAGGATTCAAAGGAGCGCGAATCCAGTATGGCGATGGTATTGGTTCAATACTGGGATCATTGGCTCGCAAAGCTATTCCACTACTTAAGGCTGGGGCTAAGATCGTTGCGCCACATCTTAAGAAGGCTGCAAAGAATGTCGCGAAAGATGTGACGGGTCGAGTAGCAGAACGTGTGTTTGGTGAACAAAAGCGTATGCAACCGACGAAACGTGCCAGAAGACGAAAAACAGCCAGACGGATAACATCAAAATATCGCAAAGATATTTTTTAAAGAAAAAAAAAAAATGTCTCTCATTCATAATCATTCGTGTGAATGTAGTCTTTCTCCATTGGAATGGTTTCACGTACCACCAACGCAAACTGCTGTAGAGAAAAGTTATAATGTTGACTATCAACCACTTACAAGCATTAGAGAAGGCGCTCCAATAGAATTCTACATTCCTGCGAGTACAGAAGAATATCTGGATTTAAAGAACAGCAAACTTCATATTGTATGTCGCATTCTAAAGGCTGATGGAACAGCGTGTGGCGCAGATGATAATGTCTCTTGCATCAATGATGTGTTTAATGGGTTATGGTCTAATATTGAATTGTTTCTGAATGATCGTTTGGTTTCGCATAGCAACAATACTCATGGTTATACCAGTATTATCTCTCATCTCATCCATGATTCGGAAGAAAGTCTACATTCTGAGCGCTCTATGCGTCTCATGTATAAGGATACTGCTGGGTCAATGAATAGCTATGAGGTGAAAAGACCTAATCATGAACAATATGTATCCGGGTTTCATGTCAATGCCGACGGCGGTGACTTGGCTGAGCAAGGCAACAATGGCTTACATCATCGTTATTTGCATACACGTCTTAGCCGTGATGTTATGCTTACTGGCGGTTTAAGGATAGATTTGTTTGAGCAGGATCGTTATCTTCCGAATGGTATCAGTTTGAAATTGCGTTTCCATAGACAAAAAGATGACTATGTATTGATGGCTGCAGATAATACCTATAAGGTAGAAGTGAAAGAGGCATTTTTAACCATTCGCAAAGTGAGGGTGAGTCCAGGTATTCAGTTAGGGCATACAGATGCATTGATGAAAAGTCCTGCCAAGATCATCATCACTAGAAAAGAATGTAAAGTCTTGGCTATTCCAGCAGGATTTCAGTCTTTTGTGAAAGATAACATCTTTTTGGGTCAATTACCAAATCGTATTGTCATTGGTCTGGTTCATAATGAAGCTTTTGGTGGATCAGTATTGAGGAATCCATATGATTTCAAACATTTTAATCTGGACTATATGCAACTCTACACGGATGGTGAACCAGTTCTATCCAAACCTCTCAAGCTTGACATTACACAGAACAAATACCTGGACGCTTTTGAAACGCTTTACAAATCGTTTGATCGGTTGAATGGTGAGAAAAGTTCCATTATAAAACGGGAAGATTGGCCTAGAGGTTATGCTTTATTTTCGTTTGACTTAACACCGGATTATGATGGCGATGATCATTTCCCCCTGATCAAGCATGGGAATTTGCGGCTAGAAATGAACTTTGCTACGGCTTTGCAACATACCATCAATGTCATTGTCTATGCTGAATTTGACAACATTATTGAGATCAGTGCAAATCGCAGCATCCAATTCGACTACCAGTCATGAACACGAAGCAGATTGATGCCATATTGAGTCATGATGTCATGACCAAAGACTTGTTTCAAGGCGTGTTTGCCATGGACCAGTTACCGTCTTTACAACGCGGCGCCTATGTGATCAACACAGACGATCAAGATGAACCAGGAGAACATTGGGTGGCAGTGTATTATGACGAAGAACCTGCAGAATATTTTGACTCTTATGGACTGTTCCCTCTCGATGATCGTTTAGATATGTTTTTAAGAAATGACTATATGTATAATTCTATATCATTACAAACGCCAATATCATCGTCATGTGGTTTTTATTGTGTCTATTATATATTACATAGAGCTCGAGGTCAGAGTATGTTTGATATTGTGAATATATTAAAAAGAAAGGATGGTGATTTTATTGTAAAGGATTTTGTATATAGACATTATAAACCATTGTTTTATTAATGTTGTTGTTGTTATATTAGTTAAGTTGTTGTTGTTGTTGTTATATTAGTTAAGTTGTTGTTGTTGTTATATTAGTTAAGTTGTTGTTGTTAAATAAAACAAATCAAGTTTCAAACAACTGTCTTGTTTATTGTGTTGTACATACGTTTATTTACAAATTCTTAACTACAAACACTATTTACAAAGTTTACAAACACTATTTACAAAGTTTACAAACACTATTTACAAACTCTTAACTACAAACGCTATTTACACTATTTACAAATTCTTAACTACAAATTCTATTTACACTATTTACAAACTTTTATTTACACTATTTACACTATTTACAAAATTCTTAACTACAAACTCTTAACTACAAAGTCTATTTACACTATTTACAAACTTTTTATTTACAAACACATTCATTTTTCAATACATTCATCAATGAATACCATTCATTAGAATCTAAATTGATATAGGTATCATAGACATTACATCCATGTTTGTAAATGCTATGAAAGCTCACATAACACACATCACCAAACTTTATCACTTTAACAGTTACATGTTCAGACAGTTTCAGTTCATATCCTTCTTCTAAGTCAATGTCCATCACACGCATAGGTTGTGTCAGCTCAATGGATTTGGTGCCTCGTGTAAGCCATATTTCTGTTTCTTTGAATTCAAGCGTTAGGTTCTTTCCAATCCAATGCTTGTAACAGAGCGTACCATTCCACTGTGTTGAGGGTGATGTAGTCATAGTTTTCTGTAAGCTCGTCATATTGGCGAAATTGTATAAACACGTCTAAGCAGTTCTCAGTCACACGCACTTCTAATTCATTTGAGACTGCCAGGAGAAAGCCAGGTATCCTGAACTTCTCTAGATGGTCTTTCAACACGGATTGGTCATCAAGTGATAGGACGAGATACTGTCCAAAATGTCTTAGCACAATGTCATCATATTCGTTTCTCAGATATGAGAACCCATGCGTAATTGGTTTATATTCCGTTAAAAAGTCTTCCATCTCGTTCAACAGTCAGATGAACTATGAGCTGTCTCCTTGTCTGCAAAGACGTTTTTTTATGCTCGCAAGATGGTGAAGAGTGGATGTTGTATCACTTCTAGGAATCGTAAGACTGCGCGCCAGTTCTTGATATCAAAGATGATCAAATCTGTATATGGTGTATCTGGTACAACTCCCTTATAATCCTTTGGATAATCCTGTAAAAGATTTCTACAGATTTCTACACGTATGTTAGAATCATATTCAGCCACCGTCACTTCCACTTTATTTTCAAGTCTGCGTTTAAACCCAGGTTCAAGTGGTATGTTTTTAAAGTCTTTCCACACTTCAGGTTTAAACCGATGATAACTTGTCTTAGAATCTAGTATCACTTCATTCCTCTCATTGACAGTAAGGTAAACACCACCGTTCAGCATGAGTGCATTCATGATTGTTACCTTGTTATGACTTGTCGTCTTGTCTGCGAAGCCTTTTATCCACTTCTTTCACCTGCTTCTTCAGCATTTTCCATTCAGGTATTGTCAGCAAGATACCCTTTTTCGTTGGACGGTTTTTTCCAGTCCCCTCATCTCTGAGGTATTTGCGAATGTTTACCACACCTTCATTACTTTGTTTCATAATCTTGATATACTTTCCATTGCCTAGAGAAAGCATTCCATCCCACGACTGTGGTGTTGGTGCTATCTCCACTTTTAATTTCTTAATGGTAGTATCAGGATGTTTCACTTTCATGTCTTTGACTGTATCAGCAAGAGTATCCATATCCGTTGGTGCAGATCTTTTCATGTTGACGCTTCAGTGTTCACACCACAACTAACTCTCAAGTTGAAGTGTCTCCCCCTTATATACTGTAATGCCCATGCGCCAAAGTGGAATAGCCATCACTCATCACATATCGCTTGTCATCAAAGGGAGAGAGAGCCACTTTCCTCAACTTCTCCGAGAAGATCTGGTGGTTATGACTTCGAATGATGTGTCCTGTAGTCATCGTTTGCGTTTGGTTGAACAAACTGTCTCTATACTGCTGATGTTTCATCCGTCTTTGACACGCGCGAGTGATGCCTTTGGCCGTACGTTTTTCTTTCCCACCATACATCATACTATACATTTTCGGCCGAAGTCCAACAAACTCTTCAATGGGAATGCCCGCCGTCTCATCTTTCATTTTCCCAAGCACTTTCTTGTTCACGTTGGAATGTAGGAAATGATCTGGCGGATAGTCACTTGTGTCGAACAAGTCAGCATCTTCCTGCATGTCTTTGTATATATCTTCCGTTTCTATGTCATAACATAGACTGTCGGTGTCGCTGAACAAGAGTTTGGCGTTGGGATACTTGGTCATGATGTAGTTGTAATGAAAGTGGAACATGAGCACCTTGCTGAGGTCGAGAATGGTGAACCCAACTTGAATGGGTTTATCCAGAAGCAGATCCACTTTGCGTAAATGTACCGCGGTCAAATCTTCGTTGAAAATTCTAAATTTGTGGAAGGAAGGTTTGGCTACAAGTTTCTTGAACCGCTTTTCCTGGTGAACAAGTTCCACATTCATGCGCTTTCTTACATTTTCCATGGTTTTGCCAAACACAGAGTTGTTCATCAGTTTGAAAAAGTCTTTCTCAAACGGGTTCTTGGCCAACTTTCTCTTTTCCGTGTTCAAGGAGATGTATTTTGCCAACCATTTGCTCTGTGCAAACATGATGGCACGATGCACCTTCGTGACTTTCAATCCCAGTGAGACATATTGCTGTAAATTTCTATAATGAAGCACATATTTCTTCTTGTCGCATAAGTTGGGAATGAGCTTTTCACTAGGCTTGCCTTTCATGTTTAGATCTTTCCGTAGCTTCTGACTATGTTTTGATAATTCTCCCACTTTCACACATTTCCGTTCTGGAGCCACTGGATAGTGATTATGATGATCATGGATTGAATATGGGTATTCCAAATCCACTTCTAAAATGTATCCAATCTCGTCATCTTCATCCACATCCATAAAGTCAATGGATTCTGGCTCGCTCACCCACATAAATCCACTTTCCGGCATGCTTTGCGACATAGCCCAGCCATACAAGTTGTTTGCATCCAGGTAAGTCAAGTAGTTGGTTGGTTTCGTGGGATCGTAATCTGGTACGTAGGGGTTATTTGCTTTCGCATACTTGTGTGTGATGACAGATATTCCTCCACGTAAACCTTGTTCAACCATTTGGTACATGTCAATGTCGTTGATCAATTCCAATTTCACCTTTGTCGCTTTCAACATGGCATCCCACGACAGTCCTGGCGCTGTATAGTAGTGAGCAGGATCCAATTCATACGTGTTGAGACATACGTGACGAAAGTTTTCAAACACGTCAGCCAGCAGCAACACATCTGATTTCAGGTACAAGTCATGGTATTCACCAAATGTAGTACAGTGGAATGTCTCCCACACCTTCTGTGCATGCGCATAATCCTCATCGCTAATGTCTTCTTCACTGAGTAGACTGTAAAACTTGTCCTTGGACGGCAGTTGTGTTTCAGCAAACTTGGATGGCTCATCCACGTAATCATAAGGGTACACTCCCTTTCTCAACAGTAAATCTTGTTGGTCGCTATCGTGAATGTGTGACGTCATGTGATAAAAGTTGTCTTTCCCTTCTGCTGGCAGGTTGGAGACCAACTTCTGTAGAGAAGTACTCATGAACTGAAAGCTGTCTGTAAATTTCAGATTGCTCATGGTGAATGCAATATATTTCTCAACGGTGTTGGAAATGACTGTAATCCTTTCGTTTTTGCTCTTTCCAATTTCTTCCATGATCAAATGGCTGTCATAGCCTCGTAAATTGTGGAAAAACACAGGAATGATGAAAGAATCTTCAACATCCTGCTGATCTTTTCGAAATCGGAATTGCAAATTGCATTCACTATGTGCAGCTCCGCGGTATTTGCCATTGATATGGTCATGATCTCTCACATGATCTGCTCCTAGAGGCTCATGACAAATGTAGCAATCTGTGGCGTTCTTATAATGCTCTTCATCTTCATGAGTCATCACCATTTTCTTTGGCTGTAGCAAGCCATGCACAATACGATCACGTTCATTCACCATATGGTCTAAAAAGACTTTCACAGCATTGTCTCCTCGATATATGACTGGCGCACGTGTATCATACTGGCTCACAACCACATAGGCAAAGCTGTTTGGACGATGATGCTGATACTTGTCTCCTTCATGCTTTTTCGTGAAACATTCAAAGTCTGCATAAATGACAAACGGCGCTCGCTGTTGTTTGGCTACATTCTTGAACTTGATGAAGGGTTCCTTGGGAAATGATAAACGTTGTGCGCCATGCTTGCCACACACTTCACGATGCTTGTCTAACAGATCTTGCCGCATAAACCCATGAAGACAGTTGAAACAATAAAAAGTTGCACCATTATACTTTGATCGATAAGCCATCAGTCTGCTGAAATTCTTGATGAAGCAGTAATGTCTTGTCTTGTCATTACTAATCAAAAGCAAGTTGATTTCTCTGGCGCTGTTGGCGCTGGTGTTTCGACTGAGTTGTATGGGAACAACGACATCATGTTCATATCCAAACACATTGATAGAAACATCATTCTCCTTTTCAAATTTTGGAATGTCTGTAATCGGTGTGGGAAATGTCATGCCTTCCACCTTCAATTCGTTCTCAAATGGTGTGTAATGACTCACGCGGCAAGGACTGTTTGTTGAAGGGTGAAGGTGAGCCAATACAGACCATAAGAAACATTTGTTGTCTTTATTCTGAATGTTTAACACCGCCTTTGTACTCTTTACTTTCTTCGGTAGTGGGATAAAACTGCTTGCTTCCAATGGTGCTGACGTCGCTGTATGCACTTCAATGAATAATATGTTATCCAACACCCAGCCAGAACCTTGTCGCTCATGTTCATCAAACCTGGTAAATAATTCTTTATAGGCTTCTGGCAAGTCCTTCTCAATATCTGTTGGATTGTATGCTGCATACGTTGGACTACTGATGAAGGCATTATCCACTTGTTCTACCATCACGCCTTCAACATTTGGTGTCATTTTCTTGAAGCGTGCATGCACGACAATGTACCATTTCATACCACGGTTTAACGTTTCTAGCAAATGTCTCTTGATTCTATTCTCTTGTTGTCGCATTTCAAGTAGCAAATCTGATCCATCTTCAGGCTCAAACCGTCTTTCCTGCGCGTTTTCACCAAGACTCACTCTTCTCCCTCTCCCTACTTGCACTGTCTCTTTCTTTCTTTGTTCTTCATGAGACACATTTTCCATCTCAGCACATGCATGTGTCTCAAATGCATCCAAAGATGAAAATATCTTGACGCATTTACAGCAGAGGACTGGATCAGGTCTGTCAACACCATCTTGTACGGTCTTTCGTCTCTTGGCTTCAATCTGCTCAACAAGCTCTTCATGAGCACGTTTCATCCTAGCTGGTTTGCATGTATGTGTCACGAACACTTCCAGAGATGGAAATGTCACATCACAATCATGACAGTAGACTGGTGCCATCGTTGTTGCTTCTTCAACTGCTGGAACTGAAATGAAGTAAAATATACGTTTCACTCTTCCTTTTATACCACTTCAATGGTGTGTTGACTCAGCAGAATGTATCACTAGTTGACTAGTTGACATGTTTCACTCATGCTTTTATGCTACTTCAATGTAATCAAAATATGGTGTGTAACTTTTCAAACTTGTTCCAAAATGTTAAAATTGCTGACTCAGCAGAATTTTACTTGTGTATATGAATGTCTTACTTACAGTTGTGAAGTTGTACAGCTGTTATACAGCAGAGACATCTAGCGGTGAAGTTAATTGGTCTGTCAAATGGTATTCATCCGCCAAATGGTATTCATCCGCCAACTAGACCTGAAATGTGATAAAATGTATTCTCACACACACACACACACACACACACAGACAGACATGTTTTGCTTCATTTCATAATATAGGATGGCCCTTAAAAGGGCCCGAAATATTTTAGTATATATCAGCAGCAGTTATGGGGTTGTCCCTCATATTCCAACCACACTTGACACTTGCAGTATCGTTGAGTCAGTGTTACTATGCGGTTGTTCCACATAAATGTAATTACTACGTCAGGCTTCACTGCAGTGATCTGAGTTGGAAATTGTAGCACCTCCTCCAAAGCATATGTAATATCAGCTGCTTCAGCTTCATCACGCATATTTACCCAGATGCAAACAGATTCATTCGCTTGAAACGCTGTTAAGTCATCAATGATGATAGCTGGTGTGTTATCCATGATGTGTCTGACAATGTCTCTAAGCCTTGAGACACCACACTTATATAGGATTTTATCATGCTGATTCGACAAAAATTTTTGTTGCTCTCCTGGGGGGGGGGGGGTCGGTACATAGTCTGTCCTGGGGGGGGGGGGGGGGGGGGTCGGTACATAGTATGTCCTAGGGGGGGGGGTCGGTACATAGTATGCCCTAGGGGGGGGGTCGGTACATAGTATGTCCTGGGGGGGGGGTCGGTACATAGTATGTCCTGGGGGGGGGGGTTGTCGACCTTTTTAGGGTCTGTTGCCATGGTTACACTGATTGACAGGTCGGGTTCATTGGCTTCATGTTGATTGACTCGGCCAAACCACTTTCGCTCCAGACAGCATCATCTCAGTATGACGTCATGATGACGTCACACATGGTCGCGCCTATCCTAACGCTTATCATGACTTCCGGTCCAGACATGATGACGTCACTTCCGGTCCAGACATCATGACGTCACTTCCGGTCCAGACATGATGACGTCACTTCCACTCCAGACAGCACTTCCGGTCCAGACAGCACTTCCGGTCTAGACAGCACTTCCGGTCCAGACATGATGACGTCACTTCCAGACAGTATGACGTCATCAAGTGACCCAGAACTCTTGTTTTCACCCTACTTCAAGTGTTTAAACTTTGACTTTGTGTATGAGAATTAGTGTTTCATTTTGTTTGCTCTTAATGTGCCAGTGAAAACAAAAGACAAAGGCTGTGTTTACCTTAAATGGGGGGTTAAGTATTAAGATTAAACGGGGGTGATAAGAAAAGGGTCTTGCGGAAGCACATTTGCAAAGCATATGGTATAAGGTCATTATTTCTTCATTGTGTTTTGGTGTTACCATGTATTTTTTTTTTCGTTTGTTTTTTTTTTCGTTATTTTGTATGATAGTACAATAGAACACAGTAAATATTGGTTCTGTAAAATCAATAAATAGATAGTACGTCGCATTGATGTTTTCTTTACAAAGTAGGTTTCTTCAAATTTTCTTCCCACTTTCTTCCTTTTCTTCCGGGAAGAAAGGTATTTCTTCCCGTTTCTTCCCAGTTTCTTCCCTATTTTTTCCAGTGAAGGGAAGAAATACCTTTCTTCCCGGAAGAAAACCATCATATACATTCACTCATATATATATAACCCTAAAATACGACTTTAGGAGACCATAAACAGAACATGCCAACATAGGGAGAGCTTTTTTATATCTTAAGCAGGGCTTGAAATTAATTCTTTTGGGAGGTAGCAAATAGTCGTATATCTCTCTGTCAGAGCTACGAAGCATTTCATTGTTCCACTAACAGGGGTCAACTTCATATGCACTGAGGCACGAATCATGCATACCAGTCCCTACTATTCAAACAGTTACAGAAAGTTCATGTCCATACACCCTTTTGTAAAACAGGCACAATTTTTAGTGAGTTGTATATCATTTATTTGTTCATAAAAGTGCAGAAAAGTTAGCTTCAGCAATGTCAATGTTTGTTTACATTCTGGCCTTTAAATGCTACGTGGCCAAAGCCAAGTGACCAAATATTTAAACAAAGGGGTTATGGTTTTTTGTGGAGCACGTATTTTCCTCCACTTTAAACCTTTTCAATGCACCTGGTTATTAATTATGATAAATAATGATTTAAACTCTCGTATTGATCTCACTTTTAAATCCTAACAATGGTAAAGTAAGAAAAAACACACATTTATTTCGGTGGCACCGTTATCATGAAAGTACTCGCACACGTACACTTTACCGTAAAACAACCTGCTACTGTTTCCGTTTCACTTCACTTCCACACTTCACAGAAACCAAAGAAAAAATAATAATGCCGCCTCACTTCAGCGTATATTTTACTATCTGTTCACTGAAATCACTAGCTCACGCCCCCCCAAAAAAAAAACGAGAACGAGGGGAGGGGGGTTTACGACTGACCTTACGGTCAAAATCCAGTTACGTTTTATCAACAGGCAGTAACTTTTGAATTTTTTTGTTTCATTTTTTTAAATGGAGTCAACCCAGCACTGCATGAACACAGCTTTACACATTGACTGAGGATAGACGCAGTTCCAATCGGCAGTTACTTAAAACCACGGGTTTCACGGATTGATTTTACTTGGCAACGCCTCTTGTATATGAGCCCATTGCTTCATCCAATTCATTTAAATAACTGAAATAACTCTAACTTAAATTAAAAAATAACAATAACTAGGGAGGGGGGTTCACACTGACACTCAGGTCAACATGTAATTAAATTTGATCAACAGGTAGTAACCTCTAAATGTTTTTTAAGAAGGCGATACGGCCACTTGCCGCTTTAGTTTAATGCAAAAAAAAAAAACAATTTACCGGACTCCACCACACCTAACGCACCACCAAGCAACTGTCTTGTTTTTTTCTCATAAAACAAGGCGACCTAACATATCTACCCTACACTGGGATACACCTTTGCTGTGAATCGACCCCTAAACACACTGACTGAAGGGAAATGCAACTCTCATTTAACAAGTAAGTATTTGTGAAACACACGCAGGTCCCAACCGCCCCCCCCCCCAAATTCATAGGGGTATAGAGCGATGACGGATAGACGAACGGACGGACGGACGGACACCCCAAACCTATAGGCCCCAATCCGAAGGGTTGGGGCCTAAATACAGCAAATACAGTACTTTGATGCGAAACTTCACGGTGACAAGGATGTAGTATAGTACCGTAAAATGCTGATTCACCAGAGAAGAACGCACACAGCGTCCCAGACACGCAAAGTACCTTGACACGCAGGCTCGTAGCACACTTACTTGTAACGATCACTCCGCTTGGCCAGGAACTGTTCAAAACTAATAGCGCACTGCGATATGAGACGCGTTGTTACTGGTTCAATGCATTTGACGTGTCATCACGAACAGGCGGACGGATTCCAGACAGGAAACTACATCAAGAGTCCCACAGCATTGCCTCCACGACTACCAGGAACACACCGCCAGGTGCTGATATCTTCTTCACAGGTGTTTATATTTACATCCTTGACATAACTTTACATGTCTCGTGATTCTGTCGAATAACCCTCACTTTCATTACAAAACCTATTTATTGATGACGTTCCTTGGACCTGATTCGCTAAGGTTGCATTTGTTTTCCGTAGTCAAGAGTACCACACTGCGAGTCTGCGAGGCTGCAGCTAAAGTAACAAGTTACCATACCTCTCGAATCTCCCGGGAATTTATCATATTTAGACTGCTTCAACTCTTCACATTAAATAATCAACAAAAGTTTTTTCTGTCATACTTGACACATGCGGAGCTCCAAAGAAATATATAAGGTATAAATAAGGAAGAGCTGACTTGGAGCTAGATACATGCGGTGACAGGTTTTTCACTAGCATGACAACTCAATATCGAAAAAAGTCAAAATACTATGTCAAAATAAGCCAAATCACAGTTTAAGCGTTCCCATTAAAATGCGCGAAAATTCTGCGTTTCGAATAAAAATAACCCCATAAAAAATGAAAGAAATGATAGAGAAATTTCGCCTAAATGTTAAAAATTTCCCTTGCACCAAATACCGGTCGGGTTGTTAACAACCCCAATGCTATTTTAAAAAGTTTTTAAAGATTTTAACAAATGGTTTCAAGTTCAGTTTCTTCTATGTGTTTGCAATATTTCTTCTATAGTTTTCTACCAGTAACCTAGGACCGTCTGCCACTTTTCAATGGTTTTTGCGCAATAACGTTCGTATTTTAGACGCGATCGTGATATGCTTTTGTATGTAGCAAATATAGGATTTTACACAAGCTTTCTGTTATGTACGAAGTAAAATGTTGTGATTTACGAAAATGCAAGGCCGATGTATTTTTTCGGGCAGGATTTTTGAGCTGTAACTCGCCACTTTATTCTATCATCCGGAAATATAAATTTTAAGTGGAAACTGTAAGACTATCGCTTCGCTAAGAGCTATAAGGATTACTTGTGAGCATAAACCTGATTTCATATTGTATACTGACGGTTTACTTATAGCAGCTCAGTATTTTGCATTAGAGAACCAGTGGCAGTTGTCGGAAAGTTCGGCAAAAATATCGTTTCTGGGATAATTGTTGTTTTCGGGAGGTGGCGACACTACAGGCACAGGCGGATTTAACCTAAGTTACATGTATTTTTGCCCCGTTCTTGGCAGTCGAAATTCTTGCGCATTTTACTCGAAACACTCAAAGTGTGATTTGGCTTATTTATCTATGCTAAAAACAGTAAGGTTAGAACATGGATAATTACTGATTATGATGAGCAAATGATGTTGATCAACCAATACGCCAATTGGCACTTTACACTTTTGCTCATAAGTTTTGTGTATGTGAATTAGTGTTTCATTTTGTTTGCTCTTAATGTGCCAGTGAAAACAAAAGACAAAGGCTGTGTTTACCTTAAATGGGGGGTTAAGTATTAAGATTAAACGGGGGTGATAAGAAAAGGGTCTTGCGGAAGCACATTTGCAAAGCATATGGTATAAGGTCATTATTTCTTCATTGTGTTTTGGTGTTACCATGTATTTTTTTTTTCGTTTGTTTTTTTTTTCGTTATTTTGTATGATAGTACAATAGAACACAGTAAATATTGGTTCTGTAAAATCAATAAATAGATAGTACGTCGCATTGATGTTTTCTTTACAAAGTAGGTTTCTTCAAATTTTCTTCCCACTTTCTTCCTTTTCTTCCGGGAAGAAAGGTATTTCTTCCCGTTTCTTCCCAGTTTCTTCCCTATTTTTTCCAGTGAAGGGAAGAAATACCTTTCTTCCCGGAAGAAAACCATCATATACATTCACTCATATATATATAACCCTAAAATACGACTTTAGGAGACCATAAACAGAACATGCCAACATAGGGAGAGCTTTTTTATATCTTAAGCAGGGCTTGAAATTAATTCTTTTGGGAGGTAGCAAATAGTCGTATATCTCTCTGTCAGAGCTACGAAGCATTTCATTGTTCCACTAACAGGGGTCAACTTCATATGCACTGAGGCACGAATCATGCATACCAGTCCCTACTATTCAAACAGTTACAGAAAGTTCATGTCCATACACCCTTTTGTAAAACAGGCACAATTTTTAGTGAGTTGTATATCATTTATTTGTTCATAAAAGTGCAGAAAAGTTAGCTTCAGCAATGTCAATGTTTGTTTACATTCTGGCCTTTAAATGCTACGTGGCCAAAGCCAAGTGACCAAATATTTAAACAAAGGGGTTATGGTTTTTTGTGGAGCACGTATTTTCCTCCACTTTAAACCTTTTCAATGCACCTGGTTATTAATTATGATAAATAATGATTTAAACTCTCGTATTGATCTCACTTTTAAATCCTAACAATGGTAAAGTAAGAAAAAACACACATTTATTTCGGTGGCACCGTTATCATGAAAGTACTCGCACACGTACACTTTACCGTAAAACAACCTGCTACTGTTTCCGTTTCACTTCACTTCCACACTTCACAGAAACCAAAGAAAAAATAATAATGCCGCCTCACTTCAGCGTATATTTTACTATCTGTTCACTGAAATCACTAGCTCACGCCCCCCCAAAAAAAAAACGAGAACGAGGGGAGGGGGGTTTACGACTGACCTTACGGTCAAAATCCAGTTACGTTTTATCAACAGGCAGTAACTTTTGAATTTTTTTGTTTCATTTTTTTAAATGGAGTCAACCCAGCACTGCATGAACACAGCTTTACACATTGACTGAGGATAGACGCAGTTCCAATCGGCAGTTACTTAAAACCACGGGTTTCACGGATTGATTTTACTTGGCAACGCCTCTTGTATATGAGCCCATTGCTTCATCCAATTCATTTAAATAACTGAAATAACTCTAACTTAAATTAAAAAATAACAATAACTAGGGAGGGGGGTTCACACTGACACTCAGGTCAACATGTAATTAAATTTGATCAACAGGTAGTAACCTCTAAATGTTTTTTAAGAAGGCGATACGGCCACTTGCCGCTTTAGTTTAATGCAAAAAAAAAAAAAAACAATTTACCGGACTCCACCACACCTAACGCACCACCAAGCAACTGTCTTGTTTTTTTCTCATAAAACAAGGCGACCTAACATATCTACCCTACACTGGGATACACCTTTGCTGTGAATCGACCCCTAAACACACTGACTGAAGGGAAATGCAACTCTCATTTAACAAGTAAGTATTTGTGAAACACACGCAGGTCCCAACCGCCCCCCCCCCAAATTCATAGGGGTATAGAGCGATGACGGATAGACGAACGGACGGACGGACGGACACCCCAAACCTATAGGCCCCAATCCGAAGGGTTGGGGCCTAAATACAGCAAATACAGTACTTTGATGCGAAACTTCACGGTGACAAGGATGTAGTATAGTACCGTGAAATGCTGATTCACCAGAGAAGAACGCACACAGCGTCCCAGACACGCAAAGTACCTTGACACGCAGGCTCGTAGCACACTTACTTGTAACGATCACTCCGCTTGGCCAGGAACTGTTCAAAACTAATAGCGCACTGCGATATGAGACGCGTTGTTACTGGTTCAATGCATTTGACGTGTCATCACGAACAGGCGGACGGATTCCAGACAGGAAACTACATCAAGAGTCCCACAGCATTGCCTCCACGACTACCAGGAACACACCGCCAGGTGCTGATATCTTCTTCACAGGTGTTTATATTTACATCCTTGACATAACTTTACATGTCTCGTGATTCTGTCGAATAACCCTCACTTTCATTACAAAACCTATTTATTGATGACGTTCCTTGGACCTGATTCGCTAAGGTTGCATTTGTTTTCCGTAGTCAAGAGTACCACACTGCGAGTCTGCGAGGCTGCAGCTAAAGTAACAAGTTACCATACCTCTCGAATCTCCCGGGAATTTATCATATTTAGACTGCTTCAACTCTTCACATTAAATAATCAACAAAAGTTTTTTCTGTCATACTTGACACATGCGGAGCTCCAAAGAAATATATAAGGTATAAATAAGGAAGAGCTGACTTGGAGCTAGATACATGCGGTGACAGGTTTTTCACTAGCATGACAACTCAATATCGAAAAAAGTCAAAATACTATGTCAAAATAAGCCAAATCACAGTTTAAGCGTTCCCATTAAAATGCGCGAAAATTCTGCGTTTCGAATAAAAATAACCCCATAAAAAATGAAAGAAATGATAGAGAAATTTCGCCTAAATGTTAAAAATTTCCCTTGCACCAAATACCGGTCGGGTTGTTAACAACCCCAATGCTATTTTAAAAAGTTTTTAAAGATTTTAACAAATGGTTTCAAGTTCAGTTTCTTCTATGTGTTTGCAATATTTCTTCTATAGTTTTCTACCAGTAACCTAGGACCGTCTGCCACTTTTCAATGGTTTTTGCGCAATAACGTTCGTATTTTAGACGCGATCGTGATATGCTTTTGTATGTAGCAAATATAGGATTTTACACAAGCTTTCTGTTATGTACGAAGTAAAATGTTGTGATTTACGAAAATGCAAGGCCGATGTATTTTTTCGGGCAGGATTTTTGAGCTGTAACTCGCCACTTTATTCTATCATCCGGAAATATAAATTTTAAGTGGAAACTGTAAGACTATCGCTTCGCTAAGAGCTATAAGGATTACTTGTGAGCATAAACCTGATTTCATATTGTATACTGACGGTTTACTTATAGCAGCTCAGTATTTTGCATTAGAGAACCAGTGGCAGTTGTCGGAAAGTTCGGCAAAAATATCGTTTCTGGGATAATTGTTGTTTTCGGGAGGTGGCGACACTACAGGCACAGGCGGATTTAACCTAAGTTACATGTATTTTTGCCCCGTTCTTGGCAGTCGAAATTCTTGCGCATTTTACTCGAAACACTCAAAGTGTGATTTGGCTTATTTATCTATGCTAAAAACAGTAAGGTTAGAACATGGATAATTACTGATTATGATGAGCAAATGATGTTGATCAACCAATACGCCAATTGGCACTTTACACTTTTGCTCATAAGTTTTGCGTTTCGACTTCATTCAGTTGGGATAAGGATATAAAGACATGAATAGAAAAACAAACGACCCGGAAATTTTTAGTAGTATAACTTATACTTACTGAAACACGCGGTCGTCGATACTTTACATAGCAAAGCTCTGTGCGTTTCTATACAAGTCTCTCCACCTAATTCGGTTATGTGCTAATTTTTTTGCCTTGTGAAATTGAGTAGATGCATTTATTTTGTAGATCGTGTTTTATCGTAGACAGGTACATTGTTTTTTGCATTCCTGGAGGTCTTTTTAGTTTTTCGAAACACGCGGCAAAATAAGCCAAATCACACTCTCGAGACTTCTTGCGGTATCTTCGAGTGAGCTCTCGTGGGAAGCGAATAAAATTGGCATCTGAGAAATAACTAGAAAATGGTAACAAAATGAAGTACTGAACACCCTCCTTGTAATATTGAAAAAAAAACAATGGCTCCTGGTTTTAAATATGCATTCGTATTCTAAAGCCATTTGTTAAAGTCGTTCAAATTGTAATTTTACCATATTATCACTCATATAAACAAATCGCTGTCAAATAATTCCGTGTAATTTATATGTTTGATTTGTTATTCACAGTACATATTTCAGTGTTATCGTTTAGGATATGAATGTTACGATATATTTTGTTGTATATAGCATGTTTATGCATATTTCACAAGAATCTTGATGAATAGAAGTAACTAAAGGTCAGTATAAACCACTTCAGAGTTCCGAAGCCGCAATGCGTAAGACAAATCACACTTTCGGGTCTTTCCGGTGGAGGTGTTGTTTCGACTGCATTTTTTTCTGATAGATTATAAAGAAATGATAGGGGAAAAATATCAAAATTCTAATTGTCTTTCAACATGCACACTTTCAAATTTATAAAGCCATCGCATGATCTTTTAAAAACTATTTTACATATTATTCAGTCACTTTAACAACCATGTGAATATGTTTCTGACAAAATGAAATTTTGTTGATTTTTGCCGGTTTTTTTCTTCTATCATTTCTTTATATGATCCTATCCCAAATGAATTCAGCCGAAACGCAGAAACTTTTCGGCAAAAGTTAAAGTGCGAATTGGCCTGTTGTGGCATGTCTTGAAGCAAACCAAACCCAGTTACAGGCGAACACTATTAACAATTTTATGCCCTTTTACCGCTCTCTATGTGCTGTTAAGCCATTAAAAAGTTTGGCCAGGATGACCGGACACTGAAATGAATTATAGGTTCTTGCTTGTCATTGTTGTAAAGAGTAGTAATAAAGAAAAAAAAAAGGCGGGAAGAGGGGAGTGGAGGGATTGGGGGGGGGGGTCGGAAGAATTCTTAAAATTTCCATTTCGAGCAACAGCAGGACGATTGGAAACAATACATAATTATAACAAAATTAATGTGTTCGACTTTTAACTTTGATTATCCTGAAAAATTTTATCTAGGGATATCCATTTTTCACTACCATATCTAACTCTACTCATGACTGTTTATTTGTTTTTTGTCAAGTTACTTTAATTAAAAATAAAATTGTCAAGTTCAATATTATGGGTAAAAAATCGAAGCATGATTATGGGCTCAAAATTATAATACATAATATGCATAATACTTTTGAAAATTGCCAAACATGCCATTAAAGATATGTAGTTAAAAGAATACAAGAAAAAAGTTTTATATTATTATAAACTTATCGCTTTTTGCTATTGTGGGTTCGACTCCCACAGGGTGCTGGCATAACGATTTCTTATGCAACGAACAAGCGCTCTCCGGTGGTAGTACAGCGATTTAGGTGTGACTGTTTGGTTCAAGTGTAAAAACCGTTTGCTTAAGACATTAAAGCAGTTTATCTATAGTTATTTATAGTTGTACATCTATTACAGTAAACTCTCGATAAGTCAAAGCGGTCGGAACCAAGCAAAATACTTGGAGTTAACCGAAATTTGAGTTATCCGAGATTGGCCCTGTCGAGTGGTCACGTGACTATCATGGTTTCGCATAAAGTGTTTGTTGTTTTTATGGTATGGCGATTGTTTTATATGATGAATAATATTCGGCTGTGACACAAATAATTTATCATATTAATGCTTACTACAGACGAAACCGGTTAATCGCATAGCCAATTTGCCAAGCCCTGTTATGCGTTTATCCGATATATGCGTTTATCCGGAATACTCTTGCCGTACCTATTTTTTTCATTTGCGGTAGTTATTAGAGGTGCACCCCGCCCCTCCTCATCGCCGCATTTAATTTTTCCAACAAAAAAGAAAAGTAACGATTGCTTAGGTCTTTTCATTTCGATTTACTTTCTGCCATTTTGACGAATTAACCATAACCGACACAGTTTCGAATTATAAATGGTAAAATTTCTTTTTGGCTGCGTATTTAAATGATGACTTCGCGCTCACGGTTATCCGAGGCAACGTGGGGATTAAGGGTTTCAGGCCATTATTAGTGAGAGCTCAGGCAGCGCGGGGATTAGGAGTTGCAGGCTACTATCTAACGTCAGCTAAGGCAGTGCGGGGATTAAGATAAAGGTCATTATCTAGTGAGAACTGAGACAGTGCGGTGAGTTCGAGACTCACTGTTAACAACCGCGAGTGGGGTTGGTGAATGTACACAATGGGTCAACAAACAGAAGACAATGCATTAGATAAATAAACGAGGAGCAGCTCACTCCCTTACTCCGCTTTAAGTGTGGCACTGTTTGGATAGTCACCCAGAATTATGCAATTAACCGGTGTGCTTCCCATTTTAACGGGAACAAGCTATGCGTTTATCCAGTTTATGTGATTAAGCGGTATGCAATTATCCGGTTATATTTCCAATAGATAGCATTGGAAATGGTTTGGGATTTGCGAATAATATGCGGTTAACCGATTTATGCGTTTAACCGGTATGCGATTAAGTGATTTCATCTGTATTTATAACAGAGTTACAAATCTTTTTTTTATATTTTATTTACAGCGACCTTCTGAAATATATATGATTTTACGCCACCGTTTACTTCTAGCAACACTGTCATAATATGTAGAGGCAAAGTCACACTAATTCTACACAAAGGGGGTTGGCATATGCAAACAACTGAGACATGAGTTTCCGTGTTATTTTGGTGAAAATACAAGGATTTTCTTGCAAAAAAAATTTTGAGGGTTCAAAAAAATTACTTTGAGTTAAAAATTTGACTTAAGTGGTGAATTTAAAAGACTTACATAGTAAAATATATCGGGACTTTTAATTTAATTTGAGTAAAGCGAAAATTTGACTAAACCGATTTTGACTTAAATGGAGGCTACTGTAGTTATAATCATTTCGTTCTTTTTTCTCTGTCATGATCTAAACTACAGGTGGAACTTCATGTATAAAATTTTCAGACCTCTTATCCATCTAACACAGTGTCAACATACAGCTTCTGTTGAAAATAATTATATCCTGTGAGGATTTGTTCGGGTGGGGGTCCCAACCAGTTTTATTTCTTACTTGTTCTAGTTTCATGCTCATCTGGTTGTGCTACCACCGGTGAGTACAAGTTTATTGCATAATAAATCGTTATGCAAATACTCTGTGGGAGTCGAACCCACAATAGCAAACAGCAATAAGCAATGACCTTTGACATAAAAATTTAACAGTTATTGTGGTTTTGCATGAGAGTACTTATATAAGCCAAATCGCACTTCGACTTTTGTCGGAAAGTTTTTGCGTTTCAGCTGGATTTAGTTGGGATAAGGATCATATAAAGAAATAATAGAAGAAAAACGGCAAAAATCAACAAAATTCCATTTTGCCAGAAACATATTCACATGTTGGTTATTAATGGGACTAAATAATATGTAAAACAGTTTTTAAAAGATCATATGATATCTTTATAAATTTGAAAGTGTGCATGTTGAAAGAAAATTAGAATTTTGATGTTTTTCCCTTATCATTTCTTTATAATTTATCCCCTAGCATTTTCAGTCGAAACAACACCTCCACCGGAAAAATCCGAAAGTGCAAATTGGCTTATCAATTTGTAGTCGAAACGACACCCATCGGTAAGATCCGAAACTGTGAATTGGCTTATTGTTGTGCTACCACCGGACAGCGTCCATTTATTGCACAAGACATCGTTGTGCGAGCACTCTGTAGAAGTCGAACCTACAACAGCACAAACTGTCAAGTGCCAACTGTTGCCAAAATAGGCAGAACAAATAAAAATGAGCAGTTTTTGCCTCATAGTGCTTACCGTGTTGTGAGCGATAATATGGTATTTTCACTTATTCCACATTACACAACTAAGAGAGCCATTTATTAAAGATAATAAATAAAATGGGACAATATGCTTGTTTAATATAAGGAATAATGATTTATGACCTGTTGTAATGAGTGAGATTTGCAATCCAAATTTCGACAGATATTTCGCGCATGCGCCTTCAGAATGTTTTTGTTTTGATTTTGTATTTTTGTTTTGATTTTCGACAAATCAAATCGAAGCACGTGCTATTTTTCAGAAAGGTTGAATTTACAGGCCAAGAATTAAAAAAAAGGACTTTTTTTGTCTATCCTTCATGAAACTTTGCCATGTGATAGAGTAGACTTCTATAAATATGGGGAAAATTTTAGTTTGCCCATATACAGCCGATTTTGTTCAAAAATGACAATTACAAATGGTCTCCCTGAGTGGTATTTGATATGGTTGTGAAATATACAAGGGGTAGACTTCAGGGCGGCTTTTCGAATTTGTCTTTCAGTCATAATTTTTCATTTTGGTAATGTCTTATACACATTATGCTTAAGTTTAGTGTCCGTCTTAAAAATGTAAGAAGAATTGGCTACTTCTGAGTTTTCTGGAGGCCTTATAAATAAGGAGACCTGGTTCTGGTCTCCGAATTTTTTCGGTCTCTCTAAACCTTATAAATCAGCACGTGAGGTCTCCTCAAGCATTAAGGTATATATATATATATATATATATATATATGCAAACAAAAGAAATTTCGCACCTTTTTTGTGGGAAATTTAGTGAATAGACATAGGTGTATTTGTATATATTTTATTTTAAAAAAACGGTAAGATATTGAGAAAAATTTATTGGGTGGGGGAGGGAGGACAGTGGGAATACAAGAAGATAAAATATCCCATGCCACCCCTGACCGCGAGATCCCATGCCACCCCTGACGGCATCCCCTAACGGGGTGGCAGGAGATATGCTGCGTCCCCATGCAGTGCCTGATGCCACCCCGGTAATCGTTGCGCGAGCTTTAATTTCAAATCCGATGGGAAATGCAAAAACAAAAACAAAAAAAAAACCAAAAAAAAACACGCAATTTGTCTTTGTTGCGTAGGAAGTGTGGGGTAGGGGGTGGGAGCTATATATAAATATATTTTATATATATGCCAAAAAGAGAAATTTCGCATCTTTTTTTCTTGAACATTTTGTGAATAGAATGTGTATTTGTATATATTTTATGAAAAAAAAACTGTACGATATTGAGGTACACATATTGGGTGGGGGTGGCGGGGCGGTGAGAATACAAGAAAATAAACGGGGTGGGGGGAAGAAGCAGTGATTTTAAGAAACAATTAAAGATGGGGGCGGAGCGGGGCGGAGACGGGAAGTTCATATGAAAATTTTGTCGGGTCCTCAGTGCCACCGGGTCCTCAGTGCCACTTCGGGACCTCAGTGCCACTAGTGGTACTGAGGTCCCGAGCAGACGACAACCCTTACTGTATGTATACGCATAAACAATTTAAATTGTGATATTACAGTTATTAAACTGGAAATTTATTTTTATCAATGAATTTTACAAGTTTTGAAGCAACCTACCTTGCTATACAATGATTCATGACTACAAAAGCTGGTGTTTGCGGACGAAGAAGACTTGGAATTTCGTTTGGAATCCCCGAAAGAGGATCACTTGTGAAATTTCATTTGCAACTTACACTCAAACACAGCACTCACAGCCAGTTGTCGAAATAGTCCACCCGGTAGAAAAAAAAAAAAAAAAAAAACGAAAAGAAGAAAAAAATCAGCTGGACAATAACATGTCGTCAGTTACTTGTGTTGCTCCCGTCAATATTGCTGTTATCAAATACTGCAAGTTACTTATACTTTTTGGTATCGAGTAAAAGGCGTGGGAGTGGAGCGATAATAGGGGTTTCAACATTTTGCATCGTACACGATAGCTCCGAGTAGCTCTGACTTGTATAACATCGTATATCTCTCTGTCAGAGCTACGAAGCCTTCCATTGCCCCACTAATAGGGGTCAGTATCATATGTTCTGAGGCACGAATCCTGCATGCCAGCCCCTATGATTCAAACATCTACAGAAAGTTCATGCCCAATATGCCCTTTTTGTAAAACAGGCACAGTTTCTAGTGAGCTGTATATCTTTTATTTGTTCATAAAAGTGCAGACAAGTTAGCTTCCGCACCCACCTGTCAAATATTTGTTTACATTCTGGCCTTTAAATGTCGCGTGACCAAAGTCACGTGACCGAAAATTTAAATAAAGGGATTGTAGTTTATTTGTAAAATATATGCTGAAATAGTTGATAGATGCAGAATTACGTATAAATTTGTTTTGTACACCCATAATATTTGACTTTTCATTTTTACGTTCTTTTTGAAATATCAGTTTAAAAGTGTTTTGGTTGATAATTGCCAAAATTATTGTTACTATTTCACGTGATAAAGTATGCTCCCTGTATACAAACAAATGTCAATTATTGCGGGAGATTCGGGGTTATTTCCGTATTACTTTCTTTTAAAGAAAGCGTAACACAGAAGTTGTACATGATTACCGTTGTACTTTGAGGGCCTTTAGCAAATGCCAATAAAACTTATGGGTCGTTGAATCTCGCACAAAGTAGCCACAGAGTTGCCTCAAAGCGAGCGCAGTTGACTTGCTTATCGTTATATAGCGAGGCTTTGAAGCGGTGCCTGGAAACTTTTTAGCGCACCGATTCTTGGAGCTACGTACACGATAACTCCGAGTCAGCTCTGATTTAAATACCTTCATATACCTCGCTGTCAGAGCTACGAAGCCTTACATTGTTCGGCTAATAGGATCACAACTTCGTTTGATCTAAGTCAAGAATCCTAGTACTAGTCCCTGTTATTCAAACATTTACTTGCAAGGAGAGTAGCTTGAAATTGATCAGCATTATTCCGTTTTTTTACAAACCAGAAGCCACGCAGTTTACCAAATGATAATCTTTTGCAGCAAAAAGACCAGTGTATAATTTAGCCAATTACGATGTGCTGTTCAAACTGAATGCTCCTTGCCTCGTAAGTTCATGCACAAAATACCCTTTTTGCAAAACAGGCACAATTTTTAATGAGCTACATAACTTCAATGTCTTTGTTAAAGTGTAGAAATGTTGGCTTCCGCACTCACCTGTCAAATGTTTGTTTACGTTCCGGCCTTTAAATATCATGCAGCCTGAAATTTGAATAATTTAAATAAATATAGATTGCCTGTAAAACATACACTAAAATAATTGATTGATGCAGAATTGGTTATAAATTTATTGTGTATACTCACAATATATAACTTTTATTTCTGTCCGTGTTTTTGTTTGTTTTTTTTTTTTTTTGAAATAGTAGTTCAAAAGTTTTTGGTGGATCATTAAAAAATTTACTGTCACTTTTTCACGTCATAAACCATACTTCCTGCATGTAAACAGATGCCAGTTATTGCGGAAAATTTGTGGTTATTTCTATATTTGTTTCTCTTAAAGAAAGCGTAACACAGAAATCATATATAATTGCCGCTGTACTTTAAGGGCCTTGTGGGTCGTTGAATTTTACACAACATCGCCACAGAGGTACCTCAAAGCGAGCGCAGATGACTTGCGTATCGTTATATAGCGAGGATTTGAAGCGGGTACGCCAAACTTTAGTAGCGGAACGCTTCTTGGAGCTAGGTACAATACAAAGTTGTTCAAGGGAACAGTTAACAAAACTAGCGAGATTGGTCAGCTGTTCTTTGTTGACATCTCCATCTTGGTTCTGCGACATTGTTTGTGTTACTTTTGCTGGTTGGTTCACGTGCAGGACGACATTTTCTTTCCCAACCTTGTGTATTGTTTACCTTAGAAACACAATTTATACTTATGTATATTTTATTCTTTGGAGCGGCGCCATTTATAACGAAATCGGTTATGACGAAGTATCGGTTATAGCAAACAAATTCGCTGGTCCTAACTTTTTTCCCATTGACTTCAATACATAAAATTGGGACTGTCCAATAATCGGTATTAGGCTGCAACCTTTCGTATTGGGGCCTATAGGTTTGGGGTCTCCATCCGTCTGTCCGTCCGTCCTTCTGTCCGTCATCGCTTTATACCCCTATGAATTAGGGGGCGTTTGGGGCCTGCTTGTGTTTCACAAATACTTACTTGTAACGAACACATTTTGGGCCAACGCTTTTTTTTTTTTTTTTTTTTTTGGAAGCGTGAAAGTCAACAGCGCATGCTGTGGGATTCTATTGCCATCGTCTTACTTTACTAATCCTTAAGGACTAGTCGCCGCGCTGTTAAAGAAAATAGAGCCATCAAAGGCGATGAAAATTGCCAAAGGCGATGAAAATTGCGTGGTCAAAATGGCTACGAAGCGAAAAAGAACTGGGCATTCTTTAGAAATTAAGTACAAAGCAGTAAAATCAAAGGCGAAAATTGCAAATTGTTCCAAGCACTCTCAGTACCTGGTTGAGCAAAAAAGATCAAATTATTAAAAACTTTTAAGAAAGCAGTTTCGAATCAGAACGTAAACGTTTCAGACAAGCTAAATTTGAGGGTTTCGAAAAAAAAAGTGCTTTGTACAAGTGGCTGTTGAGTGCAAGGTGCAAGCCAGTTAGTATTGGGAGTTAACGGTTTCGAAGACAGAAAGCACTTCATGTTATTATTGGTTCAGCATTCACTGAAGAAAATGTTAAATATTAATAAATTGTCGTGATTTGTTTATTTTGTGTGTATTTTAGTGATTCGTTTCAACAAGGTGCTGTATTTTAAACAAATAATTATCCCCCGTGAAACGGAGGGATATAGTTTTGAACTTTTCGGTCTGTTCGTCCGTCTGTCCGTCCGTCTGTCTGTCCGTCTGTCACGCTTCAGTCTCACGCGCCTACAGGCCACATTAATACATGGATTCGGTTCAAATTTTGTACACGGCTTCTCTGGACCCTTCCGCAGTGCAGTGACAAAGAATTTTCCGGATCGACCAAAAATTGACAAAATGGCGGACTTTTGAAAATCGGCACTGGACTTAGCGTATATACGGTAGTCTCATGCGTCTACAGGCCACATTAATATACGGATTCGTTTCAAATTTTGTACATGGCTTCTCTGGAACCTTCCGCAGTGCAATGACCAAGAACTTTCCGAATCGGCTAAAAATTGACAAAATGGCGGACTTTTGAAAATCGGCACTGGACTTTATATATACGGCAGTCTCACGCGTCTACAGGCCACATTAATAGACAAATTCGTTTCAAATTTTGTACACGGCTTCTCTGGAATCTTCCGCAGTGCAGTGACCAAGAATTTTCCGGATCGACCAAAAATTGACAAAATGGCGGACTTTTGAAAATTGGCACTGGACTTTATATATACGGCAGCCTCACGCGTCTACAGGCCACATTAATGGGTGGATTCCTTTCAAATTCTGCTCATGGGTTCCCTGGCACCTTCCGCAGTGCAGTGATCAAGCATTTTCCGGATGGGACTTGACAAAATGGCGGATTTTTTCAAAATCGGCGCTGTACTTAGCGTACCTACGACATTCTCACGCGAATACTGGTTAATGGATTGATTCGTCTGAGTGTTAGACACTACGTCGACCTATATCCTTCCACTTGTAAATTTTTTTGCGTAGTCAACACGCAACAGCCTTACACAAACCATATCCCCCCACGGGGGATAGACGTACTCCTCGAGACGTAGTCAAGTTTACTGTATTTTAAACAAATAATCACAAAGTACTCCTAAAGTTTAAGTCCTACAAGGGTTAGATACTTAGGCCCATCGCTCCTCCCGGAGCTTAGGTCCCCGATCAGATCCCTCCAACGTCCACGATCTTGTTGCGATTAGTTCAAGCTCTGCCCATGTGTAGTCCATCTTTTGGTTTCGGCCTCTAGGTCGCGCCGCCAGGTGTTTCCGAGCCGTCCTCTTCTTCTCTTGCCTTTGGGGTTTCATTTGAGGTACAGTTTCGTGGTGCTGTTTTTCGGTTTCAGCAGCGTATATCCTATCCATCTCCATTTCCGTTCGCAAATCGTCCTCTACCGGCAGCTGGTTTGTTTTTTGCAGGAGGTTGGAGTTAGTGATAGTTTCAGACCAGCGCATGTTAGGATTCGTTTCAGACATGTATTAACAAAGGTCTGTAGCTTGTGACTGTTGTTTTGTTTGTTCATGGTACATTGAAAAAAAATGACCGTATAATCAGGAAATTAGGAAAATATCGGTTATAACGAAAATCGGCTGTAACGAACACATTTGCCAGGTCCAACAAACTTCGGAACCCGGTTCCACTGTATATACCAGGACTTTGCTATGTTTTGTATTGACAGTGTTTGGTTCGACCTCCTCTGTCAGTGATATATATTTGTTCCGTGTTTTTTAAGGGAAATTCCCTAAAATCATTAAAACGCATAATTTTATTCAAATTACTGTCGCTTACTTGTGCATGTCAACATTTATGATAGTACCGAGTCAGCTCTTACTTAAATAACTTTCTATATGTCTCAGCCAGAACTACAAAACCAACTTCATTTGTTCTGAAGCTCAAGTCCTGCATACAAGTCCCTATAAACTTTACTGAAAGTTTATGCAATAGAAGCGAATTCGTACTTAGACTTGCCGAAATTTTTTGCGTTTCGGCGGAATTCGGTTGGGATAAAGGTATAAAGAAATGGTAGAAAATGCTGGTAAAAAAAAAAACGAAATTTTATTTTGCCAGAAACACATTCACAAATTGGCTATTAAAGGGGCTAAATAATATGTTAAATAGTTTTTATAAATCATATGATGGCTTTTTCAATTCGAAAGTGTCATCTTGAAAGAAAATTAGAATTTTGATGTGTTTCCCTTGTAATTTCTTTTTAATTTAATCCAAAAAAATTTGCAGTCGAAACGACACCTCCATCGGTAGATCAGAAAGTACAAATGAAAACAGGCACACGAATAATGAGCGGCATGCCTTTTATTTCTTCGTTAAAGCGCAGAAAAGTTGCGTCATGATTCTTTTCAGTGTGATGTGCGAGTGGTGTGAGCCTCGGTACCCTAAACCGTGCGTCAAAAATTTGACATCTATGGCCATTTATGTTTTCGGACCTGGGACCGTTTCTGTCCTAGGAAGAAAGGACGGGTCCACAGATAAATAACTATTGCTATGTCTCTCTGTTAGAGCTACGGCGCATTGCGTTGTTCAGCTGGTATGAGTGAAAATTTGTCTTCTGAGGCATAAATTCTGCACACCAGTCTCAATATACAGTTGCTGAAAGCTGCTGAACAATATACCCTTATTGCAAAGAAGTTCCTGTACCTCTTTTTAAAAGAGGGGCACTATTAAATGTTGGCATTTCTCTTATTTATTCGTTAAAGCGGAGAAAAGTTAATTCGGACGACAAATGTTTATGTTCCCAATTTTAAATGTTACGTGACCAAAGTCAATTTAGATGAAGGGGTTATTCGTTTTCTTTAAAAAATATACTCAGTTGACTACTAGATGCAGAAATGGATCTAAGTAAACTTGTAAAAGTCAGGTGAGGCCAAATAAAAAGTAAAGTCAATGTAAAGCATCGACTTATACACCCGAAATACGATAATTGCCAACCAAATATCATGTCTGGTTTCTGGAAGATCTTTAGTTTTCACTGGTTTCGCAGTGTTTCAGATAAAGCCTTCGATTTAATTAATTGAAGTATTTAATGTTTGTCACTTCTTTATCGTAGGGGGAAAGCGTGATGAGGAACTGGTTCTGCCCATCAATGGCTCATTAAGTGCCACGCTGCATCTAGCACAGGTAAGGTTTATTTTTCAGCACATTAAATGCGTTCAAGTGTCCCATAAAGGGCGTAGAACACTTAGTGCGTAAAAAACTTACGGTACATCAATACACCAACGCACCAGCCTTGCGGTCTGTTGCCGTAATACGAATCCGCGAAATAATTCCTTAAATAGCCTAACAGAGCAGCAATAATGTTTTCCTTCGTTAATGTTTGTCCGTCATAGATATTTCACAGTATAATATTTTTATAGCCTGTCTGCCATATAGCATTTTGGGTAACGCAAAGCAAAGGGATTTCGCCATAAAGCCTTCGTCAGTGTCAACGTTAGTTCGTCCTCATGGCATTCGTTTAAGTCCAGCTAGTGGAGCTGTTTACACAATTAGAGAACGTCGTATTCTCTGGCTTTTATTTTATATGAGAGTGCATTGATCACTATGCGTGTTTTAAAGAAGGAGAGATTCTGAGTTTTTTTTTTTTTTTGAAAACATGTTCGTATTCTTTTTTGTAGCTGAGAGCGAAGACGACCGTCATGACAAGCAACAAGTTTAGAAAAGACCAAATGTGGCTCAATGGCGAGTATGTTGTTTGGCATCATGGTCTGGATGAAGTTTTGTATGCATGCATTTCGAACCCCGTGACGAAAATTTCAATGTATACATAACCAGTGTAGATTGTTTGCTATAATTTAGGAAATTATCTCCGAAATTCCCATACAGAGTTGTGGACGGCGGGGATAGAAGTGTTGTACATTTTTAGTAGCCTTTCTGTTAAGTGGTTTATATGCCAGATACTCCTGTTCAAAAGTATAAAATGCTAATGCCAGTGACTGTATCTACATATGTTTTTTTGTTTTTGTTTTTAAGTGGTTGATGATGTTGAATGTGTCATGCATTTCCTCCCTTACTTGTTTACTTCAGAGAGCAGGCTGTGGATTCGCCGAGGCTGCAGAACGTGCTAAAAGACGGTGAGTTATTTTCCTTGATACGCTTTGAAAGGAGTTAGTCGATATATCCTATAAAAGGTACCGTATTGTAGGCCTTTCTATAAGGGAATATGGAACTGGGAGTTGAAGTTGGTTTGTTTTCACAAATGCAATGACTACCTTTATTCGTTTTCGATTCTCCAGGCTTAAATAAGCATCACCTTTTATCAGTTCAATGAGAAAAATACTTGAAAATACAGCCCCTTAGTACCCCTGAAATTTCCAGGAAAGTATATTTCTGGGACAAATACCTTTGGAAGTTTTAGTTATAAAATCGCTTTTAAAGAATTTAGCTTTGTATTTTTTGCAGCCTCAGTGGTGTCAATGTTGTCTGTTTCAGTTCGCCGACGCGCAAGAAAACGAAAACAAGATGGCGAACTGCCACAGAATGGTGCCATGTTAAATTGGCATATACATATTTCTTCAGAAAATAATTTTCCTACCGCAGCCGGCCTGGCATCGTCTGCGGCGGGTTATGCTTGTCTGGGTAAGAACCGCATACAAAATAAAACAAAATTTTTGCTGAAAGAGTAAAATGTGGTTCCGCATTCTTGATGAAAGCAGTACCATTTTCTTGAACAGTTTAAAGTTCAGAATTTATAAAGTTTGATTGAAAAAAAAGAAGAACTAGATGAATTGGTAAAGCAGATATCGATGTAATGGGGTGCTTATTTTGTATTTCAGCATATGCTCTTGCGAAATTGTATAAAGTAGAGGATGAAGTATCCGTGCTTGCAAGGTAATGTAACACGGTGTGATGGTCTAAATTGTACCATCATCTTTATCTGAAGGGGTTTGGTGTTGGGGGGAAGGGGTGGAGGATGGTATATCATCTCCAATTTTCCACATATCAAGACATTGGTACAGTCTGCCGTTTGTGAAAAAAGACAGACAAAGAGTTCGGATGGAAAATTGCAAATTTGGAGTTTTGTAATAATAAAATTAGCGTGTCTTTAAGCAAGTCTTTAAGACGAGTATATAAAGATAAGAACGTTTTCGTTTTAAATGTGAGCTGTCTACACACAAACCAGTGGCTACTATTGGCTGTGGTGTCAGACAGGGCTCAGGCAGTGCTTGTCGGAGTGTCCTCGGTGGCTTCGTGGAATGGCGGATGGGCTCGGCGGACGACGGCAGCGACTCACTCTCCACGCAGATAGCTTCTCATCAGCACTGGCCAGCCATGCGCGTCCTCATACTCGTGGTAGACTTACATAAAAAATGACGTCATACGGTGCCATGAAGGGCTGACAGTTTGCTCACAAGATTAAATGGACTGGTCTATATCAAGAGTTATTAACCTTTTCTTACAAAGAGGCAATATACGATAGACAAAGGACTATTCAGAATATGAATTTGTGACCCGGTAGAAGTCACAGTTGTTGAAAAAAGACGCCACCAATTTTCAGCCATGCAGCCCCTCTTCATTGGTAATCAGTACATAATCAATAAAGCTAATGTATTTTGGTCAGTTGCATCCAGTTAGCGAAATGTCACTCGTGACTTTGTAATTTTGTAGGTTAGTTCTAAAAGGAAACAGGTGAGTTCAGCGGCGGGCATGAAGAACTGCGTGAAAACCAGCCAACTTCTCGCGCACAGGGCGAAACACTGTGTTCCAGAAAGGTAGGTTGATAGCTAGAAGATGATTAAATTCGATAGTTCGTTGTAAAAGGCAAAATGCAAGTAGCTGGTTTGATGAGCTTGTTTTTTACTGTAAACCGCCAGAAAGCACAATGCTCAATAGAAAGTCTGACAAACTGAAGAATTGCATATCCGTGTGGTCAGCCATCTTTAAAAAGGACTTAACGATTAGAATATACTGTCGAGTGTGTCGAGCCAAATAAATTCATATAAATAAGAAACATGAAGGGAGTTTCAATGGACATTTTATTTTTGCAGATTAAAAAAAATCACATGTGCAATAAAAGAGAAGAACTTTGCATCATTTGCAGAGCTAACCATGAAGGTAGGGGCTTAGTTTTCTTTCCTATAAGTCTGTCCATTTTTTGTCTTGGTTAAGTGAGTGCTGGTGGTTCCATAGATAGGAGCAACCACTAAATGTGTGACAGCAGAGATGTGCGTGTGTTGCTTGGTTACGTTTTGAACCATTTTGTTTTCTGTTGCCAGGGTAGTAAAGAGATGCAAGCCTGTTGCCTGGTTACGTTTTGAATCTGTTTGTTTTCTTACCCCTTTTGCCTGGATACGTTCTGAGCGTGTTTGCTTTCTATTGCTAGGATAGCAATGAGATGCGGTATACGTTCTGAGCCCGATTGTTTTCTGTTGCTAGGATAGCAATGAGATGCACGCCTGTTGCCTGGTTACGTTTTGTATCTGTTTGTTTTCTGCTGCTAGGATAGCAATGAGATGCACGCCTGTTGCCTGGTTACGTTTTGTATCTGTTTGTTTTCTGTTGCTAGGATAGCAATGAGATGCACGCCTGTTGCCTAGATACCTATCCACCTATCTCGTACATGACGGATGTATCCCACCAGATACAGACACTTGTTCATCACATCAACGGCCGACATCCCGAACCCATTGTAAGTAAACCCATAAAAAGAACCGAGCTGGTTCCTTGATTACATCTGAAATTGATAATAAGGAAACTCAGTCCAATGCCATTTCTAAATAAATCAGTTTTAAAATTTATATGATTCATATATGTGTAAAAAAAATGTTTTTTCAAAGGTTGCCTATACATTTGACGCGGGTCCCAACGCGTGCCTGTTCGTGTTAGACGAGCATGTACCTGAGGTGTTAAGTTATGTGGCACACTGCTACTGTTCTGATGACAAACGTGACAACTTCGTCAGTGGCCTAGGTTACGACTCAATAAACTTATCTCAGGTAAAGTAATTGTTTTCTTTTTTCCCTTTCTAAATATATATGTAGTATAACAGGGAAAGGGGGGTGGGGGGGGGGGCTTGTGTAAGTTTTGTCCTGTATGCTATAGGAACGGGTGTATCGGCTGCGGATTGAAAAGGAATCCAGTCGTGTCTTTTAGATTTGAATTTGTTTTGTATCATACAGGAACAGATTGGTGAACTGCCGATAGAAAGGAATGCAGGTGGAGTGCAATACGTCATACACACAATGGTATGTGTGGAAAGTGTTCTTGTTATAACGTATCGCTCGAAATTCTTACTCAGAAATCCTTACCCGTACGCACTAACACGTTGCTTGGGAGGAGGCTGGAAGGACGGGGGGTAAGGGGGACAGTGGGGATGGGTGGAAGGAAAAACGAAACTAGAGCGGCACTTCGCTTTTTCTAAATGATGTGATTCACTTGGAAACGTGTAACTTTTCTGCATTGTTGATATAAAATAAAAGAAAACTTGAACAGATCGATACAAATTAACATTTTAGTGCACTGAAATACACCATCGACGAGGGGGACTGGCGGGGGTGGGGGTGGGGGGGAGCTATTGGTTTTCATACTGATCAGATGTTCGGCTTAAGACTGCATAGAATATTGAGCCTTCGAAAAAAAAAAACAAACAAACAAACAAACAAAAATTAACAAAAAAAAAAAAGAACACATACACAAACAGCTTAATTTAAACCTAAAAATGAAAACAAAGCAGAACCACTTAGAAACGTGAGCGTGGCCGTCCTCTACAAAGAACCTCCAGGGCCCGGCAATTTGGCATATATGTTTCATTGCATTATCGTCATTCATTATAATAGAGAAAATGAAGAGAATACATAGCACGATGATTCCTTTCTAAGCATTAGCGGTGTAAAGAGGGAGCTATGTAAGTTTGATACTCAGCCAGTTGCTGTCCAGGTGGACATTGTTTTCTACTTTCCTTTCCTGGATAGTCCTGGGCCAGACTTGTATTGATGGGTGATCCACCAAAAATTGCCATTATTTCCAGAATACCCGATCGAGGTGAATGGTTTGAAATTGAAAGAGACACAAAAGTAGGCCAAGAACAATCATCTGCACAAAAACTACAAATATCGAAAAAAATGTGGTCTCAATTTGTTCAATCAACAGGTTTGTCATGCTCAAAAAACGCAAGTGTTCATAACTGAAAATTGCACATACTTTATGTGAAAAGATTAAGAAGCGGTTGATACTAGTTTCTCACTTGAATATTTTTGTTCTGTTCCTCTGGAACGATCAGCAGGAAAGAATAACCGTAGATACTATTTTATGTTTGAACAGGTTGAAATTAATACTACTAAAATCATTGGCATATTAAGTAAGCCATGCATTCAGTGTACTTGTATGGTTGGATTTTTTACTACATGTATAAACTAAAAGCTGTGTTGACCACGTTAATCAGTGAGACTTGTCAAGAGTACCTACTCTCAGTCTAGGAGCCATCCATATAATACATAGATAGGGATAGTTTTAGCTCATAATTTTCAACTGAAAACCCAAGAGAACGTAAAGTGAAAAAGTGAGAAATATCAAGGGATTCAAGAAAAACAACGCCTAAAGTCATAAAAATTGATCTTAAAGTCAGGAAAAAAGTCTCAGAAGTCAAGAAAAGTCAGGAAAAATGATTCCGGAGATTCTATGGCCACCCAGGATCCAGCAACAGTTCACATGCTGCAGTATTCCATTTTATTGAGAGCTCCTTTTTTTAAATTATATTTTTGCGTCGATTTTCTTTCGTTTTAGGTTGGACCAGGTCCGCAGATTCTGGGTGAAAGTGAAAGCTTATTGGACAGTGAGGGCATGCCCAAAGCTCTCCCTCGGCACTAAATTTAAGTGATATGTTATTTATTTATCCACAGACATTGAAATAGCGTATAAGAAATGTTTATATGGAGCTCACAAGGCGCTGGAAGTTCGTTTGTGAAACGGCTTTGAAATCTGGCCACCGACTGAGTCTTCAGGTCTGAGGGCATTGCGAGACGAAGACTTTTACAGCGACATAAAAATGTGTATCGTGCCTATATCGTCCAGAGACCAGCGGGAAAAGAAATAACTCTTTCCATTCTTTCGGTCCTCAAGCTATTTTGTGAACGTTCGATGCAGTAGCTATTTCCATGTACTGGAAATTATTATTTTTTAAATAAAATGCGGATTTCATTGAAGTTTAAAAGTTTATTATTTCAACAAAGACCAAGTTGTATTTCTTACTGTAATAACACAAGTACATTGAATTATCACATACTGAGATATTCCGAATAAATTAGACATTTATTTTACACAAAAATGAACACCAAAGTAGTAAGCACTGTGCATAGGATTTGTGCATAGTTAAAAATAAAATTAGAGACTCGAACAGAATTTTTACATCAATCCTTCCATACAAATCTAGGACTAGTGCATGTCTCGCAGTAGGCAGTATCCTGAGTTTATAATTTTATACCATATAAAGGGATCTGCATCACAATCAAGACTTGAAACTACACTGCAAGTACCATTTAGTCATTTAAAACCCAACGCCAAGCATACACATGTATGAATTCCAGTATGTAAATTAATCAGCTTACAGGCATCACGATAGGCATGTGGATTATCTTGCAACGATCTGTACGCCATGCTAGCTCTACAATCCCTGCGTTAATGCCATTCTAAGGCCAAGAGCTGGCTTACAGGGAGTGCTACGATGTTCTGGACCATTTGCTCATTTGCCTTGGCCAGTCATCCCATTTGAAGCCTAAAAAGCTGCCACACATCAGTCAGTGTACTACTATTCCCGGACTCTGACGTCTGTCTTATATGGACGAACACAGCTCTCGCGACGTAATACCTAGCCTTTGGATCGCCATGCCACCATCAGCTACATACTGTGGATCCACAGAACGGGGAACGCTGGCCTACCAGTCCGTCTTACGAGGAGGGTAGCGCCATTCCAGGCTAAAATACAACCCGTAGTAGTAAAAGTAGTGTTTATTCCGCACCTTCTAAAAATTCTGGCGCTTGTAAACGAATGGAATTACCTCGAGGCGACCCAGCAAACAACCGACGTCTTTTTTTGGTTGAAAAAAGGTTGGATTTTGGTCGCAACCACTTCACAACCATATTCTGAATAAAATAAGGTTGTCAAATGGGTACAATTACGTCACGACCTATTTCCCCTAAACCCGACTTTATTCCGACGTCGAGGAAACGTCTGTTTCCTGACGTCATTCCGACGTTGCAAAAACGACCAAAAAGCGATGAACATTTATTATCATTCACCGGAAATGGAAGTCATTTGAAAAAGAGGATGAAAAAAGGTAATTTTTACATGAAAGTTTTAAAATTTTGATGGCGCGTCAGTGTTTTTCTTCCTAGATTGTAAGAATTTACATGGAAATGCTTTTGTATGTATTTCACGACAGCAGTTGAATGATTAATTATCTATTTATTATATAACACTAGACTATTTTTGTAAGACGTGTCTAAGACTGGTCGTTTCAAGGTGGTAAACCCGACGTCAGTTTCAGGTCGGAACCCGACGTCATTCTGACGTTGAAAACCCGACGTCGGTTCCATTTCATATACAACCAAAACCGGCACGTCAGTCCGACGTCAGAAACGTCGGGTCACGACGCCGACCCGATGTCATTCTGACGTCTTAATGTTTGCTGGGGAAGAGACACAAGTTTCATAGACTCCTTACCTCTTCCTAACCGGACTAAAATTTTGCTTCGAGATAAAATTTAGGACTTCAAACTCTTCTAAATGCCCCAAGCTTAAGAAATACTCACTGAAGTCTGGTCCACTATACAGGGAACTTGGCGGTACTGAAGTATTGTTCCGAGTATTGGGTTCAACTGTTTTACTTTTGACAGATCAGGATACAGATCAGGTGTACTGCAGTTGCATACATACACGGTATAATGTGTAGTTTAAACAAATGCGGAATGAAACATTTTATTTCGGTCTGGAGCGGTTCAAATTATTGAACACCTACTTCAATTAATAATCTATCAAAAAGTATAATACAATAATGCTACAGTCACACCGGGATCACGCTAAATTTTAATATTGGTGAACACTGGCCGTCAGCATACCCTGTTGTTCAACATTCCGACTAAGAATCGGTCGCATTGTACAGCAAGTCGATCAATATCCCTCTCGTAGGGGAGAGGGGAGGTGACCTCGTCTTGTCCACACACTAGGGTTATAAACCAGTCCTGGTAATTTGTACAACTGAACGCTCAACTGCAGATCCTAATAAAACTAAAACCTATCAAACGCTGCATATATCTGGGGTGTGTATACCGTTATTTAAATCCCAAACACTTTAAACGTGTTTCCCAGCGAAAGGTGCGATCACAATTCTAGGCACTGCACCCTTTAGTAAACCTATTGTCACGGGATATGCCCCGATCCATAGCCCGACAAATGAGATACAAACCATTCCTTGACGTAAATTCTATTTTTACTGGGCTTATAAAGCGTATACAGATTCCTCCAAAAACGTCCTGACATGTACAATGATTTATTCCCATCTCAGTTCAATCCTCCCCTAATGACATGACATGACTGTTAAGTCGAAATATACATATATTCATAAATGCTCTCGTCAAACACCAACATCTGACCACTCCTCGTGGGTTATTACTAACATCACTTTTACCCTGCAGAACAACCACTTGTCTTCTAGCTATTCAATGTACACTAAATATAAAATACCACTGAAACTTCACTGACGACTGAATTTACCAATACACTGTAATTATTTTGCACGTTACTTTTATAACTGTAAATGCTGTAAATCTTCTCCTCTGGTATAGCTATGACAAAGTGAAAGAGTTAATATTTATCTCATTTATGCAATGTCTAGTTGGAGTCCATGGTCTTGTTTCTCCCCCGCTCCTTAACGACAGCTGAAGGCCAGTTTCGGCACGAAAGCGTACCGCGACAATGGGGAAGTCTTTAAATAATGGAACGCATTACTAAGGCTTTATTTACGGTTGTTTATAACTTAGGCTTCACTTAGCATTTGTTTACACATACGACAACACGTGAAAGCTTTGCTATAGTTAACAATGCCAGAACACAAAAGCGTACAAAAAATAACAGGGAGTAAAAACACAACTGCAGTTCGAAAGCTCTGGAGAAAACATACCATGCTGTAACTTCACAGAGAGGTTATCGATGCGCAGCAAAAGAAATCACGATCAATTGCGAAAAAAATAAATGCTGTTCTAACAAACGTTCCAACAAAGACGATAAATAATGTTGTTGAGATTGATATACTTTTGTGAGATGTTTTTCTGTGGCCAACATACAATATTACTTGGATATGAAAGACGTAGTTGATGCAAGGATTGTACTTAATGGAATGTGGCTTAGCTATTTTATTTACTAACAACTTGGAAGTCAAAATCAAACTCCCCTGTATTCGGCTTAAACACCACTTTGTATTTAATTCTCCATTTTTTATCCGAGTCCGGTGGTATTTCCGTGGGATGCGGGTACAGGTGCACAGCCTGTCGCGTGTGTGGGTACCAGTGCAGGGGCATGCTGACGTGCGGTGTCTGCGTCAGTCCCGTGGAGTGCGTTGTCGTGCCGTCTAAGTGATAATCCATCCACACAGCGACGCCATTCAGATTGCCCGATCTGACAAACCAAAAATGCCAAAATTGGTCAAAATGAAAAAATGAGGCCTTTCATATTACACATATTTTACCGATTAAGTATACACTGAATATTAAACCATGCCAGCTATTCAATATTCTAGATTATTCGGAGCTCTCATTTGCGTTTTATTATACAAAACAGTATTTGTTATTTTACACCGCATTTTGGAACGATACGAAAATATTCATAGCTTCTAGTGAACCAACGTAAATCACGGTTACGAAAAAAAGTCCAAATATTATAAAACAATGAGGCAAAGAACGAGACTATAAGTGTTTTCAACATCTCCACTCACGTCCAGATTTCCTCGTAGCCTTCGCGTTTGATGGTCCGCACACCCTTGAGAGGCTTGGTGAAGTCGAATGCCATCAGGCTAAAGCTGTCTGACATCGGCTTACCCGGATACTCCCACAATGGCTGCGGCTCCATATAAGCATCGGCCGCGTCGGACGAATCCTGGCGGGTTACGAAAGTCAGCTTTCCCCAGTCAGTATGACATAATAATACTTTAACATCTTTTCTGATATTCAAATTACAAAACAGGAGAAAACGGTCCTTTACGAGCTAAAATTTCCGCTAAAATAAAATTGCAGTTAAATACGATCTTTGTTCATCGATCCACTATGAGATCGAATAGAGTTGTTTTACTACTCAGTAGCCACTTAAATAAAGCCTGCATAATTCTAACTTATTTCTGACTACATCAACACGTGGTTAAACGACTTATTGGCCAAACTGAGTCACATTCTTTCCAATAAAGTTAAGGAATGTAAAGAATACATACACTTATAACTTTATCAAAGTGAGAAATGTTGAAGCCCTCGCATCGTCCCACGGGTGCCCTGATTTTCCACAGATGGTCAAACTGCACGGCTATGGCCCGCATCGTGGCTCCTTGAGGCATAACGGTGACCTTGTCGGCTAGTTTGTCGGCCAGGGCCGTGCGTGCATACCACACATATAAGTCATGCCACGGTAAAATGGAGGCACTAAAATACGGTTCTGATATTAAAATGTTGATCTGAAACAAAAGAACAAAATGAATTGCGAAACCAAGGAATGTATTATATGCTTGCTCTAACTTCCCACCTGCAACAAAAAACAATAGTAATAAATAAATAAATAAAATGGGCCAGTAGGCGAAACATTAAAAATCTAGATTTAGATTGGAAATTATTAACACCAGCATCAGTGTACCTGAACACGTTAAACACTTCTATTAACCAGCCATTGCCTTTTTTAAAAACTTTTTCGTTGTCTATTTTGAGAGAAAAGGCACTCAAGATGCGTCAGATTTTGACAATCATCATTTGGGAGTACCAATCTAGTGAAATAAACCAGATCAGAAGACATAAACACAATGAAAAATGAAAAAAAAAATGATACATTTCAATATTCAAATTTCCTGATCTTTCCTCACTTTTTAGAAAACTTTTTTTCAGGCTTTTCCTGTGTCACCACAGTTTTTCCTGACTTTTCCTGACCGTGGCAACCATTATATACGTCTAGGTACAAGTTTAGCAACATGAAATATGGCCGCTATAAACTGGATTTACACTCTGGTGGTCACTACAAAGGTTTCCCTGTAAGCCTTTCTTTATCCATGTAACGACAGACAGGTTTTACTGTCCGTCGTTTTATTCGATTCTGGAAGGTGGCTGTCAAAAAACAGGTTGAAATGTATACCTTTTTATCCGAGTCTTGAAGGTGGTTGCTATACCCAGGTTTTATTGCACTTACTATCTGTGTCTAGAAGGTGGTCGTTACATCGTCAATTCCCTATTTTACTGGTGATTTTGCTTACTGTCACCCCCCCCCCCCCAATCTATTAATAATTATAATGACGTTAACATAACCACGTGTCTACAACAGACGCACACACGACATACACATACTCATACACAAATGGAAACCACAAAAACGATGTTTTCCCCAACTGGCGAAAGATTGTGACTAAACTGATACAGAAGTGAACCAACCTTATGGCCGTTGAAGTCTTTCTCCGATATGGATTCTAGTTTTGTGGAGATAACTTGAACTTTATTTTCTAATCTGTTGCTTTTCGCGAACTTACTGATGAAGCTCTTACTTCGGGAATGCGATTCTAATGTAAACACCTGTGAAAACCCAACATTTCTATTGTGAAAGGGGGAACATGAAATAAACATGGCACCCCATAGGCGCCTGCACAACACGCAGCAAAATAATCAAGAACATGCGTAACTGGCGTATTCATATACAGACCATGCATTTAGTACGCGCGCAAAAATTTCGGACTTCCTTGATCCGTAATACGCAAATATTGTGACCATTGACTATAAAATTAGCGACCCTACACCCTCTCTGTACGTATGTCCTTTTGTGGATGAACCAATACTGGAAGGGAATCAGGCTCTTTCCGTCCACCCACTGCAAAATTATGCTGTTTTCTTTGTACGCGCTGGTAATCATGAAACAACATGACTTTTTTTCTCAACATTATTTACCGCTGTCTAGACGAGATCGTAGTCGAAACTTTGCTTTTACGGGTACTACTTGACTATATTCTATGTAATATATTTAAGTTATGATTCCGAAGAAATCACTTCGTCTTCTGAGATAAGACTTGCCTGTTTCGGCCCGGCTTTCGCCGCTATCAGAGGTAAGAGTGACGTGTCACCCACACACAAACACACGGTGTCTTCCTTTAATACCTGAGTACCAAAGATGTTTTTAAGTAGTTGAATACATGTTCAGTTATACGCGAAATGCACCCTGCTATTTCACGAGGAAAATTTTTTAAAAATTTAAAATTTTTTCCCGACAATATCAATTCTTCAATTTGCCTGAGTACAACATTTTCAAAAACATTAATTCATCTTAAGAAATTTCGAGCGTAAGCATTTGACTGAGAAGCACACAGTTATTTGAAATACTTTGCTCTTAAAACCCAGAACAAACAAAAAACGTTGAAACCTAGCACTTCAAAAAATACTCGCATTTAATAATTTCTAGCATTTTTCCAGGAAATCAGCATCATCTGAATGTTCGTTGCTTGGCTGCATGTACCTTGGATAGTGCCTGTGCATATTTAGCGTTTCGTGCCTTGTCGTTGATATTGCCGAGGCGCGTGTGGCTACAAGTCACGTGCACGCCGCAGCGACACGCAGGTGGGGCCACCGGCACGTTGTTGTTCTCGCTGAAATCACGTGACACAAGAAGCGCCAATCACGACAAGCCGCCAGGTGAAAATAGCGTGGATTTCTTTAAATTCTTGATAGATACAGATTAGCTTGTTTCAACCTACCTCCACAAATTCATTATAGGAGGAAGTCGACGACATAAAGAGAAATTTTGCCTTCAATAAAAATCGGTACTAGAAAGTTAAATATATTTTTAAAATGATAACTCGTGTTTAGAAAACACGCTATCGGTTGAGCGAACAAAAGGCAGAGCCAAACTGAAGTTGTTTCCAACTGTACCTGTTTGGTCGCGTAACGTCAAACCAAAGTGAATATTCGTCATGGCAACTGTGCAGGACAAAAGGGTCGCCTTTTTCCAATGTCAGCTGGTGGGCCGGATAGTACACACCCTGCATCCAATGGTCGCGCCACTGCATAAATATTAAAAGCGCCTTTACACAAAATGTTAAAGTACATTTTGGCATTTAAAGTAGCGCCTGAATTACGTCACAAACCCTGCGCCCATGGCACGCCACTTCAATAAAATAGCGCAAGGTTCTAAAAGCTGCGGCTGTTTAAAACAGTAAAAACGAAATATGAAGCATGTTCAGGGGCACATTCTTCTTTAACACTGCTATATCTCTTAAGATTTTATGTGAAATACATCTGAAAGCTGTAATCAATCAACCATTTAAAACTGATATCGAACCGTGGTAACTTTCTCACAAAATCCTGCCTTCATTAAAATTCTACCGAAACCGAAGTATACGGAAGTCCAAATACTATTACTTGTAAGTACCGAAAGGATACTTTCACATCCGCAAACTCAATGCAACAAGTAACACGGTCATTAGGACTATAATATAAATACGTTTCCCATACGCTGCGCACTTACAGGCATATCGTGGGGTTGCGGATGGGCCCAATGAGGCGCACAGCTCAGTAGGATGGTCTTCTCGGGGTCCATTTCCAGCTCCCACCACATGAACACACCGTGGGCCGTGCCACTGTTTTCTGCCAATAGCTCCAATTTCCCGTCGCGTTTCATTTCAATAGGAATTTTGCCAGTGAAGTCGAATCTGAAATTTTAATATGTCGGAATATTTATCGTTGACGTAAACTTTATATTTATAAATGAGCGTTTAACAGGGTTCGCGCTGGGTTCTCAGGAAAGTAAGTCAAAAAAGAAAAGTGTGACTCAGATGGGTCCAGAAAGACTCGGTGGGTTCCGAAAAAGTGAGTCATTTCGTAGAAAATGCCCAAAAAGTGGACAAAACGCCGCCAACGCGAACCCTGTTTAAGTCATTGAAACCTTTCTGTATCAACTTCATTTATTTTGAAATTATTTTAAAATGTTTTGTTTTGTTCTAAACAGTAAAAGGGCGCAGTCAGAAATATCATAGCACAAGGCAAATTAGAAAAAAAACCCAATGGCGTCCTATACAGGCGCCATCTCGCCCCAGACGTTGCCAAAGAGAGTTACAAATAGACAGCTATATATTTACATTTTACGACTCAACTGTCAATTAGTTGCTACAAGTGGATGACAGCCAGAGTTCTTTTATTTCATTTTCAATGGACAAACTGTCAAAAGCACTACTGCTGGAAGCAAAACTCGATACCATGTATGATAATGTAAAGTTATAAAATAATGTGAACAAAATGAAGCTCTGTCGGGAATATCCTTAGGGTGGAGATAACAGGTACAATAAGTGCAAGAGCGCTAACTGCTCCATAAGTAAGCCCTCTTTGTTTACTAAGTAGCTTCTATAACAGCAACGAATCTAGAACGTGTGAAGACTGAGAGCGTAAATATATGACAGGTCCTGGCCAGATTTATTAAGCTAAATCTAGCTGGTTTCGGTATAACTGCCGCTAATTCTAATAATTCTCAGCGTGTAAGTTTCGGCTGACAAGCTTACAGATAAAGCGGATCAACACCAACAAGCGCGCATTTTAATCACTGAAAATCAGATTTCAACCACAGATTAGTTTACTGCTAAAAGAAATCACAGCTCCGCAATGGTGTGTGAACTTATCTACCTGAATACCACATGGGGTTTTGACAAGGGAATGAATTGATCCCGACTAAGCTGGTCTAGTTGTAAATCATGTACTGACGCTGCGCCGGGACAATTCACCACCTGTTGGCGAAAAAAAGAAACAAATACTAAAGCTATTTCGACTAATGGCGAAGCAAATGAGAGTACTTTATATGAATTAATATGAATGAAGATATATTTAAGATACAGAGGAACAAAAAGCTGATAGACTAACTCTGCATTCAGTGAACTTAAAAAGCACAGCTGTTTGTACTTCTACTTTCTATGAGCAATTTATATAACCCCAGGTTATGGCTGCTTCATTTTACACTTGAAATTTTTGGGTTAACACCTTTCTCTGGAGGCGGTGGTAATTTTGACCACACTTTTCCCTTCACACTTTACCTCATCTGGAGGCACAATAAGATCCCTCTGACCAGTATCTTCCTTGTTTTCCTTATTCACACTACAGTTGATGGGTTGGAGTTTATTCCAGCGCTGAACTAAGTCCGAGTGCACCACTTGGGCGTACATATTAGCAGCGCTCGGCACCACAATGCAATCTTTCTGTGGAAAACAAAGCTTTTTTTATCACAACCATAAATCTGTTGATAATGTCACAATGTCAGATAAAGTCAAAATGACTCCATAAAACTCTATGGCCAAATATGCCACTGGTTACATATCCTGTATAAATCTTTCTCGGCACTGAACAAGCTGCCTCTCAAATTAAGAAAGAAATGCCTGCCCAACTCCACTCGTTAAAAGTTTAACTTCTTCCGGATATTCTTCCTTATCACAGACTACTACATGAGCTTTTCCAAGAAATATTCATTTCTAGACATCCTTCTCACAACCTCCTCGCTCCAACCGCCCCCCCTCCCCTCCTCATCGCCACTGGTTACCTCTAGTAAGTGGGCTAGGGCGTGGTGGAATGTTGATAAAGCGCCTTCTCCGATGAGCTCTGTGTCAAACACTTCCGTCACTAAAATATTGGCTCTGTGGATCATGTCGCCCCCTGCAGGCACAGACCTTTTACTGACGTCACAGTTTCTTTATATTTGAACACAACTATCAGTAAATAAACTAAATAGGTTCCAGAACATTAACTATTACTGTTCTGTTACCTGTCGCATTTTTTAAACAAATTTTAAAAACTTTCTTTAAAAAAATGAAAATGGGTTCCCAGTGTACTCTCTCGAAGATTATAAAGTGCACGGGCCTTCGACCATTATTTAACAGTCAGTAGGCGTACAGTTACTCGCCATAGTTTGGCAGATATGAAGGTACAGTTAGAAACTCGGGGAGAGTTGTTATGTTGCGGCACTACTTGATTCAAACGGCCAGACAGACGTATCAAAGAAGATAAAACACGTAATGCATAACTTGTACATATCCAATGCCATCTAGAATGATATCATGTCAGGCTCGTTGGATTTTCGATACAGATTTGAAATAAGGATAGACTTTTTCTCAGGGATGGCTACTGGCCAAGTTGATAAACGCCGGAATCCAGTAATCTCGCGGTCGGGTGGTGAGCAGAAGATTGACTTTCACTTTCGCTTTGAAATGAATGCACTGCGCTTGATCATCTAATATATATTTTAAACGCCCACCGAAATTTTCGCAGCAATTCATGGGAAAGCAAATATGTTGTTTTACATGTATTATTTCCGAGGCGCTCAGTAATAGTTTTTAGTCATAAAAGAATGTAAATAGTTGTGCCAGTTTCCTGACCTATGACAACTCTAATCTTAGATCACAACAGCTTTTGTCATTTTTGGTGTTTAGCACTCGTTTAAGAACAAGCCTCCCGGCAAAGGCTAAACGTGCAATCATTGCCAATAGCACAGCATGTAAATCTGTCACTAACAGCAATTGCCTGTTACATGCCTGTTAAATCATACACATTAGCATAGCAATATGGACAAAAAATATATGAACCGCACCCAAAATTGGAGGGGGGGGGTGGAGGTGAGGGTAAATTTTCAACGTATTAATAATCAATACTAAAACACGCAAAATTCGCATTCGGGATACTTCAGATGTGAACTTTTTACTTCATATTTTTTAAGACACACGTCTCAGTATTATATTTCTTTTGTCGTGTGAAGGTCCACTGCCCACTCCTTCCCCCCACCCCCGTCAATCCGACTCCTATATAATAAAACAGCCTGAAGCTCAACTTCAGCAAGTGGGTGCTGCCAAACAGTAACATTTACTGCATATATTACTGATCATATAATACCTTAAGCATTTTTTTTTAGAAGAGGCATTTGCCAACTTATTATTTTTTGTTTCTTTTAGTGTGATAAAATCCGCAACTTGCCTGGTCATTGATTTCTACAACTCCCCAAATAACTTCTAACTCCTGTTCTATACTTGCCCAGTACATGCTGGATTGCTGATGCGCTGATGCTTGTGCAATTCTTCTAAGCTTCAGCAAAATGCTGTCATTTCTACTGTTTTCTTTTTATTGTACTGGTCTTTTACCTAACTCAACGCGGGACAGAAATCGGTGAAACAAGAGCTGTTACCCAGCCTGCATCTTTGCATCTTAACATTCTTTTTTTGGAATGGGAATTTGAAAGAAAGGCGTAAAATAACGCGAAGTGTGTATGCTATCTTCGCAAATATTTTGAAAGGCCAACCTTCTCAATATGTCATTTTGAAAGTTTTTCCAAAAAAAAAAAAACAAAAAAAAAAAAACAAAAAAAGATTTTCCATGTTCAGGAAGTGCAGTACCCTGCTGGGGATGGGGGGTGGGGGTGGGGTGCTAACCAGGATAGGTCGGGCTGTCGTCAAGGTAAAAAACCCGGATACGAATGTATTCTAAATTTAAGCGAAAATCAGGTTATGAATCAACTAGAGCAGTGTGCATATTCCACACAGCCCCCTCCCCCCCCCCCCCCCATCAGTTTAACACGGCCATCAAAAGTCAATCAAGGGCTGAAATTTTCTAAGTCCAGCTGGTCCATTTACAATACCGATCTGTGTTTGTTCCTACAGAAGCTGCATACCAAGTTTCATTAAAATCCTTGCAGCAGTTTTTAAGTTATCGTGTTAACAAGCTCTTGATGAAAGACCGACCGACCGACCGACACGCGGTCGATCGCATATATTCCCCCCAGTGGGGAATAAATTAAAACTGGACATAAATAAGACAGCCACATCACGGAAAAAATTTTGCCACCATCATATCCATCCTAATCTTGATCAGAATGCACACAAATCATGCATAGACCTAGCACGTTCACTTTCGCTCCTTTCCGTTCCACGTTAAAATGCCTTCATCCAATAATTACCCCTGCCGACCGTGACGTCAGTGGATCTCTTGGGGATGAGGTGTATTTTATACTCCATCCCATTTTCTTTTATCACCTGTCTGGCGCAGTCTGCTACTGGTTTGAACGCCTGCAAAAGATTGCATCATCAGCCAGTTAAACTTTCCACTTAGCCACACATTACCACGATAAAAATCGTTTATGTTGCAGATGCCTCCGTTTTGGGTAACCCTGGGGGGGGGGGGGGAACTCGCACGAATTGGGGTGTGTACACCGTTCCTAAAATGTTTATTTCAAAAATATGCTCGTGAAAAGTCTACTTAAAACGACTTTATTTGGTAAAATGTTACTCGAAAAGGTCGTTGAAGCTTGGGAAATTAAAAAAGATCACTGTTTTACCAATAATGTGAAACGATCGCTGAACATTTTAGTTTCAGTTCAGGCGCACAGACCAACCAAGGGACATAAAAAAAGTGCCAGATTAGGTCCACCTTCCCGGTTCAAAGCACATCTACAGCCAATGCCTTTGACAAGACGGGGGGCGGGGGGGGGGGGGTGGCGATAATTGTCATGTCACACCGTTGTCATACAAGTTAAGTAAATTAGTGACGCCTTGCTATCGACGACTATATTGTCGACACGGTCAAACCTCGACAAACGGCTCGGTTATGATTAAGATCCTTCATCAGTTGTCTAGCTTTAGATAAACAAAATTTGCACGTCCAAGTGACATTGACGGTCCACTGCACGTTGTGGGTTTTGACGTTTAAATCGCATTGTAATGTACTTCAGCGAAATCTGAATTGTTTATGTTTCCTAGCAACTGCACGTTCGTCGACCACGAGTTACTCAGAAGCCAAGAATATCACGTGACACCAAAGCAAAATAAACGTCTGCCAAAAGAACTGACAAACCACAGATGTAGCTTAACCTGATTTTCTCTTTTATCACCTCAGCTGGCGTGCTGGAGACGAAATAACATGGCAAGCATAACGAATGCGTCTGTTATTAGTGGCAGTGATAAGTTGACTCAGTACTAACGTACTTCTGTGTCTATATCATAGCTCCGTTTCTTACGGGACGTGATAATTTTCACAGGTGCCTTGTGCAAAAAGGAACAATTTAGTACCATTCGCGTAAGCAACGCTGTATTGAGCACTCTGTTTGCTGTAATAGAAATCGCACTAAATCTGACAAACGTTTTTGTTTTTCACATTTGAGAAAGGGGGTTAAAAACTAGCTTTCCCGGCCATGGCATAGTTCCCTTTACCTTTCGAATCAAACAAAACGCTTTATACCTCGCAGGCTGTGACAGTGTCGGCGCCATGTTTGACCGCCATCATGGAGAGTAAGCCGGTGCCCGTCCCAATGTCAAGGACATTTGCAAACTTGCCGCGTCCATGTATCTGTTCTATTGCCCTCTTCAGTGCAAGTTCGTACATGATATTCTGTAAAGAAACCGCAAATATGAATTGCATTCTTCGCTCATGTAATCACAAATCCAGGGTTGAAAATTACGGTGGCCCGTGGCCACTAGGTTTTGACTCGGGCCACCAGAATTTGGGGGCTGGTGGCCCGGCGGGCCACGAAACATTTGAAAGAGAGGGATAATTTTTTTTAATAATTTTTTTAATCATTATGCGCTCGAGACTTTGAAATCACGAAAACGGCTGACACAGAATCCACCGAATGTGAAGAGAAGGCAGCATAGCTTACGCTTGGATTGGTGGAAAACATTGAATGAAAAATTTAAGATTGTCCCATGAGTGAATATTAATGTCAGAAATGTATTTAGACGGTTTTTATTCTATTTTATTTTGTTTTATAGTTATATTTGCAAAAATAATCCGGGCCACCAGATTTTGGCTCGGGCCACCAAGTTTTTTAGGCTCGTGGTCCGGCGGGCCACGGCAAAGAAATCCTAAGTTTCACCCTAGCAAATCACTTTTCTGAGGTTACCAACATTTTAAAGAGAAAGTCCCCCTGAGCTTCTATTAAAGTGAGTTTAAGTCACTGTCCAGCAAACACTTTTTTGCTATCATAAACCATAAAACAAAGTATGTATTTACTATTTCCCTGTCAGTATCACCATGGTGGCCTTCAAAAAATGTTGATATTGGGGTGGGTTTTCCGACCGCTGCCGCTGAACCAGTCGCTTAGGCGTGTTCTCCATTTCCAAGAACACCGGTAGGGTTTTTGGAACTTCTGCGCGGTTGGAGTTAACAATGTGTCGAGGATTGTACTTCTAACAGAGGCTGCCTGCTTGATTTCCAACTTCGCTTCAATTATACTGTTATTGGGATCGTGATTCTAGTTACTTTTGAACTCTGGATCAGTCATTCAACGAGTCGAGGGCACTTTTGCATGAATTAACTCCGCGTTTTACGCAGTACCAATTAATAAACTTTTGTTTTCATTCTTTTTTTGTGCGTAAATCCCTCATGTTTCCACAGGCACCACCTATTCAGGGGAATTCAGATTTCCAGATTGTGTGAGGATTAAGTGGCGCACAATGGGCATTCAAACTCCAGTAATGCGTACACCCTTTGGAGTAGATAGAATTTCTTTTGATCCTGAGTAAGCTAAAATAATTTTCTTTTCTTGGAGAATCAGACGATATAAAGGAGATGGGATTAGATCTTGATCTACAACAACGCCAAACCTCTACACACACATTATAAAATAGTTAATAAAATTTAGATTAATTGTCGTACCCATCTCATTTAGACGAATTGTCGCTAGATGGATTGTCGCTAGATAAATTGTCGTGGATTCGGTCAAAATACTCTACCGTTACATGACTTCGGCGTTGTAATCTGGGCGGTCGAAACGCCCGTCAATAGTTCTTCAATGTTCACCGGAAGGCAAAAGTCCATAGATATTGCAGTTATATGTACTCAAACGCCAGTTAAGTCATTTCACAAAGCATAGAGTGACTAATCTGGCATCAACATGAAGATGGTGACCAGTACGGAAATTTTGGCTTTTATCTTGACTTGAAAAAACTCAATGCCTGCTAAATGGTCGCTAAACATAAATTAATATTTGCTTAATATTAAATAAGTACATACGAAATCGGTTAATCGCATGGCAGTTTATTGCATCAACCAGTTATTTGTATATTTCGAAACCCCTTACCACTCCATGTCGTTCATTATATAGAATAAATGAACAAACATAATGCACTATATAAGTTAAGACGCTTTCGACATTTCAAATCAATTGACTTCTTGTATGAAACAAAGTTTCATTGGAATGCTTGTGTAAATACTGATGTATTAACAGCAAGTCAATGTTGCCTCAATAAGACCGATGCATTTAGTTTTCTTTCCAACTGACTTGAATACACACTTATTTACAAACTTTATGCTGTGTAGCTTTGCACGACTGGATGAAACCAAATATTGTGTGGTATACTATAAGATTTTTGATGAAACATTAAGTTACTAGGAATTAGCTTCACCCGTTCAGAACTGTATACAATGTGCCGACAGTTGCATTAACGCTTTTACTTTGTCTGTACTAGAGAGCACATTGAAGGTAAACACACTGACATTTCTCTGCGGTCCAGACATTACCTGTCTCCCCAATTAGACCACTTGGATTTCGTCAAATGCCAGTCTTCTCTCACGTTGTACGACGGGACGCTGGAGACGGAAAGTATGGGGACGGTACGGAACCGACTGTTCTCTGGATCTCGAAGGAGTGTCTCCATTCACCCACAGGGTCTATGCGAACCCCCCGCCCCCCCCCCAAAAAAAACGGTCAAATGATATAAGTAGTGCCTCCCTGCACTGAACACCTTACGGAAAGGGTAAAATGCTCATTCTACAAGATAAAAGGTCAATGTCACTGTGAACTGTGAAGGGAATTTAAAGAAAAGAATGTTAGTAATTAGGAGGCTTGCTAACTAAATTTCGGGAGGGGGGGCGGGGAGTTGCTGTATTGATATTAAGGAAACTTATCCAGGAAGAGTAGGGCTAACGGTGCGAGTTCATTTGTGCAATCATGCAATCATTTCGTGTACCTGTTGCACTGTTGGTATTATTTCGCGAAGCCACACATACGACCTTTTGGTCTTCTGGGATTCAGCTGAATCTTAAAACCCATTTCATTGCGTGAATAAATGTCTGCTGCAATCTTCTGATATTCACACGAGAATGTAACATTTCTTCGTGTGAACAGGTTTTTGCGTCTGTATATCAATCGCGGCGGATATCTTTCTTCTTATCAGCGCCATCTCTACATTTTTTCAGATTCCATTCCCAACACCAAATCCATTTTAAGAATCATGGTACCTTCAATTCACCTCAAAACAACTGTTTACGAGAAAAATTCTGCATTTGCCAAGAAGGCCTACAGTGTTTTGCTATTTCCAGGTCAACGAGAGAAAAGCTATCTGAACGCAGCGCAGTACAATAGCCCATAAGGTGGGAGCTTGCGGGCAAAAATGTCACACTATCAACAGATACTTGGAAGGCAAATCTTTCTAAGCAAGGGCGCTGCGCAACGTTTCTTATTCCTGATAAAGCAACAATAAAACTCGACCCAAAAAGATTACATCCTTTTTACAACCATGATCTTTCTACCTGCCTTGAAAAGCTCGATGCATGTCAATAAGCATCGGATACCTGCTTTTATACACGAATTATGATGAAGAGACAAAAAGACGACACTTGACAGCGATGCTTCATTCATCTTATAATTACCCCCATCAAGGCAATGTTATTGTCACCAGAAAGTGCATCACAGTTTGATCACAGGAAGCGAAGATGGCTCGGGGGGTGGTGTGAAGCGTGGTGGGGATGGAAGCGAGGAGGCTGCGGGTAAACTAAGAAATCTTGACAGACCTCATTCAAAGATACGCACTATACAAGGAAATGTCTTTGTTCTTTTACAGTGACACTGGTATACAGTTACTGATGAACAAAACAGAGCTTTTATGGCATATACCTGCGTTAGCTGACACACAAACATTTGACGACACTTCCATAGCGATATCTGGAAATGTTTTTCATCACTGGCGTACCATTTAGCATAAAGGGTTCTTTGTTGGCTATTACAATCAGCCGATCTAAAATATGTTATGGATGCTTCCCGGGCCATTTGGAAATGTAGTACTGGGAAGAGGGGAGGGCGCAAAGAACCCGTCCTCAGAAACATATTTCTGGCAATACTTTTGGCAAGTGTGTACACATACGACATTGGCAATCATCAGGTCTCCGTGAAACCTCAAAGGTCAAGGTCAAAGTGAGGTCAAAATATTTTTCAAAACGCCTATTAATCACGAAAAGTTGCCATAAAAAGTACTCAAATCCCAGCTTGAACATATAAAACGTACTCAGCAGGGGGCAACCTCCCATCCTGAATCTTGACCTTGAGGGTCAAGGTCAAAGGTCACGTGACCTCATGTGCCGTTAACGACAGACCGACTTATCTCGAAAACGGTTAGAAAAAGAGCGATTCTCAGCTCATTACCGACTTTTTGAGCCTAAACAACGTAACATAAGAGGTATCTCGATGACCTTGACTTTTTCGGTCAAGCTCAAGGTGAAAAACCGGAAGTTGACTATTACCTCGAAAACGATTAGAGGCCGTGTGGGCCTAAACAACTTTACATAAGAGGTACCTCGATCACCTTGACCTTCTCGGTCACGGTCAAAAATCAGAAGTTGACTTATCCCGAAAACGATTAGAGATAGAGCGGTTGTGAGCTCATTTTGTACCGTGTGGGCCTAAACAACGTTACATACGAAGTACCTCGATGACCTTGACCTTCTCGGTCACGGTCAAGGTAAAAAAACCAGAAGTTGGCTATTATCTCGAAAACAGTCAAAGATTTTGAGCCCATATGAAAACGGTTAGAGATTGAGCAATTTTGGAGCTCATTTTCGACCCTTTGGGCCCCAACAACGTTACGTAAGAGGTACCTCGGTGACCTTGACCTTCTCGGTCACGGCCAAAAACCGGAAGTTGACTATTATCTCGAAAACGGTTGGAGAGAGAGAGAGAGAGAGAGAGAGAGAGAGAGAGAGAGAGAGAGAGCGCGATTTTGGGCTCATTTTCGACCCTTTTGGCCTAAAGAACGTTACATTAAAGGTACCTCGTTGACCTTGACCTTCTCTGTCACGATCAAGGTCAAAAACTAGAAACTCACTATTATCTCGAAAACGGTTAGAGACAGAGCGATTTTGGGTTAATCTTTATTTTGTATTAACTTGAAAGCTTTCTGTCTCACCAACTTTAAAATACCATTGTATACCATTTGGTCCTCACTAAAATCTACGACACAATATTTATTTTTCTGACTGAATCTAGATGGATATAAGAGCCGTTCAATCAAACTCTTGTATCTAATTGAACACGACTGCACACATATTTTGAGATTACATTGCGTCAAATACAACACTTTTTACATCAGGGATTGCATTGTAGATGTCGTAAAACTATCCTGTAAGTGCGTTTACACTGAAAAACTATGTGCAACAAAGCCGCTCACGAAAGATTTATTTCCCTTTACAATGGTTACATCCAGCAAAATTAATACACCCTTTTACATAAAACGCGTATCTAAAAGTATTAAGCTCCGTGACACGACACATTCCCTTTCCACACTCTACCACCAATTATAATTCAGACCTGAGCTTCACAAAATCCTTTTTATATGAATTATGGTATATAATTGTCGATGTGATTCAAAGATACCACAAGGGAGGATGTACTGATCTGAAAAATCTTCAGAAAACATACAACACTGGCAGAACAGGCCCGAAAAGCGAGTTCAAACAGTGCGTATGGCTGAAGGAGGGCTTTCGAGCAGTTTTTATCTCTTATAAACTGTTTTGCGCATACTTATGTTACCCTGACCATGGCGAGTACAACACCTTCGGCAATGAGCTAAATGTAAAGTACGCACTAAAAAACATGCCGGCCAGTCAAAAACCTTGTGGTCGCCCTGACTTTCGCCAGGGTCAAATGCTGGGCACTTGCCTGAATGTCGGCTAGGAAACAAAAACAATCGTCTACACCGGGTCAGGTTTGAAACGCTGAAGGAGGTGTATCTGACGAACAATAACACATCGAAATAATTTTGCTGCTGCATGTCTTTACCATTATTTTACTGGTGGATACGAGTTTTTTTTAAAATATTTATCAGGCTGGCAAGCGCAAGTTTCTGATAACTCATTCGTTAGCATGCCCGTACGTGATATATGATTGTCTGTGGTGTATTTGAATACCTCGGCCGCAGCGATTGAGTAACCATTTACGCGGTAATCAATCACCAAGCGGAGCTCGCGCTGTGGCATTTATGGACGGAGGGGAAGGGGGGGGGGAGGAAATGCTACTTGTGTGAAAGTCAGATGTGTGAGAACAGATCCGTGTGGCTCTGGTTTCAGGACTCTCCACCTTGACACGTTATCCACCTAGTAGCTGAGTGATGTTATGTTATTTGCCCATCCACAGCAACTACTGTTCATTCTGAGAAATACTCGACTTTCCTTCACTCATTACCTGCAATATCTCACTGCAAAGTCTTTCCCATTTCAGTGTCCAATCGAATAATTTCTAATACTGAATCTTACTTAATTCGTATGTACGATCAACAAGTATTGTTTTACACAGGAAGACAGCTCTGTGATGCATCAATTTTAGAGACATTCCACTGGACAGGATAAATATCAAACTATTTCAAAAGTACCGTTTACGCAAAAAATACGGTAAACTAATTTCGGTCAGATGAAGGTGTGGGCACAATTTTGACATGCTTCCCGACAGACTGTAACAGGAATGGGATTTTTTCCGGTCTAGCCAAGAAGTTAACACCATCCCACATCCCCGAGATACTAACTTAATTATCGTTCACTTTATAGTTTAAAAAAAAATCAAACAATAAACTTACCCTCTCCCTATCGTGCAACATATCAGCATAGGCCGACCTGAAAACAACAAACACAAGTCAGTTTGGTATTGTATAAATTTATTTATATTTTGGGAAAAGTTTCCAGTGGTGCTCCCAAGTGTAATCACCTTAAAACACACTCATTCATAAGCCATACCACATTTACAAATTTGCAGTTTTTATTTCCGGCCATCAATTTTTCAATGAAAGTTGAAACAATAACTACAGCGGAAAAGCTCCAAAAAAAAAAAAACAAGCCTTTCTGACGGCAAACGAGAAATCTTTCTTTTTTTCGAAGAAAACTAAACCAGAACCGTTCAGCAGATGCATGACAACTTGTGGATCCTACATGTGATTGTGTTTTGACTTAGCATGTTCGAAACATACATTTCAGATGACGTTTTTTGGGGTAACAGGAAACCTCGAACCCGCAGCACCCAGCCCGGCCCTGATGTCAGCTCACAACTTACACTAATATTTTCTCGGACGGTCTTAAACATTCGGCAATGTTAAGAAATAAATCACAACACAAACTGATGAAACAAATTTTACTTGTTTAAAGAAATTACAATTACTCGTGGATTGCAAGCACTAAGTGCAGTAAATGCATTTATAACTGATAATAGGTAATACGTGTAATTCAGCTCGTCGAGTAGATCGTTGTAATAACCATTCACTGAATTATACAAAGAAGTATTGATCTTGATATTTGGATAAATAAAAACACAAGGCGGCTCTAGGCTCGAGCTCGACACGAAATGAATATGCTGCAACAGCTCGTCCCTAACATAAACTGTATATGGGATTGGCAAAGCTTTTGTTTTTCACCGGAAGTTAAAGCATACCGCAATAAACACGTAAAGGATATAAGCATATGGATCGCCTTTACTACACGATACGATAGATTACGATACGATTAACTTCTTATATGGCGCATGTATCCAAAGATTTGCTCAAAGCGCTGTACATAATAGAAATAATAGTAGTAAATCAGTTAAAATACAAAAGTTCAGTTATAAAATAAAGTATAAACACTGCTTATAACAGACAAGATTTTACATATCACAGAAATCTAGGTAAAAGCTTCGTGAAACATATGTGTTTTTAACTTAGTCTTGAAATGGTTTACACTAGAACAAGTCTTTAGGGTTTCAGGGAAATTGTTCCAAATAAATGGGGCGCATACACTGAAACTTCGATCGCCGGGCGGTTTTTATTCGCGAAAACGGAATTTTAAGTTGATTTAAACTCTTTAACCTTAGTGTGCGCTGAATTGGTTTTGCTTCAAGAAGGTCACATAGGTAGGTCCTTCACAGTTTAATACTTTGTCAGTAATAAGCGCAATCTTGTACACAATTCTGTAGCGAACTGGAAGCCAGTGAAGATCCTTTAGGGCTTGGGAAATGTGGTCATGTTTTTTCAATCCTAAAACTAGACCGAATTTCGCTACACGTAGCGAAATAGTACCCACTTGCAAGGGCAGAGACACAACATATTTGGTCTAAGACACATTTTTCAGTGTTTCAAAATAATTGTCAGCTTCCGGATTATTATCTTGAACGAGGCCATCGAAGTGAATATAATGTAACCTCATTTGGGCACAAAAAAGTCAAATTCAGTTTTCTAACCGTTTTTGAGATACTGGTTCACTTGCAGTTTTTGACCTTGACCGTGATGGAGGAGGTCAAGATCACCCAGGTACCTCTTATGTAACGTTGTTTAGGCCCAAAGGGTCGAAAATGAGCTCAAAATCGCTCTATCTCTAACCGTTTTCGAGATAATAGTCAACTTCCGGTTTTTGACCTTGACCGTGACCCAGAAGATCAAGGTCACCGAGGTACCTCTTATGTAACGTTGTTTAGGCCCAAAGGGTCGAAAATGAGCCCAAAATCGCTCTATCTCTAACCGTTTTCGAGATAATAGTCAACTTCCGGTTTTTGACCTTGACCGTGACCCAGGTCAAGGTCACCGAGGTACCTCTTATGTAACGTTGTTTAGGCCCAAAGGGTCGAAAATGAGCTCAAAATCGCTCTATCTCTAACCGTTTCGAGATTATAGTCAACTTCCGGGTTTTGACCTTGACCGTGACCCAGAAGGTCAAGGTCACCGAGGTACCTCTTATGTAACGTTGTTTAGGCCCAAAGGGTCGAAAATGAGCTCAAAATCGCTCTATCTCTAACCGTTTTCGAGATAATAGTCAACTTCCGGTTTTTGACCTTGACCGTGACCCAGAAGATCAAGGTCACCGAGGTACCTCTTATGTAACGTTGTTTAGGCCTGAAGGGTCGAAAATGAGCTCAAAATCGCTCTATCTCTAACCGTTTTCGAGATAATAGTCAACTTCCGGTTTTTGACCTTGACCGTGACCCAGGTCAAGGTCACCGAGGTACCTCTTATGTAACGTTGTTTAGGCCCAAAGGGTCGAAAATGAGCTCAAAATCGCTCTATCTCTAACCGTTTTCGAGATTATAGTCAAATTCCGGGTTTTGACCTTGACCGTGACCCAGAAGGTCAAGGTCAACGAGGTACCTCCTATGTAACGTTGTTTATGCCTGAAGGGTCGAAAATGAGCCCAAAATCGCTCTATTTCTAACCGTTTTCGAGATTATAGTCAACTTCCGGTTTTTGACCTTGACCGTGACCCAGTAGGTCAAGGTCACCGAGGTACCTCTTATGTAACGTTGTTTATGCCCAAAGGGTCGAAAATGAGCTCAAAATCGCTCTATCTCTAACCGTTTTCGAGATAATAGTCAACTTCCGGTTTTTGACCTTGACCATGACCCAGAAGGTCAAGGTCACCGAGGTACCTCTTATGTAACGCTGTTTAGGCCCAAAGGGTCGAAAATGAGCTCAAAATCGCTCTATCTCTAACCGTTATCGAGATAATAGTCAACTTCCGGTTTTTGACCTTGACCGTGACCCAGAAGGTCAAGGTCAACGAGGTACCTCCTATGTAACGTTGTTTAGGCCTGAAGGGTCGAAAATGAGCCCAAAATCGCTCTATTTCTAACCGTTTTCGAGATAATAGTCAACTTCCGGTTTTTGACCTTGACCGTGACCCAGAAGGTCAAGGTCACCGAGGTACCTCTTATGTAACGTTGTTTAGGCCCAAAGGGTCGAAAATGAGCTCAAAATCGCTCTATATCTAACCGTTTTCGAGATAATAGTCAACTTCCGGTTTTTGACCTTGACCGTGACCCAGAAGATCAAGGTCACCGAGGTACCTCTTATGTAACGTTGTTTAGGCCTGAAGGGTCGAAAATGAGCTCAAAATCGCTCTATCTCTAACCGTTTTCGAGATAATAGTCAACTTCCGGTTTTTGACCTTGACCGTGACCCAGGTCAAGGTCACCGAGGTACCTCTTATGTAACGTTGTTTAGGCCCAAAGGGTCGAAAATGAGCTCAAAATCGCTCTATCTCTAACCGTTTTCGAGATTATAGTCAACTTCCGGGTTTTGACCTTGACCGTGACCCAGAAGGTCAAGGTCACCGAGGTACCTCCTATGTAACGTTGTTTAGGCCCAAAGGGTCGAAAATGAGCTCAAAATCGCTCTATATCTAACCGTTTTCGAGATAATAGTCAACTTCCGGTTTTTGACCTTGACCGTGACCCAGAAGATCAAGGTCACCGAGGTACCTCTTATGTAACGTTGTTTAGGCCTGAAGGGTCGAAAATGAGCTCAAAATCGCTCTATCTCTAACCGTTTTCGAGATAATAGTCAACTTCCGGTTTTTGACCTTGACCGTGACCCAGGTCAAGGTCACCGAGGTACCTCTTATGTAACGTTGTTTAGGCCCAAAGGGTCGAAAATGAGCTCAAAATCGCTCTATCTCTAACCGTTTTCGAGATTATAGTCAACTTCCGGGTTTTGACCTTGACCGTGACCCAGAAGGTCAAGGTCACCGAGGTACCTCCTATGTAACGTTGTTTAGGCCTGAAGGGTCGAAAATGAGCCCAAAATCGCTCTATTTCTAACCGTTTTCGAGATAATAGTCAACTTCCGGTTTTTGACCTTGACCGTGACCCAGTAGGTCAAGGTCACCGAGGTACCTCTTATGTAACGTTGTTTATGCCCAAAGGGTCGAAAATGAGCTCAAAATCGCTCTATCTCTAACCGTTATCGAGATAATAGTCAACTTCCGGTTTTTGACCTTGACCCAGAAGGTCAAGGTCACCGAGGTACCTCTTATGTAACGTTGTTTAGGCCTGAAGGGTCGAAAATGAGCTCAAAATCGCTCTATCTCTAACCGTTTTCGAGATAATAGTCAACTTCCGGTTTTTGACCTTGACCGTGACCCAGGTCAAGGTCACCGAGGTACCTCTTATGTAACGTTGTTTAGGCCCAAAGGGTCGAAAATGAGCTCAAAATCGCTCTATCTCTAACCGTTATCGAGATAATAGTCAACTTCCGGTTTTTGACCTTGACCGTGACCCAGAAGGTCAAAGTCACCGAGGTACCTCTTATGTAACGTTGTTTAGGCCCAAAGGGTCGAAAATGCGCTCAAAATCGCTCTATCTCTCACCGTTTTCGAGATGAGTCGGCCTGTCGTTAAGGACGTGTAAAATCACGTGACCTTTGACCTTGACCCTCAAGGTCAAGGTTAGTGATGAAAGTATACCCCTTACTGGGTACGTTTTATGCATTCACAATGGGATTTGAGCACCTTTATGGCTACTTCTCGTGATTAATAGGTGTTTCCAAAAATATTTTGACCTCAATTTGACCTTGACCTCTGAGGTGCAAGGTCAAAAAATTTTACGGATTTGACGACAACTCATTACCCTCCATGTCTCTGCCACATGCCGTCTTTTTACGACAAACCCTGTAGGAGGAGTTTTCTGGAAACCACTTTGAGGTCAGAAAAACTTTGACCTCAATTTGACCTTGACCTTCAAGGTCAAGGTCAAAAAATTTTGTGGATTTGACGACATCTCGTCACCCTCTATCACTGTGCCAAATTTCATCGTCCTACGTCAAATAGCGTAGGAGGAGTTTTCTGGAAACCTCCGTGACGGAAAAAAAAAGAGAGAAAAAAAAAAGGTAAAAAAGGGCAGAAATTTCGAGAAAAACTACAAACTTAGAATTATTCTAGCGGCGGCGTTCTGGATGCGTTGGAGTTTTTGTAACAAATCCTCCGATATTCTGAATAGAAGACTGTTGCAATAGTCAAGGCGCGAGGTTATCAAAGCTTGCACTATTGTTTTTGCACTGTCGGTCGTTAGGTATTTTCGAACAGACCTAATTTTTCGAATGTTGCTATGGCAGAATTTAGTTAGATGATTGATGTGGTCAGTCATCTTAAGTTCTTGATCAAGTATAACGCTAAGATTCCGAACACAGGTGCAGGCTGAGATGATATCCTGACCAGCTTTAACGGTGCTATAAATCACTTTGTCTAATTGTTTGCGCTTGCCAAAAAATATGAATTCTGTTTTACTTTCATTTAAATTCAGTTTATTGCAAGGCTGGTAAAAATCATGATTTTTAATTTTTTTATTTAAATCGATTTTTTTTTAAATTTTTTTATTTAAATCATCACGAGAAAAAGAGAACACATTTGACGTTAAAACACGCTTTTATTGATGGTTTCTGCAAGGTTATGTACACGAGTCAATCAAAAGTGATATTCTGGTACCAAGAGCCAGTCCAAGGGTACACTCATCAAAAGTAAAAACTACAATCGAAAATCAAATATCAAGTGTCACTTTAACAAAATTCGTCCATGTCTCCATTTGTCAGTTCATTTTCTCTGATTCAGTGATTCAGAGATCTATAGCAAAATGCTAGTTTCCCAGTTTTTTCAACACCGAGGCTTTTTCTTAATGACCCATAGGTAAACTTTGAAGTGCTGAATCATCTGATTTATTGAACGATGTGTTTCTGGATGCAAAATAAACCTTTATTTTCTTATTTGCATACCTTATGTATGCAGGCAGTTGCTTTGAATGAGGAGAGGGTTACTTTAAGCCCCCAGTGACGGGAGCTACTCAGACTTTAGCGCTGTGACTGAGGCAAGGCTTTGATAAACAAAAAGTGTGGCACCTGACCCATTACTCCGCAAGCCGCGACGCAAACAGTCGAACCAAAATCATGCTGCGTGTTTCTTTTTCTTGGCGGTGATACTGACATTTGAGTTTCGGCACATTACTTGGGGGTTTAAGTAGGTCTTTAAAGTGACAAATTTCTTGAAAAAATCTTAATTAAAAAAAATCAAAAAAGGTGATTTTTTTTATTTATTTATTTTCTTGCATTGCTTTAAATCATGATTTATATCGGTTGATTTAAATCATACTAGCCCTGGTTTATCGGTTGACATCCACTCAGATATCCTAATTACACACTTTTCCAATGATAATTTAGCTTCGACTTGAGCTATTGTTGAATTTGGATTTGTGGCATTATACAGTTGCGTGTCGTCAGCTAACAAGTGGCACATGAGAGAAAATAAAAAGATAACATGTCCAACTGGTTTCGTGTATCTACTGTAGATCCAGGGCCCTAATCCAGACCCTTGTGGAACGCTCGTTTCTAGAGAAACAGCTTGCGACACAAGTCCATTGACAGATACCTTTTGCTCGCGTTCACTTAAGTAAGAGCGGAAACATTTGTGGGCGTTGTGCGTCACACCAAACTCCGAATTCAGCCGATCCAGAAATAAACCATGATTCAAGGTATCGAAAGCCGCGCTGAGATCCAATAGTATAAGTGAGCTTACCTTTTGCCTATTCATGTTACAGAAAATATCATTAATGACTTTTAATAATGATGTTTCAGTACTATGACCTTTCCTGTACGCCGACTGATAAGTTTCATTTAGGTCATTTTGGTCGCAATAAACGGCGAGCTGATCGGCAACAACGCGCTCTATAACTTTTGATAGGAATGGAAGGTTAGAGATTGGCCGAAAGTTTTAAAATTCAGTAACGTTTGGCTTCTTTGGAATTGGTGTGATTAAGGCATCTTTAAAAGATTTTGGCATGTAACCAGTAGAAATAGACCCGTCAATCAACGGCACTAAAACCGGAAGAAGTTCATCTATGTGTTGTTTCAACAGGTATGTTGGAATCGGATCTAATTCACATGATTTTGTAGGTGCAGCTAAGACGTACCTCTTGATTTCTTCGGCTGTGAGTGCTTTGAAATTAGAAAATTTCGAACGATAACGTTTGTTCTGTGTTGTGGGTTGTATTATGGACTCTTCGAATGTTGCGCTAATGTTGTCAATTTTGTTTTTGAAAAATGTAACAAATTCGCCCGCTAGGTTTCCAGATGTTACAGGATCGGGATACGCTGTGTTTTCCGATTTGTTACAAATTTTGATAAAGACTTTGAATAAAGACCTTTGGTCATTGTGGTTAGATTCTATGGGAGTGGTAAAGTACCTAACCTTTTTGGTTTCAATAAGTTTGCTAGTGTGGTTCCTTTGCCGGATCATGTTATTTCGAGCCTTGTTTGATTTGTGTTTACGTCAGACACGTTCGCGCTTTCGTCGACTAGACTTTGGGAGTAGTATATCATGATCAAACTATGGTTGGCGTGGTCTATTTCGCACGTTTTTTGGTTATAGCGGGTAAGTGTTTATCGTAGATTTGGCGTAGTGAGAACACTTAAGTTTATTGAAGAATAATTACGAAGGGGTCGATGAGAAACTGGAAAATCTTTCGGAATTGGTGAAACTGAAAAAAATATCAGCTGACTGTGATAACAGCCTTTGTGAATAATGGGTCGTTATTTGCCATAAGTGGGCCAATGCTGCTTTACCAAAATTATACATCCACTGGCAAACAGCGTTGACCTCATATTTCTTTCTCTACCAATGGCCAAACGTTACTAAGCCAACACTGGTCCAACATTGCTAAACAACGGTTGGCCAACTTAGTTTTTGCCAACGTTAGCCGCAAACTGACCCGCTAATTGCCAACGGTTTAAACTGAGAGACAACTTATGACAACGGAAATGAGACACTTTTTAAAACATCCATTTTACATGTACAAACTTTTTCTTCAAAGCAAAACTCTTATAGTGTACTTTAATGGGTAATTATTACACTTTCATGAAGAAAGTTTGTAAATATTTCAGGTTTTGTCAAAGCTATTAAGGTTTCGTTATGTCCAGTCTCCATATACCCAGGGCTGGTATGATTTAAATCAGTTGATTTAAATCAGCATAAAAAAATCACCATTTTTTTTTCTACGCCCTGTATTTTCTTGTTAATTGTGTGTCATGTGTGTAGATTATGTGCAGTGAAGGCACTTGAAGACGCCTTCTGTTTAAACAAGGCATTTCGTACCATATGCTTATTAGTGCAAATGAGCCTCCGAGGGGGTGGGGGATTAGCGACGGACAGCACGCTTCAAGCAGGTCAATACCGGTAGTGTTTGAAAAGAAGGCCTTGCACCTTATAGTATAATGACCGTTTGAGCATGCACTCTGGAGCGGCTATGTACCGGTAATCGCGCACCTAATCTTCAGAAACTCCCGGTAGCATCGATATCTGCAACGTACTCCGGTCTTTCGTCTCAACCGCGTGTGCTTGAAAAAAAAAGGATTAGTGTTACACGTCGAGCGGAAAAGGCTGAGAGGAAAGCCTCGAAGTGGAAAAGGCTGGAAAACCGGCGTTTTGCTACCTATCACTCAATAAATGAAGAATCAAAGTTGTAGGCAGTTTTCACCTAGTTTGTGAACTGCAAATGTGTTTAGAAATGTCTTACTAGACCGTGTAATGAGTCTTCAATAAACTGTTAAAAAGGTGGTGTTTTTTTTATATTTTGTCGTTTTTGTTTTGTTCTTTTCTTTTGGAGGGGGGGCGTTCATTTTAAAAAAAATGCTATTTAAATAAAAAAATAAAAAATCATGATTTTTTTTAAAATCGGATTTTTTCACAGCCCTGCATATACCGTCATATCCATATCGCTTAACTCATATTTACCCATATAGTTAGCATCATTAATAAAGAGGCAATTTGATATAATCATTGCTTTCGGCCTTTTATTCCTTTCTGGTCATATATGAATCAGACGTAAAAGCTTGAAGTGGAGGATGAAAACATACTTCATGTGCAGTTATTAGTATATCAGAGGCATTTAATTAGGCAACTGTCATTACCGGAGAAGTTTTTATGCCAGAGTTATAGGTACAGAGCAAGGAGCATTCAAAGTGAAGTCTGTCCGCTGCAGAAGATTATCATGGCCTACGATGTAAAGAATTAAAATTAACACTATGTCGTAATGGATTAAATTACAGATTTGCCTATTGGCTTCAGAAGATTATCATGACTTATAATAAGATTGCCATGGTGAATTGCGTGACTTCTTGTTTGTAAATAAACCTGGAGTCGCCGGCACAAACGCTGATTTCACACTAAAAGAAGATATTTTCACCTAAGCAAACTACGCTGTGACATAAAGGGAACACATTTTCAGTTTTGCCAATTGCGATGTACTGTTCAATTTCATTTTCTCTCCTACAGATTAGAATACATACAATTACCTAGCCAACACTGATTGCAGGCACTAAAATGTATATGTATGAGGGAGAAGAGACAGAATTGGTTACAACAGATCATAATTGATAACAAAAATGTTTCATTCCGACTCCACCAAATAAACCAGCTGCAAAAATATGGCAACCCTTTTGGCATTAATAACCTTATTTTGTGATACTTGACCAAAAAAAAAAAAAAACAAACTTTGTTTTCTACCACGGAAGATGTTCTTTTTCACTGACTGACTCACTTCAGACACTAAAATATGTTTAAGTATGAAGGCTGCTCCGAATCATGAGCATCCTGGTATACTTGGAACCTACATATGAGATCTTTACTTGTCAATTTCTTAGTGCCTACTGTGCAGAACGTGCATGCGGATTATTCGTACTCTAGTCCTAGATGACTCTTGCGGTCTTCCTATGACAGCAAGAGTCATAGTTCCTATAATAGGAAATGTCATTGATATCAATTTTCAGATCTCGGCGCACGACTGGGGCCAACGGCGTTATTTTAGAAAGGGTGCATCACATAAATGGCCCAATTATAAATTATGGCGCACAAGTTTTATGGTCAGATAACAATTTTTTACTGAGAAAATATCAGGGCTGGTATGATTTAAATCAGTTGATTTAAATCATGATTTAAATCGTGATTTAAATCAACGTAAAAAAATCACGACTTTTTAATTTTTTTCTATTTACAATGTGTGTCATTCAGACTGTGTTCACTGAAGACACTTGGAGACGCCTTTGTTTAAAATGGCATTTCATAAGGTACGCTTATTAGTGCACATGAGCCTCCGAGGTGGGGAGAAGGGGTTTAGTTAGGGCAGCACGCTTTAAGCAGGTAACTGCCTGTGGTGTTTGAAAAGAAACCCTTGAGTCTAATAGTATTTTTTATGACTGTTTGAGCAAGTACTCTGCAGTGGATATGTAATCGCACAACTAATCTTCAGAAACTCCCGGTAGCATCGGTGTCTCCAACGTACTCCGGCCTTTCTCTCAACCGCGTGTGCTTGTAAACAAAGTATTAGTGTTACCCCCCCCCCCGAATATCACTGCTTTTTTAACCTCGGAGTGGAAAAGGCTGGAAACTGGTGTTTTGCTACCGATTGCTCAATAAATGAAGAAGTCAGTTATCTTAACATTTGAAAATTGAGGACAGTTATCACAGATTTTGTGAAATGTAAATGTTTTTGTAGTACAAGAGAGTGTGACGAGTCTTCACTCAACTGCTAAAAGGTGGTGCTTTTGGATATTTTGTCGGTTTTCTTGAGTTTGATTTAAATCAAAAACATCAAAAAAATCAGATTTAAATCAAATAAATCAAAAATCATGATTTTTTTTAAAAAATCGGATTTTTTTCCAGCCCTGGAAAATATGTGTTTTCTTGAGATCAGGATATCAAATCTCTCATTGTCGCCCACAACAACAGTGAATCCTCAGTTGTAAAACCACGCTTTACTCTAGTTTGGGACTTTTCGCTGATGTCGAAAATAATCCGCCAGGGTAATTCTGTGCTTTTAAAGAAAAGGCCTGCCAGTTCGAGCCTCTGTGTCCTTGAACGTGCACCGAAAGATCCAGAGCCTCGAAAATTGAGATCAATGGCCATTTCTATTGCAGGAACTGTGACCCTTTCTGTCCTAGGAAGATAGAATGGGTCCGCTGACTTACGATTACCTTGCTATTTCTTGGAGATAATCATAATTGTCCGGTTTCAATATCCACTCACTTTTGCCCGTAAGTGGGCTCACTCTTGAAACAAATGTACTCATATTCTGAAACCTTCTATACATTAAATAAAAGGTGACACCCGAGAGTTTAGCACGAAATGCCAAAAATATACAAATTTTAGATTTCTGCAATGTGCTTCTGTTGACATTTCGAGCAAAGTGCATCACGTGGGTAGTGTATCTACGAGCACCGCCACGGTGTATCTCATCGTCGTAAAGATCACGTCTCTCTCCCTCTCTCTCTCTCTCTCTCTCTCTCTCTTCGAGATTTTGAGCACCAAATTCAGCTATCAATTCGTCAGAACTAGCTTCACTCCGGAACTCTTAATCATGGAGTTATTTTGAAAAGACCACGTTAAATGACAGCAACCTCTAGATGCGTTTTAATTTATAAGGATACGCACTAAGGCTTCTTCAGGAAGACGTACTATATATCTGAAGAAGTTCTGGCCTGCAAAAGAAACATCATCTCAGTAGTCTTGTTTTAAGATAAAAAATGTCTTTTTAGTTTATTATCATTCTAATTTATTGCTACTTCTGCAAGAACTTTGAATACATAGCCTAACTCCGTGGTATTTCTGCCAGAAACGTTATGCTTCTTGAGACAGTAAGATGGCGTCTGTCTTAAGTCTTGTATCTATTTGTGTTATTGTAGATATAGCAATTATTTTTCTTAATTATGACTAAGAAATGACATTTTAGGTGGTTCTTCTATTTTAACAGTTTTTTTCAAGCCGTAAGATGTTATTTTTTGCTTCTAATGGATATTCACCAGTCCCTTTGATATTATTTAGTAAATGAGCAAAGTATTTATCAAAGTCTTTCAGTGCATATTTCAAATATTTAGCTGTCACCTGAAGACAGTTAGCACTTATTTATTTTTCTAAGAAAATAATAACTTTACAAACTTCACTTTTATTAAACGGTGTAGTTAGTTCTTCAGAAGCGATATTTGGATATTATTTTTTGTACATTTGTCACAGCCCCTTCAACTATTAATTTATAGGTATATTTTCTTTGCGGATAGCTTGACATAAATCTATTTTCATTAATGACGCATGCCTCTTGTGAGAAATACCACAGAAATAAAAAACATGACAAACAATTTTGAAGAAACAGTATAGGATTAGAGACAAAAATAAATTAATTCTTGACAACAAGCGATAGAGTTGTAAAAAAAATACAACGTAATCTCAAACATCTCAGTATTAATGACGAAACTGTCGAATATACCCTGTATAAAACTAAAAAAGACTCCAACAGTACAGCAACAGCAGGCAGCGTCAAAACAAAGGAGAAAACATGGGACTTAACTGAACAAGCGATACCCAGAATATCTATTTGCTTAAAACACGAATGAAGAAATTACAAATTTTTACATAGATCTACTAAAACTTACCAATTAAATAATAAAGATAATATTACACCAGAAATAATCTTTGTACTAGCAAAGCAAGCTAAATAAGAGTCTCGACAAGCATTCAAACAGATAAGCTCGAAAAAAAAAACAATTTAATCGTCTTCGGGTATTGAAGAAACTAATCAAAATAATTACTCCGATTTCCTACATTCCGATAGGGTCAGTCTAGAAAGATAAATGATATAGACCACTAGAATAAAAATTATGGGACACAAACGAAAAGAAAGAAGTTCTAAGTAAAACAAAGATGCTCAAAATATCGAAAATAGTTCACACGCTTTATTGCACTCGATCATATATCATAGCGACTAGAATGAAAGTAAGACTTCGCACCAGAAAAGAGTATTAGTATCAGACACAGATAGATTGTTAAAATCATCCAAACAATTAATTGATTTTGAAATTTACCCAAAATGTAAATAACGATTTCGAATAGACGGAAACGAATAAAAGATAATAGCATATTTTACTGAAAAGTAATTAAAAGACCAAATCGCGGTATTCTCGTAAAGAACTTAGATAGTATTTATTAAAATAATATTTTAAGTAATGGTTGGAAATTGATAAATATTGATGCTAAATCTTATAGAGAGCTGGAAATAATAAGGGTCATACCTTAGTTATGAGCTCATTTAAAAGATAGTGGGGGGGGGGGGGGGGGTCGCACCCAACCTATACTCTGTTGACCGTAACAAAAGTCTAAGCAATTAACATTTTAAAATGACAACAGTGCTTCTAAAAAGAGTTGACTTCTTTGGTTTTTGCAGATTACCCAGAAGACATATTTATTAATTTTGTTAGGCTTAGCAAGTTATCACTTACTCAACTTTTAAAAAAGGACGATGAGTCCCTAGTGCAAAATGCATTACCTCCAAGTTTATATAGCTGTTTATAACGACTCCGTGAGAATAATTTTAATTGTCCTATTTTTCATTTTTTATAAATATCGCTTTTTTTATAAATATCGTTTATTGATCTACATCAACTGTAGTACAACTTTTAATGTTCACAAATAAAGAAATGATCCGCTGACTATAGATCTGTCTGGTAAAGCTTTGAATTACATTTAATTACTCTTGGATATTTATCCTTGACTGTTTTACTAGCACTGGTGAAACCACTGAGAACGATTTCAAATAAAACTTTATCATAATTTAAGTCTATTTTGTTATTTTACATTGGGTTGAATTAAGAGTACATTGCAGAAAAATTACATACAAATTCTAGAGGTTCTTCAGTTTAAATTGTTTGGTGTCAATCTTAACCAGGGATGTGTAGGGCGTTTGGATGTAAATAATAAATTATCAGCAATTCTACATTAGCTATTGATGTACCATAGCTTCTTATAGTTTTGACTGAGGAGCTTTTTCGATATGCTCTGCTGAACTATTGGTGTTACCTGTCAGATTGTTGTGGTCACTTTATGCAAGAGGGAGAGAAAATTGACGTTGTCAGGTGAGTGCCTAATAACAAATTGAAATTTTCCTCGGTTATCTCAATACTCCTCGGCTTTAGCTCGATTGCCAAATATACACTGTGATATGTGGAGTTATGAGCTATTTTCCTGACTAGAATAAATCGACCAAACCGGTCATAAAATGCAAATGATTGTCAATTTATAATTCACATGCTGCTCTATTGGGGCTTGTTATTTACTTGTATGGTAATTATAGGCATTATTTATATGAAATTAAGATTTAACTGAAATTCATACTACTATGGCGAGTAGGACCCAGTTCGACAGAAATATAAAGTAAACTGGTTAATCTGGACGCGGTTGGGTCTGATGAAATATTCCCACATTATTAAGCTGTCTAGAAGCCACCGATTATAAATAATAGCTTTTTGCTTACTCAATAAATATTTGTGGTTTATATAGTGTGGCAAGATGTAACTCATCTGTGGCAAGACGTGCATTAGGAGTATTGAAGTATAAACGCAAATTTTATGAAGTTACTGATAAATTGGATAGTTAAATTATATACCATTGTAATCAGTTTTTAATCAAGAATCAACTTTTATCTTTATTAGAGATTTTAGTAAAGTTAAAACTTTTATAAGGATATTGATTTCAAGGATATGTGTTTAGTAATTGTATTGTGGATAAGTATGCTAGAGTACATATGAACTAAATGAACTATTGTGTGTACTCTGCAGTATTAGTGTGGAAATAGAATCGATATAGGATAGGCAAAGGTTGTGTTCATTTTAGGATATGAAGCCGTGCCTATTTTCAATTTTGCTTGGCACTGTCAAAATGGTTTGTAATACATGGAATGAATTTCAGCCTATCGAGGCACTTATAACACGGCATACTGAATTACCATGTAAGAGATCTGGCCGTGGCACAAATTCACAGAATCTCACCTATGTTAGACCAATTCAGCCAGTTAGTTCAAATCGTTCGGATAATCTGAGATCAAGGAATAAATATGTGAACAGAAGCAATTTAATTTCCCTGATACAAGAAAAACCAAAGCTTCACAAATCGAGGTTCGGTACAATAAATGCGAGATCAATTAGGAAGCACATTAATGCTATCAAATGCATAGTTCAACATGATCAGATCGATATCCTATCTATCACTGAGACATGGATACGCCAGGATGGTGATCAGTATGAGTGCAAAGCTATATGCCTACCAGGATATATACTGCTACACAAGGATCGTGCAAATAAAGCTGAAGTTGGAGTAGCCTTTCTTTTCCGTGAAGGCTATAAGGCAAGAGAGCTGAAGGCTCCATCATTTACTTCATTTGAGTATTTAGCAATAGCAGTATCAACAGCACCGGACTGCGCAAGATTTGTAGTCATATATCGACCTCCGTCAACATCCCTTGCTATTTTCTTAGATGAATTTGCAATCTTGTTAGAAAATTTAGCCCTCGGTGGGTCTACACTTGTACTTAGTGGTGACTTCAATTTGCATTTCGAAAACCAGGATGACCCATATGTTAAAAAGTTCACTCAACTCTGCGACACGTTTGGACTTGTACAACATGTTTAAAGTGCTACTCATGTCAAAGGCCATACGTTGGACCTCATACGATAGTGACCCTCTAACTCTTGGCAACATTAAAGTAGGAGATATTGTGTCTGACCATTTTCTTATTAGTTGTGATATCGATATTCACAGGCCTCAACAGGATAAAAGAATGATTTCTGATCGTGACATCCAATCTCTGGATATGCCTACTTTTCGACAAGATATTCGTAGTCTACCTTTGGTGAAAGACTATGATAAAATGGATCTTCAAGAACTCACCAAAGCTTACGATTCAGAATTATGAGCTTTGTTGGATAAACATGCGCCGGTTTTAACTCGTATAGCTTCAATCAAAAAGCGTGATCCTTGAGAAACAGCAGAAGTTCTGGAAGCCTTACAAATTAAAAGGCGAGCAGAACGTCGCTTTCGTAAGAAACAGTCAGACGAGACTCAAAAGGAGTATTTTGAAAAGCGTGATGCATTTGATCAACTATATGAAAATTCCAAAACATCTCATCTGTGCGGTGTAATCGAAGAGAACTCGCGGGATCCTAAATCAATGTTTAGTCATATGAATACCATAATGCACAAAACAGTCAGTAACCCTTTACCAGATCACGAAAACGCAAAAGAGTTTGCTGATGATTTCAACGCGTTCTTTCAAAGCAAAGTCAGCAAGATACGTCAAAATTTTGACGATGATATCGAGTCTGCGATGGAGCACGATGTTGCTTTCCATGGACAAACTTTATCCGAGTTTAGATTATTATCCGAGGAAGAAGTTCGAAGTATCACATGCTCCAAGGGCAAATCGTGTGAGTTAGATCCTCTTCCTGCTTTATTGTTCAGTGAGTGTATTGATGACCTTTTACCTGTTATAACAAAAATCGTGAATTTGGCATTGATGACTGGACAGTTTTTGGAGGAACACAAACTCGCTATCATCCGACCCTTATTGAAGAAACCAAATTTGGACACACATTTATGTAACTACCGGCCTGTATCAAATCTTTCGTTCCCAAGTAAAGTTATTGAGGAGGCAGCTAGTAGACAGTTATCGACTCACTTAGCTACTAATTGCCTCAACCAACCGTATCAGTCTGCTTATAGACAATATTACAGCACAGAAACTGCCCTTATTACAGTGCTTGAGGATATTTTGTCTGCGCTTGACAATCCAGATTCCGCCTTTGCCGTTGCGATGCTCGACATGTCAGCAGCTTTTGATACTGTGCACCACGCGGTGCTCCTTAAGCGTTTAAGCTACACTTTTGGTGTCTGTGGAAAATCCATTGATTGGTTTCGATCCTACCTAAGCGACAGAAGTGTTTGTGTGTCAGTAGGGAAGACCTCTTCGGATAAGCTCCATTTGGAATGTTCGCTGCCGCAAGGATCCAAATTAGGACCAAGGCTGTATTCTGGCTATTCTCAGCCTTTGGGCAACTTGCTTCATCTGCTCATACTCTTGTTTCACTGTTACGCAGATGACACTGGGCTGTCTAAGTTTCTGTCACTGAGAGTCCCTGATAGTCAGTATGAAAACATCTCGGACTTGAGTAAAAGTATTGTGTCAATAGAGAAGTGGACTACAGCCAACAAATTAAAACTCAACCCGGATAAAACAGAATTTATTATTATTTGTAGTGGTAGAAATAGGTCAAAAGTAGAAGCGTCTGAACTGGATTTGGGTCACAGTATTATCAGATCCTCAAAGTCTATCAAAAGAGTGGAGTGACTCTTGATGATTCATTGTCCATGGACGTCCATGTGAACAATGTGTGTAAAACCTGTATGTATTACATTAACTGGATACGCAAAATACGCCGCTATCTTACCATTGATGCAACCAAGTCCCTTGTTCAAGCCTACGTCATCTGTAGACTTGATTGTTGTAATTCCGTGCTAGTTTCCCTACCCAAGTGTTTGATTCAACGCTTGCAGCGCGTTATGAACATCGCAGCCCGACTTGTGTGGCAGAGGAAGCGGGACTGTAGTATTTCAGAGGCAATTTTTGGAGCTTCACTGGCTTATGGTGGAAGACAGGATAAAGTTTAAAGTTTTGTGTATAGTTTGGAAAGCTGTACATGATAAGGCACCGGGCTATATTTGTGATAAGCTTGTGTTGTATTGCCCCCAACGGAATCTACGATCGAACGAATCCATGTACCTGTGTGTGCCAAAGTCCAGGATACGTTACGGTGACAGAGCATTCAGTCATGCAGCTCCTGTCTTGTGGAAAGCTCTGCCTCCTCGCATTAGAACTCAACCAAATTTAGAAATGTTCAAACAACACTTGAAGACATATTTATTCAAGAATGTTTATTTCAGTTAACGATAAAGTTGTTTTTAGGGACACTCTTGACTGCAACAATTTTAGCTGTGATATAATGTTTTGTGCTATGTTATTATTTCTAGGATTATGGTTGACATTAGTTACTATTGTAGCGCATACTAGCTTACTGAATATGGTAAGCTTCAAACTTATTATCCCCTCGGTGTTTTGTCGGTGCTCGCTGTTCAACTGAATGTTCAATAAGCTATTTGTGAGAATAAACAGAAAGACACTTTATTTATTTGTTATAAACGCCCCCCCCCCCCAAAAAAAAAAAGAAAAAAGAAAAAAGAAAAATACCCGAGCCGGCATTCGAAAAATTAGGGACAAGGGCTCCATACCACATAATTTCCAAACAGGCATTTCAACAAAATTTAAACAATCATATGTCCATTTTCTCCGAATTTGCAATTTCCATTAATATTATTATTCAGTTAATTTCTCTGACAATTTGAATGAACGACATTAAACACTTACTTATGTAAACCACCTCGGACTTGACAAGGATTGCAAGATTAAACAGTTCCCAAACAAAATTAGTCATATTATTGACATTACCTAGGAGACGCGCAAGTAGCATTGAAAAAAATTGCCATTGCCGTGTCCGAATTACACGGGTCATTCAAACAGTATAACCTGAAACTGAGTCTGAAAAATTTTGTCCAGTGCCTCTTCCGCATATTTTATTGTTCCACTACATACATCGTGTGAGCAATTACAGCGTGTTTTTGTGGTAAGCTTGTTAAATCACGCTGGATAGCACACAGTGCTCAGTAGTGCTGTTTACATGCCGAGTTTCACTTCTCTTTGCTATAGGGTTTTGAATATATATCCCTATTTACTTATCCATTTTTCTTCCTGTTACAGATTTTTCTTGAAGACTAATCAAAATACAGTAAATGTATTCTACTGATTTATAGGAAATAGTTACCCCGTTTTGTTTAATGTTTAAATGTTATTTTAAATAAACCACTAGTTTTTATGGGATTAAAGCAGCATGAATGTAATTGAGCCTCAAGATCCTCCATATGGCCATACACCCTCCAAACACTATAACTATTTATGTATTTTTAAGCGTTCATTTTTGAAGACATTTTTAGTTTTTTTTACCTTACAATTTGTTTTGCATGAACAAATCAAAGTTTTGCTCTTGGTAGCGAAATCATTCTTTTTTCCATTTTAGGTTAAGATAATGTTTTGATTGCACAATAATACTTTAATGTGACTATCCTGGCAACCCTGGACAGTCCTGGATGTTCCAAAATATCGACAAAAATGTTATAAGGCGTAACTTTCGACGAATTTGTTTTATTAGAGAATAGATCGATCTCGCTTGCGAGTGGCTAGATTTGCGACTTAGCATTCCAAATCCATCAGGCTTAGAAACTATAGGATAGCTAATAAATGTGTAACTGATGAGCTCTTGAATATGCATCAAGTGATTGCATTATCCAATCAAGCTGCGATCCAGACCATCCGGGTACTTAGTTCGGCAGCCATATTGAATCTTATGGACACGATGTACGAAAAATCGGATATGTTATGTAATTAACGGATACTTAAGAGGCGAAAAAGGTACAGCTATAGCGCAATATTTTCCCTATGTTTTATAGATCATACTGTTATAAAATATTTAAGGGTTTGAGTCAAGGATTTGTCACAATAAAGGTTTTAATTACAGTACCGATTCACACCTTGCTTGTTCCGAAGATCGTGTATAATTTCGTTGTATTCAATAGTGGAAACTGCATTTTTCGCGTACGATAACATTTCAGCATCACGTATTAAGTTACATTTGTTTGTCTGTCATTTGCAGTTTTCACTGTGTCATGCGGTCCGTCTGGACGTTTCAAAATAAAGGGACATCAGTTGAGAACAATTCGTCTCGTTTCGCTTTCTTACGGGTCTACCTCGTAGTTCGTTATAAAATATTTAATGGATCTGGGAAAACTGCTTGAACAAATGCCGCTGGGAAAACCGCTACTTTGACAACTACTGCTGGCAGACAAATGCCCCCTGATGATAGCTGCTGCTCAGATGATTTAACACTATTTTGGCTCCTGTGTTTATACCCATTTTACCTCTTCTCCGGGTACTTCCATCCACTACGGAGTTTCACCAATGCGGCTCACAACACATGACACGCACTTCACCATTTTACGCTATTGCATTTCATTTCATTTTTACTTGACCAACACTACATAGGTTAATCTGTCACAGAAATCCCAAAGGCACTTAATATAAGAGACTAATCCATCACATGAATCGTATCTGGACTTCATATGAACCATAAATGCAATTTATAAAATGTGATGATCCATAAAAAGAACCTTAACTGCATGTCATTTTGTACAGAAGCCAATTAATTATATTTTAAAAGGAATAAAACACTACATAATCTGATCTGGATGCCAGTTAGCCGCTGGCTGCACTTGCCTGCCAGCGGCAGTTGTCCTCCAGCGGAAGTTGTCCAGCGGCACTTGTCCCAGTTATCATGTACCCATATGGAATACCCACACACCAAACAGTAGTGACTTTATGCCATTTAGTTTTATAACTGCCACTTAATACAATCTGTGCATATCCCTAAAAAATAAGTATTCGGGACCCAGGAGAAATGCCAGTAAATTTTTTCGATCCCGTGTGGAAAATAGAAAGACATTATTAAGTGGCATCTGAATGTCTGCAACTCCGTGGTTATGCAGATAGCCCAATAGCACTTTGAGCATGTAGAGATAGAAGTTTACGAACTGAAATTCATTTTGAAAGCTACAACTAATTTTACAAACCAGAAACGAAACTGGGTCATTTTAAATGATAGCAATAACAGTTCATTATAAAATCAAACCACATTGTGGCTCTCACATTAATGAACGCTAATCCATAGTTCGTGGCGTTGCAAATGTGATACTGACAACATAGCATACCAAGTTTGGTTTCCGTTAATCAATGATATTAAAACAAATTAGCGAACTGGAACCTTATTTCACTAGCGAAATGTTAAACACTTGACAAACATTAAAACGCCAAAATACTTCCTTCAATGGGTTATTTCTTGAATAATATATTGCAAACAATACAGCTTGAATACGTCTTATAAGCCGAGTAGTGTTTCGTAGTGTTTTTATTGACTGAACAGGCATACGCCGTGTTATCTATTCACGCAGTGAGAGCTCTCACAAAGCTCAGAAACTGTGTTCTGTGATGTACGTTAAATGCTTTGCATTTACTTGCAAAAATACACTCTTTTCACATGGCGTTTTAACAAATAAAACGAAATCGAAGACGAAAATAAAAAGTGACATGCACAAGTTCACATCAAGCTCTTCATAAGTCACAAGTTTCATGGTCCTAGGGCCCATAGTGTAAGAGAAGAAGAAGTCACTAAAAATTGGAAAAACTGTCAAGAAAAAAAGAAGGACGAAGGCTGCTCGCACAAATTCATATAACCAAAGGCTTGTCAAGTATTAATTATTAAGTTACATTACAATACGGTATCCATAATGCTATACAACCCAATAATACTTAATAATACTTAATATGTATTTCATCTGTTTCTGATAAAATTTTGCGCTTCAACGTGTTTGGACACATTTATCACATGTATGCTCGGTGTTAATGATGCTTACTCCGTTCTCTCCTGATTGAGTTTTGCAGTTTTGCAAATTTTTGGCAAATTATATGGCGTCTATTTGTAATGAATAGTATTTACTGTTCTGTGCCGATTAAGTTGATCAGTGTAACATTAATACCATCTGTTTTAACCAAAAGCTGTTGAATCATTCTTTTATTATATAAGGAATAAAGAAAGTTATTAAGTGAGTCATTGGTGGTGTAGATATGTTTGGGTGTTTGACACTGTCTGGTATTTTTATCTCCTCATCAAAGTGGTTAATAATTTAATATTCTGTTCATGTTTGTTCTAGTTTGTGCTCAAAATAAGTACATTAAAGAAAAAATATATAGAACTTTAGTAAAAGAACATGATATTGTGTTGGAATAACTTCTGGTAAAGCTAAATTTCTTTTGATTTTTGACTGAGTTTATACTATTATGCGTGGTATTCCTTTGTCTCTCTATCATTATTTGTTTCCGCTTGAGAGCAAGTTTTCTACAAACATCCATATCCTCCGGTGCATAAGTAGATGTGTTTGGAGCTACTGGTAAAGGCTTACCATTGGGAAACATTTCTGGTGGAGGGCTGCGTTTATCACAATTACAGTAATCGCGATCACATGTGGTTATGCATGTAATTAGCGGCTTGCCGAGCCAGTCTCTCCTGCAGGTATTACCCAGGTAGATTTTGGCACACGATCGTGTAACGGATGTAGCTTCGTAACTTTGAGGGTTAAGTATGACGTCATCACCCTCAAATGGTACCGGGGCATAAGTAACTGCAAATGAAAATAAAACACACGACTGATATCAATAAAATCAAATAAAACATCTTTCAAAATATGATAATATCACACAAATAAAGAGGGATATAATCATTTGATTTTGGTGCAAAAGTAATGTGGTGTGAACATCAGTTGGTCTTAAGAGAAATATTAACTTTGCCGAAAATGAACCTATTTAACCTATATGGGAGATACTAAAGATATGCTAGTATAACAAAAGTAAAAATCCTTTTTACGTAACCCTACACCTTGAGATTACCGAAACAGCATTAAAGTGTAAGAGTGAAAACAACAATATACCGTGTGTCAGGTTTATGGGCACGTATCTGACGTGAGTGGCACAATACTCCATCGACTCGTGGCACCGAACTCGTCCAGGCGACAGACTCGGGTGGGCTGGATGATCCATGCAAAGGTCTCCGGAACACACGAAACAATGCCGCCCACCACCCACTGTTTTAATGCAAGTCAAAATGCAAATGGTCGTACATGTTAATATTAAAGAATGTTCTCTTTAAGGGACTGATAAATGACTTGTATTTTCTGCATTAAACATAAAAGGATTATCATTAAAATATAATTTTATAACATTTTTAAAAATTATCTTTTCAGAAATCTAATTATCTGGCACAGGCGTGGATTTTAGGATTGTGTGTCCTTGGTTTGGAAATTAGTTGCAATGTACTGTCAAAGATCATTAAAACGATCACTTAAAATGAGAAGTGGTTATAATTCAGCATGAAGTGAAGTCGTTTCTGTAACTAAAATGAATTCGAAAACCATTCCTTAAAACACCTTATAAAATGCGTTTGACGAACACAGGTGATACTTATATAGACTCACCAGCGCATACTCCCACGGTCAAACAAATCACGGCACAAATAAAGAAGGATTGCATATCCATGTTTTACTTCTCTGCCTACTCATCATGCCTAGCCTCTTGCTTAGCAATCCTGAATTTAAAAATAATATCTTTTAAAATTTGAATATTATTCTGCAGGATGTATTCTGTAAATTACTTCCCAACAGATGTTATTTATTCCCAACAGTTTCTTAATATTAAAAAAAAAAACAACAAAATTTGGTCAAGACTGAACGCTTTGTTTTACCAAGATTCATTTACTGATATATAATTTGACGCGCTTTAAAATCACATAAATAAATATCTAAAAATAATAACGAATTAAAAAATAAAGACTACAGTACATTGTATTCCGATACTATGACGACAAGCTATTTGTGAAAAAAATGCATACGGTCAGATAATCTACAAACTGTTCAACTGCCTCCCACCCATGGCACATATTGTCTGGTGATAAATGTGCTGTTACCATCAGCAATCATCGTGTCACACAATTGTCGAATAAAACAAAGAACAGCTGGCAAACTTGACAATTTCATAATCTCCGTTTTATGAAATCGTGAACACAGCAACGCAATAATTGCGTGCATTTTGGTATATCTACACATGATACGTGCTTCAGCTGGAATTATAACTATGAAACAACAAACAAATGAGCACAAAGTATTTTTAAAGATCCAAAAGAAAGTTTAATAGATCGTCTTCATGATTACATTTTCATAACCCTTTTAACTGACTGCCCTCCCAAACTCTGTCGAAATGATGCAAAGATTGTCTGCGAATGGATTAGTGATATCAGAAGCAAATAAGAGATATCTGAAGAAATATATTACAAAAGAAAATGAAATAAAATAAAACCAAACCATTATCGCTCCCGGCGAAAATTACACTTGGGGGTCACAAAAATACCATTCTAAACTCTTGACCCCTTGCATATCGTCTTACATATCGTCTTTTTGGCCCAAAGGGTCGAAAATAAGCTCAAAATTGCTCCGTCTCCAACCGTTTTTAAGATAATGATCAACTTCCGGTTTTTGCCTTTGGCCATGGCCGAGGAGGCCAAGGTCACTGAGGTAGCTCTTACATAGACTATCATCTTTTAGGCCCAAAATCTCTAACCGTTTTCGAGATAATGGTCAACTTCCGGTTTTTTACTTTCTCCATGTCCACGGAGGTCAAGATCACCGAGATACCTCTTACATATCATATTTTAGGCACAAAGGTTCGAAAATAAACTCAAAATCGCTATGTCTCTAACCGTTTCCGAGACAATGGTCACCTTCCAGTTTTTGACTTTGATCATGGCCGAGGAGGCCAAGGTCACCGAGGTACCTCTTACATATCGTCTTTAAGGCCCAAAGGGTCGAAAATAAGCTCAAAATCGCTCTATCTGCAACCGTTTTCATGATAGTGACCCACTTCCAGCTTTTGACATTGACTATGGCCGAGGATGTCAATCGTTTTCTAAGGTTATGGTTAAAAAATGTGGCTTTCACGGCGTCTAATCACCCTCTATCAGTGAGCCGAATTTCATCACTCTTTAATTGGGAAAAACTTAAACGCTGCAGCCGACTTAAACACACGCATGCTGTCATGGCTTTCATCGAGAGTTGCGTGATCAATATACCGAGGCTGATATCATGCCAGTTTAAACTAGTGCTCTCAGCTTCTTGCCGCCTGTTTCGCAAATTTGCTTGGTCGCTTTTTAATTGAAAAATTAAGCGAATTTAAAAAAATACAGGAGGATCAACTAGATATACTGAAGCTTATCATATCAAAAATTCATCTTTTTATTCCTAACGGCCTCTGACTAGTTCCACGGACGAACATGAAAATAAAAAAAAAACGAAAAAAAAAAACATGTCACAACTACGCCTAAAACTTTCGTACAAATTTAAATGTTTTGGCAAATCCCCAAGTGTAATAATCGGAATTCTATCTTATTAAGAAACAGACATTTCTTTAAGTGAGTTACATGGGCATATAACTGATTTAAGATATAAAGTCTATTTAATTTTTGAACGAATAAATATACAAATCATTAACGAAACTGTAAATCAATATTTTGTAATTTCAAAATGTCTTAAATGAATGTGATAGCTCTAAATGAATTAAGCAGATTTCCAAATGAATTAAAATTGTTTACTGAGACATTTCCAATGCTATTTTTGAGATGTTTTAAACCAAAACGCAAATCTGACAGTGGTCTCCTTGTGCTTTTTAAAATTTAATCCACAGTTCAAGTGATTTATGAGCAAATTAAAGCTAGCAATAACTTTGTAAAAAAATTCTTATATTCGACATAATTTTCAAGCATTTACAATTGATATAAATATTTGCAGATATATCTGTTTCAGTAAGAAATATTTCGAATTCAGTTACTGGAAAGCATGATAAAATTAGAATATATAGAATTTTGTTGTTGTCAAAGTCTCACTAAACCACATAAAGATATCTATTTAAGCTGGGTTTGTCATAAAAGTATTTAATTGTTTTTGATGATACAACTGAGTCGTTGAAAATATTTTTAGGGCGCGGGGTAGCGTTTTCAGTCTGCGAGAGTAGGTTTCTTTTCTTTCTTTTTTTTTCTTTTTTGAGAGGTCGAGGCATGATACTCCCGGAAGCGTACATTAATGTTATAGTCAATATGGGGGCAATTTTGCGTGCATACCTCAGAGGGTGTGGGGCAGGGATGGTGGAGGGCAAAAACAATCTGAAATTTTTGCCTTTTGGATGGCCCCCTTGGTATATAGGCCAAAATGGTTAATGTTTTGGGACAGTAAAAGATTTCTTTTGTGACGCTCTGCCGTTGATAAATATTATACTGAATAGATCTTCTGCCAATAAATTATTTAATCTATGTAGTTAGCGCATGCTGCATAATAAATAAGATTTCCGATCCATATAGGCCAGCTTTTTATAAGGAGATATCAGGTCTTCATGTTAAAGACACTAATCGATAGCCGCTTTCAAAAGAAACAGATAACAACTTGTAACGTCAGTGTATTTAAAAAATCCTTTAGTAACCACTTGGTACTTGTGTTTATGTCTGTGGTCTGTTTAATTCGTGTGCAATCAATGGTTCACTAACACAAGTTTATCAAATTAAAGGTTTGAAGGGATTTGACTTTGGAGAGAAATTCCAGTAGACAGACAAATATACAAGTGTGAAGTTTTATTTCTGAAATCATATTGGCTATTGTTAGACAAAGAAGATACTTGTACGGGATACCAAAGTTGAAAATCATTTAAAAACACACAGTCATTAAAAAAAATGTCGGCACCATATGTATCCCAGATGTTTCCAGACCATGGGCCAGTCCTTTTGAAGGAATGGGGTCGCACTGGTTTTCGAAGAAGCTTGGCAAACTATCCGCATTTTGTGGATGCCCGTGGTGGTGATATTATAATCACAGAACACGATAGTCATAATCTGCAATTCTTCGACAAACATGCGGACGAATGTCGCTTCTGTCCCTTTGGAGAGAAAGGTACCGGGAAAAACCAGTTTATAAATCCGTCTGGTATCGCTACTACCAACATCCCTGGATCCCAGCTTGTTGTGGCGGACACGGGAAACAAACGTGTTTGTTTCATCGGGATAGGCACCACGCAACATGGATATGGCAAGCCCGGGGTGACTCGCTCATTCGGTCAGCAAATTTTTGAGGAACCACTTGGTCTTGATGTGGATGTGGCAAGAAATATGCTCCTGGTTGTAGATCATGCAAAGCGTCGAGTCACCATGCATGAAATGTCCCGCGGGGATATGATTGGTGCATTCAGTCCTACCGCCGGTCTCATTGGCCCAGTGGATGTTGCCATTGATTCCACAAGCCACGCTTACGTTTCAGACGCCATGGCAGACAGGATCAGCGTCTTCGACCGCAATGGTGACTTCTTGTTTCATTTTGGAGAAGGAATTCTCAGCAAGCCCTGGGGACTCTGCTTTGACCGCGATATCAATTTGATAGTCGCGGACGAAAGCAACAATCGAGTTCTTTTGTTTAATCGCGCCGGGGAATTTATTAGAGAAATTGTCAGCGGAATCAAGGAGCCAAAAGGTGTCTCCATAACAGTCCATGATAATTTGGTGGTCACAACTGGCGATCCTTACGGATTTCTCAAAATTATAAAGTTTAAGTAATTTACATGCTTAAAACAGGATAGTAAAATTGATAAAAATTGGTTTAGATGCGTACCTTTTGTAAAAGCTAAAATGAACTCAAACAAGAGAGACTAGCTGTATTCAATTGTAGTCATAAAATGTCTTTTAGATAAGCATTCTTCTGTTTAAAAATCTGTACATAAAGTTTGGTTTTACATGGTAAAATACACAAGTTTTTATCAACATTTTAAAATGTGATACCTCCCTCACAGCTGTAGAATTTTATTAAAATTTATTTTTATTAATTACTTTTAATCATTAATCATTGTTAAAGACACAGAAAAACAGTCTTATTTTTAACCACTGGTAATTATATCAGAGATGTCAAAATTAAATGAGATTACCTGCAATTAAACGAACAAGACAAACTGTGCTATGGGAAGGAAATCAGCTCTGTTTTAAATACCACTCAAAACAATTATTTCTTGTTATGCAGTGAAATAAAATGTAGCAATTGGCGACGTATTGAAATACATGAGCAGTATGCGTTGCAAAAAAATGAAAAACATTATTTGCTTTTATTTGGTTAGAAAATATGTCGACTCGGTACTGTTTCAAGGTCCTCGTTTAGCAAGTTATTTCTAGGTCCGAAAGCAACAAATTTCTTACTGCATAATAACCCATACGGTAGTAATTACACTGAAACCCCCGGATAAGATCATCTTGAAAATAAGACCACAGCGAAAATAAGACCACTATTCTTCGGTCCCGTTATTATTTACTCCCTATATGAATAACCCCGAAAACAACACTAACCCAGAATAAAGACAATTTTCACCACTCCCTAAGGCTGTGGTCTCATTTCTGGGTTTCTGGTGCAGCTGCCATAATGCTAAAATATTTAAAGGTACCGGAATCTGTTACTTTCTGAAGCATAAAATAATGTGGCTATAAAACAACTGTTTATTTTCTTTAAACTGAACATCTTGTAGTTGCAAAGAGTCTTTCAGTATTACTCATCTTGGTGAATTTTATATCTGTCATCGCATTGCTCCCCTCTCCAACCTATAGAGAAATAAATCAACAACCAGAATTTAATATTGCTACTTATTAAAGCTGTAACTCAATCCCAGTTCTAAAGAACTTGTCATTTATGCTAAATACCTACAAAAAACTGTAAATGTTACATATTCAACAAAAATGTCTTGTATAAAAATGAATATTCTTGTCAACTGTCTCTTATTTTTTCAGTATTTATGCGGTTAACAATTTTTCGAGATGAATTGGACTAGAAAGATGATGCTGGAATTTGAATTAAAAACGATAACACTCCTGTGGTAAAGATTTACCATGATATAAATTTTCGAAGTGAAAAATTCGGGTTATTTTTTTTTTTAAACTTAATTTATTAAACAAATTACTGGATATACGAGGGTAGTTTAATATGTTCGCTTACTCAGCAAGAAACTTCCTTTTAGGCGGTACTTTTTAGTTAATGTGTACCTGTCATCGTTGCTCGGTCTGCCGTTATTGATTCTTTGAAGTTTAACATTTCAAAAATTAATTGACCTGGAGCCTCAGTGCACACACTATGAGGCATCTGTCATGAGATTTTTCTTGCTACCAACTGTACATTTTGGTACTAGGTTGCACAATCGGTCTGGTTTTCATTACGCTCATCAGCTTTTTAAAACATTCTTTGGTGACGGCTAGAGGGGCTACTTTCTGTGACTTCCTGTAATTTGTTCACCTCTGCTGATGCTGCAACTTATGCTTACCACCTGAGCCTGAATCAAGATAATCAAGTTCCCGAGGGAATATCTATCGCCTTGAACTCGCCACCCACCTTATTTCTCTACTGTTGCTGTGGCTTTTAAGTTAAGTGAGTTGGGGGTGTTTTCATACCTGTGTTACAGTCTTTACTTCCTGTGACTGGATTACACGTATAGCTGTCATGCGGGCTCTCGGGGCAATACACGCCACAGCTGTCACCATACCAGTCGTCAGAGCATTCCAGTTTGGTGCTCACTGTCAGTCTGGTAGAACAATAGAGCAAACTAAGACATTTGATATTGCTTAAGTCAACCCCTGTGGCTGTGCTCGTAACTGCTAAAATCTTGTTGTTTACAAGCCGCTGCGCACCTCACCAGGTAAATCTGAGATTTGATCTAAAATCAACTCCCGTCCCAACAGACATTTCGTCGGTCGGATGCGTCTTTCCGAAGCCCTTTATGACATCTCTTAATTCAAAGTTTTAAAATGGATTCTATAAAATATCCGACGTCGCTTTTTGTTTTAGTTTTTGTTTGTTTGTTTGTTTGTGTTGGGGGAGGGGTTGATTTGAGGTCGCCCCCCCCCCAACTTTAAATATGAGAAGAAACTTTGAAACAATTTCTAAAGCCAATCACTATTCCAAAATGTATGCAAGAGAACTTGCTACGTGAAATGTGGCACAAGAGAGGGAATGATGCAACGCGCCTCTAAAATTCGATTTAGTAACATTAAAGTATACATTTCTGTTTGCACCTTTTAAAAACAGTTTCCATTTCCATGACTCGTAATAGAGGCTAGTCGTATTTGCGACCTTCAAATGACATCAGCGTAGAACCCAGAACTTAGAGCGACGTCATAGCCATATTTAATTTTAATCATATTCTATTCTTTTTTTATATATATTGTTGCCTTAAAGTTTCTTTTAAGACGAAAGTCTCATTTTCGAAGCTGAAACAACGTTTTATTCTACTTTGTGAACCTACTGACGTCACAACGACGTTTGCAACCATATAAATATCCAATGAAAACCACAGCATATTTTTTCCTAACATTTAAACGACACCGTTGTTGTCGCTTCAGTGGCGTCGTATTAGTGACGTCGGAGCGACGCAGGGCATAAAGTTCACAGGGTCCCGGGGCCCCACGGGGACCCCTGATAATCGGCTCGGAACCCCTGGAATTTGACCCTGAGGTCCCGCGGGACCCCAGAAAAAAGACGGTGTTCTCTTGCAACTGTTTAGTATCACCGCTAAGATCGAAAATGATTGATTTTGTTTTCATTGTTTAATGTAGCATCATTCAGTATTTCTTTTTTTTTTTTTTTTGTTGTTGTTAGCAGTAGTAGTTTTGTGATTTGCATGACATCAGTAATCGCGTTTATTTTTTTATTTTTATTTATTTTTTTTTGTTGCAATAAAATTGATTATAGAATATAACTTTTTATTGCCCGAAAATGTCGGGACCCCACCACTTTTGCTTGGGACCCTGGTTTCAGAGGTAGGGGTCCCGCGGGACCCCGAGCTGAAAAGTAAACTTTTTGCCCTGCGACGTCACCGCGACGTCTATATTGATGAAATTTTGATACGTCAGTCGTCGATTATGCCCATTAGGGGGAAGGTGGTGTGGGAGAGGTTAGGTTTGGTCTTTCTAAACTACATCTTTGACAAACTCCCTACAATTGTTTCTTTTATATTTTAGAGAACATTGCCGAAATTATTTGTTAAAAATGGATAAAACAGAATAACAATGCGATGTTATTTTAATAGCATTCAACAGAACAGGAATTCCCATTTAACAGAGGCACACGACCTAACTAATAGAAATGTCCCGATTCTGCTTAATAAACGAATCCCCTACACTAAACTAACTATATGAGTCTTGCGCGGACCGAAATTAACACTAAAAAAAGTTCTTAAATAACATTAACTTACGAAGTACGGGAAGAGATTTCGAAAGTAAGTTTAGCATCCTTTTCAGCACGCAGTTCCGTGGTAAAAAAGTCGACGTCATCGCAGTGTGAGAGCCGGTCCTGATCCAACACTTCTACTTGTAATTTGAAAGCTCTCTAAAATTCCACATATAAGAGTCCAATTTTACTTTTTCGCACAAAAACTTAAACGTAATATAAGCCTGGGTGGGGGGGGGGGGGGGCACAGGGGCGGGAGTGTAGAAAACTGGTGGAATGTGGAGCCGAAGACAAAAATCGAATTGTCAAAAATGCTTACTTCGAAAAGACTCTAAAAATCCCTTAAATTGATGCCTAATTCTGTTGATAAACCACTCGCAATGATCTTTTAAGCTTGGAAACTTCGAAGCGTTGTTATCAAACAACTGGCCTCTGATGAGATCGATCTGTTATATATATAAAGAGCAGATGGATATTTTAAAAAGTAGTTCCTCTATTTAATGAGTAATATTATCGAGGAATTCCCAGTGGCTCTGCGGTGTAAAAAGACGTCATATACAATAGACCGAACCGCCGAAGAGGTTGGCTGTTGAACAACAACGACTTCCAAGAGATCGTTAATTTTTATGCTGAATTCAAAGATAGTTTAAAGGACAAGTCAGATTAATCTTACAATGAGCTCGGCTGTTCCTTGAACTTTGAACTACGATTAGGGCTATTAAGCATTGTGTTTTGTTGCCCTGAAGTTAAGCATTCAGCCTTAAAATTCGAAGAGTTTTGTTTCGGGAAAATGTCCCTAATAGAAAAGCTAAAGAATGTGCTCTTTTGAAAGGGTGCAGCTGCGTGCGACGTCTCTACAACGTGTACAATTCCATGAACTTTGTGACTACATTCCTGTTGCTCTCCTCAAACTTTAAACCACCAAATGTTTGTCCCAACACTTTTGTTGATTTAGTTGCTGCAGTCGGGATACGTGATTAATCACACAGCTTTCTAGACTCTTCGTCCCACGGGTTCTTCGTCGTACTTTCGATGTGGACTGTTCGCCCCCATCTCTTTTGAACTCTTCGCCCCATCTCTAAGGACTCTTCGCCCCACCTCTGTGTATTCTTTGCCCCATTTGTATGGATTATTCGTCCCATTGCCCTATGGTATTGAATCCCTTGTGTTATTTCGACAGGGATTTTTTAACGACCCTTAATTTATAAGCCACCCCAAACCCCAATCTGAAAAATGAAAAGTTATGATTTCTTTTACAAATATTTTTACATATGTTACCACACCACTGTAATAAAAGGGTCCATAAGGAATTTACATAGAGGAAAGTATCTTGATCCCCGCTGCTTACACAGATCTGCACATTTTGTGCAAAATTTTTTTTCAAGATCAAGCTTGATGACCACTTTCATAGAATCCATATCAGTAAATTGCTTCTTAGATCGTTTATTGAGCTCGGATCTGCACAACGGACATATTTATTTATCAATTATACTTTCGATAGATGTATTTCCCTATTGCAAAATAACAGTCAAAATCTAGCTAAACACCTGAAATACCAATGTTTTCCTGCAGTCCAAGGGGAGAATGGGGAGAAGAGCCCGTAGCGTTGGGGTGAACAGTCCAACTTGTTTGGGACGAAAAGTTAGAAATTTCAGTGGGGTCAAGTGTCCGTGGGGCAAAGAGTTCAGTTTACCATATACACACCGCATTTGCTCCTGCTATTCGAAACTCGATAGGATTATCAACTCCTCCCATATTTCCTCCAAAGTTTAAACTGTTTCTGTTATTCCTCACAACTCGCGTTTCCCGGAATGCGTAGTTGCACACATTACTGTTCAACTGACGACTGGCACTGAAACCAAATAGTTGAAGCTTTATTTTTCAGATGAAAATTCTGTCAACTGAAATAAAAACACGATGCCTGTTTGTCGAGATTGTTTTCAAAGTAAAGATTCTTGTGATGTCAAGGTAATTGACATTAGGCTCAGTCTGAGGCCGCAAAAAAAAAAAAAAAAAAAAAAAAAAAAACACGACGAAATCCAATATTGCACATAAAAATAATGCGTGAAATTTTTTCTGCTTTATCGTCAGCATTTTTTTTACAATTATTTCTATGAGCTATTTGTACTTAATCTAGCAAATAACCAGCTGGTCGTTGTTTCACAAAATGAATATTAGCATTATAATAAAGGGTCAGTATGTAGACTGCAATAGGGAAAACAAAGGTACAAAGAACGAACCTGTCTGGATTTGACAAACAAATCTTGAATCTAAAATCACAGGCGTTGGTGCATAAAGGCCAGCTATCGCAACAGTGTCCATTTCGTAAAGTGCCGTCTGAATTCTCGTAGGAGATGAATTTAACAGTGACATCTCCGTCGCAATACACCTATTTATTTATAAAAAAATATCACTACGATATGAAAATATAGCTGTAATACAGTTTCTTTGCTTACAGTCTGTGGAAACCTCCATTCTCCACCCATGTAATTCAACTTGTGAGAACAGAAATAGAATTAAAGCATCAGAACGGTTATTTCAGTTTTACAAATCAAATCGATATCAATTAAAGGTTAATTGATATCGATTTAATATAAAGCATTATTTTATTATATCTGAATATTCAATATATGAAATTGAACATTTTTTAGCTTTCGTAATAAAAAATGGCTACTTTAAAAATAACAAAATAACAAACCCTCCGATGTCCCTCCCAATTATACTTACCGCTATCTGCAACCCCTGAAACCATCCACCTCTGCAACCACTTCGTCCCTCATCAATCTGATCTCATTATCAATTTAAACTCATCTACCGTAAAGAGTATGTTTCCAGTTTACCACGGTTTCAGTAAACATGTTAAAGGCCATAAACACGAATAAACCTTCAATATGAATTTTCTGCTAGATACCATACTACAAATCGAAGCCTTAAACTAAAAAAAAAAAGTAAAAAAAACAAAAAAAAAAAAAAAAAAAAACAACACACACACACACACAAGAGTCGATAGCGCTATCCGCAGTCCCCAAACAAGACAGATACAACATGAAAAGACCTAATTGCCGAGATAAGAAAGTGACATCGTGGAATGTACGACATTTAACCGAGAGCAGAAACTGGCATCTAAGACGTTTAGTCGAAATTTAAAATTGTTGATGATATCCTGTTAATAGACCGGTCAGAAATAAAAAATGAAATAATTTTTGTGTGTATCCATGTTATTTTTATTTTTGACACATTTTTTCGCACACTCGAATATCTTCAAATTTACAGCTTTTCTTCAGTTCATTGCTGAAATTTTTATTGCAAAATTTTTCGGTTGTTTTCAAAAACGACCCATTTTACATTGAATCTGTTCTCCTGAAACGCTTATTCGATTTATCAGATGACCTTGAATACTTTGTTTTCTATAACTTTAATGGAATTTAAGCAGTTCCAATTCGTCGGTTATGGCAATTTAATAGCGCCGATTGATAGCCCAATTTCCCAAACCATCAGTGAATTACTGCAGAATTTCAACGCCTTGTATTTATTGTATTTGTCAATTGTGATTCTCTTACTCTTGCAATTGCACAGTTTTTCAATAGCATCCTCTATATTTACCATTCACCTATATGTCCAACTATGGAGAAATCCCTTCCCCCACCCCTCATAGATTTTCCGAGAAAATTCCCACCCTATGGAGTACAATTCTGAAAAAACCTCTTTCTGTGCATAAAATGAAAAAATAAGACGTTGCAGACGTTCAACATCTGTTCTGTCCATGTGTGAAATTTCAAAATATGCAACAAATACTTTTGGAGACACAGCCTGGGCCACACGTTCCATTGGGTGAACAAAGGTACATCAAAAGTTTTATCTCATTTTAAATACTGCCATTTTGACAATTATTTAGGAACTCGAACAAAAATACAGGGCTGTAGATTTAAAAAAAAACGACAAAACGACAAAACGTCCCATTACACGGACGGACCGGCTCATGTCTTCCGTTATACAGCGCATAATAAGATGCGCCTCATATGCCGTTGTATTTTTGAAACTGGTAATTTTGGCCTGCCTGCGCCTTATATGCGGGTCGCCTTATATGTCGTCAATTACGGTACATACCATCAGCACTTCTACATCATGTGGACTACATAGTAAGAAGTCATTTTAGCAAAGGTTTGTTGCGGGCATGAATAGCTACAGCACTCTGTATATTGATTTTCAGAGGCCAGCTATTTCTCCATTTTTAACAGGTCATTAAGAAAAGAAAAACAAACAGCCCTCTCTGAATGGTGTAATCAAAAGTCTTTGAGAAATAGACTAATGCTACAGTCACACAGGGCCGGATTTCGAACCTAGTCCATACGGAATTAAAACCGTATCGACCCGGTTCCACCCGTATAGACCCGCATCGTAACCCATGTCAATTCCTGATGGATTCCGGTGGCTACAATACGGCGGAGAAAAAATGTTTGGTTGTGTTCAAGACTTTTGCACGGATTTCAATTCCGTATTGATATCCGTATTGACCCGGTTCGAACCACATTGACCCGCATCGACCCGCTTCAACCCGCAGCGTAAAACCGCATCGACCCTTGTCGTATACCGCATTGCCTTCATGCAACGGATTTTGATAAGGTTTACATCCGGGTCGATACTGGTCGAAGCGGGTCGACAGGGGTCGATAGGGGTCAAAAAGTCTTACTTAAGGATTTAAAGCGGGTTTCTATACGGTTCGAGACGGGTCAATAGGGGTCAAACCTGGTTGATAAGGGATACGGTTCGATAAGGGTTACTAAGGGTAGATAGGGGTCAAAGAGGGTCATTTCAGGAGTGTTCAAAAATCATTTAAGTAGGAGGGGCTCCTCTACTCTACATTCATTCATCATCAACATGAGCAAGAAAGAGGTAGAACTGATGCAGAAGCTGCTGGAGCTCAACAGACAGGTGGCAGATGTTGTTGGCAATGTCCTGATGCATGTCTTGCGGAGACAAGAGGACAGAAGGCGGCAGAGAAGGCAGAGAAGGTGATGGACACGGCCTTGGATCCTCAGGAGACCCATCCTGGGCAAGTACGACAGTCTTATGCCAGAGCTGAGACGAGAAGATCCCCAGACGTTCAAGAACTACGTCTGTGTAGCCCCCACCTCTATGATGAACTCCTTCGGAGGTTACAGCCACGACTCCAGAAGAAATTCACCCACTGGAGGGAATCCATTGGGCCTGATTTGAGGCTGGCACTCACCCTACGTTTCCTGGCAACTGGTAACTCCTACCACTCTATCGCCTATGATTTCCTGGTGCCCAAAAACATCATCTCGAGCATTGTGAGGCATTGTGGAAGAGTACATGGAGAAGGTCCTGGTAAAGTCCATGCAACCACACCAATGGGTAGAGGTAGCTGATACGTTTTGGCGTAGATGGAACTTCCCCATTGTGTCGGTGCTGTGGACAGCAAGCATGTCACCATCAGAAAACCAACTAAGGGAAGTTCAATGTACTGGAACTACAAAGGCTACAACTCTATTGTCCTCATGGCCATAATCGATGCTGACTACAAGTTTAGATGGGTGCAAGTTGGTGATCCTGGCTCCTACTCTGATGGGCAGATCTGGTGAGAGGCTGACCTCAAGGTTGTCATTGTGAGGAACATCGCCGATCTGCCAGATCCTACTCCTCTGCCTGCCGACAACCAATCCCTGGCATTCTTCTTGGTAGCTGATGATGCCTTTGCGCTGAGGACCTGGCTGAAGCCATTCTCCAAGAGAGCATTTGACCATGTTGAGAGGATCTTCAACTATCGTCTCTCCAGTGCAAGGCGAGTGATGGAGAATGCCTTCAGCATCCTGGCGCACAGATTCCGTTGTCTGCTTGGATTCCTGGAGCTGACTTCAGCCACAGTGGAGAAGGCAGTGAATACCTGCATTTGTCTGCACAACATCCTGAGAACCAGATATCCTGGTCAACAGAACCACGTTCTTGATGCAGGAGATCCGGCTCACAACCTTGCTCCTGAGGCTAGAAGACAAGGTGCTCAGACGGATGATTGCCAGTGTGTCCAGGGAGGCAACAGGGACAGTAGAGAGGCCAAGAAGCAGCGCAACCTGTTGAAGCACTTTCAGGGTCCAGGTGCAGTTGACTGGCAGGAGAGGATGATATGAGTTCATCAGCCCATTGGGGGAACGGAAACAGGACAACTCCCACCCGCTCGGGTGGGAGTTTTCTGGGTGGCAGTGGTCCGGGTGGGGGTTGTCCGGGTGGGAGTTTGCGGGTGGGAGTTGTCCTAGACTCTGGGGGAACAGTCCGTTTAAGGACTGGGAAGTACCCCCGGCTGAGAAACAGTGATTTTAAGGACTATTGGAATTACCCAGTACTTCCTGTACTAACTGGTATCAGGGAAGGGAGGGAAAGAAAGAATGAAGAAAAGAAAGACAGAAAAAGAAAATAATGTAGTATGGGCCTTTATATTCTTCTGACTTGTGCTTGAGAGGTAGGACTATAAATATGGCTTGTAAAGCCTATGGAGACTCGGAGCTTGAACTCATGACGCCGTGATTGTCAGCAACCATTTTGAGCTATTGGTTAGATGATTGGTGAAGAAGTAGAGAACATCGTGATTTTTCTGCAATTTGACTTTTTGACCAATAGTTAAATGGCCAAATAAAACACAAGCGTGACGTACAACAGAATGGACAAGCCACAAGTGATGATAATAGCGCACCGACAATAATCGGCTGGGCTAAAAAACTGTTCACACTTACTCACACCCACATATGACGGACGACGGATACCCAACAACTGATGAGTTTTGCCCACCGATGAAAATGGAATAGGCTAAAAAGAGGAAGTTTACAAAAATGAAAACAATTTAAAATTAGGATAATGAGACACGTCGGATAAGGCAAAAGTTATTAAAAATTTCCATACTTTTTCAGCAACATAAAATTCGCCTCCCCTACCCTTTGTATGAGATTGATATTCAGGTGAATTGTTACACTTTTCGCCAGACGCATTGTCACTATTCGAATTTTCGACAGGTGTACTGTCGCGGATTCAAACAATATATATGTATAAATATCTTCCTTTGATATATTATGACCCGATGTCGCAGCTGAAGTTGTTACTGTGACCAAAAGAAATTGATTCGTTAACAAAAAATATGAACGCCACCTGGGGGCACATGCACCCGACCCCCGAAAACTCTTTGGAATGAACTTTCGGTTTGATGGCACCATGGCCAGTCCACTGGTCCACATGCCAACAAAGATTACGCCCTAAATTCTAGCTGATAAAACTCAGATGTATTTATGAAACACCGAAGTACTCGACCACCTTCCGATAATTTTAGTTTGCTCAAGTGATAACCCGTTTGCGATGGCGTTAGTTGCTGCCCCGATGCGGAAGCTGTGAGTATTGTAACAAAGGTCAGTCATATGACACTGGCTTAGACATTGTTGTAAACATGAGAAAAATACAGAGCGAGTTACTGGTTTTAGTTTTATGAGAAAAGGTGGGCCTGGTGATGTTCTTAATGACACATACTGGTTAACGAGGGATACCACAGGTATTTAAGGACTCTCGTTTAATACGAGGCGACAAGGGACTTTCGAGTTTTTGTGTTTGTATGACTTGAAGGTAAGGGTTATTAACTTGGTTCTTTGATCGAAAACTATATTTGACATTTGCAGCACATAGGGGTTCGATTTTTGCGTCGAAGACACTGCCATTCCACTTATTCTTTAAAGGCGGAGAAAGCTAGTTGAAGCATGGCCATAATCAAGCAGTATTCATAGGGTTCATACAATATTAATGCAGCTTCAGAAAGTTTACCGAGAAGGGTTATGGTAACAGGCAATCGGATGCCACATGACGGGTTTGTTTTTTGTACTCCCGTTAAAGCTTTCTGGATTGAAAAATCCGTAAAAATATCGAGACCTTTTGCAAGCTTTTGAATAAAATTCAGAGATGAGATTATAGAAACAATTGAACTAGATGCATCTCCCTGCTGGAAGAGATATACAATAAATAGCAACACATGGTTGTGATAAAATGGTAAAATTTGCAACCCGACGAAATACAAGACCATAGACGCTGAATACGCAATATACACCCGATAGCTCTCAAAAAGGTTCTTTAAATACCCCCTGGTAATATTTAAATGCTATTTATTATACAGTTTTGTTAGTGTTGGACTTTTTGGCATCTTAAGTGCCTCCGCCTGGTAGTCGAAGAGATGGCATCGACAAAATACCGCGAATGTCACTTTTTTGACAATTTCCCATTTCGTCAATTTTTCGTCGATTTCAAAACTAATACGCCGTTGCACATCTACATGATATATATGTTCTCTCAGTGAAATATCAAATCAATCCGCCTGATAGTGGAATGTCACATAATTGACAATTTCCCATTTCGTCAACTTTTCATCGATTTCAAGATTAATACGCCATTGCACATCTACATAATACAGATGTTCTATCAGTGAAATATCAAATCAGTCCGCCTTATAGTTGTTGAGATATGGCGTAGACAAAACAATGCATCAAAGTGACAGACAGACAGACAGAAAACACCCAAACCAATAGCTCCCCTCCGGGGACCAAAGCCCCCGCTTGGGGGCTAAAAAAGAAACAGCGGAAAATAAAGTGTACCCAAAGCGTTCCTACTTTTATTCGTGTTCAATTGCCCGTATTTTGTGCTAGAGAAGCGATTAAGTTATTCGGACATTATAGCTGGATGGAAGCAGCCGCTTAAGATTCTCAAGTTTTAATGACCAGAAAACTGGACTGACAGACGAATAAAGCACATGGTGCGAAGCTTCAATATGATGGAAATCAAACTGTATAGAAAATAAAACCCCCAGCTGCAACAGAATGAATGTTCTTTTATATTTATTTTATGAATGTCAAAAATTGAGAATTATATTATGCAACTATATGTTGCATATGTTGCACTTTATCAGAAATACAAAATATCCTATAATAGCCTGCCAACAGTTCTTATTCTTGTTGGAATGATAGTGTTTATACATACCTTCGTGACGACAGTAGTAGATAATATGAACAGTGTCAAAATCCACATTTTTTAAACAAACAAAGCATTAATGTTGTAAAAGATGCCTCAGTCTGTTCTTTTCAAAGAATTTACTTGTCAAGAATGGACAGTTGCAAATCTGCACGAATACGGATACGTTTTGTGTATCTGGCTTCTGACACACTTCTGTTGCAAGAACAGAACAGACACATCACGTCAAATTATATCAGCCTGCCATTCGAACAAACTCTCCATATCTAGGATGTATATTTTTCAAAGTTCAAACTGTAGGAGGTTCCCCTTTCAAAGTACAACTAAGTGCATCTTCTCCTCCCTGCGTCATCCCTCCCCCACCCTCCCCACTATCCCTACCAACCTTGCGTTTTCTCTCCTGGATCATGATTTTAGATTGAAAGTGACACATGTTATTGAAAATACAAACACTTTGAAATAAAGGTCAAAACAGTTCATTCTTTTTTTATTTTTTTATTCGTCACTGAAACCATGACCTAAAACATACATCCAGCACTTCCATAACTGACAAATTCCATTTCAAAACTTTCAATCAAACTAATGTAAGTTCCGAGGATAAAAAATATTAATTTTCTAAAACAAAATCATTTCGTCTGAAAACCAAACCACAGAAGAAAATATTTACTAATAGGTGTTTTTATTTTTGTACAGAATCCATTTGCCAAAGAATTATGCGATATTGCATGATTGAAATATACAGTAAGATTGTACCAATCCTGTTCTTTGCTGAACTATTATTACATTCAAATAATGCAGTTTATGTTTGATCCCAGAATATGCAACTAAAGCCTCTGAGAGACACGATCCCTCCTGTAACATGGATGACCTATGATATAGGTTTCACAACTATTACTATTTACTATTACCGTCAATTTCATTACATTTTTCACAATATTAACAGGTCTGCATTTTTAAAATTTCAACAGAGGCTAATTTTTAATTCAAAAATTATTTACTCTGGCAATCTCCAGTATCTGTTTTATTCGTATGTGAAGTTTTAAAGAAATCACAAAAACAGACTGTGTCTCCAAGACCGTTCAGTTTCGCAAACAAAATTATATACAAGTTTGTCCAAGGACAAAGTCCCAGCTTACGAAACGCAATAAGACCCATTCCAGCGTGCATGAGCGAAGGAATTTCCCTGAAATATCAAGCTTCAAAAGATGAGACGGCAAAGAGCTAGCTCAATAATTAATTTAGCACCGGACCAGAACATAGACCGATAAATGCATACAAAGATTTCTTTCCCAGAAAAATGGGGAACAGATTTTTTGTATATCTGGTAGACTGGATAGTTTGCCATAGATACCTTCAAACAACGCTCGCATTTCGGACCAGTGCGCATATTTATGTAACTTGCCTCAATGCGCGGTTCTAATTCAGACAAGTGCGCATGTTTATTTAATTTGCGTTGATGCGCGGCTCTCATTTTGGAACAGTGCACATGTTTATTTAACTTAATAAAGATTAATGCGCGGTTCTTATTCCAGACCAATGCGCATGTTTATATTACTTTCGTTCTTATTTTGGACAAGTGCACAAGTTTCCTTAGGTTGTCTTGATGCGCGGTTCGCATTTCGGAAGAGTTTGCATGTTTATCTAACTTGCACGGTGCTTATTTTGGACGTGTGTATATGTTTATTTAACTTGCATTGGTGCGCGGTTTGCACTTTGGACCAGTGCGCATGTTTATTCAACTTGCGTTGATGAGCAGTTCGAATTTCGGGCCATTGCGCATATTTATTTAACTTGCGTTGACGCGCGGTTCGAATATCGGACCAGTGCGCACGTTTATTGAACTTGTATTGATGCGCGGTTCTTATTCTGGACCAGTAAAAATGTTTGTTTAACTTGCGTTGGCGCGTGGTTCACATTTCGAACCACTCCACACGTTTATTTAAGTGGCGTTGATGCGCGGTTCGAATTTCGGACCAGTGCGCATGTTTATTTAACTTGCGTTGATGTGCGGTTGGCATTTCGGATCAGTGTGCATGTTTATTTACTTGTGTTGATGTGCGGTTCTTATTTCGGATCAGTGCGCATGTTTATTTACATTGTGTTGATGTGCGGTTCTTTTTTCGGACCAGTGCGCTGCTTTTTTTAACTTGCGTTGATGTACGGTTTGCATTTCGGATCAGTGCGCATGTTTATTTACCTTGCGTTGATGTGCGGTTCTTATTTCGGATCAATGCGCATGTAGAACTCCAAAATTTAAATAACGTCCTTTCTTATATGCACTTATCTCGAGCCTTTTGTTGCATACGATTACTTAAACGTGGATTCCTATCTAGGGTGGTACTAGGCCAGCGTTTAATTAAAAATCGACAAATGATCGGGTGAGGTATATCCAGACCGTGGATAGTCTACCCTGACAGGCGTACTTCAAATGCCCTGGTAAACTTCAAAGCGGGGGGTTCGTCAAAAATATGTGGACCCTAATTAATTTTAATTTGCGTGGGAAAAATGAACAAGAGGCTATCGACCACCCGAAAAATATCACACTTATCATATTGTCGGGTCATATAATTGCTTCCTGCACTTTAAAAGCGAAAATTACAACTTTCTTACATTATCGCCCAATGTTCCCTATTATCGCCCACCCGAAAAAATATTATATTTATCATATTTTCGGATCCTAGAATTGTTTCCTGCACTTTTAAAGCGAAATTACAACTTTCTTGCTTTTTGGCCCAATATTCCCTGGTATCGCCCACCCGAAATATATCACATTTATCATATTTTCGGGTCACAGAATTGATCTCTGCACTTTTAAAGCGAAAATTACAACTTTACTGCATTATCGCCCAATGTTCCCTATTATCGCCCACACGAAAAATATCATATTTATCATATTTTCGGGTTATAGAATTTATTCCAGCACTTTTAAAGCGAAAATTACAACTATCTTGCATTATCGACCAATGTTCCCTATTATCGCCCACCCGAAAAATATCACATTTATCATATTTTCGGGTCATAGAATTGATTCCTGCACTTTTAAAGCGAAAATTACAACTTTCTTACATTATCGCCAAATATTCCCTATTATCGCCTACCCGAAAAATATCACATTTATCATATTTTCGGGTCATAGAATTGATCCTTGCACTTTTAAAGCGAAAATTACAACTTTCTTACATTATCGCCCAATGTTCCCTATTATCGCCCACCCGAAAAGTATCACATTTATCATATTTTCGGGTCATAGAATTCATTCCTGCACTTTAAAAGCGAAAATAACAACTTTCTAGCATTATCGCCCAATGTTCCCTATTATCGCCCATCCAAAAAATATCATATTTATCATATTTTCGGGACATAGAATTGATCCCTGCACTTTTAAAGCGAAAATTACAACTTTCTTGCATTATCGCCCAATATTCCCTATTATCGCCCACCCGAAAACTATCACATTTATCATATTTTCGGGTCATAGAATTGATTCCTGCACTTTTAAAGCGAAAATTACAACTTTCTTGCATTATCGCCCAATGTTCCCTATTATCGCCGACACGAAAAATATCATATTTATCATATTTTCGGGTCATAGAATTGATTATTGCACTTTTAAAGCGAAAATTAAAACTTTCTTACATTATCGCCCAACGTTCCCTATTATCGCCCACCCGAAAAATATCACATTTATCATATTTTGTAGTCATAGAATTGTTTTCTGCACTTTTAAAGCGAAAATTACAACTTTCTTGCACTATCGTCCAATGTTCCCTATTATCAACCATCCGAAAAAATATCATATTTATCATATTTTAGGGTCACAGAATTGATTCCTGCACTTTTAAAGCGAAAATTACAATTTTCTTACATTATCGCCCAATATTCCCTATTATCGCCCACCCGAAAAATATCACATTTATCATATTTATGGGTCATAGAATTGATTCCTGCACTTTTAAAGCGAAAATTACAACTTTCTTGCATTATCGCCCAACATTCCCTATTATCGCCCATCCGAAAAATATCATATTTTCGGGTTTTAGAATTGATTCCTGCCCTTTTAAAGCGAAAATTAAAATTTTCTTACATTATCGCCCAATGTTCCCTATTATCGCCCACCCGAAAAATATTATATTTATCATATTTTCGGGTCCTTGAATTGTTTCCTGCACTTTTAAAGCGAAAATTACAACTTTCTTGCTTTATCGCCCAATATTCCCTATTATCGGCTATCCGAAAAATATCATATTTATCATATTTTCGTGTCATAGAATTGATTCCTGCTCTTTTAAAGCGAAAATTACAATTTTCTTACATTATCGCCCAATGTTCCCTATTATCGCCCACCCTAAAAATATTATATTTATCATATTTTCGGGTTATAGAATTTATTCCTGCACTTTTAAAGCGAAAATTACAACTTTCTTGCTTTATCGCCCAATATTCCCTGTTATCGCCCCCCCGTAAAATATCACATTGATCATATTTTCGGGTCACAGAATTGATTCCTGCACTTTTAAAGCGAAAATTACAACTTTCTTGCATTATCGCCGAATGTTCCCTATTATCGCCCACACGAAAAATAGCACATTTATCATATTTTCGGGTCATAGAATTGATTCCTGCAATTTTAAAGCGAAAACTACAGCTTTCTTACATTATCGCCCAACGTTCCCTATTATCGCCCACCCGAAAAATATTATATTTATCATATTTTCGGGTCCTAGAATTGTTTCCTGCACTTTTAAAGCGAAAATTACAACTTTCTTGCTTTATCGCCCAATATTCCCTGTTATCGCCCCCCCGTAAAATATCACATTGATCATATTTTTGGGTCACAGAATTGATACCTGCACTTTTAAAGCAAAAATTACAACTTTCTTGCATTATCGCCCAATGTTCCCTATTATCGCCCACACGAAAAATAGCACATTTATCATATTGTCGGGTCATATAATTGCTTCCTGCACTTTAAAAGCGAAAATTACAACTTTCTTACATTATCGCCCAATGTTCCCTATTATCGCCCACCCGAAAAAATATTATATTTATCATATTTTCGGGTCCTAGAATTGTTTCCTGCACTTTTAAAGCGAAATTACAACTTTCTTGCTTTTTGGCCCAATATTCCCTGATATCGCCCACCCGAAATATATCACATTTATCATATTTTCGGGTCACAGAATTGATCTCTGCACTTTTAAAGCGAAAATTACAACTTTACTGCATTATCGCCCAATGTTCCCTATTATCGCCCACACGAAAAATATCATATTTATCATATTTTCGGGTTATAGAATTTATTCCAGCACTTTTAAAGCGAAAATTACAACTATCTTGCATTATCGACCAATGTTCCCTATTATCGCCCACCCGAAAAATATCACATTTATCATATTTTCGGGTCATAGAATTGATTCCTGCACTTTTAAAGCGAAAATTACAACTTTCTTACATTATCGCCAAATATTCCCTATTATCGCCTACCCGAAAAATATCACATTTATCATATTTTCGGGTCCTAGAATTGATCCTTGCACTTTTAAAGCGAAAATTACAACTTTCTTACATTATCGCCCAATGTTCCCTATTATCGCCCACCCGAAAAGTATCACATTTATCATATTTTCGGGTCATAGAATTCATTCCTGCACTTTAAAAGCGAAAATTACAACTTTCTAGCATTATCGCCCAATGTTCCCTATTATCGCCCATCCAAAAAATATCATATTTATCATATTTTCGGGACATAGAATTGATCCCTGCACTTTTAAAGCGAAAATTACAACTTTCTTGCATTATCGCCCAATATTCCCCATTATCGCCCACCCGAAAACTATCACATTTATCATATTTTCGGGTCATAGAATTGATTCCTGCACTTTTAAAGCGAAAATTACAACTTTCTTGCATTATCGCCCAATGTTCCCTATTATCGCCGACACGAAAAATATCATATTTATCATATTTTCGGGTCATAGAATTGATTATTGCACTTTTAAAGCGAAAATTAAAACTTTCTTACATTATCGCCCAACGTTCCCTATTATCGCCCACCCGAAAAATATCACATTCATCATATTTTGTAGTCATAGAATTGCTTTCTGCACTTTTAAAGCGAAAATTACAACTTTCTTGCACTATCGTCCAATGTTCCCTATTATCAACCATCCGAAAAAATATCATATTTATTATATTTTAGGGTCACAGAATTGATTCCTGCACTTTTAAAGCGAAAATTACAATTTTCTTACATTATCGCCCAATATTCCCTATTATCGCCCACCCGAAAAATATCACATTTATCATATTTATGGGTCATAGAATTGATTCCTGCACTTTTAAAGCGAAAATTACAACTTTCTTGCATTATCGCCCAACATTCCCTATTATCGCCCATCCGAAAAATATCATATTTTCGGGTTTTAGAATTGATTCCTGCCCTTTTAAAGCGAAAATTAAAATTTTCTTACATTATCGCCCAATGTTCCCTATTATCGCCCACCCGAAAAATATTATATTTATCATATTTTCGGGTCCTTGAATTGTTTCCTGCACTTTTAAAGCGAAAATTACAACTTTCTTGCTTTATCGCCCAATATTCCCTATTATCGGCTATCCGAAAAATATCATATTTATCATATTTTCGTGTCATAGAATTGATTCCTGCTCTTTTAAAGCGAAAATTACAACTTTCTTACATTATCGCCCAATGTTCCCTATTATCGCCCACCCTAAAAATATTATATTTATTATATTTTCGGGTCCTAGAATTGTTTCCTGCACTTTTAAAGCGAAAATTACAACTTTCTTGCTTTATCGCCCAATATTCCCTGTTATCGCCCCCCCCCGTAAAATATCACATTGATCATATTTTCGGGTCACAGAATTGATTCCTGCACTTTTAAAGCGAAAATTACAACTTTCTTGCATTATCGCCGAATGTTCCCTATTATCGCCCACACGAAAAATAGCACATTTATCATATTTTCGGGTCATAGAATTGATTCCTGCAATTTTAAAGCGAAAACTACAGCTTTCTTACATTATCGCCCAACGTTCCCTATTATCGCCCACCCGAAAAATATTATATTTATCATATTTTCGGGTCCTAGAATTGTTTCCTGCACTTTTAAAGCGAAAATTACAACTTTCTTGCTTTATCGCCCAATATTCCCTGTTATCGCCCCCCCGTAAAATATCACATTGATCATATTTTTGGGTCACAGAATTGATACCTGCACTTTTAAAGCGAAAATTACAACTTTCTTGCATTATCGCCCAATGTTCCCTATTATCGCCCACACGAAAAATAGCACATTTATCATATTTTCGGGTCATAGAATTGATTCCTGCAATTTTAAAGCGAAAACTACAGCTTTCTTACATTATCGCCCAATGTTCCCTATTATCGCCCACCCGAAAAATATTATATTTATCATATTTTCGGGTCCTAGAATTGTTTCCTGCACTTTTAAAGCGAAAATTACAACTTTCTTGCAGTATCGACCAATATTCCCTATTATCGCCCATCCGAAAAATATCATATTTATCATATTTTCGGGTCACAGAATATAGTCTTGCACTTTTAAAGCGAAAATTACAATCTTCTTACATTATCGCCCAATATTCCCTATTATCACTCACCTGAAAAATATCACATTTATCATATTTTCGGTTCATAGAATTGATTCCTGTACTTTAAAAGCGAAAATTACAAATTTCGTGCATTATCGCCCAATGTTCCCTATTATCGCCCACCCGAAAAATATTATATTTATCATATTTTCGGGTCATAGAATTGTTTCCTGCACTTTTAAAGCGAAAATTACAATTTTCTTGCTTTTTCGCCCAATATTCCCTGATATCGCCCACCCAAAAATATCACATTTATCATATTTTCGGGTCACAGAATTGATTCCTGCACTTTTAAAGCGAAAATTACAACTTTCTTGCATTATCGCCCAATGTTCCCTATTATCGCCCACACGAAAAATATCATATTTATCATATTTTCGGGTCATAGAATTTATTCCTGCACTTTTAAAGCGAAAATTACAAATTTCTTGCTTTATCGCCCAATATTCCCTATTATCGCCCACCCGAAAAATATTATATTTATCATATTTTCGGGACATAGAATTGATTCCTGCACTTTTAAAGCGAAAATTACAATTTTCTTACATTATCGCCCAATATTCCCTATTATCGCCTACCCGAAAAATATCATATTTATCATATTTTCGGGTCATAGAACTGATCCCTGCACTTTTAAAGCGAAAATTACAACTTTCTTACATTTTCGCAAAATGTTCCCTATTATCGCCCACCCGAAAAATATTATATTTATCATATTTTCGGGTCCTAGAATTGTTTCCTGCACATTTAAAGCGAAAATTACAACTTTCTTGCAGTATCGACCAATATTCCCTATTATCGCCCATCCGAAAAATATCATATTTATCATATTTTTGGGACATAGAATTGATTCCTGCACTTTTAAACCGAAAATTACAACTTTCTTGCTTTATCGCCCAATGTTCCCTATTATCGCCCACTTGAAAATATCATAGAAATGACCCACTGACAACAAAATTACTGAAAAGTCAAACCAGAAGTACTTGCATGTAACATATTGTGCCCCTCTGCAAATTGAAACTTTGCTTTTTTAAGAAGAAAAATGGAAATTTCCAATTTTTTAAAAGCTGCAAACTTCGAAGCTCAGTAGATTCAAAAATAAGGCGAAATTCAAAAATCGAAAAATGTACTTTTTTCACCCCTTAGTTCTAGTTTCTTCATAACAAATTTCGGAATCTTCCGATGAAAAATGAGGGACTAGATAGATTTTTTCGTATTTTGCCCAAATTGGCAATAAAATCGCCAAAAATGGTTTAAACCAAAAAATAAAAAAAAATTCCTAATGCAGTAGAAGGTTAAAAACTCGCGTTTAAAATTTGGTACGAATCGGATGAAAAATAAAAAAGATATTCCACTTTAACTACTTTGTTAAGAAAAAAAATGGAAATTTGCCAATTTTTAGAAGTTGCAAACTTTGAAGCTCAGTAGATTCAAAAATAAGGCGAAATTCAAAAATCGAAAAAAGTACTTTTTTCACCCCTTAGTTCTAGTTTCTTCATAAAAAATTTCGGAATCTTCCGATGAAAAATGAGGGACTAGATAGGTTTTTTCGTATTTTGCCCAAATTGGCAATAAAATCGCCAAAAATGGTTTAAACCAAAAAATAAAAAAAATTTCCTAATGCAGTAGAAGGTTAAAAACACTTGCCCCCATCTGTATAGCCCTGTTGGCTAAAAAGCCAACTGGGCTAAAAAAAAAAAGACATCGGATCAAAAATGTAGGACGAGATACATTTTAAATTTTTTTCTTCAAAAATTCTCCAAAAATTAAAAAATCACCCGATCGACTAGAAAAGCACAAGCCGTATGCACGACACTTTAGGGGTGCCTCATACCAAAAATAAATCACATCGGGTCAAAAATGTAGGAGGAGACACATTTTAAATTTTTTTCTTTAAAAATTCCCCTAAAATTCAAAAATCACCCAATCGACTAAAAAAGCACAAGCCGTATGCACGACTCCTTAGGGATGCCTCACACCAAAAATAAATGACATGGAATCAAAATTGTAGGAGTAGATGCATTTTGAATTATTTTCGAAATTTTTGCTTTAAAAATTCCCCAAAAATACAAAAATTGCGCGATCGACTAAAAAAGCACAAGCCGTATGCACGACCCTTTAGGGGTGCCTAATACCAAAAATAAATGACATCGGGTCAAAAATGTAGGAGGAGATACATTTTAAAAATTTTTCTTTAAAAATTCGCCAAAAATTCAAAAATCACCCGATCGACTAGAAAAGCACAAGCCGTATGCACGACCCCTTAGGGATGCCTCACACCAAAAATAAATGACATCGGTTCAAAATTGTAGGAGGAGATGCATTTTGAACCAAAGTTTACTAAATAAACAACTAACTAACTAACTAACTAACTAACTAACTAACTAACTAACTAACTAACGGACACCGCCCGCAAACCGATAGGAATACCCCAGCTTACGTGTAACGTAAGCTGGGCTAAAAACGAGAAGTTTCACCACATATTCAAACAGTGTTTTTTTAAAACAAATTGTCATGAAACGAAACAGAAAAAAACGACTTTGAACACCTTCTATATGTGCTCTGTCCGTATCAAAAATGCAATAGTTTTGGTGACCTAGCCTGGACACGACCGCGTGACCGGGTGACCAATAACAGTCAGGTCTAAGATGCTCAGTTTACCCAGATATTAATGTAGCTACATAATTAAATGGTTCCCTAAACACACCTTAACCAGGGTTCATACTAGGTGATAACCAATTGAAAGAGGCGGGTCGCTATTAGGGGATCGGCTACCTTTTCAAATCTCCGTTAAATTTAAAGATATGACGACATTGCACATCTACAATATATATATTTTCATTGCAAAAAAAATTCAGAACGAAGGATCGAATACTTTCAGAGGACGCTTCTGGGCAAAATCTCGCCGTGCAAACCAATTTCTATAAAAATATACATTTTTGACAAGTCGTATTTTTGGCCGATTTCAAAAATAATGCGACGTTGCACATGTGCAATATATGTATTTTCACTGCATAAAATTTCAGAACTCTGGATCAAATAGTTTCGGAGAACTTGTCTGGACAAAATATCTCTCCGTGCAAACAAATTTCCATACAACTACACATTTTTGACAAGTAGGATTTTTGACAATTTTTGGTCGATTTCAAAAATAATGCGACGTTGCACATGTACAATGTATATTTTCCGTGCATAAATTTTCAGAACGCTGGATCGAATAGTTTCAGAGAACGCGTCTGGACAAAATCTATCTCCGTGCTAACAAATTTTCTGAAATTTTTTTTTAGAATTTCTGGCCGATTTAAAAAAAATACGACGCTGCACACCTTAAATATATGTTCTAACCGTATGCTTAAGGAAAAAGCTATATGACACACTTTCCGAGATATAGGCCGGACACGAGGGCTCATGAAAGCGGACAGACAGTCGGGCAAGCTGAAACCTATATCACCTCGTTACACGGGGGATAATTACAATAATATATGAAACTGTTTTTTTTATATCAACGCAACTTATAACTTATATCAATGCAAAATACTAAGACACTATTTAAATACTTTGGAAACATTCACTTAAAAACACGGTAGACACAATCTCGATCATTTCTAATGCTGCTCTTGGAACCCGCCAACATGTTATATTGACGAAAATTAAACCAGCTTACCTTTATTATACACTGCCCATTATAAAGGCCCATCTTCCGTTGAAGCACATTACCAAATTCTGATTCAATCTCAAAAGTGAATTTTCAACATGAGATTTGGAGAGTTATCAGTAATCATGTGAAGGGTAATCACCACATTTCATAGGTGTCCTAATTCCTTACGCCACTGCGAGTAATACTGGTTGAAATCAATAAAATGACCACCCTAGTCTTACTTTTAACAACTGCAGCCTCCCAACCTTTTAAGGGAGGAGGGGGGGGGGGGGGGGTGGCACACTGGTAGTGGCCTGCTGTTAACTGTTAAATTCAGTTTGTTTATCATACAATAGTCACGCAAATTGTCCCCAAAGATGCAGAAAAGGCCCAGAGTTCGTTGTTTTATTTAAGGAACAAAATGTTAGGAGCCACAAAAACTGACACAATCACAAGATGTCCCTCAACCTATAAAAAAAACATTAATCAAAATAGAGACATCTTAAACCAAGTTCTGTCCAATGTTCAGTTAAGAAAATTTTTATATTAGAAAGAACTTATTGGGGATGTTCCATTGAGCACCGTGCAGAAATGCGAAATGAAGTCAATTTTCTCATCGCCACAAGGTGATTTTGTAGTTTACATTTCACAAGTATATCAACAAACATACATGTAACAATCATCTATCAGTATTTACATTTAATTAGGTAGAATATACAGGTCCAGCCTGTAGTGTTGTCGATTATTTGCTACACTTAGTTAAAAGATCTCATCGCCTTGGCAAAACAAGCTTATATACACAAAACCACACATATCTTTACCCAGTCTCATTCATTCGGAACACCAAACTAAATTCTCAACCGAATGCCTCACATATCATGAACATTCAACGAAGTGTTAGATATGTTTTGAGAATACTTCCTTTCAATTAATATAATGTATTGTATTTTGTTGTTTCGAAACGAAAAATGTTATATATTCAATGAAAAAATATACAACATACGTTCGATTTAGCACCTAAAAAGTCAACAACACACAGAAGTAGCTTCTTGTTTAAGCTGCCACTGCTGTGCGGAAGAGGTGGTGAACTAAGACTGGGGGAGGAGGAGGGGGGAGGGGAGGGAAGGGTGAATTACAGATAACGAAACGCTCCATTTTTGGGATGAAGAACAACACTATTTTTCAAACTGGCCTCATAAAAAAAAAAAGATATGTGTTCCTTTTACTTGAGCGCCTCAATTTTAAATTCCACTCACTCCCCTCCCCTCCCCCCCCACCCCCATCCCCAAACCGATCTGGAATAATTTCCAGTTTAACAAATAGTTTTAGCAATTTCTGTTCTAACGACTTGAGTAAATACTTTATTCTACTTAAATATGATAACAAACACGATACTTTTTAAAAAATTAGAAAAATTATTTTCCACATTTTAAGTCTAGTTTACCATTTCTTCTTCAGTTCTAAAAAAAAAAATCACTTTTTAAAAACCAAAATGACCAAAATAAATGGATCCAGGCTAACATCTGAAAGTGTGTCAAATTCTCCAAAATTGTCATTTACAATTTTTTTAAATCCACTGTTTCCTTTAAAAATAAAAATGAACAACTTAAAACTTTGCACAAACTTGAACATTTTGATTGTTAGGGTTGTCGCCAGAAGATGCCGACAAAAAGTTGCAGCAGATTATTTTTTCACACAAATCAAGAGTCTTACAACAGCATCCAAGCACAACTCATTTTGATTAAAAGGACAGGATAATCGTTCAAAGGCTTGAATAGGGAAGAGGGCACAAAATATGATGTCATATACATCGTATATTATCACTGTTTTACCAAATCTGCTGTGAATAATCGGCGCCGTTTTCACTCGATTTCTGACCTCTTAAAAAGACGTCGATTGTTCACCGCATATTTGGTAAAACTGCGGATAATATACAAACCCTAATGAACAATCTCAAATTAGCGAATAGGTTTCTGCTGACATTTGAATGATCCGTGAACAATTTTGTATTTAGAGCGAACTCTCCTGTTTCTAAGTCATTAAATATACTAAAATCTCACTGCACAAGATTCTATTGTAGTTGTCATGGCTTCCTTCGATAGCATACTGAATGACCCCAACAAATTTCGCAGACCTAACAGCTGAAGCGACCACCTTGTATGAACTGGTGAAGCGGTTTTACTGATCTGAGGCAACTGGCACAAAGGTTATAAAATTAAAAGCTTCACATTTAACCAAGGAATGTTATATGGCTGCAAGATGAAAACTAATTTCCTAGTTTTTCTCAATAATTACTACACGAATTTCGGTAAGTGCTCCCTGCAACGCTAGCGAACGATTTTTTTCAAACATTATTCACTGCTGTCGATGGCAGGACTGAGCTGCCCACTAAAGGCAAAGCTCATTAGCGACAATCAATTCACCAATTACAAGTCATTTGTCAAGAATCGTTCCTATCCTCAAACTGAAGCAAGGGAATACGCCCACAACATGCGAATTATCGCAGTGACAATTTGGACAACTAAAACTGAAAACCTGTTACGTATTCTGATTAGATAAAAATTCGAGGGCGTCAATGAAGACAGAGCGAAGAGCAGACGCCCAAGGAGTATCTTCTCAGGAGCTATCTCGTCTAGATCCTGTCCCAGATATCTTACAGCTTAACCCCGGATTCGACCATACGCGCCCAAAAATCAATCCCAAACAGCTTAGTTTTTTAACGTTCTTAACAGAACATATGGTCAACCTATGTATAAAATTTTATATATGTATTTTTTTAACTTCTAAAAATCGTGTTTATAAGATTAGCAAAATAAAGACAGACGGACAGGCAGACAACACTCTTCGCAAAATTTTCTCCGAGGAGTAATTCCTTTTAGACACACACTTAAATAACGATCTTAGCATTCTAGATAAAAATTGAAGACTTCACATTCACTTTTCATTTTACGTGTACCTAAAAAAAAAAAAAAAAAATTCTCCTCCATATGCAGTAACGTTTTGAACAAGTAAAAAGGTTTTCATCTTTTTAGGTTCATGGCTTTGAATGACAGTTTTTAGACGTATTTAGGTTTTGGCAAGACGTTAACAAAAAAAAACAAAAAAAAACAAAAAAAAAACTGCCAAATAAAAAACAAAATGCACCTTAGTGACAGTATAACACATTTTCTCCAAAAGGTATCTTAAACACTCAAGAATCTATCTTCATAACAATGACTTCAGCTGTTTAAGAACATAAAACATAAAATTTTCAAGTCTAGATTAATCAACTCTTAACTGCAGGATATTTCAAAATCACTCGAAGAGAACTAATATGATGCGCCTGGCTGGGAGCAAAACTTCCATAACAGCGGGGATAAGCTTGCACAACTGCTCCTTTCAAACACTTGAGACATTTGATTATCCCTGACAGAATCTACATGTCAATCATTCTATCGTGAATCACAGCTTCGTGGGGGCCATCTCCAAACATCAAGCAATATCTTCAGACAAGTGTTCCCCTGTTTTGTTTTTTTTTCCTTGCATAATTTAAAGGCGAATATTACCATCCAGATATCTGAAATGACTATAGAAATGGGAAACTTCAAAAGATACCACAAAGAAATGAACAAACATCCCCCACCCCCCTACCTATCCGAAAGAATGCAGCAAGATGTATTTTACTACTCTTAGAAATTGCTCGATCGATGGAGACGGCACCTTATACTCACATGTAATTTTAAATTCACAGCTAATCTTAAATAAGAACAATCACAACTGCAGCATATGATCAATTGAATATATTCAGCAATAGCCCTCAAAATCAAATTTCTTCTAAGTAATCTAAACGCCCCAATCTGAAACTTTATTTTAAAATTTTTGTTTCCCCTGTTATTAACAGCAATGATATTTTTGGGGTCATTCAAAAAACAGCTGTCCAGGAATGGGGGGGGGGGGGGGAAGCAGCAGCGCTTTCTGAGATATGCTGGCTCCAGCCTCAACCGTTGCCTCACTGCACAAACGCTTTAGTCAATTCCTCCATTCAGTTATCAGAAAAAGACCAACTTTCGCAGCACCAGACAACGATAGCTGCAGTGCTGCATAATTGTTTTCGTTTCAGTGCATACAGAAAAGATTTTTGAAGATTCCAAAGTTGTTCTAATGATAGTAATTTCACTTTTTATCAAGATAGTGTCCTAGGTTAGATAGCCAGCAAATGCAACATTTCGGGACAGTTTTTCTTTCTGTAACATGAACAAGCTTTACAACTGGCCATAAAGATAGTGTACCTCTACGATCATCAGCCTTACATCTGCTACAAATTTGATTCACTGTATTTTGGCAATGGTTTCCTGGCATCAAAATAAATATAATAAATAGGCGTTTTAATTCTATATCTACCGTACTATAAAAATATCCATGCCACAGAATTTTCATAAATATGCTGCGTAATTTAAATGAACCACAAAATAAAAATAAATGGGGACATTGTGGCACTTTTGTTAGATACATTCTAATTGTTACTTCAAGTACGGGTTGGGCAGATCCAATTTGTATCAAATTTATCGAATTTTTCCGCGTCGAAAAAAAAAAAAACAAAAATGAAAAAAAAAAAAAAAAAAACAAATTTTAACGTTGGTTCAAAACTATTTCGATTCCGAATGTTATAAAAATGGTTTTAACTGAACTAGTCTACTTTAAGAGTCGCATGATGTTGCGTTACACTCACACGTGGAGTACAAGATAAGATGTCACTTACAGTATCAAAGCAAGAGACATATGTGATACAGGCTGTGAGTGTTTTTAAAGGCCTGAATACCAGCACATATATCCTGTAGTCAAGCGCCTTGTGGACCATTATATACGTTAGCCTAAAGGTTTGATTTTAATGTAATACCGTAGAACACTAGTGGCGAATTTCCCAATCTCTCACTAGACCTTGTTTGCCAGCATTAAGCTTACGGCAAACGACACTTAGGTTGAGAAATCCACCAGGTACGCACAACATATCATGAGATTGACGGAACCATGGTTCCAAATAAATATACGTTGTGCTATAATTGTACGTCATTTTAAATGCATCCAACAAATACTCAAATATATTATCTAAACAGTATGTTAATGAAAACATATATCGCAACCATGTGCACAGTTTTTTTTAAATTTTTTTTTGTTAATCACACAATCTTATCTACAGAACGTCCTAAAATAATGTATGAAATTTCATATCGGCGCACATTTCCTATTTGTAGCGTGGGAGGGGGGGGGGGTCTATACAGTACATACCTACGGACTGTATGCTGGCCTCTCGATCGACATTTGTAGCGTGGAGAGGGGGGAGGGTGAGGGGATCTATACAGTGCATACCTACGGACTGTATGGCTGGCCCCTCAGCCGAAATTTATAATCAGTCTTTTCCAAAGTGAATAACAGTATCCTATCTTGAAAAAGCAATCTTTACTAGTATACTCTAAAAAAAAATAAATGTAACTGTTTTGGAGTAAGGAACGACTTTCAATCTCAGGAACAGTCGCAACGATTCCCCACATTACATTTTTTCCAATTTTCTCTCGCCGATCATTTATTCTGTTTCCACGCAGTCTCCAAACGTAAGACGGTAGTTAGCTATCGCAGAAATGCCGTGCAAATGGACAAAAGCCGCCGCGATCACAAACACGTGAAAGATCTGGTGACTTTGAAACTACAAAGGAAAAAAAAACGTCCTATTGGATACCTATAATAATGAATTGGATCCGAAAAAAAACTTACAATACAAAGGCAGCATTTCGCTGATGAGATTTTATTTATATTTACTTATTACTATTATTAATTTTTTTTTTCCTGTGTTACATTCTGGCAGAAATTCCACGGAGGACCTCATAATCTGATGGTTTAGCTTACCCATATGTCGAACTTTCCAGGCCAGATTCGTTCCGGGATCCGCACAGCGTAGATCACAGCACCAAGGATGTAAAGAAATGCCATAAGCAGGAGCCAGCCCAACGCCGCAAAGTTGATGGCCGCATACAGGCCATCCGTGATGACGTAGTGCAGCGCGGGCACACAACCACTCAAGCCCAGGGCAATGAAAGTACCTGTCAAAAACAAAAAACCGCAGGCCTTTCTATGTAGGTCTCCAGTTCAACGCATGGCTTCTGCCTTGGGTTTGTCATACACGAGCGAAAAAAGGGCACAGCCAATCCTAAAACTTCTCATGTTTCTATAGTCAGGAGCAAAGATATCACCGAAAAATTATTTCACCAATTTCGAACTTATGCGGGCTATAATAAGTATTTAGTGGCTGTTGACAGAACTGACGGGTGGAGGGATACAATCCAGTGTGGGGCTGGAATAACTCTAGTCGATGATTGTGACCTTTCTGGTGATAGCAACGCAACAACTTTATAATGGCTTTTCAACTGTGTTTGATGAGTGCCAATGAAACCTAAAAACAGCGAATAAAACAAGATGCTCGAGAAGCATGAAGCCGCCGAAGTTTGGGCAAAATTTGAAAGTAATTTTTTAACAATTTACCATTTTATTAATTTCTGTCGTACTTCCAAAATTCCTGGTCACTCAACTGCATAAGGATTGGAAGCACCTCTGGCTAAAATTTGAAACGAATCTATCCACTTATAAATGTTCTAGGCGCGTGAGACTGACTCCACTATATGCTACTCCAAAAACACACTTTGCAAATGTCTAAAAATTCACCATTTTGTCAATTTCAAAAATTCCTGGTCACTGCACTGCACAAGGGTTGAAACCACCCCTCCACTAATAAATGCTCTAGACGCGTGAGACTGAAAGTGCACAGACAGACGGACGGACAAGAGTGAAAACTATATCCGTCCCCCGGCGGATAATAAGAACTAGACAATTCAGACCACCATTACTCGATGTATCAAAACAATACGTCCTGAAGTTTACCCATGCTTGCTGGGTGTACTGGTGCTGGGCAAATCATCAGCATACCACGTTATCTACCAACCACTTCAGGAATAGAACGTTCCGAAGTTACCAAAGTCCAATCACTCACAAAATCACCAGGTGATTCACAAAAACGTGTATAGCAATAATCATAATCACAACCGCCCCTTCCCCCCCTCCCCCCTCTCCACATTCCCCACATTATACGTCACTTAAAGAATAAAATGTGCACGATATGTAGAAAGATCGAGTGGACATCTGCTACACCAGAAAGATAATTTCCCATTTAAATTTCGCCCTGCGTATTTCTTTCAAGCGGCTTCTCATTTTAAGAATCAAAAGAAAATACCACGACATCTGCACCACGTGTTATGTGGGTTTTTTCTTCGCGTTCTAACGTGCTTCGATTTAATGTTCTGTTCAGCATCTGATTTACAATCTGCTTGTATTGTTATTATCAAAGGTATAATACGCATAAAATAAAAAAGGTTTGAAAACGAAGCGATTAAGGCAACAAGTAATACATAACCATTGTCCTATGAAAAAGGGCCTCAGCAGGCCAATATCTGCTGAAGATACGTTAATATAGTCAGATACTTGGAGTTTCACATCTAACTGACCATCCAAAATCAGACTACAATACTCAGACAGAAACCATGATCCCCCCCCCTCCCCCCCTCCCCACGGAAAACTGTTTGATGTCACGTTGGTTTATGTTTTTTCTCCTCTCACCTGCTCTAATGCCACGATATTTAGGCGTTGCAAATTTGTCCCACATTGAAACCACAATGCACGCCGTGCCTACAACAATGAACAAAAACAAAACTTATTTTTATCGTATCCATCCTAGCCATAAATGGACATGGAGGAGCGCGACAAAGTCTGAAGCGCGACTTTTTTTGCGTTTACAACCCTTTCGACAGATAAAACAAAGTAAAAACATGACAACTTCATAGGAATATTAATCTGAAGGGATATCTATCACACAAAAACAAAAGCACGCTGCATTAAACAAACTTTAGCTGAAAAAGATTACGGTAGCTAGCGTTTAGTTGTTTTTTTTGGTTTTTTTTTTTTTTTGACGCGCTATTTTACTTTTAGGCGCGACTTTTTGTCATTAGCACTTACTTTTTGAAAGGCTAAGAATTTAGCATGATCGCCCTCTCGGATGAAATTTGTTATATAAAACATATCAGTTTGATTACTGTTACTGTTGTTGTTTACAATAACTGTTACTACTACTTAAGGAAAATTCCCTAACATTTATTGCATAGGATTTTCTAGTCATTGCATTATCGGAAAACACACTACTAGGTTAATTTATTATACAAATTGATTTATCTTCAATTACACCCTGCCAAAGGACTACATACTCAATTATAACCGGCAAAGCAATTTTTCAATAGATTATATTCGTTACACTGACGGCTGTTCCCATCAATATAGACAATATCTATGTATATTATGTATGCTACAATAAGTCTTTTTAAGTGCAACCCCGTAACAACACCGCCAAAAAATAATAATATAATGCAATGTACTTAAACAAGACAGCAAATTCCACCTCTGAACACACTCAGATTTTTGCTCTAAATAAGATAAGAATGGATGGATGAAACAACTACACTGTACACAAGTTTCCACTAAAGTAGGTCAGGCACGTTAATTAACCGCCATTTACTTAACAGCCGCACTCCATTTCTCTACCCGCCTGAAACTTGGACAAGACCAGACCAATGCCCGATCGAATCCTATGAATCAATAACAATCAAGACCGACCACAACAAACGTTTGGGTTGTGTCTCGTGTCAGCTGAAAAAGCAACTGTCGCAATACTTCAGTGGCTGTAATTAAACAGCTGGGACCAAAGTTACAAAACAGAGAGAACGGCCAGTGCACATAAAACATCAATGTACAGGGATATATCGTATGCTTTCAATTCAGACCCAGTTTATTTCTTGTTTTTTTTTTTTTTTTTTTTTTGTAAAAATCCAACCAAATCCATAGTTCTGCAATACCCACCTCCCATTTTTCCTGTTACAGAAATAAGAAAATAATTTTCCTTTTCTGCAAATATAACCAAAATTCATAATGAAAATTTCACAGAAAACACAAAATTATTCACAGGATTGACCTCAAAATATCCCTTGCACTTTTAGGAAATGTTCTACTCTCTACCGTTACTCACACACCTCCCTGAATGAATTGAATCGTATTTCTTAGTGCAGACCTCCCGCTCCTTGGTCGGGGGAAGACAAATACTTACCAAGTATCATAATTAGGACGAGGTAGGTAATTTTCGGTTCGAGTCTGCAGTAGAAACTATAATACAACCACGGTACAAACGAGCCCATTGTGAGCAGGGCGATACCACAGTAGTCAAGCCTGTAAAAAAAATGACACATCCAGTGAAATCGTGAAAAGTAAGGACACAGCAAAAAAAGAAAAAAAAAAAACTCTAAGAAGTTGGAAGCCAAGCCATACATAAAGTTTGACACCCTCACGCAGAGCAGCATGTATTGTCCTATTGTTTCCGGGCAATCGATGAGAGCAGTTAAAACAAATCGCCAAACAGAAACCCAAAAAGTCTGTTGGCATGTTAAAAAATTCCAAAACTTAATAAACAAATTTCTCATTAACTTTAACTAAAATAGTTCTGGCTACAGCCAATATGTTTCTGACTATACCCTAATATTTTCGGACTAATTGCTACTTTGACAGACGCTTGTATTTTATGCGACTCTAGGATAAATGTCACGCTACTCGTGTGCCTCGGGCAGAATAATTTTACATTTTCGGCATCAGTTATTCGGGATACTTTGTATCTTTATGTTTTTTATGCAGTACTAGGGTAGCTGAATCGCCAGCTTTTATGACTTTTCTCAATTTCACTGTGTATTCAATATTTAAAATTTTAACTATGCCATTTGTATTAATTGCACTCAACGATTTGCTCGGGGCAATACACACTGCTATGCACAAAGGTTTTTACGAAAGAATGAACTTGATATCTCCCCTCCCTCACAAACAACCAACCCACTGAGGGACAATTCCGATTTCTCTTATATTTTCTTGTATTTTAACAGCGGTAGAAACCGCCGAAACGAACTATTTACTATATCAAGGGATCCGCCACTTCACAGCTGGCATGGATCAGCCAAAGGCAAAATCATAAAGATCTGACTCTTACACACCTTATGGTCAACAGTACAAAGTAGCATGATATGTCTTGCAAGCAGTATCGACAGACAGGATTTTCTTTCGGTTTATTCTTCATCACATTGGCTTACAATTTAGGGTAAAATATGACACTTTCAACGGTATTTTTTAACATCACAGTAAATGAGGAATCTTGTTTATAACCAACAAAATATCGCCTATAAGTGAATGTAATCACCACATGATCTTAAGAGCACTTCTTTTTACGTGAACGCAATCGCGTGGGTCGAGACACGAATCCATCAAGCAGTGATCACATTTCGGCGTTTTGTCACTTTCTTTAAATGACACGTTGCCTCAGATCATGTAACAACACTTGGTATCAATTCATACAGTCTTGAGTCAGCACATGAAAATAGCTCCGGGGACTTTCCGTTGCCTGTTTGTTTGCGCAAGGCAAGGCCAATAACTGGACCGATGACAACACTTCACTAAGCCAACGGCTAAACCCAACAGGGCAACTAACTGGTGAAAATCCCGAAGTGGCAACGCGATGCTGCTTCTCTGCTTTAACCATACTAAATTTACAGTCTGCAAACAAATTCGCGTCGTGTTTCTGTCTACTGTTCAGTCACGTTGTCACGTTTTCCCCGTGGCGAACTTGGTTTTTCTGCAAAACACTTTGGAACTAGGGCAAAAGCATGAGCAAGACCCAAAATTCCCCCCTCTCCCCTCTATAATTACATTTGTATAACCCAGATATGGAAGAAGAAAGGGCAAAGTTTGCCGTACTTGTTGAAGAACTTGCCGACACCCTCGGAATGGCAGTAGACGGTGTGGAAAAGCCAGGAGAAGCCGAGGCAGAGGATGGCGCCGAAGAAGAAGGCGGCGAAGACGAGCTTGTCCTGCCACTGTATCTCAATGGACGGCCGAGTGAGGAAGTAACACGACATGGCGATGAACGCTACAAAGCCTGTAAAAAACACACAGGGATGACGTCATCGCTTGGCTTACCGTTCCCACCCCCCCCATCCCCCCCCCCCCTTGTTTATGTGTTTTAAACAACGAAGTAGCCCCCTTTTGTTGGTTCAGAGTTGAGTAATTTGCAAAGTGAAACCTTTTTATAACGACATCACTTACGACATAGCGCTGGTAATTTTTACGATATATACGATATAGCGACAGAATTTAACGGTGCCAGCTACGCTGTTTTAATGAAGTTGCACTGCTTTCGCACGTTACGTACAACTATTACACATTAAAGATAAAACTGCGTGTGTGTGTAGATTCCCAAGTGATGCACTTTTGTTACAATTTTTATCACTTGATGTTTGATCCATTAAAAGATAAAATGAAGGTGTGAAATGTGATAATTTTTGTCAAACCAGAAAGCATGCTGGTGTTGAGATGCATTCTCAGAACATACCTAGAAGATGTGTCCATATATTCCCGGTTTCAGTATGAATCCTAAAGATTGATTTGAAACACGCCCAGAAAGAATTCAGAGGCGGGCGATGGCCTTTGATTAGAAAGTCATTGTCTCTGAGCCAGTTAGGTAAATGATGGTGATGCACCACTGTCCAGCCGGCCTCCCATACCCTGCGGGCTATCTCCTCGGCTTTATCAAAAGCACGGCTCGGCAGTGAGAGAAACTCGATGTGCGTCGGGTCAAACGTCGCGGCGCGGGGAACATCGTCGTCGCTGTCGTCATCGTCGTAATAGTCATCTGACTCGTCTGACAGTGTGGCACCCTAATTAATAAGACACATAGACAAGTGTCAATCATTCCTTTGTGCCCAGTGGGTGGTTTAAGTGGTACATGGCAATGCGCCACCTAATGGGTATGCCCGTGCCTTTATACACCTTTATTGTTGGTCATTTTGTTAAAGTGGGTATTAAATTACAAATGAAAGGCTTTTGAAGCCTTTTAGGGTTTTACAGGCCCCAAATAAGACACTTTCATTTTCAACTTAATTTCTCTTGATCAAAACGGTCTTTACCTAACTCTCCTTCTAAACTATCACCGCTGTTACTTATTGATTATCTTTGAAACGCTTTATATGAACTTCTACTTTGTTGATTTTCAATTACCACAAGAAAACACGTGCTTCTTCGACATTTTTATGAAAAGCGTCATTTACTGACTTCACAACACAAAAAAAGCCCTGTTCTAACCTTAGGAAATGGCTTCAGTAAGTGATTGCTCTCATCTCTTTGTTCTTGTATTGGTTCTTCAATGGTCACACGCTTCACTGTACTGCTGCCACTTTTTACAGCATCAGTCAATGGCTTACAGATCTCAGCCTGTGTGTTTTTACTATAAGTATCCATTTTTTAAATATTCTTTGAACGAGTTGTGTTTTTGATTAATGAGTTTTAAACTGGTAGTGTTGAAAGTTGACTTCAATTTAACCTGAAAACAAATCAAATGAAGTTTTACATAATGGTGACAGCATACTATAAATAAACGATGAACTGCAAGGTTGCACTGTACTTATCGTATTACACAATTTGATAAGGATCAGCTTGTAGCTTGCTGCTTGATCTGGATCAGCTTGCTGCTTCGGCTCTTCACAAATATAGTCACCTAAATAGTGTACCCCAACCAAAGTATAATAACTCTTTGGACTGACGCATCTTCCGTTTTAGATTCACTCCACACAGCACTTAAAACATTCCGATTATTCATTAGAGTATTCATCGTAAGTAGTGGCTGTTGTGTACAATACCTTTTTACTCCACAGACCCACTGGGGATTCCGCGAAAATAGTACTCATAAAGCGAGGAACTACTTTTCAAAATATCCATCCGCCCTGTGTTTATGCGGGACAGATAGATCTCATCACTAGTCAGCTGCTTTACAACAACGAAACACCCCTGCATGGTCTGGACAGTTTCGTTCACTTTGTCCTTGAATACCAGATCATACATTATACCAATTTTATGTTACAATATTATGAGATATGCTTTTCCAAGAATAGGATCTATCTGGGTCAAATTTCTCAGTTGTGTGTCCAAATCGATCTGCTACTCGTATGGAGGGGTATGTGGTCACATAAACAGGTAGGCCCCTGGTTCGTTCCAAACTTCCAGATTGTTTCTATATCTTACACTGACAATCTGGAATTTGTTCCCATGCTCCATATTACAGAAGTATACACCAACTAGTTTTATAAATTCCGACGTCGATGTTTGATCTTGCACTTAACAAATAAACATCGCGAGTCTAGATGTCAATAAAAAAACGTAAAAGAACATGTTTAGGAATTCCTAATCATTTCTGAGCTCAGATTACAGTGGTTCGCTCTACATCAAAGCATCATCTCTAAAAATCGTTGAATTCGTTAAAAAAATGTTTATGATTTGTCTTTGCATTGTGTAAATCATTTAACCAAGTCCTAATTATTGCCTAGATTAATTGTATTTTGTTATCGACAAGCTTCGGTTATTTATAAAACTCCGCCACCAAAAAAAAGCACTTTCAATAAAATTCAACACCATATGACTCTGAATCCAACACGATAGATGGACCGGGGTCAAATGCAAACACAACTAAAAGACATCAAATAAATACTTGTTGTCGTCCTCCGAAATTAATTATGACTTAATGTCTGCTACAGTGGCTGAGTATCGCATACTTAACTGCCAGCAATATCTTAAATACATAATGCAGTGTTTCTTAAATACGAGGCCCCTTAAAACAGCACCTCACATTGGCTTCTAAATTCCTGAAGGTAACACGAATTCTGGGCAAGTATTTGACCAGCTCCTGCTGCGCCCGGTGACTTACATGTGTGTGTGATGAGGAAGAAGGGGGGTGGGGGAGTAACTGTTAACCAAATTAAACACCAACCAATACCAATGGTTCGGGAGACTACCTCGAATGGTCGACGATATATCTGCTTTACGTTTGTCGACGTTTTGACCGTCGACGTTTTGGCAGTGGACGTTTTGTCCGCATACCGCCCTAGGTATACAAGATAGAAATTAAGCTGTCTACGAGGGACGGGAGATAAAATTGGTTAAGATAGTTAAACTGCTGACAACAAAATGTTACATTTTTGCTTCAATAAATAAACCAGCTGCAGATTTTGCACCCCTTTCGACTCAAATATTCCTTATTTTGCGATATTTAGCCACATAAGGCGGCTCGCATTGGAGTTTAGCGTCTGGATTCAATTCCCAGCTATTTAACAATATACAACTTAACTGCGCTCACTTCGATGCACCTCTGTTGCGATTAAGTGCGAAATTCAATCACCCACAAATCTTTATTGGCATTTACTAAAAACCATCGGCAATAATATACAACGTCTGTATTACGGTTTCTTTAAAAGTAAAGAATACAAAATAAACAAGTATTCAGTGAACACTAACAGGCCCCAACGCCCCCAAAATTGTAAGGGGTCGTCTATGGTTTTGAACCTGTTGGCCAGTTTAGGCCAAGAAAAATAAATGTCCTACTTCTGCTCAAAACTTTGAAAAACAATGATACTGGCTGGCGGAAAATCTTTTTTTACCCCCAAAATTTAGCAGATCACGTGACCGAATTTGGCCAAAATGGCCTAAAGGCACATCTACAAGTCGAGACTTTTCAATTGAGCCCAACATCAAGTCTCTAGGCCTCTGCGTTCTCGAGATATCGCCTGTACAAACACAATTCGATTTTTTGCGTTTTTGGCCAATTTGGCCAAGATCACGTGATCGAATTTGGCCAAAATGGCCAAAAGGCACATCTACAAGTCGAGACCTTTCAAATGAGCCCAACATCAAGTCTCTAGGCCTCTGCGTTTACGAGATATCGTCTGTACAAACACAAGTCGATTTTTTGCGTTTTTGGCCAATTTGGCCAAGATCACGTGATCGAATTTGGCCAAAATGGCCAAAAGGCACATCTACAAGTCGAGACCTTTCAAATGAGCCCAACATCAAGTCTCTAGGCCTCTGCCTTTACGAGATATCGCCTGTACAAACACAAGTCGATTTTTTGCGTTTTTGGCCAATTTGGCCAAGATCACGTGATCGAATTTGGCCAAAATGGCCAAAAGGCACATCTACAAGTCGAGACCTTTCAAATGAGCCCAACATCAAGTCTCTAGGCCTCTGCGTTCTCGAGATATCGCTTGTACAAAAAAGCGATGACGGACAGACAGACACCCCAAGTCTATAGGCCCCCAACCCTTTAGGGTTGGGGCCTAATAAATAAATAAATAAACACAAATCTCTCGCTTTATTCAATCGTGGGAGATTTGTTTGTACACAAGGAGCATGGTTATTTCGTGACAAAGTGACAAATTTTGCAATTATCCACCAAAAACTTTTGAATTGATATTTCAAAAACTACTGAAGAAATTAAAAGTGAAATATTGTGGGTGTACAGTATAAATTTATGCATAATTCTGCACCTGTCAATTATTTGAGTATGTACTTTACAGATAATTCATAACCCCTTTATATGAATTCTTTTAATATTGGTCATATAACATTGAAAGCCCAGAACGCAAAAATTCGACAGCTGAGTGCGAGAGCTACCTTTTCCAACAGAGAAATATACGAGGTAATTCTAGGAAGAGCTGACTCGGAGCTAGCGATACTTGACAAAACAATCTTATTTCCAATCACGGATTATGTTGTTTTTCATTTCATCAGTCTGGATCTACTATAGTCATTCATTACCCTCCCCATCGTTAATTCTAAGGTGGACTAAACTACAAAGTTAAGATTGCAAGTCCAGACATACACGGAGAGAAACATGAAATTGAATAGCATATGTTAATTGGGAAAACTGAAAATGTGTTCTTTTAATGTGAAAATATGGTTCGTACCAGTTACTCTAGGTTTATTTACAAACTAGAAGGCACGCATTTCGCCATGACACTCTTATTACAAGCTATGATTATCTTTTGCAACTAACATGCCAATCTGTAATTTAACCAACAGCGATGTGCCGTCCAATTTGAATGCTATTTGCCTCGTAGAAGCAAGCGAAGTTTGGAACAAACTAGTGGGTCCCCCTAAACGACTCCCTTACGCATTTTTTTTCTCAGGAGACCTCAACAGAGAAAAAACTTACCCATCCCCAATACTACATTTCGGTGTACTTGGTATCCGCATTGAGAACTTTTTAAATTTATTGTTTTGTCAGTGCACAATGTACAGAACGTAAAAACATATTACATGCTAGTCTTAGCCTAAAATAATGAAGTGCTGACTTGGAGCTAATAAGCCAAATCGCACTTTGACTTTTGCCGAAAAGTTTTTTGCGTTTCGGCTGTATTCAGCTGGGATAAGGATATTAAGAAATGAAAGGAAAAAAAAACGGCAAAAAATCAACACAATTCCATTTTGCCAGAAACATCGTTGGCTAATAAAGGGACTGAAAAATATGTAAAATAGTTTTTAATAGATCCTATGATGGCTTTATAAATTTGAAAGTGTGCATGTTGAAAGAAAATTAGAATTTTAACGTTTTTCCCTTATCGTTTCTGTATAATTTATCCCAACGTAACAACACCTCCACCGGAAAGACCCGAAAGTGCGAATTGGCTTATAACAGGCGACAAGGAAGACAGTAACCAGTGGGAAAAAAATTATGGGTTTTTAATTATTTTAGGGAGATATCCCTCAAATTACACACAACAAATATATACCACCGACAGAGGAGGTCAAACCAAACATTACTTATACAAAACACAGCAGCTCCCTAATGTACGGACAATAAAATATACAAAGGTATAAATTGTGTTTCTAAGGTAAACAATAGACAAGTTTGGGAAATAAAATGCTGGCCTGAACGTTAACCAATCACCGACAGCCTTACAAACGGTGTCGCAGAACAAAGATGGCGACGGTCTGCACGAGAATCAATCATCAACAGCGATACAAATGACGTCGCAGAACCAAGATGGCGACGTCAACAAAAAACAGCTGATCAATCTGGCTACTCTTATTAACTTTTCTCTTGAACAAATACTTTTAATTTTATGTTACAATATTACGAGGTACATTTTCTCAAGTTTATGGTTCTAAGGATATCCATTAGTAAAATGAGTAAAGCAGATTTCAGTCTATCTGTGTGAAATGTCCCATTCTACCATTCGTCCCATTCTACGGTCTGGGCCTTGTACAAGGACGAGACAGTAATTGGGACAAAATTATGGATTTAAAATTATTTTAGGGAAATATCCCTATACTTACACGTGAACAAATACATACCACCGACAGAAGAGGTCTAACCAAACATCGTTAATACAAAACACAGCAACTTCCCGGTATACGGACATTAAAATACACAAAAGTATAAATTGAGTTTCTAAGGTAAACAATAGACAAGATTGGGTCATAAAATGTCGGCCTGAACATGAACCAATCACAAACAGCGTTACAACCGATGTCCCAGAACCAAGATGGCGACGTCAACAAATAAACAGCTGATCAATTTGGCTGGTTTTATTAACTTTTCTCTTGAACAACACAAGATACTTTCAATTTTATGTTACAATATTATGAGATACACTTTACCAAGTATGTGGAGCTAAAGATATCTAATAGTAAAATGAGTAAAGTAGGTTTCAGTCTATCTGCGTCAAATGTCTCATTCTACCCTCCGTCCCATTCTGCGGTATGGGCCTTGTACTCGTACTTGTACGAGTATGTACGTATCGTCAGCGTGAACAGCTGACAGTGAAGAAGGAGATTTCACAAAAGGCCACAGGTTTCAGTTGGATCAATTTCTAGGCAGTTGCGTCACTTATGTAACAACTCTGTCAACAGTTTGTACCCGGAGGCTTTAAGATGCAACGTTTCTCTTCATGACATCGTTTTTCTTCCTTTACTTTATCCTCCCTTGACCCACGACTGATGATCATCAGTTTTCAACCAATCAGAACAAATGTAAATAAACCATTCGAAACGCCTTGCGTTAACAATGGGAAAATTCGTTGATGAATATATTTTATTAAATACAGTGGAGCAGTAACATTTTGGGCTTCGCTGGTGACCGCTTTTAAACGAGCGCTTTTAAACGAGCTCAGATCACTGACAAACTTGCTCCATTGAACGCAGACCTACACTTCAAATAAGAACTTCGCTGAAATTGCAAGTGATGAGTGAAAGTTTGGTGACTATAAGTAATTTTTCTTGTTTTGCACATACATATCGCATTTCAAACAATACAAAGATGACTAAAACTCTGTTAATACTGTACTGAAAATACTAACATAGATATAAATGGTCTTGATGAAAAATTGCTTTTGGAGCATAATTTTTAAGTAATTTGCTACGCAGTGAATTATAATACAATACAAATTTATCATCAAACGACTTCTTGCGATAGTGGGTTTGATTGAAAGACTATGATAAACAAGGCAATTCTGTCATTGTACAAAATTTCACTGCTTTGCAAATATTTTCTCGTTATATTTCAGTACCTGATAAACACGTATAAAAGCACAGCATACAGATGCCAATTCATGACCTATGACGTTGGAGAAATTTTACAAAAAGTTATTTGAAGTTCTGCTGAATTTCAGTGAGCGTACGAGTGCGTAACTTTCGAATACGATAACTAAACGCGGGGTTTTTGAAATTTGAACCTCTTTTTATAACCAAATGCGGAGTCTAGCTCCAAAAGAACAAAGGTGTTTAATAAAGGCACCTCTTCCCTTTATTAACAAAATTGACATTCTGCAAGGACTGCGTCGGATTTCAAAATTAACCCCATGCTTCGCATTTTGTGACAAGCACAGTAATTTAAAGCGATGGAGTTTGCGTGAGGAAGACAGATGTGAGCTGTGCGGACGCAGAGGAACTCTAGAGCATATCGTGTCAGCGTGAGTGTGGCCTTCACTCAAGCAAAATATCGATGGAGACACGAAAAAGTGCTGGAGGGTGTGTCAAGACTTCTAAAAACAAAGTATTAGTAAGAAGAGACATAAACAACCGAACAAACTGACGTCCACAGTGTTTGTGAAAGCTGCACAAAGCGCTTACCAAAAGAGGAGGATATAGCAGGACTACTTTCGACTGTGAGGGACTGGCAGATGAGTGTGGACCTGCAGGCGAATTTGGTGTTTCTCGCAGAAGTGACGTAAACCAACTTACGATCGGACATAGTGCTGTGGTCCAAAGAGTCCGAGCAGATTGTAATGATGGAATTAACAGTGCCATGGGAAGAGTGGATGGAAGGCGAGTACGAGAGGAAGAAGACCAAATATGAGAATCTCAAAAGCGTGGACACTGCCAATCGAAGAAAGGTGCAGAGGGTTTGTTGGTAGAGCCATCTTGAAGATGGGCAGTTTGATTGGAGTGTCAGAAAAAGACGGCAAAGCACTAATACGAACAAAGATCAAGCTTGCTATGGCTCAGACGAAATACGAAGAGATAGTCACCAACATGATTGAGCTACACCGCTTCTGAGTGCGTCAGATCGCTCCTGTCGTAGTCCTGCCTGGCATAGGACGTCTTGAAGTTAACGGGACGAAACTTCTGGTGACACCAGGTCTTCAACTGAAGACGAGGACGTGGTGGACGCATGACACAACTGCGTGCTGTAAGATAATACATATGGTACCAAGTGCCCCGGAGGTTCTCTTGAATTACTAAAAGATCCCGATGTCCTGAATTAACCGGACCTTTTGCTTGAGTACATTTTTCCATTTCGATTTAACAGATAACATTATTTATTAAGAGTGACAGTTTATAGACTCTATTGTAGCGTAGATCAATTATCTTCGATATTTTATTTACTTACAGGAAGCCAAGGCAAATAAGGCCAAGAGAGAGAGAGAGAGAGAGAGAGAGAGAGAGAGAGAGAGAGAGAGAGAGAGAGAGAGAGAGAGAGAGAGAGAGACCAATGCCGTAAAATGATAAATGTAATATGATATATACATAAAAATCCGGAAAGTAAAATCAAGAAAGAAATTTGCACTTTTGCCAAGATTGTGCTTTTCACTTCATGGTGTTCTCGGGCATAAAATTTGAAAAGTTAACTTTTTGCAAAAGCTTTATATCTTTAGAAAAAAATTTAACTGATGAAAGGATTAGTCTCTATTGCGATGCAAATCATCAAACATCTTTTAAAAAAGAGATCCTTTAAAGGCAAAAAAGAGAGATGTATATCATAACATCAGAATCTATATGACTTTGATTTGATATGTAATACTGAAGTGGTATACAATGTTTTAGGACTGGCGTCACTCCGTGGTAAAACAAAATTATACCGTTATAATATTGCAATAAAACAGGTAACCTTTGTCAACTTTGCAGCTGCTGTTATATAAAAGCTAGCTTACAAGCTACAAAATTTGTCAAAAAAATTGTAATTCTTTTCCAGTTCAGATAAATCGCTCTTCCGTACGGTAATTGCTTCCAGTTTAGGTAAATCGTTCTGTAGAGAACAACAAATTATACATTTGTATAGAAGATAGCTTCTGAAACTCTCTGCCTGACAGTGAAATCAATAGGTTTTAGTTTTATTAGCATGAGCAAGGACAAACTTTTCGGTGTTTATTTCAATGTCTTAATAATTACAGGCGAATTGAAAATTTTGGGATAAACACCGCATATGCAAACTTTGGACGAGTTTCATGGGTTTCTGTCGGGATCCGACTTTCACTAACTTGAAAAATAATAACGTAATGTTGGTGAATGTCAAAAAAGGTCACATAAAAATAATAGGGACATTCTACTTGTAATTCTCCTTCTTGTATGTGCTATTTACCCTTTTCTAAAGTTGCTCCTATCATAGACATTTTAAAAACTAGATGCTGTCAGAGAGCAGCAGGACCACCCGTGAAACTCATTGTCACAATAAATTAATAACTTTGGAAGAATGATAGCTCTTACAGGATTCCTTAACAGCGATGTGGACTCCACAAGGTACCCTCGAAAGCGTCAATTTAGGCAATTTTCAGAGGGCTGTAATTTTCAATCGATCAAACTGGAACTTTGACGTTTCACGCAAACATACACTGAATATTGCATATATGAAAGAATAACAGCTCTTGCATGATTCCTTAATAGAGAAGTTGACTTCACAAGGTACCCTCGAAAGTGTCAATTTAGGCAATTTTCAGAGGGCTGTTTTTTTTGACAATTTTTCATCGGTCAAACTGAAACCTTGACATTGCCCACCTACATTCCCTAGCTATTAGCTATAGGAATGATACCTCTAACCACTGTAGTTAATAGAGAAGTGGACTCAACAAGACTCTTACCATCAAGTGGGACAGACGGACAAGCTCAAACCTATATCCCCTCGTTTCACGGGTGATAATAAGGTAATGTTGTCACCCTGTGGCATGCTAATGCTAATATTGCCAATTATGTACTATTTAGTAATCCTTGTTCTAGGCTATAGTTAAAAGCTTTGTCAATTGGTCGTGCTCCCAAACCGGAATCATGTAATAGTTAGTTTTGTTAACTATTTCACAGTGAAACACCGAGAGACCAATCAGAAAGGAGCTTTTTATTTACAAATGTAACAATATATTGTGGTATAAAGAAAAGTGCCATTTAGAGTATTACTAAATTTATTATGTTTATATATTTAGCACAATATATATATAGTTCTTGGTTTTCTGAGTGCTTATCAGGCGAACTAGTGGGGTTTCGGAGTTTTGGCAATTCGAAATACTGGGCAGTTCCCGTTGAGCCTAGGGAGATTAAAAACTTTCCGATACCATACAGGAAGTTGGAGAAAACGAATACGTTCTCAGCCCTGTTTACAGACATGTCGGACAGGCCTTATGCATGAGGCAGCATCTAAATTTGGAACGATTATGTACAGTAATAAAGTTCCTCAGTTGAATATCTAAGACTGAAGTGTAACCGGACAGAAACGGGAAGAAAGGAATTTCTTTTTAAGTCCCTCACTTCAAACTAGGCGGCGGTGGATTAATAATAACCATGAACACAAAAAAATTGATAATGGTCCACAACATAACGAAATACAGGATACTGATAAAATCACACAAGCCTGAAAGGCGGGGTGAAGTGCGCATAGCTGAGGGAGTGTTTTCGGATCAGCTCAAACACACTGGTACGTGTGCGTACAAAGGAAACAGTAGCATTTTTTTCAGTGCATATGACAAGTAAATACGCACAGCCATATTCTCCACTTTCTCAGCATCGAAAGCGTCACGCTATGCATTAATGAACGTGTGTACTCGACATCGCCATCACAACGCAACATCACCCTCTTTCCCCCCTTCAACCACTTTTTTCTGTCAGTCCAAGCACAAGATCTTTACATAGGCTCCTCAACCCCCACCCCCATCCACCCAAGATAATTTATGGCACGGTTCTACATAAATTGTGCCAAACGAACACAAAAAGTATCTTTTTTAAAGCTCGCGCATTTTGTTTTCTACAATAGTTTCTAATTCAAAACCTACTTAAAACACACTATGTCTAATCATCAACAGGTTTCTTAAAAGTTCTGTCCGTCTTGAAGCGTTTTTTATGGGCTGACTTTTCTGAATCATTTTCGCAGTTCTCTGACGTAGAAGGTTCACTTGTTTCTGCAGTACCGACTTTCCGTTTCTTCTTGAACTTTTTACCAATTGTACTAACAAGTGAGCTGTACCTGTTTAAAAAAAAATCTATTGTTTCCATAAAACGTGAAATATTTCCAGTGGTTTCAAAGCATATATCATCACTTGGAAGCGGTTAATATTCATTGAAAACTACCATACGGTGTTTAACTTGGGACTTTCACTGAAGTAATTTCAATTTGCTCCCGCAGTTTATATTATTTCTGGCAAATGTTTGCATGAAAACAGGATGTTACATATAAGGACGCGTACCTCTCCGCCATCTCTTCATCATCTACTCCCATTTCCTTTTCCCGTTCCTCTGCTAATTCCAAATCATTTTCTGTCTGCCGTGCTCGCATCACCCTCTGTAGAAAAACAATAAAAAACAAGTAGCAAACAATTTCAAAACATTTTAAAAATTCAATCCGGTCGAAAATTACTTATTCGAGGATATTTAGAGTCCGCTTGAAAACAAGATCATGGTGTGGGAAATAGTTTTATTTCACAAATTTTTTTTATTTTCCACATCAATATCTGGTAATGAAACAGAAAGAAGACCACATTTCCCTCACCTTGATTACCCTTCAGGAGGATTTTTCATTTCTACCCTAGGGTTAAAGTTATCTTGTAAGCGTCTGTGGTTACATCAGACTCTTGATGTGAAAAATATACTGTCAAATTATTGTTTGAAGCATTCTCCTGTACAAATTGTCGTACGAGGACATTCATACGGAGGACTGAGACATAAGAAACTGATTAGACAGCTGATTATTTAACAAAAAAGATATTTATTACACAGAATAAAGATTTACGACGCCAGTATTTGCGAATCATTACTTTGCAGTATTAATGCTGACAAAAAGATCATATAACGGACTGCGGTAGGCATTACCTCTATTTCCGTATTGAACCCTTTGAAAGACGCTCGTCCGAACTTCAACTCTTCACACAAAACATAACTCGGCTCACATATTAACTTGCTTCTGTAACATGGACACACCTCTCGAACAACACCCAAATCTCACTACACGATATGCAAATAATGAATCCCGGACAAAACGGCGACGGCCAAAACGGCGAAGGCCAAAACGGAGAAGACCAAAACGGCGACGGCCAAAACGGCGATGGCCAAAACGGCGACAAATGCAACCCTGGACAAAACGGCGACGAAGATAAATAATTTAATGTTGAAAATAAAAAAACAAAGAATAGTGTTGCCAGATAAATCAATTCATTTCTACTTGAAGATTAGTATAATTTGAACCAATATTTAAATTTTAAGGCAAAATAAAATGGATAATTTAACACTTATTTTCCCATATATTTCTAATCGCAATTATACGATAATCCATCGTGTGGGGGAGGAGTTAATAAGTACATTTTGAAAGACAATTGTATTTAGTGACTGCCCACTAATCCGTTTTTGCACATGAATCCACACCAATAAAAGGCAAAATAAAAATGCCTTTAAAAGGACTTCGGATTAGCACCAATGAAAGACTGATGAAATTTAATCGCCTCAATGAGGTAATCCTTGTCTGTATCGGTTATGTGAAATGCTGTTATTATATACGAATCCACACCAGTGAAAGAGAAGATTAAATTTTATTTTACCTGAGAAAATAGTTTTCAGTTTTACCTGAGAAAAGTTAAATGAGTACATCATCCCTTGAGCGGATTACTGAGACAGTGACTCGTGGCAGGGAGGGCAGTTGGGAGAAATACAGCACTTTGTTCAAATTTGTTTATCTCTGATGTTTAACTAAACTGTGTTGGCAACTTGTTACTTTTTGTTTTGTTTTTTTAATAAGCGTTTTTAAGCATAAACTTAAAAAAAAAAAAAACTCCGTCGCCGTTTTGTCCAGGGTTGCACTTGTCGCCGTTTTGGCCATCGCCGTTTTGGCCGTCGCCGTTTTGGTCTTCTCCGTTATGGCCGTCGCCGTTTTGGCCGTCGCCGTTATGTCCGGATACCGCAAATAATACAACTGCTACAAAGCCGCTCGTGTAATATGTGTTCAAGCGGCCTGTTTGACTTATGCGCGGGTATTACTCAAACCACAATATTGTTTACACAATGTACAAAACACTGCCTTCCCAGAATAATAACAGGCACTTGCATATACGGGGACTAATAATTAAGGCAATGCCAACAATTCTCCACAAAAAGTAAAATCATCTCACTGGTTTTCTTGCAAGTTCGGTGTATCCAGCACCCAGTGGTCTTCATCAATTAACAAGTCTTCAGATTTTTCTCCATCTTTTCCGCTATGCAGCACGGTCCTTTGCATAAACTGAAAAAAGACCATACACCATGAATGCCCGACAGAACGAACATCACTAGCTGGAAGTACAACTTAAACATCTCATTTTTTCCTATCTGTATGAATAATCTGCCACAAAAGGATATCCTTTGTGAAACGAAGGAAACTTCAAAAGGCACGCAACATGTCGAAATTTTTTATTGCCTTTATAAACCCGCGCTATTTGCTATAGCTGACGCCAGATGTAGCGCAATTTTATCCAATTCCTCTTCAAAGCCTTTAACATTTTTTCCGTTATTTCTAACTTCTAATCTATATAATATTTCCATACAGGATTTAATTTCCTGCCAGACATTTTAGCTGTTTTAAGTTCTCATTTTTTTTGCGATCCAGTAGCATGTAGTCTTTCAATACCATTTATGGAATCGAGTAAAACGAAGGCGTATTTATATCTTTAGCATATGGAACAGAATTCGGAAAAAGCATCACATGTTGCGCATTGGTTTGTTTACTGTTACTGTTTATTTTTTTTTACCTTTATCAATGATATACAGTCGACATCGGATAATCTAATAACGAAAATGTCCAATGAAATTATTAGATTAACCGATATATTAGATTAACCGAACTTCCGGTTTGAGATGTACCAACATGACCATGGTTGGACCACTGCGCACGTATATTTAACTTGCGTTGATGCGCGGTTTACATTTCAGACCAGAGCGCACGTTGATTTAACTTGAGTTGATGCGCGGTTCGAAGTTCGGACCAGTGCGCATGTTTATTTAACTGGCGTCGATGCGCGGTACGCATTTCGGACCAATGCACATATTTGTTTGGCTTGAGTTGATAAGCGGTTCACATTTCGGACCACTGCGCATCTTTATTTAATTTACGTTGATGCGCAGTTCTTATCTTAATCCAGTGTGCATGTTTGGTTAACGTACATGGATGCGTGGTTTGCATTTCGGACTAGTGCGCATATTTATTTAACTTGCGTTGATGTGCGGTTCGCATTTCGAACCAGTGCGCATGTTTATTTAAATTGCGTCGATGTGCGGTTCTCATTTCGGACCAGTGCACATATTTGTTTGGCTTGAGTTGATAAGCGGTTCACATTTCGGACCAGTGCGCATGTTTATAGTTAGTTTGCGTTGATTCGAAGTTGGCATTTCGGACCAGTGCGCATGTTTATTTAACTTGCGTTAATGCGTGATTTGCATTTCGGACCAATGCGCATGTATTGTTAACGTGCATTGATGCGCAGTGTACATTTCGGACCAGTGCGCATGTTTATTTAATTTTCGCACCAGTGCACATGATTATTTAACTTCGGTGGATGAGCGGTTCGCCCTTCGGACTATTGCACATGTTTATTTAACTTGTGTCGATGCGCGGTTGGCATTTCGGACCAATGCGCAAGTTTACTTAAATTGCCTTGACGCGCGGTTCGCATTTCGGACCAGGACGCATGTCTTTGGAACTTCCATCGTGCGTGGTTCTTATTTCAGGCACATGCGCATGTTTATTTTAAAAAAGTTTACTAAATAAACAACTAACTAACTAACGGACGCCGTCTGCAAATCGATTGGTACACCCTAGCTTACGTGTAACGTAAACTGGGTTAAAAATATACAGTTTTGAAAAGTCGTATTTTTTTTTTACAGTTTCTGGCCAATTTCAAAAATAATACGACGTTGCAATTCTAAATACATTTCTGGCCAATTACAAAAATAATACGACGTTGCACATCTAAATACATACATTTTCACTGCATAAAACTACAGAAAGCTGGATCGAATGTTTTCGGAGAATTGTTTTGGACAAACTCTATCTCCATGCAAACAAGTTTCCATAAAAATATACATTTTTGACAAGTCGTATTTTTTTACAATTTTTGGCCAATTTCAAATATAATGCGACATTGCACATCTACACTATATATATTTTCACTGCATAAAATTTCAGAACGCTGGATCTAATAGTTTTGGTGAACGCGTCTGGAAAAAACCTATCCCCATGGCCAAATTTCTTGAGGGGAAAAAAAAACAAAAAAAAAAACAGCCATTATTGACAAGTCGTGTTTTTGATAATTTTGGGCCGATTTAAACAAACATGTCTAAGGACATGACCCAGCCGAGTTACCAAACAAGGAAAGAGAGAACAATTTTAAAAAGGAATACTGTAAGGCCAAAAAATGAAGAACTTTGATTCTGACGGTTGGGTTTTGACGATTCACATATTTAACGACATTTACACAATTTTATAAAATTTTTAAAATTCCACAATTTCGGCATTTTTCTGTCATTTGCGAAAAAAGCGAAGTCCAGGTGGAGAAGCACCTAAGAAACGTTCGATTAAAATTTTATAACTATTTGAAAACGACTGAGAGATATGAATGGTTTGACAATTCAGTTATTTACTACCATTTATTCCAGTTTTTGCCAAACTTCAAAGTTCCGCCATTTCGGCAGTCTTTGGCAAACCGCGAAAAAAAATAACCTGGTAGGTGAACTCCTGGGGAACATCCCTGCGTAACATCTAAGGGATTAGAGTAAAACTGTAGGAGGAGTAGCATTTTAAAAATGGGTCCAAACGGGCACAAAAAGTGCCGCCATTCTGTCAGTTTTTCGTCAATCGTCAAAAAAAATAATAGTCAGATGCGGGACCACCCAGGGAACATTCCTGCGCAATATCAAAACGATTGGAGCAAAACTGTAGGGCGAGTAGCATTTTAAAGAAAAAGTTTAACATACGCACATACATTCAAGCCCCCTACAGTGATACGACTAACCCAATCCGACAAAGTCGGCTGGGTTAAAAATAATACGACGTTGCACATCTACATTACATATATTTTCACCGCATAACATTTCAGAATGCTGGCTCGAACAGTTTTGGAGAACCTATATCCTCTCGTTACTCTGTTCAAAGACCGTCTGTGCATTCGATCGTCACACTGTCCTTTTGAACAGAATTTCACGGACTATAATGAAACTCGATTAGAGTGCTCCTATGAATACCCCCTGACTCATGTATGACTAGATGTTAGATTCCTCGACAAGTCCTTCGAAGCCATTGCTGGACTTTTAAATTATTACTTTACCTATGAGGCGATGTTTTGTGCATGTTGTGAACAGGATTTCAATGAACACGACTTGGAATTCGAGGTTACTGCCGTTCACTCTCAATACCGTCGTATGTCTGGGTCATATGTATGTTGTAGATGATTCCAGCAAAGCAAATTTTGATGCAACTCGATGTGAATGTTCTTATTGATAACCTCTTGGGTTTGTAAGAATTTGGTTACCTCTCATAACCTCTAATGGTCGCAGCTGGATTTTGAGTTTTCACTTTCCATGCTTTTGCAGGTGCAGGCATTATGATTTGTGTCAGGTCTACGTAAACACGACAGTCCGTGTGTCAGTGTCACGATTCAAGCCCATGAACGAATGTGGATGTATGGCTGACGTATAAATCGACAAGATTTTGGTGTACTTGACACATCACTCAATGTCATCGTATTTATATTAATGACCTCTCCGTTGATTTTGATGACATTTAGGTCGTTGAAAGTCACTGTCAGACTCTCTCTCAGGATTACTATAACAATCTACTGATTTATCCAGTTGACAGGACACCATTGTTAGACGACACTTCTAGTTAAAAAACATGTGAGAGAAAAAATATTTTTTAAAATATCTTGGTGGTATTTTTTAATCAATCGAGACAATTATTTTTTCGTGCCATCTCCAACTAGCTCGGGCCATCGCAACTTTGAACGAGATGGCCCGGTGGGTTAATTTCACATTCAGGTTCATTTCGCTATTTACCCACTGGTGCTGACTGAATGCTAAGAGGGTGGTTTGCCTTCAAACTAGAAGCTATACAATTCACCACGACACTCTTATTATAAGTCAGTATAATCTCTACAGCTAATAGATCAATCTGTAATTTAACCAATTACGATTTGCTGTTCAACGTTCTTTGCCTCATATAAACACAGGGCGGGTGGAGATTTTAAAAGTAGTTTCCCTCTTTATGAATACTATTTCCAGGTGGGTCTGCGGAATAAACGGGTGTTATACACAACAGACCGAACGGCCTGGAGGTTGGTTGTTGGACAACAACGGGCTTATGGACGTGTTGGTTGAGTGATAATAAATGATTTTTTAAAGTTCAATGCACTGGATGCGAGTTAACAACCATAATTTATGTCGAAAATGTTTCATATTTATTATAATTTTAATATTTATTATGGAAGAATACCTTCATTTCCAAAAGATGCTTAGAAAGCTTCTTTTTAGGGCACTTTGTGCTTTCCATCCCGTAAATCTGGTCTATTCGCACCACAATAGTGTGAATAAAATGTGAAGTTCATGATCATTGATTGGACTATTCATGATACCCGCCGTGTGAAATTCTCACTGACCCACAGCAGTAACATGCTGATAGCAGAGCTGGCAGTCTTTGCGATATTCGTATAATGATACCAATCGTTCTTTTTATTTTAAGTACTGTAGTAATAATTATAAAGTTGAGGACATGTAGCTGGAAAGTTAAGTTATTTATACCGTTTGTGATTTAAAAAAAAGAAATACGTTTGTTATTTCAGGGTTTTGACAACTCAGCCCATTACTAACTCTGCCCACTACCAACTCGGCCCTTCTTGGAGAGCTCGGCCCACTTTTACAGACTCTCCCTATTTGTGAAAGATGGCGCAGCCCATTATTTATATATTATTTGCTATTTTACTATTTACTATCAGAGTGTTTACTATTGATTCGGATTAGAACTGGCAGCTCTTTTAAGACACAATTATAATTTTTAATACTGTTTAATCAAACCATGTAAGAGGAAGCTATTTTTACATGAAATTATGAAAGGCGGGAGATGTTTCTTATGGTATGTTTTTCACGATGACACAGGTGATTGCAAGTTTGCAACTAATGAATACTCCGATGCTATTGAACCCAGTTGCAATTTCTGCTGCTTTTGATTGCATTTCCTGATTGAAAACAATCTGAATCTCATAAGCATGAAATATCGCAATATCCATTTAACACACCATTTTATGGTTTATGATGCGGACACAATAGTGCTCGCTATGCACTTAAAACAGGATAATTTTACACACCAAAATGGGACATTAACACTCTTTACATTTAGTTTTTAAAAAATGCAATAAAGATAATATGTTCATGTGCTCACTTATCCTGGTACAGATTGAAATTAATTCCCATGACTCTCAACTAATTTAACTAAATTTAACGAATGAATTGCAATTGACTTTACTCACTTGTGTTATATTTTAAATGCAATTAATTGTTCACTACAATAGTTGCTATTCATTTTAATCAAAAGTAGCACCAAGCTTCCTTGATGTGGAATCAAACCTGTGATCTCACAGACACAAGGCACATCAAGTATATTAGTAACTGTTGTTATAATACAGCTGACCTCTGATGAGATCAATGTGTTATGTATAAACACAGAGAGGATGGATATGTCTATCTATCTAGCCGTAGACATCCCTAGGTGTTGAGTATTCTCGCACATTGGTGAAAAGAGTGCATCTGAGTGTCCACGTGACTAAAATCTATATTTTAGTGATTTTGAAAAAAAGGGATTCCTTTCCTTTATGAATACTGTTTTCCGCAGAAACAGTCTGCGGAATAAAAAAGTGTTATACACAACAGACCGAACCTCCGTAGAGGTTGGCTGTTGGACAACAACGAATCAGTAATACATAAAAGGTGTCAAAAGAACTCTGCCAATTTCATCTTAAAAACACAGAGTACATAAGTAAATTGTATTTTTTTAAATAAATGGTGTCAAAATAATTCTTCCATCATGTGCAGGAGTTGTTTGATTGCACTAAGAACCTGTGATTGTTTTGTCCCGAGATTTTAAAAATGGTGCTGGGAATCCAAAATTAAAAACGTGTGTATAAACATTTAAAACGTGTTACCGGCTTGCCCATCGAAAGTGGTGCCGACTTGTCCAAAAAGTATCAGTAATGTTTGGTGCCGACAAAGTTAGGTTGTTCAAATCCCTGCTAAAAAGATTGTTATTCTGTGTGACAATCTCATAATGATATTTACAATTAGAAGCGGTTTGTTCTTTTAATAGATACATAATAGGCAATGGACAAATTAAAGTACCAGCACTTCTAATGATAAAAAAAAAAAAAAAAAAAAAAAAAAAAAAATAATAATAATAATAGTAGTGAGTTTTTATATACCGATTATTCAGGCAACCTGCTCAAACCGGTTTACAATCTGCGCATACATGTTTATAATTATTGATTACAATTTTTTTTAAACCCAGGATTATTATAATTTCGACGTGCCCATATAGTGTCTCTGAAATCCCCATCTTTTGGCACATACGCCTAACAATGCAACTCTAACTTGGTATTGGAGGACTACACATACCGACACCGACATCCCTGGGGGGTTTGCAAGTTGTCATGATTCCCGGCCACGAGCGGGATTTGAACCCGGGCTACGGGAAATGTTTTGTGTCAAGTTGGTAATTTGGACTGAGTCGTCTTTCATGAATGGGCCAAGTTGTCTAAAGGTTTGGTCGAGTCGCCTTTCGTGACGGACCGTGTTGGTGTGAGCCGAGTTGGTAATGGGCCAAGTTGTCCAAATACCGTTATTTCTATCATCGTCAGTTTGGAATTTGACGTGTTTGTTATAGAGACTACAAAATGATTTCAATAATAACGATTTCGTTGTAGCACAAGATTATTTGGACAAGGTAAGAAGGTTTGACAGTCACCCTCTACATTTAACAGTTTAGCTTAATCTGACAAACAGAGAACTTTTGAATGATTTGAAAAAAAATAAAACAACATTAACACACACAAAATATCGAAATTGTCAGTAAATAAAGTGTTATTTGGTACTGTATTTTTCTTGTTAAAATACATTGTTGTCGAACTGCCAATACACTCGGCTGTTCAGTCTGCAAAGATCCTTTCAGAGATCAGTTGTTATATAACACCGGTAAATTGGTATTATTTACATTTAAAAATTCCAGTGTTATTTGCCGATGTATTGTGGCAAAGCTACACGCGTAGGATTGTGCTGTGCGCTTCCCTTCTAGCAGTGAATATCCGTGTTTCTCATTCACTCAGATACGGTTCTCTAGAGAGTCTCGAAAAAAAAATATGGCATATCGAAAAAAAGGTAGAATGTCTCGACGCCATTTTATCTATCCTAGTTTAACTTCCGGATACGGTCAGATACGGTTCTGTGTGACGTCACAACATGGCGGCAACATGTGGTTCTCATGTGTTTAACCTTTTTTATTAAAAGTAATGACATAACTAAGTTAATGTTTGAATGCGACTCGCACGATACTGCAAATAATACCGAATCGATGTTTCACGTGTAAAAATTTTTTTTTTTCAGTGAGCGGTAATTGAGGATTTCGGATATAATCGTAGCTGATTTCAGATACCTATCTCATTTGGAATGTATCTACGCCATGTTGTTTCGTCATTTTGACGTCATGTATCGTTTTTCAGAGACAGTGAATGTGAAACAGCCAAAGTTTTCGTGAAACTAGGGTTTTGTTATTACTTGTTATGGGTAAAGTTGTCCTCGTGGAACATGAATTGAATTAGATTCTTGTCTTCAGAATTACAAGAATCAAGCATAAGAAGAATACAAAGAAAATTATTATTCACACAGGGATGCGTTTAGCCTTTGAACAAAATTGCGATGTCCGTGAATATTGTGCGTATAAAGCGAAAAATAAACGAACCATCACCTGATTCAGTGGTGCTTTCATACAAAAAACGTCGGCTTCATGATGAAAACACCACTGACAAATGTATAAAAGAAGCTCTGGAATATGCAGGAACTTCCACTGACCAGGTACGCAGTGATCTTCTGGGCGATAATTCAAGAATCTGTTAAGACGCTGATCTGACAAAAGCAGTGTTGCCACATCATCCTTTTTTAAAAGGATTATCCTTTTTTTAAAAAAAAAAAGCCCAGTTTTATCCTTTTTTATCCTTAAATACTTTTTTTTATACTTTTTTTTAAAATTTTCATCCTTTTTTTATACTTTTTTTTTCGCTTTTCATCCTTTTTTTTTATTTTGATACTTTTTTCCTAATTAGTTATATGTTTTTTTTTCTGCTATAATTTTTTTCACCCTAGTCATTATCCATGATTAGGAAATAATATTAACCGCTCTTGCACTGTATGTGTATGTAATTTCCAACTTTTTTGCAGCGTCTATTGTTAAAATCAATACATCGGTAGAGAAAGGGTATTTTTTTCAACGAATTGAAACATATATTCTGTAAACGTATTCAGTGTCTTATCACACTGTAAAATATCCAGTATTCTAAATGATGTTGAGTAGTTTTTATTAACACTTGCCAAGCCTTTGGCTTGCAAGGGTTATATGAATTTGTGCGAGCAAAATTCGTCCTTTTTTTTCTTCTTGACAGTTTTTCCGATTTTGTGTCTTCTTCTTCTCTGACACTATGGGCCCTACGACCATGAAACTTGGGATTTACGAAGAGCTTGATCTGAAGAAGTGCATGTCACTTTTTAGCCCAGCTTATGTTACACGTAATCTGGGGTATTCCTATCGGTTTGCGGTGGCTTCCGTTAGTTAGTTAGTTGTTTATTTAGTAAACTTTGTTTCAAAATGCATCTCTTCCTACAATTTTGACCCGATGTCATTTATTTTTGGTACGAGGCACCCCTAAAGGGTCGTGCATACGGCTTGTGCTTTTTTAGTTGATCGGACAATTTTTGTATTTTTGGGGAATTTTTTAAGCCAAAATTTCGAAAATAGTTCAAAATGCATCTACTCCTACAATGTTGATTCGATGTCAATTATTTTTGGTGTGAGGCATTCCTGAGCGGTTGTGCGTACAGCTTGTGCTTTTCCAGTCGATCGGGTGATTTTTGAATTTTTGGCGAATTTTTAAAGAAAAAAATTTAAAATGTATCTCCTCCTACATTTTTGACTCGATGTCATTTATTTCTGGTATTAGGCACCCCTAAAGGGTCGTGCATACGGCTTGTGCTTTTTTAGTCGATCGGAAATTTTTGTAGTTTAAGGGAATTTTTTAAGCCAAAATTTCGAAAATAGTTCGAAATGCATCTACTCCTACAATTTTGATTCGATGTCATTTATTTTTGGTGTGAGGTATCCCTAAGCGGTTGTGCATACGGCTTGTGCTTTTTTAGTCGATCGGGTGATTTTTGAATTTTTGGGGAATTTTTGAAGAAAAAATTTCAAAATGTATCTCCTTCTACATTTTTGATCCGATGTCACTTATTTTTGGTATGAGGCACCCCTAAAGGGTCTTGCATACGGCTGTTGCTTTTATAGTCGATCGGACAATTTTTGTATTTTTGGGGAATTTTTTAAGCAAAAATTTCGAAAATAGTTCAAAATGCATCTACTCCTACAATTTTGATTCGATGTCATGTATTTTTGGTGTGAGGCATCCCCAAGGTGTCGTGCATATGGCCTGTGCTTTTTTAGTCGATCGGGTGATTTTTGAATTTTTGGGGAATTTTTGAAGAAAAAATTTTAAAATGTATCTTCTACATTTTTGATCCGATGTCATTTTTTTTTTTTTGGTATGAGGCACCCTAAAGGGCCGTGCATACGGCTTGTGCATTTAAGTCGATCGGACAATTTTTGTATTTTTAGGGAGTTTTTGAAGAAAAAAACTTCAAAATGCATTTTATCCTACAATTTTGAACCGATTTCTTTTTTTCTTTTTTTTTCGTATAAGACATCCCTAGGTGGGTCGGGCATACGGCTTGTGCTATTTGACTCGACTTGGGAATTTTTGATTTCGGGGGGAATTTTTGATGAAAATACCTCAAAATGGATCTTCCCCTACAGTTTTGATCAGACATCAGTTATTTGGGGGCTGAGGCATGCTTAAGGTGTCGTAAATACGGCGTGTGCTTTTCGAGTCGATCAGGGAATTTTGGGGGAATTTTTGAAGAAAAAATTCAAAATGCATTTCCTCGTACAGTTTGTATCAGATTTCATTTATTTTTGATACGAGCCGTCTCCAGGGGGTCATGCGTACGGCTTGTGTTTTTTGAGTGAATTGGAAAACTTATGAATTTTTTTTCGAAGTTTTTGAGAAAAACAAATTAAATGAATCTCCTACAGCGCATAAACGCAAGTTAAATGAACATTCGCAGTAGTCCAAATTAAGCACTGCGCATTGATGCAAGTTAAATAAACATGCGCATTGGTCCGAAATGGGAACCGCGCATCGACGGAAGATACATAAACATGCGAACTGGTCCGAAATAAGCACCGCGCATCAACTCAAGTTAAAGAAATATGGGCATTGGCCTGAAATAAGAACCGCACGTCGACGCACGTTAAGTAAACATGCGCAGTGGTTCGAAATGCGAACCACGCGCCAACGAAAGTTAAATAAACATTTGCACTGGTCCAAAATAAGCACCGCGCATCAACGAAAGTTAAATAAACATGCGCACGGATCCGAAATTCGAACCGCGCATCAACGCAAGTTAAATAAACATGCGCAATGGTCCGAAATTCGAACTGCTCATCAACGCAAGTTGAATAAACATGCGCTCTGGTCCAAAATGTAAACCGCGCATCAACGCAAGTTAAATAAACATGTGCACACGTCCAAAATAAGCACCGTGCATCAAGGTAAGTTAAATAAACATGCAAACTGGTCCGAAATGCGAACCGCGCATCAAGACAAACTAAGGAAACTTGTGCACTTGTCCAAAGTAAGTACTGCTCATCATCGCAAGTAAAATAAACATGTGCATTGGTCTGGAATGAGAACCGCACATCGACGCAAGTTAAATAAACACGCGCACTGATCCGAAATAAGAACCGCAGTTTCCCATTTTTCTGGGAAAGAAATCTTCGTATGCATTTATCGGTCTATTTATCGGTCTATGTTCTGGTCCGGTGCTAAATTAATTATTAAGCTAGCTCTTTGCCGTCTATCTTTTGAAGCCCAATTTTTCAGGGAAATTCTCTTGCTCATGCACGCTGGAATTGGTCTTATTGCTTTTCGTAAGCTGGGACTTTGTCCTTGGACAAACTTGTTATTTTCGTCTTTGATTTCGTTTTCTTTATTAAAACGCCATGTGAAAAGAGTGTATTTTTGGCGAATACACATCTGCTCAGTGAGCTTTGTGCGAGCTCTCAGTGCGTAAATAGATAACAAGGCGATCGATCAATAAAACTTTAAGTCAGCAACAACCAAACACTACTCGGCTTATAAGACGCATTCAGGCTGTGTTGTTTGCAATATATTATTCAAGAAATAACCCATTGAAGGAAGTATTTTGCGTTTTAATTTTTGTCAAGTGTTTAACATTTCGCTAGCGGAATGAACTTCTAGTTTCTTGAATGATTTTCAATAACTTCATTCTGTAAGTTTGAGTTGCATGTCCCTAGGGACCATCGATAAAGTGCGTACGCGCCTTTTTTTAGTCCAGCCGACCATGTCGGGCTGGTCTTATCACATCAATAGAGGGGTATCCGCCGTCTGTATTTACGTATGTACGCGTGTAAACTTTTCCTTAAATTAAAATGCTTCTTCTACCTCAGTTTTGATCGGATTCCTCTCAAATTTTAAACGAATGTTCTCCAGGTAGGCCTCTCTTTAAAAATTTTTTTTTTGGCGATCCGCCAAAAATTGGCTAAATGGGGGGCATTTAAAATTTTTCGGTTGCCAATTTTCAAAATGGTTCTTCTCCCACAATTTTGATCGGATTCCTTTCCAATTTTGAACATTTATTCTCTAGGTAGGCCTGTCTTAAAAAATTACTTTTTTTTTGGCGATCCGCTCAAAATTGGCTAAATGGGGGCATTTAAAAATATTTACTACCAATTTTCAAAAATCTTCTTTTGGCACAATTTGACCGGATTCCTTTATAATTTGTAAAGTACAATCAGGTATGCAAATATTTTTTAATCGCTGTGAAAACCAGCATTATAAATTCAGGGTTCGCATTCGGGTTCGCGGTTTTTGTCCACTTTTGGGCATTTTTTACGAAATGACTCACTTTTTCTGAATCCACCGAGTTTTTCTGGACCTAACTGAGTCACACTTTCCCTTTTGACTCACATTTCTGAGAACCCAGCGCAAACCTTGAAATTACAAAAAAAGATACAATATGAATAACATTAATGTTTTCTCGATCTTCAGCAAAATATGAATTATCCTTTTTTTCATACTTTTTTTTCTCAAATTTATCCTTTTTTATCCTTTTTTTCATCCTTTTTTTTCTTGACGACTCCGTGGCAACACTGCAAAAGTGTCCTTTGGAGAAAGCGCCTGGTTTTTGCACAAATGAAATAACGCAGTGGGCATGAAAGTTAAAAGAAGTTGCCTTTATTTACATGTTCTGAGTACGAGCTATTATTTACATTAAGCTCATAAGTAAGTAGTGTATTAAAACGTAGTATAGTAATGTCATTGTACAAGCGAGGTTTAATAGCAGGGTTCGATATTAGCGGATGCGCGGGGGCGATTTGCCACCAAGTTTTGACATTTCGCCACCAGATAAAAATCTTGGTGGCGAAATTTTGCCACCAGAAAATCTGAGGAAAACATAGTTCACAAGTTTAAGCAATTTTCTTTTCAGAAATAACATTATTAATTGGCAAATAGGCTGTCTGTGAATGCCAAGTTGGTTACTCGTAGATTAATACCGGTTTATTGATGATAAACAGTGGAGCGCTTATTTGACTTGTTGTTTTCATGTTGTCGCCAGCTGGCCACTTTCGCCACGGGTCAACTCAATTTCGCCACCAGAACAAAAAAGTTGGTTGCGAAAATCACCACCATGTCAAAACACTTAGTTTAAGCACAAGCTCCAGATTGTTAGTGAAGATATATCAATAAATAATCTGACAATGTTTGACGAACTAGACCCATTTATATTTGTTTTACAAAAAGACAATAATCAAAACACATCGTCAGTTGAAAATGTGTTGTACAATTTTTTATTCTAGTGTATGTGATCCGAAACCGTTCCTTTTCTCCCGAAATGATTTCTTGCGATTTTCAACCTCTCAGCTTAGCCTGGGTCCTGTAGCCACTATATTTCACCATTTACAATTTATTGTTCACATTGGTTTTTAGGCCCAAACCCTTCAGATTGGGGTCTATAGGTTTGGGGTGTCCGTCCGTCCGTCTGTCCGTCCGTCCGCCTGTCCGTCATCGCTTTATACCCCTATGAATTTGGGGGCGGTTGGGGCCTGCGTGTGTTTCACAAATACTTACTTGTTTACGAAGAAATAGAAGTGTTCTTTTTATTTATACAAAGAAGCTAAGCAACCAATCATTACCAACAGGGCATGTACAACTCTCACTTGTGCGCTATTTTGTAACTATTCAGTTGGGTCAGAAAAAAACCCATCGTTAGGAAATTGAAATTAAAACTTTTGAAAAATGACCATTCATTCTTGACCCTCCTCCCGGCGTATGAGGGAGGAGGTAAAGTTGGTGGCATTGGATCATAATTGGTGACCACAAATTGTTACATTCCGACTTCACTAAATAAGCCAGATTCAAATTTGGCGACAATTGGAAATTATTTTCAACCAAGGAAGATGTTTCTTAATTCTTTCACCAATTTGGATTTATTCTTAACCACTTTTCTCTTTCACCTCTAAGCCGTTCAAGTCAACTTTTATAGAACGCTGATGTCACCATATTGGTGAAGAAAGCGGTGAGGAAGAAGAAAATTGAAGATGATTACAAGAAACACCGTCTTGAGGATATTTCACACAAGACAAGGCAAACTACGAGAAAACAAAGCGAGTGCCAGAGATTCAAGGTGACCTGAATGTGACATTATATCTAGTGTATGAAAAACCTATCTTTTGCTACCCTAATGAATAAATTTACGGGCTTGAAACTTTGCAAAATTTTCCTGTCGCCTGGAGGACGGCCTACTTTGTAACAGAAGTTTATTTACTTCAAAATATTAAGAAAATGATTTCGCCACCGACCCGACCAACTCAGTAGAGTTGATAATTTGAGGTAAAAGTTGGTCGCAATGGGCAACCGCGAAAACTCAACCCTTTTCCTTCAAAAGTTTCACGTTGTTGACATGCTTAATATGATCCAAATATATGCATGAACATTGCCATTAAAACTTACTTGGTTGCAGTGTGATTATTTGGAAATCCATGATTGTCATAAAATCAGAATGTAATTATCTGTTATAGATTGTGTCTGAAAGGCGGGGTATAAAGGTCAGTGATTTTAAAAATGATGACTCCGAAGACAGGACTGCGGAGGGAGCGGCATGTAGTAAAGCGCCTAAGCAGGAGATAGGTGCCTGTATGGGTGCTTCGGCTGTTGAAAGTGATGGCAAAAGGTACAATGTATTTGACCTGGAGCAAGAGGGCGATTTAAAGAAAAAAGAACCTGCAGAAAAACAGGTGGTCATTTTTTGTTCTTGGCTGTAGCCTGAGTAAAGGTTAAAATCATCATTATTTATTAGTTGCTTTTGTGTGTTAAAGAGGCCTTGGGTGCAAAGCATATTGTTAAGAATGATGCATAAAGTCGCGTATTCCAAGGTATTCCCAAAGTCGCATGTGTCTGCGGATGCATGTGCTTTTAGTCACTCCTGTTACACACCTTGCCTCTTCCCGTAACTGACAGAGTCACAGTGTATCGGGTAATTTAGCTTTCTAGAAGGTGTTGTAACACTTTTTATTCAGTGTAGAACAGATGTTAATCTCGACAAAAATTTAACACGTAGAAGTCTCTTGCTCTCAGCTTTGTGTGTCGAACTCTCTTTTTTTCACTTCGTTGTTTATCGTTTGTGAAAGCTGTATATGATGAGTGGCGCGTGAGACTAGCAAGTTGTCGTGTTCAAATCTCCTGAACTGTGACTTGAAATTTTTTGAAAGCTTTTAGAAATAAACGCGCCATTGATACGGATTCTCCTCTGGAAGGTTTTACTTCACAGCTTGAGAAACAGTGACGATGTTAAAGATAACGTAGAAGCGAAAAATGCCAGACAAAATTAATATTTCTTTTGCGTTACGATTTTGATAAATGAAATATAATTAGGAGCGTTATGTTCTATTATACTGCGGAATGTTTCTGAATGCACGTTATCCTGTGAATGTAGATCAGTATTACTTTGTTCAAATTTCAGCATGCGTTAGCCTTTCGATTGATGCTGTTAAAACAAGAGTATGGATTGCAGTGACAGAATATAAATTTTTATTTGTAGGCTGGAGAAAGTTTAATGTGCAATGGTATTCCGATGATCAGTGAAAAATCGACGCCCCCGGAACAAGGGGAAGCTCAATACGTGTATGACATCTTTTATCTGCACACCAACACGATTGATTTTCGTGACCTTGAACGTGACCTTCAGTTCGAATGTTTCAGAAACGAGGACATAATCTGGGAGAGCCAGGGGTATGTATCCACCTCTCATACTTGATATGAAGTTAACCATAAAATAAAAAAAAAAGAAAGAGAAAAAACCGACGCGTTTGATACTTTTCAGAAAAATGTTACAATGTATTTGAATAAATACAGAAAGTCGTCGATAATAAAGACTTCCTGAAATCTGTGGGGGTGGTGCTACTGGGAGATTGTTACGTTTTGATATTTGGGCTATATGCGCTTTAAAATGCAGTGGTAAGCTTATGCTACTTTTCAGCTGAAACTTAATTTGAGTTAAGCTTGTACGACTAAGGCACCCTTGTGCCCCTTTCCCTTTCGTTTTTATTTACCAGTAAATAAACAACAATAATTGAAAGAAAACCGTCGTTGCAGCGACAGTGATGAGGAGTTGTGTTACGACGATGACGACGACGAGAATGAGGAGGACAACTGGCGTAACGACTACCCGGATGAGGACGCCTACGGCTTCTACGCCGCAGGTATATGCATAGCGCGTTCTCTGTGCTGCTTTTATATGAGGATATGTTTTTTTGGGGGTCTGTTTGCAGCTAAGCCAACACATTTGGAAAAACAGGTAATGTTGTATCGGCTGGTCGCAAAATGATAGAGGGAGTTTACATAATTCTGACAAATTCTTCTGGTCAACATTTTAGTTAGTATTAATAATTGGTATATTCATCCTTTTACGCATTTTATATATTTTTCAACAGACGAAGAGGAAAGGGAAGATTATGATGCACACGTTTCAAGACTCATGGACTCCAGGCTCAAAATCACAGGTACCCACTTCCATATAAGAAGCTGAATGAAATGCGGCGAATTGACTTGAGACGGCATTTTTTAATTTAAAATCTTGTTTTGTTGCTTCAGCTTGTCGCTTTTCACGATGTTTTTAGAGGGGGCGAATCTACAGAGCGGGAAAAATAGTAATGGACCATAATATACGCATTATTCATTTATTTATTTGTTTAGGTTTAGAAGAGACATTATTGCATTGTGTACTGTTTATAGATTCAGACGATGAGCTGTCACCTGCTTCTGAAGACGAGGATGCTTACAATCATTTATGGGCTCCTAAAACACCATACGAGGTTTATAAAAAGAGAATAACGCGAGAACTCTACGGCAGTGATGAAGACGATACTTAGTGTATGGAACTGATGTGGCGGAATGCCGTGACATTTATCGAGATTAATATTATAAATCTCCCCTCCCCCCCATCACCCCGACATTTGCAAGAGCTAAAATGATTTTAGATGAACTGACTGAAGACATTCGCCTGGACTGAAGCTAGTTGGTCTGGACCATCTGGTTAGAGGTGTTCTTATGCTTTTATAAACTTTATACGCATTTAATGGATTTTTGTGTAATTGTAAGCACCAGCGTGAACTAAAAATAATAATAGTTTCAAATGTGTATTTCATTTATTCAAATATTGATTTACAGAAAAAGTTAAACTAATTTCTTCGACCCAAAAGCCCCCGCAAAGACAACAGATGCACTGGTCTTGCTCCAGTCACTGTCCTATGAGGATGGTGTGCGGGGAGGGGGTGATCGCAAACATGTTCCAGCTAACTCCCCCCCCCCCCGCCCCCTCCTCAAGCCAGCATTTGTGGTCTTAGTCCTAATCCTTCCCAGCTGACTCACTTACACAGCATTATCTTCCAAAAGGTTGATAATTGTGCTTTTGAACAATAAGCTGATTTCAACAATAAGATATATAACATTGATATCACAGATGTATATAAGTTTAAAAGAAGTTTCTTAGATATTTTACATAAAAAATCTGGCCTGGATGTGAAATGAATAACTGCAAACTGCTTAACTGAACTTCAGCTGAACTTCGAACTCCTATCCATCTCTCTCAAAAAAAAAAAAAAAAAAAAAAAAAATCACAAAAACGCGCGTCACAATGGCTGAAATAATCTACCTCACTTCCGGAACCTTTCGAGATTTTTATTTCTACGATAATATACTTTTTTTTTACACGGACGGATTGTTCCCATTGCGATTGGAAAATACTGTTCATAGCATTTCTTTAAACGGCACAATTAGGGTTAAGAACTGTCGCATTGTATTATGATAACACAAAACATGTTGCACTAAACAAAATCAGTAAAACAAGAGAAACGCCGAAAAGGCAATAACTGGCTTGGGCTGTCCAAGAAAATGGGCGCCTAGAAAATCACTTATTAAACCAGTCCTTCTAAACGACTTTTACCTGGAGACCAGTTGGCAGAAAACGACGTCTACAATTACACCACACATTTTACAATGTAAATGATGTTCGTTTCTACGAAGTTGGAACTTTTCATTTTCGCATATGCTCTTAAAATCAGCACTGGAAAATCAACAAAAAAAATCGGGGCCTTCAGGGTTACGCACTGACGTGATACGCTTGTCGACGAATCTGCAGTCTGCTTTGTTATGCCACAACTCTCTCTCTCTCTCTCTCTCTCTCTCTCTCTCTCTCTCTCTCTCCAATGAGTATCAAAGCATTTTTTCCAAACCATTACTTTAAACCTTAGAACCGCTATTTCTTCTTCATTTAGCATTACATAATAAAACTATCAGCAATGCTACAAATCATAACCGGCAATAAATCCTGGTCTTCAACAGCTCGCGCTTGTCAGCCCCCCACCCCCCTCTTCCCACCACATTCATTATTTTACTTAAAACTGTCCACGTTCGATTGATTTCCTGTTCTTCAGGGTATTCACAGCCTCCCCAATACTTCTGCCATTAATGCTTGGACCACTTTCCGTAACCAGGACGTATTCCACGACTATTGATGACGTCACCAATTACTGTGTGCTTAAACTCGTTCCATTCTCGTTTCAGTTCTTGCGCAACATACTCGTTGTGAATATCTTTCTGTAAAGGTAATGAAAATCCACATGTTAGTATTGAAACTGGGTTTCACATGAGAACTATTAATCAAATTTGCCCTAGTTTTGACTCTGCCCTTTTCTTCGTCTTTGCACACCCAAATTTTAGCGCAGGCGAAAATCTGAAACGAAGGTCTCTTAATACAGGATTATAGAGATGGGGAACACGCATCAATGCATTTTATTTGTACACACGGGGGTCCGGTGAAGAAAATATGCCGATAGGTAAATGCACTACTTAGTGTGGGTGTGCTTGGCTTTAAAAACCGAAAGTAGCGTTTTCCAATCACCTGCGTTAAATCGCCAAATGTTCTTTCGCTTGACTGTTGTAAAAGCTGTACCGTGGTTTCGTCTAGTTCTGCCAAACAAACATTTCAATCATTGTTTTGCCACATACAAAGAAATATAAAGAAATTTTCGTCAATATGTGACAAGAACACAGTCAGCTTGAAATAATAAATGCGCTATTTATATGAGCTTTATCATCTAGCTATTTACGCGTCTCTGTCTGACAGATAAAAGTCGCGATAAGATGCTTGCTATAAATAAACTTCAAATTTATCAATATTTTTTACACAAAGGCTTCAATTAATACGCTAAAAAGAACTGAAAAAGACCAACCTTTTAATTTTTCTGGTTCAATAACTGCCAGTTCCACGGGACAAGCCGTCACTATCGAACATGTTATCGGTTCGTCTGTAATAATACTGATTTCTCCAAAAGAATCATGAACACCGAGTTTACCCATCACCACTTGCTTGGTGCGCTTCTCCTGTTTATAGAAACCAAAAGTCAAGTCTTGAATTCACCTGGAAAACTGGGACAATTGTGCTTCAGCTATCAGAAAAGTTCACGTTCGATGCTTGTTTTTATTTACCACATGAGGTCCAAAATTCGGAAATTATAAACGTTATTGAATTGTCCAAAAAATGAATGCAGTTAATATCACTGTATAACAGCCTCTGAGTCAGCTGGCTTTGTGGGCAGCATTTTATACAGGACAAATGTAGTCGAAACTAGTTAGTCTTGTACCGAATTTTCTTCGACTATCACATACATGTTATATATATAAAAAACAGTGATGTATTTGAACACAGTATGCAATTAATCGGTTTATCAATTAACTGCAGTGGCATCAACCGATTTCTCCTTTATCAAAAAATCCCCTGGAATTCCCCAAATCATCAAACATGATGGGGTGAGTGACGTACAATACAAAGCAGCACAGGCAGTTAGATCGTAATTGATGAAATAATAATACCCTTACGGTATCTAACATTTTAGAAGTACTTTTTTCACTTGCTGGAATTATTACTGGTTTTCGTAACGCAAGATGCTGGCGCTTTGATGGGTTTGGAAAGTTAAACTTAGCCTTTGTGCAACACGTTTCAGATCTAAACTGAAAGAATTACCACTGCCACAATGCAGTATCCTTACATTGAGCCTACGATCCTAACAGTCAATAAGTCTTGTTTTCAAACACTTAACTGATTTTGAGCTGCATACAAATAATGCAGTAACTTGATTTTAAAATTGTCAGCTTATCTACACTTAGATAGATGGTGTACCTAGTATGAAAAGCCTGTAAAAATGTTAATCAAACGTATACAAAAACACTGAGAGGGAACGAAATAAACTGTATATGATTTGCATAAACAGAACCAAAAGTTTTGGTGTTGTTACTGTGTGTAATACATTTTGGTCAAGTGTTATGCTAAATCCGCTATGGTTAATTTTATTCAAGGGCAAATAACCAAAAAGCAATAACACGAAGCACAAATACGACTAATTATAGAAGAGGTAAGACCACAGAAATCATTCTCGAGAAACAGTTTATTCCTCTGGAGAAAGAGTAACAGCATACCTGTTTTCCATTGGGCAAGGTTTTAAGCACCTCGACGTGCCGAAGCACGTGACATTCTCCAGACTTGATGATAGCCACAAAGGGCGACTTGTAACCCTCGGAAACTAAAACTAAAAAGTAAAGACAAGAAAAATTCAGTAAGCCAAGGTTTATTTGAACATGACTAATTTGAAATTAAGATAACAGGAAATGTAAGTTTAGTCCCCCATGGAGGATTTTCGCAGTTTTACATTACAATTATTTCAGGTAACTTAAAATAAGATTAATTTGTACTTCAAACTATCCGTGACCATTTTTTCATCAACATGCTTGCAGTCATTTTACAAAGCTTTGATATCTGTGGTGTTCACTTGTACTTGTTTAGCAAACAAGCTCTAGTTGATCGCAAAGAAAGTAGACTGTAATACGGTTGGCAGAACATCGGATCTTCATTCAAACGATCGAGTTAACCTGCACCGCTTGACACTGTCATACGCAATACCTGTGTTTGCAGGAAAGTTTGCCCAGTCCAGAATATTCGCCACTTTAACCAATGGCTGTTTTGACCAATATTGATACGCATTGCATGACTGGAGCAAGTTAACTTTCTCTGTTTCATCGCGCTGCCTAATTTGCTGAAATGGTACAGAAGACTTGTTATCTAAGTCATCACCTTTTTTTTTTCAAACAACCGCCACAGGAGTGTATTCTAAATCAAGATGTCTTTTGACCTGCACACTTCATTTAAGGAAACAATGTTAAAAAAAAAAAAAAAGAATCAGAACAACCAACACTCCCAACTGTCTCATGACAGAAAATTTAGTGACCAAAACGTATGGAACATGTCAAAATATTATCTGTAACACATATGGATTTCTTAGATATTCGTATTCATTGGCAGACTTACATCTATAACTCTTTTGTAGTCGTTCGTTGAAATACGCAGAAATTCACAAAGGTCTGTCGAGGTTGTGACGGACAAAATGCGGCTGTTCGGCTCACGGCCTTCCACTTTCTCCAGGGTGCCGAAAACATCCCCCACTCCAAGCTATATAATATATATATATATATATATATATATATATATATATATATATATATATATATAAATTCCTTTTAGAGTTCACACATTTAGTGTAGACATAACTGCAGAAGTCTTCACAATTATTCTTTTAAAAAGCACTTTCTAAGTAACACGTTTAGAAACACAGGAAATAAATTGGGAGACAATATTCTCTAAGCTGTACACATTTGCAAAAAAAAAGAACTTAATGATATCTAAAAATCACCTCGTGCACAAAAGCTGGTGGTTCCGGTGTGGGAGAAGGAAACTCTATTTGTTCACCCTTAAACCTCACCCAAGGATCTGATATAGGTTTAGCTTTCCCCTTGAGTATGAAATGAAAGCCAGTGTTTCCAAAAACTGAAAATCAATATATTTGATATAACAGCCAAACCCTTCGTCCAAATTAAGCTTTATCCTGCAGCTTAGAAAAATGCTAAATAAAACAACTTTTTATCAATACGTCAAACTCTTAGGGTATAGGTTGAGAAACATTCAACAAACGCGAAATCATTAATTTTCAAGGTTATGAACATACAGCATCTCCTGTTCGAAAACTGCCAACTCACTGGTTAGATCTTGTTCTTTCCAGACGTCTAGCTGAGCGACAACACACAGTTCTTTGAGTACATTTGCCGGCACCTGGCCGGCTATTACTTCAAAACACTTTAAAGCATTAAAAATCTGTTCATTGTCGCCTGCAGTTCTTTCAAAGGGTCTATAATTAGTAAAAAATACAGACATAAGATAACTCGACATGTTACTAAGAGGACAAATTCTGTAGAACTGATAATTCGACTTGTTACTAAGAGGATAAATTCTGTAGAACTGAAGTAAAATGACTGCTTATTTGGGAAAAGACACTTTCAATCTTTATTTATTTTCCAAATCCGAATATACTGCAATTTTCTTATTTTCTCTGTGAGTAAAAATACGATAATTTTTAACAAAAATATCTGACCGATAATTATATTGTAGAGCAAAACAAATAAACATACACTGGACTTACAGCTTTTTAAGTAACTTCCTTAGCAATTTAATTCTATCCCTTTTGATTGCCTCGGGGTCCTCACTCTGACGCTGCTTATGTAGCTTAGCCATGTAGTCTCTGATATCATGACTCATGACATTAGTTGGATTCTCCATCGTGCTTTCTGCTGGAGCATGAGGTTCGGTATCCGCAACCACTACAGATTGGGACGTGTCCGGCGAGGAAGATGTGATTGTCGACTGACTGTCAGCTAGCCTTTTCATGCTACAGACCATTCAAAAATTAATGTTAAGCGCAACATTGATGACACCCAGGCCATTTATTGTGTAAGTAAGTGTCATTGTGCATAGATATATGCATAGCCTACAAACTTCGCTAATATTGAAAAACAAAAAAAAAAAAAAAAACAAAACAAAAAAAAAAACACAAAAACAGTGCCTTTAAATAAATTTCACATTTTTATACAACTTTGTACTCATTTCTCTCATATATTACAGCACGGCTGGCAGGAAATTTGAACGATACCTTCTTGTGAGAGAATGTACAGGATTGCCTGATAGTTTCTCATCTTCAACAAATATACTTTTGTAGCTTTCCATAAACTGTTTATGCGCTTCATCTGTTGATGGGGTCTTCCTGTAGCCGAAAAAAAAGGTTCTAAAACTTTACTAAAGAAACAACCAAACAGTCGCATGCATGCTGCAGATCAGTTATTAGAAATTCAAAAACTACCGTTCAATGGTTCAATAAGCCCCTCCTTTTCTTCGCTTTATATTCTAGTTTTAATCGTTCTTTGGTCTGAACTACAATTAAAAACTTAAAAACATCCACTTAATTTTCTCGCAATAATGTTGCAATAATTATGAACAACGAAACAAATTCTTCGTATTGTTACAAACCTTCTACTTCCTAAAGTACGCTCTTATTACTTACACAGTTCTGAGCCCCTCTATTGCACACAGTTGTTTGAGTTTGTCATAGTCAATAACTGGTTTGCTTTCAGTTCCCGGGACTAAAAGAAAGCACCATTTTAGATTGTATGTTATGTCAATAATGTGTAATACAAGGACAAAATAAAACACAACCTCTATACAGTTTACATATTTAATACCAAATTCTTACAATACAGCCCACATAACGCACCAAACAGACTAATTAAACAAGGTTTGCATTCGAGAACCAGTGGCAGCTGTCGGAAGGTTCGGCAAAAAAATATCATTTGGTGTTGTTTTCCGTAGATGGTGACACTACAGGCACAGACGGGTTTAACCTAGGTTACTGGTGGGAAATACTTGTAAATATCTTTTCGAAAGTATTCTTGCGAAGTTCTGACAAATGTTCAAGGAGTAAAATATTATGCTGTCTACCCAGTTGACATCACCTTATCGCCTTTTAGATTATTGCTTGAAACCGATAACGGTCTTCTGTACGAGTGAAATGAAGTATAAGTTTCTTATCACCCGTATAACAAATGTCTGATGAATGCAGGCAAAGTTTCGATTATCTCGAAGCAAAATGTTCACTTACTTTTGTGTCTAACTGCTTTCTTATCGCGTTTTGTCCAACTGGATTGAACTTGTTTGTTATCATACTTTACCAGCGACATGTTTATTTTCTTTTTTTTTTTTTTAATTCACCCTATCTAAACGAAACGTAATGTCTGTCTAGGATGAGAATTGTGAAAATTTTCTTAATTCGGAAGCCATTTGTTTACATCAGTTGCTAGGACATTCAAAATTTTTTCAACAGTGTTACCGCAGTGCTAAAATGCAAACCGGTGGATACGAAATGGTTGAACTGTGAACACAGGTAAAAAACTAGTCAGAAAGAAAATTTTAAGTCACAGACATTTGTTAAATAGAAAATCATTTTTCAGGGGCAAGCTTTCACTTTTATACATTCTCCCGTTTAAATAGGCATTTATTTGAAAATGCATGCGACTGAAAAACATGCCCAAAGGCAAATTATTCGTGCCCCCCCCCCACCTTGGACTCTTTAAGAAACGCAGAGATGAGTACATGTATTTACAAACAAGCGCTTCCAACATGGGGCCAATCGAAGAAAATACAGGTGTTATCCCATTCTGAACCTCCTTGATTTTTCAGTGTTACCGTTGACAATACTGTACGCAATTTTGTTGAATATCTTAGAACTGAACGTAACTAAATTTGTTCAAGAAACAGTCGGTGGTGCAAAATATTGAGAATGACGCTGTGTCGCTTATTAAAGGATAGAAAAGGAGAAACAATAGTAATGTACACCTGGTGGCTTTCGATCTGAAATTGATGCATTCTAAATTGCAACAGCTCTGAAGACGACCAGAGATAAGATGCTGAACTTCTTTTTGTAGCACGAAACGTAGGTATTTGTATTTAAATTAATAAAGTTTATTTTTAAAAACGCTAACGTTTCTTGTATATTATTTCCCAAATACTGTTTAAATCGGAAACGACAAGACGTTTTCAATGCCACAAAAATATTTGTAATTTTAAAGAATTTCACAATATGTAAGTGTTTCATGAAAGTTTCATATTTCTTAACAAGCATCCAATGATATCATAAAAACCACAAATGTTTATGATCATTATTTTAAAAGCAATTTTTTTTTATAAAGGTGAAATAACTATTGAACACGCTAATGCAATATTGATAAAATTGTTAAAATCTCAATATTTGATACACTTAACAAATAGCATATATCAATAAAGTTTTCTATACTTGTGAAATTACTAGAATCACGCATAAAATAATCCCATTATCTTACACTTTATAAGAATATCAAGCTAAATCATTCGTTTATTCATGGCATAGATGCAATTTATCCATTTTGTTTTGAAAACTGTATGGTCATAAAATATCACTCCAGTGAAGGCTTCCACTCATAATTCCATAAAATAGAAAACAAAATAGAACGAAAGCAATAAATTATGTGTAACTTTATTACCATTTAGAGTCTCTGCATTTTTCAACCTTGCTAGACATGCTAAAGCATCAAATTATTGTTTCTTTTTTCAGCATTTTCAAGCAATATCTTTTGAATTTCCCGCTACATGATGCTCTGAAGAAATTCCATTAAAATATGAAATTTGAGCCTCATTGGATAGTATTCGTTAAACTCGGTGGTAAAATTCTAGATTAGAAGTAGAGAGAAGAGAAAAGGGTGATGAAGATCCTCTTTTTTAAGAATTATGTAGCACACATAATAATTGACTCCATAATATAATAAAGAAGTTTTGTTTCACCTAACCAAACGCTTCAACGTTTAGACATGCATTCAGGGGCGAACCGCTTGTTACTGTTTATATATGGTGTATTTAAAAGTCAACATCTTTAGTGACCTGTAGAATTACTGAAGTGCATTGAAGGGCACAGAACAAGCCAAAATATGAAGTTTGTTTTAATTTCCTGGATACCACAGGATATTACTCTTATAACATATCTGTATTCTTTTCTTTAGCTAGCCAATCACACGAAAAAATCAACAAGCTAGAAAGATCATTGTTCGTTACCCGTGAGCTTACTCAGAAACATGAGCGTATGATTGTGCTTATTAGAGGCTGAAACTGCACATAAAAGAATGTTTTCATTCAGTGATGTATATGTTTAAAAACTGTCTGTTACACAGAATGCAAAACACACAAACTTAAAACATATCGTTTTGACAGATCCAAGAAATGTTACTGCACCCATGCTGCAAAAATCTATATTTTATTTTTGACAGATACATTTGGCTTAAATTGTAAATGGTATTAAATATAAATTTAATAATCAAGTTTATTTCTTCATCCATAGCTGGATGAGACGTTGCCTTTTACGAAACATTCGAATATATGTCCCACCACAAATATTTGCTTAAAAATAATGTAATAAAGAAACCCAGTCGTAATATGAAGGATCTGGTTGAAAGACCTCTTCCTTGATCAAACAGAGTTAGTCAGCAAAAGGAATAGGTGCAATGAAACACTTGAAGCATATGGAATTTTAAATATCTAGGTAGCATTTTTGGTGATCAGGCCATTCCGAACAAATCATAAACTGAAATTTTGCCTTTAAAAGCCATGCATTAGTCCCGACAGTTATTGCCCGTGATACTATTTTTATGTTGTGCGTCGTGTGCTTGTTGTAATGTATCATTAACAGCCCCATTTTACAATTTGACACTAAGCTTTAAATAATATTCTACATTTAATTATCAACGTTTTAAATTGCAATGTCCGATTTTCAAAGATTTATCACCAATTAACACATATGTTCTAGAAATCTATGTGAAATTGGCTTTTACATGTGCGTTTAAAATGCACATTTTTACCTCCCATTTCAATGTGTGCACAAATGATGAAGCTGTAGAGTTGGATCGAACCAATACTTTGAAAAGTATAACCTTATTTGTTCTTCACCCACAACGCAGCCGACATGTGACCCCCTTGTTTCCTGACGTGGTAGCGTTGTCTATCAAGTACAAGACCACTTCACCTCAAAACTCCCGCCCGGAAATTTTCAGGGCTTCTCCTGCCGCCCGCACTTCCAACGCATTGATGTGCATGTTGTGTACTTGCTGCGGCCACTACTACTGAAATAATCTACTTTGAGAGATACTTAGGATCTACATCTAGAGCTGATGTTGAGGTTTTGTGAATGGGGACCGATGCGTCAGGTTGTCCACTTTGAGCCACGACTGGAGATCTTTCCTCACCAGTGGTGGCAAACTCAAGTACGTCAGTCATTAGGGGCGCTCGCACTGCTCTGCTGGTCCAAAGTGGAAGGCATTGTTGCCCTCCAATGCCACCAGCGGTCCCAGCAGCGTCTGCTTCCAGGATGGTTCTGATGATAATTTTGATCTTCTGGATTATGTTTGGAGACAAAAATACGCGCCCGAGTGTAGAGTACGTGTCCCAAAAATATTGTTGTCTGTTTGGGGTCTATTTACAATTTCTTCAGGCTTACTGGCAGCCTTGGTTCGACGCATTTGTCTGGCAACTGCAGCGTTTGATCTCCCACCCTTTCTTGGTCGTCAAGGTATTGAAACAGCAGCATAGACTGGCATCGGCACCACGACTTTACTGAGCGCATTGCCTTGCTGAAGACCCAAGGCTCCGGTACCAGACTGAAAGTAGCACGTGGTACCAATACTTGTGCTTGCCACTTGAAAGCGCAGGTATTTGTAATAAGGCGGCCATACCGGGATGCGCAGGCACGCATCTGACAAACCTATCGACGCCACCCACAAATTCCGATTGACTGCCTTGCTGATGTGATGGTGTCTATGTTAAATGTTGGGTGACCAGACTTTCGTTTAGCGGTTGCAGGTTTATGAATAAACGCTAAACCCGTTCTCTTTATACAGAGAAAAACCTTATGGAACATGCCTAGTTTACCGTAGGCATTTTCTCTATAGCGCTTTTCTGTTCTCTGCCCATACGATGTTACAAGACTCGGGTGTACCCGTTGAGTGTGCCTGATGGGTGGCACGTGGTTTACATTTTGAAAAGTAACGGACTAGCTGTACCTTGGAGATCTCACCACTTTTACTGGTGCCCGCAATCCTTTCTTTTGCCAAAAGTCTGTTAGTCTACCTCCTATGGGCCAGCATTTTCCATGCAGCACTCTCTGCTTTATACCTGGTTAAGTTACGTCAGAATTTTGACTTGTTCCTGCATTAAGGGGAGCAATGTTACCTTTTTTATCTTGCTGTTTCCGAAAGCAGCCGAATATAGCCTTATTACACCTTATTTTTTACCGAACCCTTCCTCATATATTCTCTCCTGATGTATGCCTAAACGCCAAAACAACTTCCAAAAATTTTAAACAGACAATATGGCTGTTCGTAAAAGAGGGTTCGAAACAAAGAATATTCCATATTTTGAGCTTATTTTTTACCCTTTGGGCCTAAAAGACGATATTTAAGAGATATCTCGGTGACCTTGACCTGCTCGGCCACGGTGAAAGCAAAAAACCCGGACGTTGACCATTTTGTTGAAAACGGTTGGAGATTTTGAGTTTATTTTTTACCCTTTGGGCCTAAAAGACGATATTTAAGAGATACCTCTGTGACCTTGACCTCCTGGGCCACGGCGAAAGCAAAAAACCCGAAAGTTGACCATTTTCTTAAAAACGGTTAGAGATTTTGAGTTTATTTTCGACTCTTTGGGCCTAAAAGGCGATATGTAAGTGGTCAAGAGTTTAGAATCATATTTGTTGTGACCCCCAAGTGTAATCTTCGCTACTCGGTCGCGAAAATGGTCTAGTTTATTTATTCATTCAGATTCATATAATATCCTTATAATGCTGAAATAAAATCTATAAACTAAAACTCTCGTCAAAATAAAAATAAAATAAAATAACATCTATTCAATGTCTTTCCTGATATGATATACAATGACGAACTGACCGCAAATCAGCATATCGACACCGCATTTATTGGACAGGTGGTGCCGTGTGTCCAGCAAAACAACAACACAATTGTTATGCAAGATAACGTGCGATTACATATTGATAGAGCAGTTTACAGTATCTGGCAACACAATGTCAACCTGTTGCCATGGCCACCATATTTACTGTAACACCTTTGGAATCTTCTGGATCGGAAAATACGCGAAAGAAGCCTTCCTACGAGAAATCATGCAGAACATTGACAAATGTTTATCGAAGAATTGGAGAATTATTCGGAAAAATTGGGTCAGCGTTTCTAATATTTTGAATGGGGGAAGGGGGTATGGTGGGAGTGAGTAGACGTATTGCTGGAGTTTCAGCGGAATTTTGTGCAAAAAAATAAGAAAACCACAATTCACCACGGCGAATCTAAAATAATCCAAAATGAAATCATTTAAGTAAATCCTCAGACTTCAAATTTCGAGAATACGAGTCCAGCATAAGATCTCAGTGATCCACTTAGGATGTGTGTATCAGTATCCAGCGCGTTAGTCAATTTCACCTTACACCATCTTAATTTTAGAGAAATTTGACTGGGCCGCAATCTTCTTTACTCATCAGTACTACACCTGGCTAAAATCGAACTTTTTTACCTTTAAAAATATCGACGACCCGTTGTCATTATTAAGATTAATATATTATTTTTAATGTTATTGTAATGTGTATTTTGTGCAGTTATACACTGAATGCAATAATTGTTCTTCCGGAATGTGAAGGTTAATATGCCATATCCGGAGTAACAGCGTCATGAATCCGGGATCGAAAATAAGGATTTTTTATTGCGCCGTGTATGAAAAAAATCTCACTTACCCTTATTTCCGGACGACCAGTAAGAAATACTTAGGTACGGATTTCACTGCTATTTTAATATGAAGACTATTTTTAAATAATAATTATAAGTCATATTCACAGTAAAACATGAAGTGTGTTAATGAATTATTAATGATAAATTATTTATATTGACCATGAAATTTCGATATGAAACACTCAACTCTTTTATTCATAACAATATGACATCATTATTGCTCAAAGTGATGTCCAAAGGCTACTGTTATTGTGTGAATAGAATACTAACTGATATTTTAGTAAGGGGTAAATTCCACAATTTAAGAAATAATCAAAGTCTCAATGCACAAAACCCAGAAGCCAGCTTGTACATTAATAAAGGGGTGTTTTTTTTCTTCGCATTGATACGTTAAACTTGTGTTATAATTAACAATTACACACTCATATTGGTTATGGAAAAAATCTCGCTTAAGCGCTTTTAACCCCGTTACACAAAATGGCAGATATCTGTGTTTCTTCTTGGAGAAAATACAGTGAATGTTAGCGCTACGAAAAAAGGATGGCCAAGTTGGCAAATATGGTGGACGCACTTTATCGCTATTATAAAAAATCCACATATTATGGCATATCATAACAATAATGAGTCTGTTGTAATGGACGAAATATTTGTCTAAGCTTGGATTGTCCTTCTTTCATCAGTCAGGCCTAGATATCCGGGGTTACATTCGTACGGATTACCTCATACATGCATAACTGATATACAATAGCTTGCCCAGGGACCGCAAATTCCAACTGATTTTTATGTATTCATACATATTTACATTATTGTGGAAATCTGTACGCACATAGAAACTGTAGAGTAAGGAGATCTCTCTATATTATTTTACTTTGGCATTTGGTGCAGAATGTGATAAATGCTGTTAACGCGGTGGTTGTTGTTTTAAGCTGTTAATTGGTGAGATTTAATAAGGACCTCTCTTTTTCTTCGTTTGCTCAAATATACCGTTATATTCTAATTATAATTACAACAAGTATAAAAATGTTCTACAAAAGAATATTATTTTGGTAAATATTGCATGCATGAAGATTATGTGATCTACTTCAATAACTACTCAGTCAGACTTTTATTCCACCTTCAACTCGTCTGTTTTATACAATATGTTTCTTATTGTACGCAATACACAGGAATTTGAGTGCATTTGTGACTATGCCCTTATAATTAAGTAAATTATCACACATACATAACGAAATGCCATACAAATGTAAAACATAGCTAGGTGTCTAGCCTTTCAAATAAGAGAACGAGAAGCGGTTCATGTACTCCAAAATCCTGAAGTCACGTGGGCAAAAAAATGTGTTTTAGTTTCAGATCGATAGTTAAAAAAAAAAAAAACAAAACAAGAAGTGATCTCAACTTAACATTACAACCACTGTTATCAAAAATAAATAAGATATATTGACAAGTCAGGAAATGGACAGAAAATATGGGATTGAAGTTTAATCATTTTAACATGGACTGAAGGATAAAAAGAAAGACAAAGCTTACTACTCTTTTAAAAAATAATCAACAAGTATTTTATTTATAGGTAAGAATTGGCATCTTCCCTGTCTGAGTTTAGTTCAAGATTTCAATTTTATTGTGGATTGTTTTGGTAGGTAAAATCCAAGGTAAAATTTAAAAATAATCAATAAGACTTCTTTATAATTATTTCTAAGTATCGGAATTCACATTTGTGTTAGCTCTTTTAATGTCAAATTTAATATTTTTCAAGGCGATTAATATATAGTATATGTCATTTCATGGTACTCTATGTACTCTTTGGAAACAAAAATGTGATAAAATTGGCAGAAATAAAGGACTGCACACAAAAACTTGTGAATCGAAGTATCGCGATATATCTTGAATCGAAGCCCCCCAGTCGCTAAAGTTTTTTGATATATTAAGTTTTAATATCATTAATAAATGATACTTTCAGTTTGTTATTTCCATAAGAGATATATTTAAGAAACTGATACATCGCTAATTGACTAAGAGAGTCCCTAATCCAAGTTTTTGTATCTAATTGAATGGGAGATACCTCTAAATAAATTAGAAACATCTCCAATTAACATACGTTTGGATATCGCTGACTGATTGATTGGGTGATTTATTTTAATCTTTTCAAGGGAAAAATAAAATTAGTGTGAAAACGGCTCTCAATCATTTTCCAAATAAGGGTTTTAAAACACACCTTGTCCAATCTCTTGAAAACAAATTGTACCCGTTGAGGTTAACATGATTTACTCAACACCAAACATATAATCCACTCTAATCCTTGCGGCAGTGGGTTGGGCCTCTTAGAAGTGGAAAATAAGCTTTGTTCCTTATACCCGGTGAGGCCACTAAAGTTGGAAATAAAAATGGTTACCTGGCCGGTCACTGATATGCCATATAAGTCTTTTCCAAGCCATTAAATTATATGTTGTGGAAAAAAGAAACAAGAATTTTAGCCAATGCCGGTCAAGGAAACATTTAAAAAATAAACAAGTTAGGTCTAAACCTTTTGAGAAAATATATAAAAGATCACTGGCCGGGTCAATTTAAAACAGTAGGATGAAAACAAGACTGTATTTTTTCTTGGCTGTAGGTATCGAGGTTTTTTACCACAACATTCGTTGTTGGGATTCTCAAGGTAGAATTAAAAAAAAAACTGCTATACAACAGGAAAGGATTCGTTGTTAAGTATTAAAAACTGTAACGATATAGTTTTGCAACAAGTAGCCTGGATGTTAATTTGAAAATCCCGTCTCTAAATGGAATTTGCAAAAACAACAAGAACTTTGTGGGTCCTGATAATTATTTATCGGTGCATGAAAAGTAGGTCTCATAAGGTACTCCAGATGTGTATTCTGTGCTATTTTTAGCGTCATTGGGCCTTAGGGATTTATGTAATTAAAGCTGAAGGAACATGACGCAATGCTTTGGCCTCGTACCCCACATATAGTTCCAAAGATTGCAAAAATACCCATTCGGTTGTTTAAGCGCTTAAGTGGCCTGGGTTTCTATAAAAGGAGGTTAGAAGATCTCCCTTGCCATTTAAGAAGATGCGAAATTGAAAACTGCACTTTAAATGTGTGTGTGTTTTTATACTTTTCGTAACTAGTTATTGAGATTTCAATGTGTTAACACGTAAGAATCTTAGACCATTGGGCAAGTACGATTATTTCCAGGGATATTAACAGTCTTTCGCTTCTGATTTTGTTCCTCATTGATTTCATTGGTTTCATTGCTTTTAATTCTTGAATTTTAAAAAATAATTCTCCTTCTGCATTGTTCACAAACATCCAGACAGCGCTGTTTATCATCTGCCTTTGATTTTTTTCAGTTTCGCCTTTGATTAAAATATGGACACAAGAAACCCAACAGGCGAATATTTATTTCTTGTCTAATATGGATGATATGAAGAAGGATGGCTGGCCAGTATGATGGGTCAAATATTCAACTGTTCTTTTGGAGCAATCATAGCATTTTGTGGTATAGTGGTTGCCGGAGCCATGGAAAAGAGTAGCCTTTGTCTAACGGAAATGACAGGTATGTTTCCAGGCTGGAACTGAAGTGCAGCAGCCGTATTCACGAAAGTTAAACCAATGGGTTAACCCATAACTTAATCCAAAAAGTTAACTTCGCGGTTTAAACCAAGTTTAAACCATTGGGTTAACTTATGTCATATTCACGAAAGTTAACTATGGTTTAAACCAGTGGGTTAAACCAAAAAAGTTAACTCTGCTTGTGAGGTGGGTTAAACCGGGATTAAGTTCCTGTGAAATGACTGAGTCATTTCATATGTTCCTCCTCCTTTTTCCTTTCCAGGAGGGGGAAGGGGAATGAAGTACAACTGTGTTTGAAATTGACTTGTAATCCCAAATACCAAGTTTGCAGACTAAATCATGGAGAAAGCATTGACGAGCACAGGATTTTGCAGAGGCAGGGGAGGCAAAGGCCCGTGTTATACATGAAAACTACACTATATTTACCAGTGGCAGATCTAAGGCAGAGGGGGGTGGGGCGTTTATGGGATGTAATGCCCCACCTCTAGATTGAAAAAAAAAATGACTGTAAAACTTCGGGTACTACTATGGGTATCGCCTCTCTCTTTCTCTCTTTTTCTCTCTTCCTCTCTCTCAGCCCCTATCCCCCGCCGGGTTTCAGTCCTTATGACATGTTGAATATCCAAGTACATTTAAGCAACGGTTACGATGACAGTTCGTTACGAAATCACCTCTTTTTTCAATTAATTAGCAAGTGATTGCATTCATTTCGCTTTAAAAATTTGTTTTGCGATAATGGCGGCAGTTTGCTACAAAACAACTTCAATTTACGTACGCCATTTAGACGTTCACTGGGGTCATTTCGCATGTTTTTTGCTAATATGTTATTCTGCGAAGCCATAATATTGTCCACTTGCACCACCCCCAGTCCAAGACTAGGCAACCCAGTCTTAAAAGGTTTTTCGAAATGAAAATAAACAAAACACAATTATTTTTCCCTTTCCAGTGAGTGCCAGTCTCTTGGAAAATCCCTGGGAATTCCCTGTATTCTCCCCCAATAATGATGACGTATTTGGGTTAACTGAGGTTTAACTTAAACCAAAAGTTAAACCATTGGTTTAGTTAAACCACGGTTAAACTTCTTTTGTGAATATGGCTTAAACCATTGGTTTAGCTAATCCAAATTTTTTGGTTTAACCCACTGGTTTAACCCAATCAGTAAAACCAATGAGTTAACTTTCGTGAATACGGCGGCAGGATAACCCCTCGGACCATAACTCCTCGGAAGCACGGTCCCCGAAGAGGAAACATTATAGTCATTAGGAGACCGTATTTCATAGGAAGAAAATTAAACAAAAACATCTGCTTGTTATGGTTAAAAACTATAGCATGGTCAATGTTCGTGAAAAATATCTATAACAATAAATCAGTACATGTTCAAAAATTTTCATACTTTTTGTAAAGAATTCTGTAATGAAAATAGATTTAAATAAAATATCATGTTTAATTTGAAATTGGTTAAAAATCATATAAACAATAAAAACATGAGTTTTCTTTAAAATTTTTTTCAGAAGTCAGAAATCGAAACTGTTAAAAGCTTTTATTTCTTTAAAGATATGAAGTCGAAGGGGCCATGTTTCCAAAAGTGTTTCCTAGGATTTGTGAGCGGTTGGGATTTTGGAGGAGCGGGACGGGGGTCTTATTTTCTTATGAGCTATGTTTGACCGGGTTGAGTTAAGATGATCCTCCGGGATGATCCTGTTTTTTTGTTTTTTTGTTTTTTTGTTGTTGTTTTTTTTGTTTTTGTTTTTTGTTTTTGGAAATGGTCACAACACCGTGAACAGAAAAGCAGGGGGGCTGCAATACCAAAATCCGAAATTTAAAGGAAAAAAAGCAGGTTAGAAAAGTAGAAGCTAATCGACACATTTCACATTCTGTACACTCTTGAACAAAGCATGAGTAATAATTATGCAACCATTTAAATGGCATCTTCTTTTAGGTAACTCACAGAGAAAGAGTTTTCACTACAAAGGTGGCACCTTGCCGATTGTTATCGAGTCGAGCCATAAGGCATCTCATATGTTATCTAGTCATATACTTAAAATACTTCTTGAAGAGCGCCTGGGCTACGACAGTGTAGATGTGCGGATCAGCAACAACGCCAACGAAGTCACCCATGCGTTAGATAAACTTTCAGGCTGTTATCCAGCCGGGTATGTAATAAAATCCCGAAAAATAAACAACTCCATTAACTGTTATCAACGGGGTTAATTCTTGGTAATAATTTCACTTTTTGATGGTTTTTTAAGATGTCATATAGATAAGAGTATCAACATCTAATACAACATAAATACCAATTTACAATACCAGTGCTTACTGAACTGCAGCTCTGTTTGTAATATCAAAGAACCTAGATATCTATTTCATGCTCTTTGTTAGTATGTTCTTATTAAAACGTATTGACAAACAGTAAAACATTTAGCAGATATTGACTTGTTTTCTGTCAATAAGAAATATGACTGGCCAACAGGAAAACGTTCACCTTTCTTTTGAACTTTAGGGCATCATCTTTTACTGATCAATAAAATAGTGTTGTTGACTTGAAATAAGTCATATGCTTTGTTACATGACTTATTTGACGTTTGGACTACAAATAACAGCAATATCTATCAATTTTTGTGTATCCGGTTAACACTGAAAAATTATTGACTTGGGAAATGACCAATCAGATTACAGCATTTACTCAAGTCATGTGACAATGTAATTTGTTTCCTGTTTGTGGGCACAGCTGTTCTGGATATGAACCACCACCTGTTCCGTCGTCAATGATAAATCTTGAAGTATGGACACCGCCTTCGTTCAGCTTTGAACCATGGATTCAAAGGACACATATCTCCTATGCCGGGCGTCTTGGACCTCAAGGGAGATATGGGTGGTATGTTCCAACACAAGCAGTAGAAGACAACTGGGAAAACAGTGGCTTTATCATCGATCACTGGCGGTCACTGCAGTTGAAAGAAGTGACTTCGCAGTTCAGTATGTCCGGGCAAGAATTCTCGAACAACGTAAAATTTGTTGAAGAAGAAACCCATGTCAGCTGTCAGGGTATATATTGCGCGAAGAAAGGAAGAAACTGCCGGAGATCGCATAATAACTGCGCAGTTCTGCTTTCAAGTTACACAGGTAATCCAAAGAATTTTGTGTCAAAAGCCGATGATGGGGCAAAATTATCACTCGGATTGCGACACATGTGCGTGGGACTAATAGCTTTGATATGCACTCATTCAAATAGCAGTAGCGTGAAAAATGACTATTTTAATGCTGTGAAATATAAATTCAACAGCTGATTTTTATGGTTGTAAAAAGGAGGTTGTTTTCGGCATTGGTAACCATCTACAAAAGCACCTTTGTTTCTTTTTTGTGTATCGAAGTTTTTTCTATTTATCCTGTAAGTGTCTGACAAAATCAAGTGTTCAAATAAACGAATGCATTGTGCTACTATTAATGTGTGCAACTGCGAAAAAAAAAAAACTTTTGGGTTCAAAAATACATTCGACTCCTAACTGAAACATGACATTGAAGTAATTCACTGCTCATTGAACTCGGTGATGCGATCTTTTGTAAAGCTCAAATGAGAGCCTTTAAAATGTAACAAAGTATTATTTTTGTTTTTGCTGTTTAGTACAAATTGTAAATGAATCGTAAGTGTTGTCATGTTGGCGTTTTTAATCGATCTTAAATCAATTTCGTGTTCATTTTTTTCAGTTCGGGAACAAGGACTAATGAATTTGAAATTATGGCATCTAAATTTAAAAAGACTATTTTAATTGTGTTGCACTCTCCTTTTAGGTCTTGATAAAGGTGTGCTGTCATCGCAGATATCACAGCTGGGATTAGATATCTCTATTGCCTGGCTAGGGAGTAATCTCACCAGTTACGTTAACAGCCGAACAGCGAGAGGTGCCAATAGCCTTTTTCTGAACTGGACCCCGAACACCTTAACATTAGGTAAGTTGGTGGTAAATACTCGCAAATTAATTGCATATGATTTTAAAATGAGTGTCATATGCTGTAGCCCAGTAAAATAAATCAAAGTTAATAAAAAGATGAAAGGATGCATATTTGATGCAAAGAAGTTTTATTGTAGTATAAATAAAATTAAAAGATGTTTGAGTTAATTCTAATGTAAATTATAATATTTAACTATAAATAAACATCCAATGATGAAGCTGAGAAACACAGAAAAGACTAATAAAGAAAAAAAAGTTTTTAACCTTCATGTAGTTTTTTCGTCCTCTCGGATCTTGATATTTCTAGGTATGTTATGTGTGCATAATAATTGTTCGGCATTTTTTATTTGGTTTATAGATAATTATACAAGAATCGCTTTGCCGTACTGCCGGGTTAATGATAACCCAAGTTGTGACTTCGAAAACAATTTCCTATCAAAAATGACCTGGAAAGGAATCGAATCTTACCTCCCACAGGTTTATCATGTCGTCAGTCAAATGAAATTTACGCCAAAACAGTATGAGGATTTGTTGAAACTGTTCATGAACCTAAATCCGAAATATGACCATGCTAATATAGATGACTACAAAAGAACAGCATGTGAATGGATAATGAAAAATAAGCATATTTGGGAGCCATGGTTCCCTGAAATTTTGTCAACGAAGAAAAAACTGTATTTGGGAGCTTTATTTCCGCTCACGGGGCCGTATAAACGACAGCCTGGAGTGGTACCCGGTAACTATTTTTTATCCCTATAAACATAAAATTTTAAAATCCCTCGATCACTTCCGTTTAATAACAAACAGTGACTTCTAGAACAATTTTCTAGAAAGAGTTCTGATGAAACCGGTGCTCTATTATGGAGATAAACTTTAGTGTTAATGCAGACAGACTATACTATACTCAAATAATATACAAATGGTTTACTTTTACTAGGCTTAGCTATTAACGTAACTCGGGAAGTAGGACTGTTGTCAACACAAATAAACAACACGTTGAAAAATAAGTCATATCATGGTAATAATATTTCTTCTCTTTCTCCAGCTGCTAAGCTTGCTCAGGGAAAAATCAACAGAAGTCAACAGATTTTACCTGATTATGAGCTCATCCTTCTACTCAGGGACACGCAGTGTAAAACCGACATAGCAATGAAGGAATTTATGCACCTACTGGTGTCCGAATCCCAACCAATACCTGGCATAATAGGTAAGCAATTCAGTTGGTGAGGTAAAGCATTATTATTATTATAATTATTATTATCATTATTATTCATTTATTATTATTATTATTATTAAGACAGAAGAGAACATGTGGATGTAAGTGTTTATTATTACGCTTCCTATATCAGTAACCAGGAAGAAGAACAGAAAGGCAGAAAAACAAAGATTAACATAGAATCTCTATTGAACAGTGCCATTAATTCTGTGGAGGAGGGTCGGGGGTGGGGGGGGGGGGGGGAATAGGTCTTTTGGCTGCGGCAAGAATAATTTCCTTGAAAATCTAGGCTTTTTCGAATACGTTAGATGTGTAGATACACTTTAATGGCGTAAAGGTATTTGGAAACTTCTTTTTTTTTTTTTGACAGGTGTTGGATGTTCCACCGTAGCAGAATCAATCGCCGGTGTATCAAAGCATTTCGATAAAATAGTTGTCAGTTACAGTGCAGAAGTCAGTCTGCAACTTTCCAATCGCAGGACGTACCCCTTCTTTTTCAGGACAATCCCTCCAATCACTCAAAATGCGTAAGTTTGATATACTTTTTTACTATCGCCCTGAAGATGTTTCACTATCTCAAGACATATCTCACTCATTTACTCACTCACACACTCACTCATTCACTCACACAATCACTCAACCATTTACTCTATTTTCGTAGTTTTCTAATACATATGCACAATCCTGTTAGGCCTGTTTTCGAATCTCAAGGCCATGTCGTGAACTTTTTTCTTGAACCAGTGAGGTGTATATGGACTTCTTTCAACAATACGACTGGTGCCAAGTGGCCCTGCTGGCTGAGGATGCCGAGCAGTTTCCTGAATACCACACCTTTCTGCACGACTACTTCAGCATGAACGGAGTAAAAGTAGCCTATCACAGGACATTACCGCATTTAGTCACCGACGGTGAAGCCCAAAATGTAAGCAGATTCAAACATTTTACAAGTATTTTCCCATCGGGTGGGGTGGCGGGGGCGGGGTGGGGGGAGAGGACGGACCCTGCAAAAAAAGTTGCAAAAAACCTAAATCGAAAAGATCACTCCAGAAATATGCTTAAAACGAAAGATCACCATTTTTTAGTTAAATGCAACTCGTAGCAATTATTGAGGACTGAAAAACATCAAAATATTGCTAGTTCTTTTGTTTTTGGCCACTTTGAAAAGATTCTTGAACAGTTATTGGCAGATTCCCAACTGCGGGTGAAATGGAGGCTTTTTGTGACACCTCTATATGATTAGAAAAGAAACACATTTTGAAGCACAATTGAAAATGATGTCCTCGGTCCAAAAATTTTGTTCCGAAACAAATGCAGGGCTCCTGTGAACTCAATATAGAACGCACTGCAGTTTCTTAAAATAATTTTGAAACAAATACCTGTGGGAAGTGGTTTACCTACGTAGTTTTGCTAAAATGACTTGAAGCTCATACATTGTACATATTTTTTTCAGTATTTGTCGGACATTAAAGCAATAGGAACAAAGGTGATTATAGTGACTTCCTTCGAAGTGTCTGCTCGCACCTTTTTGTGCGCAACTAAGAAAAAGGTAATTTTGCACTCAAGGATTTTGAACAGTAACAAAGTGCATTGCAGCGAAATCAGAACAACTTGAGAATGCAGAGCACTTTTACACTGTTTTAATTCACATCGTTTCAAAAGAACGTTAATAATATGAGATTTAGACTACCTTATTGTGGTTAGAATTGATTCCGTTGTAGTAAAAAACAGGAAAAATGGTTGTAGCTAACGAAAGTTCTGCGTGACTGTATATTTATCGTTATCGGAATTCAAAATATCATGACTAATTACAGAAAATGACGCCACGGGACGGTTATGTGTGGTTCTTGCCATATTGGTTCACCGTGGACTGGTGGAATACGGCGTTCTTCAACAGACGCCTGGGAGAAAGCGTGCCATGTTCGAACAATGATATGCTGGAGGCCATCCAGGGCCATTTCACGCTAAGCAGCGCCGTGCTGGGAGACCCCACTTCACAAATTGTTGGAAATATGACAGTCAGTGAATGGCAAGCGACATACCTGGAAAGCCTTAAAATGCTGGTGCGTTGTCAGCCTTATCTTGCAGATATGGAATTTAGGCATTTTATGTCGTTGAAAGTTCGTAGCCCACACGTTATGTGCGTGTGTGTGTAAACAAATGTTCAACACGCAGATGTGTTGAAATTTTGCAGAATTGTTCCCTGGGTAATCCTCCACACAGCTTGTATTTTTCTGACGATTTTGCCAAAATTGGCCAAAATATTGGCCAAATTAGGGAAAAACACAAAAATGCTACTCTTCCCACAATTCCTACCTGATTGCTTTTTTGTGAAGTTTTGCGAAATTTGACACGAATGTTTCCCTCAAGTTCCTTCATCAGGCTTTTATTTTGTTTGGCGGTTTGACAAAAATGGCCGAATGTAGCCCCCAAACGGTCAAATTGCAGCGGGGGCTGGTGGGGGTCGAGATTTCTGGTCCTTTATTACGTTGAAGTGCAACAGCGCGTAAGGCATCACTTGCCTGGGGCGACTCATAATCTCGAAGAACTCGTCATATTCATAAAAATATATCTGTAAAACACAAAAACAAAGATTATTTCTACCCGGGGGGGGGGGGGGGGGTTCCTGGGGTGTTATTTCCGCGGGAAAAGTGTTCGAAAGAGCAACCGAGTCTCTGACCAAATCAAGATTAACGGATGCTCACTCACCGTAGAATGACTGAAATCTAATGTTATTGCTAGCCGTCCGGTTTATCGAAGGTGTCCGAATCTGGGGTTTTACTGTACATATAGTAAACCAGCTTGAGCAGAATTATATACAAATCAGTATATAAAAACTCTTTCTTTCTTGCTATTTTTGCTTTTTTCCCTTTCTCTATCCCAAGTACATCTTTAGATTTTTGTTATACGATGACCAAAAACTGGCCAAATAAACCGATAGCTCTGTATCATTTCTTCGCTTTTACCGCGGGGCACAATGCACACGGACAGTCTTGTTTAATATACTGTCTCTTCACCATTTGCGACTTTCTGGAAATCGACATTGTCACATCTGCAATGTATTGATCGTTCGATAAAGCTGAAAAAATACCACTTAGATTTTTGCAGGTTTTAGAATTACAGTTAGAAAAATAAAGCCACACTGGCCTGTTCCTCAGAACAATAAGTAATGTAACTTACAGGAAAACGAAACATATGATCACATTTCCGTAAGTAAATCAAGTGCTAATACATATAACATTTTAACTTATAGTGTGGACACCACATCTTTTACATAAACATCCGTTTGAAATGCTGAGCTGTGGCAATAATATTTCGTAAAGAGTTGGCCGAAGTGTGACTAATTTTAAGTGACATAGAGTCAGGGGGCGCTCGCACTCCCTTTGCCTGCGGTGAAATGTCGCGCTATCTTTGCAGCATTTAAAATCACCACAAAACATATTTAGCAGAAACCTGCCATATTCTAAAAAAAAGCAATTTATTTGACTTACCTTCTTTGGGGAGTTTATTTTGACTTACCTTCTTTTGGGAGTTTTTCGTATTGACTTGATTGTTGTTGTTGTTGTTTTTGTTTTGTTTTTTTTGGCTTAATTATAACTAAAGACAATAAACTACCCGTAGTGAATGGTTTTCGTTACAATTGCACCAATTTCGCTTTATTTATTTTTTTTTAATACTGAGCCTTCTGCGCGGTACCCGGACCTAACTTGCAATTGCAGGCAAAAGGCTCCGCACTAGAGCTTGTTATTTTACGCCTGTAGAAAAGTACGGAATGCCGTTTTAACATTTAATATTTATTTCTGACATTAAAATATAATTAAAGATGAAGAATTCAATGTAGATCTCATAAATTTATATTAAGCTTTCAATAATTGAATTTTAGATGGCAAAAATTAATTTTTGAGATGCAAAAATCAATTTTACTATTTTTAAAAATCTTAAGGCAGACACACATTTATATAAAATCCAACAAATCATCAATCAAATTTTTGAGATGAAAACTTGAATTATTGATATCAATAATAACAGCACAACTTTTAAGATAAACAATGGCTTCTTTTTTGTACAGTAAGAAAATTAAAACAAAGATTCTGTATACAAGGACCAGTCATTATTTTATTCACAGATGTGTGCTTCTGAATTTTTTCGTGTATTGATATCAAAAATTAATTTTTGAGATCAAAAATCATTTGCAGATTTCTAAATATAAATTAATGAAGTCTCATTCTGAAATAATGATATTTGAACTAAATTCTTGATATCAATGAAAGAAAAATAAATTATTGAGCCCAAAACTGAGATTTTGTTATCAAATATTTAATTTTTGCTATCAAGAAATGAAGTTTTGATCTCTAAAAAATCAATAAATATTTTGAAATTAAAGTGATTGTTATGTCTCTAGAAAATGGTTGTTCACTGACGAAGTGGCAACGATAAAACTTTTCAGGAAGTTAGAATCAGTATCCGTTATCAGTGCGAACAAACAAAATGATGCAGGCCCGTAGCCAGGGAGGGGGGGGGGGGGGTTCTATGGATTCTATAGACCCCCCCCCCATAAATGTGAAAATCACCAAAAACTGGAAAACTTTGCACTTTCGCAAAAAATTCATACTAGAAAACTTGGGACTTTGGCATTTTAGAACCCCCCATCCCTAAAAATTTCCTTTTTAAACCCTCTGCTAAGTGGTTCGGTCTCTTTTGTCCAAAATATCACACGAGACGTTTTTATACGGACCGTTATATCTGTGGACGTCATATTCAGTGACTTTTCTCTGGGTCCTGTTTCTCGGAGGTCATTTTGTCCGTGAATCCCGTTTTGGTACACCTTAAATCAAAGTTCAGGTTTGGAACCATGCACTCTTACCAAAAGATTTACTTAACTAAGTGTGAAGTAAGCAGTTTCTCTTTAAAAAAAATTAATATACTTATACTTCTGTTTAAACCTACAGTGAAGTGATGTACTTGCTTCTTTTGTGTTGTGATGCTAGATGCTTACGGCTTGCTAAACCCTTTTCCGTTTTCAAGATATTTGTTTCTTGTTTGAGAAGCTTTCAGTTGTTTCACAGATTAATTATATATTGTAACGATGGCCATAATCTTTGCACTAAACATTGTAGTTAAACTTGTGGTAAAATTGTCCTCCTGCTACTTGGAAAGTGTAGCGAAATGTTAAAAACATATCATAAGTTCCCTCCCCCTCTCTCTCTCTCTCTCTCTCTCTCTCTCTCTCTCTCTCTATTTGTTTGAGATTTTGTGTTTTTGCCGCGGGAGCCACTCACGTACCAAATGGTTACCATGCCTGTCCACGACTTTTTAGAACGACCCCTAAACGCGGAGTGCTATGTTTGAAGTAATATGACCTTTTTAACCAAACATGGAGTACGATTCGGAAAGAACCCCCTTTTTGCTGGAAACGCGTAGTACTGAATGAACATTGCCCCCTTTTTAATGAGATTGGCACTCCGCGCGGGCGCGTCTGGCCTACAAATTATCCCCCAACATCCGCGTTTTTTTTCGGAACGCCGGGCGGGGGGGGGGGGGGGTTCCATTCATTCACTACATTTTTTATAATACAAATGTTTTGTTACATTTGCAATCAGGCCATGCACGATTATGAATCGTCTTATGCCAGTTACACCTATGACGCCGTATGGGTATTTGCCCTGGGACTTCACAAACTGCTCACGGAGAACCCTTCCGCGTATTATACGTTAGCCTCACCACACACAAGAAAGTAAGTGCACTTTATTGGACACTATTTTGTTCAAAGTTAGGGAATGATTATTATGTCTACATTTATTTCTCATTGTAGTGGTTAACAAATGGAAGCTCCCGAAATAAACAGTGTTAATTCACAGATTTGTATTTCAGCAAAAGTTTCTTCTTAAATCGAACATGCAATCGTTTTCAGTCAGTTGATGTATCACATGGATAATACGTCATTCGAAGGAGCTTCTGGGCCCGTACAGTTCCAAGGAGCGGATAGAAAAGGTGTTATTGATGTGCACCAGTTTCAAGGAAATCAGTCACAATTTGTGCTAGTAGGGCGCTATGTCCCTGGACAAAATGACTCTGTTGGGTTAGAGTTAAACCTCGATGCCCTGATCTGGGAAAGTGGTTCTGCACCAATTGACTGTGTTGAAGGTATTTGTTTTTCTTCCTTATTTCTTCTCCTTCTTTTTTATTCTTCTTTTTTATTCATAATAACAATAATAATAATAATAATGATAATGATAGTGATAATGATCATCATCACCATCATCATCATCATCATCATCATCATCATCATCATCATCATCATCATCATCATCATCATCATCATCATCATTATCATCATCATCATCACCATCATCATCATCATCATCATCATCATTCGCCTCCTCCTCCTCATCATTATCATGATGATGATGATGATGATCATCATCATCATTATCATCATCATCATCATCGTCATCATCATCATTTTTTCTTCGCCTTCTTCTTGTTCTTCTTCTTCTTCTCCTTCTTGTTCTTCTTCTTCTTCAACGCCTTCTTTAAGTTTGTCTGAGTTTTCTTTTTACGTCTGACTGGTACGATAGTCATGGCATCTAGCTTTAGTCAATTGGGCATTCCAAACATTTGAGAAAAAACTTGAACGGTGGAAAGTGATCCATCCAAGAGGAGCATTTCATCAAATTGATCTGTAATAAGGAGTGTCAAAAGAAACTGTCCTTCAATAAGGACAAAGCGAATTCCTGAACAAAAACCCTCCTTGCATGTGAAGTCTAAACCTAAACCTATTTTTAAAAAAATCACTCTACCGTAAAAATCTGAAAATTATAATAAATTGAATTCATTGCCCCAACTGGTTAACCACGGAATGTTGATTAAAAAGTATTACCTTTAATTCTTTTAAATGTAACAATTTGACAAAATATGAAGCACATCGTATACAGATTCGAAGCGACCGTGCGGAATAGAAGCTTTCAGGAGACTCCTGGGTGTCAGTTGTGACTTAGCGATTGTGGTGGCTAACCTCGCAGCTGTCGTCTTCTTTGCAATAGCGATCATAGTTATTGTACTGTCCCTGAAAAATCGGTAGGTATCATTCTCATTGTTCAACATTCCAAGAGTCATTTATGGAATTTTTATGTCTGAGATACGTCTTAGCAACATGTGGCCTATTTTATTATAAAATGTTAATTAAAATGGATTTAAAACAATTCATATGTACGTTAAGCATTTTCGAAAGGAAGCTGGAGTTTTCATAAGGTATTAGTACAAATGTTACTAAAATTACTTTGGAGAAAACAACTCGAAGTAACAACGTTCATTTTTCCATCCATTTTAAAAAAGACAGAACTAGTAGGCATTATGAGATATTCTCATTTAAAACTTGCGAATGTCTATCAAGGTACGAGCATAAAGTCAAAGACACGAGGAAAAGAATAATGGAGCTTGGTCTGATGGATGACAGCACCATCCTTGCTCTAGACAAATGGGAAACGCCTCGGGAGCAGGTCATGCTGAACCGCAAACTTGGCGAAGGCGCCTTTGGGACAGTGTACGGTGGCGAAGCTTTTCTGGAAGAGGATTCAAAGTGGATTGCTGTTGCCGTCAAAACACTAAAAAGTGGCTCGTCTACAGAAGATAAAGTATTACAGTCTAACTTTCTTCTTAAAATTTGTTCACAATTTCAATCACATACCAGTAACTGCTTACAGAAGAACCCCGGAATAGGACCACCTCGGAAATGGTACCCCTCACAAAAAGGACCACATAAGTCCCATTCTAGATATTCCATTATGAAAAACCCAACAAAAAAAGACCACTCCGGAAATCGAACCGTTTCAATTCAGTTCCACTGGTGGTTCCATTTCCGGGGTAGTTGCACAGCGTATAATAATTGAAAGGATGGGACTCCATAATATTCTGAAAGGCCAGAGGTCTGAAAATTACCCGGTAGGCAGAATTAGTAGTGAAAGTAGCAATTCATATTAATCGAAGAAACCACTTCTAAACGCACAATATATGTGTTACATTATTTTCACAAAACCATAAACGATACATTGCAGGGAAACCAACAGGGGCCGGCCGGATAATTTTTTTAGAAATATGAAAAAAAAACCGCCGGCCGATTAATTTTGCTTTTAAAAATTGGAATAAATCTAGATTATTTTAATTCTGCGCCTAATGCAAACTGGGTGCATTTGACACATGGCTCTTTATTTCTTTGAGTTGCTTATTGCTTCACACACATATCCCCATCTGTATTAAATCCGGATAAAAATGTTAAGTTGAAGTTATGGTACTCCTTGAACATTGTTGTGTTAAAAACGCGAGTTCCTGTCAAAATCCACCCAGGTAATGTACACACAACACTGGCAGCATTTAATGACCTCATATCAGTACATTATATTATTTCCAAAGTCTAAGATTGTAGTCTATATATTATATATTATATATTTCTGTATTTGTGTAGCTGGACTTCCTTAGCGAGGCTGAGATGATGAAAAGATTTCGCCACGACAATATCGTTAAGTTAGTTGGTATCTGCACAAGAGGAGAACCGATTCTAACAATCATGGAATTCATGCTTTACGGTATAGTTGCATTTATAAACTAGACAGAATTCCGCTAGATAGCGTAATGAACCCACTTGCATTAACCACTGAAGAAAATGTTTGTATTAAATTATGACCAAGAAGCTCAAAGTCACGCAGCACCAATTTTCTATCGTTGTTTTAGCCCAAAAGGTCGAAAATGAACCCAAAACCGCTCTATCCCTAACCGTTTTCTAGATAATAGTCAACCTCCAGTTTTTTACCTTGACCGTGATCTAGAAGCTCAAGGTCATCGAGGTACCTCTTATGTAACCTTGTTTAGGCTCGAAGGGTCGAAATTGAGCTCAAAACCGCTCTATCTCCAACCGTTTTCGAGATAAGTCGGTCTATTATTAACGGCACATGTGGTCACGTGACCTTTGACTTTGACCCTCGAGGTCAAGATTCAAGATGGAAGGTTACCCTCTACTGAGTACGTTTTATAAGTTCAAACTGGAATTTGAGCACTTTTTATGGCCAATTTTAGTGATTAACAGGCGTTTTAAAAAATATTTTGACCTCACTTTGACCTTGCCTTTTGAGGTCAAGGTCAAAAATATTTTCAGTTTTACCCAGACCTGATGATTGTCTATAAGTGTAAAAAAATATAAAGCTCCATTGACTCAAACGCTAGGAGGAGTTTGCTGGAAACCATTGTATGGAATAATAACTCTGACCTCGATTTGACCTTGACTTTCTGGAAACCATCCAAACGGAATAGAAGAGAAGATAAAAACGGAAAAATGGGCAGAAACTTATACCCAGTTGGAAACAAAGTTTGCAAAGAGCGAAGTGATACACTTAAAACGGATTAATGCGAATGATAACTCGGCGCAATAAACTAAACGGTGGGAGGGGGAGGGGGCTACTTGAAAGCATGGATGTTCGCAAGGAATACAGTCCCCCTAAAAAATTAGAAGATTGCTTAACTCACAAACAGCGCTCCCATGAAAGTGATTTATTTGAAAGATTATTACGGGAAAATAGAAGTAACTTGAAAGCTAATTTAAGTTTGAAAATTAAAAAAGATCGCTATTTTTTCATCTGAAAAAATATTCGAACCCAGCCAAAAATAGGAGGGAGAGGAAAGAGGTTAAGAATCGGCGAGAAAATGGACTGGGAGGGCCATAACATGATTTCAAAATTATAATAGTTAGATAAGCTAACCAACAAGCTGTATGTCTATGTATTGTCGGCAATTCTACCTTTAAAACTGCTATCAAAGCACATAATCACCAGTATACGGAACCCATCCTTTTGTGTATTCCTCCTTTGGACCAAATAGCTCGCGTTCATTTGCTTAAGTGGTCGCAGATTAAATACTTAGATATCGGACAGTGGACTATGAATCCATTACTATGGAGATCAAAACCGGTGGTGGGAACTGAACAACGAATGCATACTAAATGGTTGACACCACGTCTATGAGACATGGTGTCGGAAAGGCAGAAATCAAACGAAATAACTTCAATATAATCTTGCATTTCAGCGGGGTTTCACCGCAAGATACCGATTCCGTAACAACGTAGTTAAGTGAGGTCTCACCACGAACTGCTAATTAATACCAAGAAGGTTTTAATGCTCAAACTCAACTAACAGTCTGATTATTACGAGCTTATGCCCCCTTCCTTTTCACAAGAGGGAGCAATATACAACGGAACAGCCACACAAGTTTTGAGAGTGTATGCAAACCCGTGACACTGTACCATGTGCAAACGCCACTCTCATAACCTGAGCATAGTACAATGACGAGGGTGTGTCAGATCGAGTATCGATCACATGACGGAAGCATTTACATGGAAGTCGCTGCACCGACGAAATGTTCAACAGCGGCAGCAAAGTCTTTTCGGCATCTACTTCTCCTTGAAGATTTTCCTGTTGCGAAGACTTGCAAGAAGGATTCAGCAACGACAAGCGGACCAAGACTGTGTAAATTAGTTGCGGTATCAGTTGTGTATTCTAGCAAATAATGTTCAGCGAGCGTGCTTGACGAGGCCCAACAGCCAACAAATCACATCTTAGCATACCATTAGAGATATGTACGACATGACCTGATAGGCCTTCATTGACAATTTCTTTCGCATCGATTCAACAGGTTCTTTGACAAGATCGTCATATGACAGATAAGTAATGTTTGTGGAGTCTTTGTGAACCATTTCCACACTCTGAAGTGCCTTCTAGTAAAACCCCTTACTCTTTATGAAAGAACACTTATGCAACAAACACTGAGATGAAATAAACCTAGGATTAGGATAGCAATATTCCATGGGAATTGAAAGGCTCCTGGTGCACGGTAGTCGTATCAACAAAAGTAGTCAAGGCACTTCTGGTAGGTTTGGTACCACAAGCAATATGCGCTTCGGTTTCTCCTGACAGATCTTCATCAAAACCTTTCGCAATATCGGAGACAAAATTTGAGGCCACCGACAAATTAACGCTCTGAATGCCAACGCCGCTAAATTCAGACAGGGAGATTTTCAGGTTGCAAGACGTCGGCCTGAGTGGACGCAAACACGTTGACTTAAGGGGAACCCCTACGGGATTGATGCACACTCCAAATAAATGTGAACTCCGCCGAAGCCCATTCTGTATGAATGATTTGCTCCACTCTGGAGGCCAGATGGGCAGGAAAATTTAGCCTGCCTGCGACGTGAGATGTGTGAATGACAACATCTCTGTCGCGAGTGCAAAGCAGAACCTCTTGGTGAGACTATACAACATCGGTGAACGCTGACTGCCTACCGGAAATTGAACCATTGAGAAATGTGGAAAGAAACTGATACGTTTTAGAACAACTATCATTTCCAAGACGTTGACATGAAGTCTAAACCAGAAAAGACCACTACCCCTTCCATGTGCGATCTTGAAAGAAGAAGTGCCAACTGTTGCATACGGCATCTGTCTGGACCTGCCTGAATTTGAATCAAGCCGTCATTTCTATGATACGTGGAGGCTTTGACATTTAAACGTCTGGAAAGCTACGGTCGACCATTGATCCGGCGCACTGCGCACCCTTCACGCGGTCGACCCGTCACAGCCACCAGTCGTTGTAGTCACAATTCTTGCACGCATAACCCATGGCAAGGGCGACGCGACAAATAGACGACATGTCAAATCACGGGTCATGACAGACACGACATAGAGGGTGGACAACACGATACCTCAACGACCGAGTCGACACAGTTACGACCCGTCAAGATAGTCGGCATTATAGCAACCTTGATAGTTCAAGTCATGACAACAGTGTATGGAAAATTTCACATAAAAACCGACATCTCCTGAAGCTATATGCCGGTGGGGGAACCTCCAATAGTGATACAGGGAGGAAGTACTTGCGCAGTCGCGCATGAAGCGACCCGACATAGTGACAAGATGGCGCAACCACCAAAGGCACACTGCCGCTGTGACAACCATGTGGAGGACTCGAGGGTCGCTCCAGAGGCGGTAGCACACAGGTCCACTACACGGCACTAAATGCAGTCCCAGCAACGCAACCAACGCTTGCATGGCTGGCATAGAAATGAGACTGGTTGAGACTATTCTACAAGGAATAGTCACTGCAGTGTGGACCACGTGGGAGACGCGAGCTCAATGAGGTGGATTCAACTGCTTACCCAACGACCCTACAATGCCTTATTGATGGCAGAAGGGAAAGAGAGCAGTGGGGAGTTGAGTCGTTCGCAGAGCCAACTCGGTGCAAATTATGTGCTGGCAATGAAGAAAAACGATCGAGACAGGATTTCTAAGAAACTCATTCAGAAATCACCTCCATGTGAATTAGCTGTAACTCGCACTAAGGTTCTGATAACCGGGAGGTATTTACTGAAGAAAAGCCAACAAAAACAAAATGCAGGACTAGGACTGCAGGAATAAACGAAGTCATTAAACCGTAACCCGTAAACCAAAAAAGATGACACTTACAGCATACATACAAATACCAATAAAGATAAATAACCTCACCTTGAATTTGGCCTGTCATAATTTAAAAAATGTGGACGATAAAAAAATTCATGTTTATCGGATCGCGACAAGTTGGGAATGATCCAGATGATTGACACTGTACCGATGCTGATTGGTCGGTTGGTTGACTGCATATTGTAAACAGAGCAACGGGTAAAGTCCGTTCAACGTTTATATTTTGCTGTACTATCCCGGTATAATTTATCATGGGTCGCAACAACCAACGTTAACACATTGAGGAAACTCCGTAGCGATGCCTCCATTGTCTGCAATTCGTTATATCGAAAGTAAAACGCTAAATAATTGGATAATATTCGGTGGTGAAAAATAACGAATTTTTGTCTCTTTGTGCAATACAATAAAGGTGATCTGAAGACATTCCTGTTGGCAAGGAGGCATTTAGTTGGACAGTTTTATGCACAAGCTCAAGACGTCTCTCCTAATATGCTTACAAAATATGCCCTTGATATTGCAAAAGGGATGAAGTATTTGGCTGACAACAAATACGTCCACAGGTAAAGCTTTCAGATTTTTACATCAGTTCCCAAGCTTTAGTATTTTAAGATTTTTAAATAAATTTTCTTCGCAATATTTTCTAATTGCATATATATTTTTATTTTCAACTATACTTTTCTCGCCAGCCGCCAGAAAAGGATATACCACATTTTTACAAGAACAAGAGTTAAATCTATCCTTTTGATTTTTAATCTTGAAATTCGTAAAGTATTTAACTGCTGCAAAAATACACGTACTACCTGCTGTGTTAAAAAAGAGATTAAGATTGCGGTGGCCTCAGGTACACACAAACCAAAAGCTATAATTCTTAACACATAACTTACTGATGAAGTTCTCTATAACCAAACAATTGGCTTTGTGTTTCAGGGATCTCGCTTGTAGAAACTGCCTGGTTCATGCTGAAAAGACCGTGAAAATAGCAGATTTTGGAATGGCAAGACCTATTTTTGACTGTGATTATTACAGATTCAACAGAAAAGGTTAGCTCTTATTTTTCCCTACGATTATACTCTGTAACAGTTTTTCGGCATTTGCGGATTGATGATCATCGTCAAATATGTCACCTTTTCTAGCGTACCACTTGTGAGTGTGAACATTTTTAGGTAGTCAGTACAAAAAGCTCAATGTCCCTTGATATAAGCCGAAATTTACGCCTTTGGCTCTCGTTGACTGTGCCTTATAACGAATTTGTGATGTGAAATAAAAAAATAACCTTCTCTTTTCGAAACGATGCTATAGTTGGAGTTGATATTGCAATCCAGGGTATTATTTCTTCGATTTTTCTGATGTCTCTGTTTATCAACAGGTATGCTGCCGGTGCGATGGATGGCTCCGGAGAGCCTCAACAACGGACTCTTCCATTCCACCTCTGATGTCTGGGCGTATGGCATTGTACTCTACGAAATTATGACTTTTGGAAATATTCCTTACCAAGGCTTGTCCAACAATGAAGTTCTCAAAAGCGTTACAGAAGGAAATGTAATGAATCTACCGAGTAGATGCAGTGTAGAAATGTGAGTTTAAATAAATCATACTGCATGTGATTCCATGTCTTGTTGCCATACACATACAGTATATAAAAAAATGTCGCCAGAATAATGTCGAAAGCGTGTTGTTTTTAAGAGCGTAGATGAGAATGATTTAGTTATAGTGCATTACTTGCATGTGAAGGCAATATTTAAGATATTTTTCTTTTTAAATGGTATTTTTTATTTTACAGGCGAAATCTCCTCTACAGTTGCTGGAAATTCAATCCAATGGAAAGATGTACCATGGAAGACATTGTATCACTACTTACAGGGAAGCCTCTTTTCATTCAACCGGTGGTAGCGGATCCAAACAGAGCACTGCAAATTGAACGATCTTTGATGGGGGAATCTTTCGATTTTGCAGACTCAAAGCAGCTTGACAAGAGGCGCATCAGTTTAGCTAAATCTAGTCACCACATTAAAAAGTTAGGAGCATTCGATAAGAGGAATCCTCTCTTTCCTTTTATGTCAAGGAATTTAAAAGGAAAGGGCTCTTCAGGGTCTGTTGCTACCGCCCAATCAGCAGAGGCCATGCCACTGCGTTACGTTAGTCCGCATGAAACAAAGGAAAATGAGTCTGCACCGTCGCGTCCTATAAATCCACTCGAGTCAAATGCAGGTAGTGTAGATACAGATATCTTTACTCAAGAAACAGAATCAAGCTATGGGAAGTTGCTAAACATGCCGGAGGTTGAACAGCAGCAGTTTGATAGGAGAAGAACCAGGTCTGTTAGCCTGGATGACTTATATCCAGTATCCTGAAACATGCAGCAAATATGCACCCCGTGTGAATTACACCTGTCATCAAATGAATTATTTTTCGACGATAAGAAAACAGAAGCGCAGTGATTTTATTGAACTATTTATCAACTGTTGTCATACAAATGCATTTAAAACATGCTCATACTGGTGTTTTTTTCACTGTATTTATAATTTTATTTATAGAATATTATAAATTATATATGTGCATTATATTGTGAAAGTAGACTAGATAAATACTTTCTGTGCTTGGAAACTTATATCACAGTTTTTATGATAAGAAAAAGGATATTCAAACTTCTCATGATTATATATATATATATATATATATATATATATATATATATATATATATATATATATAGGATCAAGCTTAGCATGTTAGACCAAGGCTAATTATCGACTTAATCATGATATTAAACACACAAAAATTGCCTCAAAAAGCATAATTTTTGTGTACACTTACAGCTAAAATTAGGCTATTTTATAAAAGTAGAAAATAACTACTGCCATTGGTCAATAACGTATTTTTGTTAATAACCAGTCCTCATTGAATTGAAAATTGAAAAACACACAGAAGCATTTTTTTGTAGTTTGCATGTTAAAATTGTTTTTAAAATATTTCTTTAAAATGGGTGTTGTCTAATAAGAAATAAAACTTCTCTGTTTCATCACTGCACAATATTTTTACACAATGCCCATGAGAAGATATATTGGGAAACATTCATTGGTTTGTTTACGGATTTAATAATCGAAATGTTGACATCAAAAATACTTTGTATATCTGAAAATTGAAGATTTTCTCTTATATGTTCAGGTTTGTTCCAATCATTGACTAGTTCGATTTAAAATAAAGGTTGTTTTACTTATATCATCAATTAAATTTTTAATATCAACAATTGAGTTATTAACTGAATTATTAATTTCACAAAGTCAGTGTCTGTTTATGTCAGCAAAAAGAATTAATGATATCAGCACTTAAATAAATGATACCATAAATTCAGTTCTGTGATCATTTATTAAATATTTGTATCAAAAATTCAATTAATGACGATGGGAAAATTGCATTCCATATTTTCAGGATCCAGCTCCGACAGTGTATCGAAAGGGGTAAATTTTTACCGGAGCACGTGACCTTGAGTTTCTAGGTCATGCGTCACTTGTTCTTAAAACCCAGTAGAAATAAAGCAGCTTTGACCATAGAAAAAAAAGACAAACAAAGCCAAATCATATGACAAATACCGTTACCGAGAATGTTTCCACTTCAAATATATATTAGATATGTGTGTAAATTCTGGGCCTTTTTTTGTCCTTTTGAAGTTATTTCAGTATTTTAAAACGATTTATTTATTTATTTATTTATTTATATCTTTTTTTTTTTTTTGGGGGGGGGGGGGGTAGAGGAGACTGAGGTCAACGAAAAAATATAGGTATATAAAAACATTCAATTATTATGCTAAAATAAAATTATTTCTTCCAAATTTTCGAAAAGTAAATCAGATTCTATCCAATACATCGACGTCACAAGAGCAAATCAACCAATCAACTGCGAGTGCTTTTTTCTGTCAACGAAATTCTTTTGGGGCAGAATCTCATTTTATCACTCTTTCTTTGCGAATCTAAATAAAATTTCTACTTATCAGAGGATTAAAAACAAACTCTTGTCAGTGACGGCTTATCACAGATACCCCTCTTTCAGATGTATAAATTTTGTACCTTGGTAACTAAAAAAAAAAAAAACCCTGTTCTGTTTTGGAGATTGACGAAGATCGAAGCTATGTGTTCGGAAGAATGAGGTACCGCAAGCTGCAGTTAACCCTTTTCCGAGAAAAAAATGTATTGGCCGAGTAAAATATCTTAACATTTTAGATGAAAAGAAAACAACAAAACATATCTCTCTTGGCCTTTCATACATTAAACCTCAGATTCACAAAAATGGAGGATAATTCAAAGGTCACATCAAGTACATCAAATTTTGTTCCGACTACAATTCTAAGGAGGAATTGTTTGTGTCGGAAGCACACTAATGATGACGTAATAACGTTGATTTTCGTCGGTCACGTGGTTGATAGGACCATAAGTAGTAGGGAAATAAGGGTTCTGCGTCAATCAATCATCAGTCACGTGACTAATGAAAGACCAATGAAATCAATGAAGACAATGAAGCCCCGCCCACTTTCTGTCTATCACCTGTCAATTATAGTGACGTCATGAATCACGTGACCAATGAAAAGCCAATGAAATCAATGGAGACAATGAAGCCCCACCCACTTTCTGTCTATCACCAGTCAATCATCATGACGTCACACCTCCTTCATATCTATTTTTAGACAAGGGAAATTTTAGAACATTTATGTTAAGTAACTTTTTAAAAAGTGTGATAACTTTCGTTATACTTGGTCGATTTGAATGAAAATTTCACCGTTTGATTCAGTTTTTTATTATATGCCTAGAGGTCCGCGTACAAAGAAATGATAGAAAAAAACGAGCATGCAGTTTTCATAGGCCAGGTTGCACGGTTCCCCCCTATAAGCATATTCATAATGAGATCAGATGTAAACAGTAAACAAAAAAACACACGTGTTTTCGGACTTGAAAGTGAAGAGAAAGTGGGTCACAATGAACTGCAACCGTCCTCAAAATCGATACATGAACTATTAATGTGACGATATTACAGCGCAGCCTGAAAACAAAACCTCATCTAATTACAAATGCCATATAATTACGTCATTTGTGTATTTGTTGCGTTGTTATTTCGCGATTTGAGTTGAAATGAGTTACTTCCGTTGAACATACAAAAATAAGAAGGAACGTTCGAAAGGGAGAAAATACTTGTTTATGAGGCGGGCTTGTGAGGTTACTTCTTAAACCACATGAGTTTAAGGCACATAAATTAAAGTGTACTATCAATGATGACAGAAAGGAAGGCATTTTTGAAGGTAAATATTTAATTTAAAGGGTAAATTGTTGGTAATTTTACACACGTCCTTCGGGTGATTTTGTGTGCATTGATTCGAAATTAATAGATATATCTGATATAATGCCGCGGCTAGGGGGGTATTACGTCAGAAATAATCATTACACATACTATTTAACACATGTCTTGTTTTTTTTCTGAATTGACTGCTATTGTTCCATCAATTGCTTGAACTACAACATGTTGAACAACAACATGTTGAACAACATGTTCAACAACATGTTGAACATGTTGAACATGTTCAACTTGTTCAACAACATGTTGAACATGTTGAAGAACATGTTCAACTTGTTCAGCAACATGTTGAACATGTTGAACAACAGCTTGTTGAACAATTGTTGTATAATTGCTAAACAACTTGTTGAACAATAGTTTGACGTAATATGTTCCTAAAAAATAATTCAAACACATGTTTGAATGGTGGGCGCACGCCATTCCAACAACAACCTATGCAAACTACTGTAAACTAAGACATCAAACTGAATCCAATGGTGAAATTTTCATTCAAATCGGTCAACTTTAACGGAAGTTATCCCAACTTTTCCCTTTTTACAAAGTTAAAATGGCGGCATGTTACAAAAATGCATATAGCCTATGACACTTTATAACAAAACTAGATACAAAACTGAATCAAACAGTGAAATTTTCATGTAAATCGACCAAGTATAGCGAAAGTTATCACACTTTTAAGTTAAAATGGCGGCATGTTACAAATATGCATACAGCCAGCTGTGCAAATAGCCTGCGATCACTTTATAACAGAACTTTGCATAAAACTGAATCAAACAGTGAAATTTTCATTCAATTCGACCAACTATAACGAAAGTTATCACACTTTTTACAAAGTTAAAATGGCGGCATGTGACAAAAATGCATACAGTCAGCTGCGTAAATAGCCCATGACTACTTTATAGCAAAACTAGATATAAAACTGAATCAAACAGTGAAATTTTCATTCAAATCGACCAAGTATAACGAAAGTTATCACACTTTTTAAAAAGTTACTTAACATAAATGTTGTAAAATTTCCCTTGTCTAAAAATAGATATGAGGGAGGTGTGACGTCATGATGATTGACTGGTGATAGACAGAAAGTGGGTGGGGCTTCATTGTCTCCATTGATTTCATTGGCTTTTCATTGGTCACGTGATTCATGACGTCACTATAATTGACAGGTGATAGACAGAAAGTGGGCGGGGCTTCATTGTCTTCATTGGCTTTTCATTGGTCATGTGATTCATGACGTCACGATGATTGACAGGTGATCAACAGAAAGTGGGCGGGGCTTCATTGATTTCATTGGCCTTTCATTAGTCATGTTACTGATGATTGATTGACGCAGAACCCTTATTTCCCTACTACTATCATATCATTACTTGAACAGCCATGCCAACACTAATGTAAATCGCCGGACGTAGCTCTGCTTCCCACCTATAAAAGAAATATGCTCTTCTATCAAATTTGCCACACTTTGCATCTTAACTCGCAAATTTAATACGGCTAATGATAACTGGTAAATGAACTATGAATATCGTGTCGCAATGCCATAGTCTGTAGATACCTATAAATAGTTAACATAGGACAACAATATCGAGCCATCGCCTCTTCAATCAAGGAGCATCCTAATGTTCTAAATAATTATATAACAAAACGCGCACTTCCTTTGAAATCAAATATGGCGGGCATTATCAACTTGGTTATCGAACTGTTGAAAATAAGCGAGACAGAAAGTGATTAAGATCTTGTTTTTTCCTTCCATATTACTTTATATATAAACCAACTCACTCCATTGATCTGCAATTGCTAAGCACAGACATATGCAACAGTGAATGATTGGCAAACGCTGCGTAGCTTAGCATCTGACACGTGTTACACATTTACCGTTTTGCTTTATTGATGCGATTCTAAGAATTTTTCTTGAAGGGGTCTGACTTTTTCTTCTTCCCGAAGCAAGTGAACAGTTTTCTGGCAAACGCACTCTTGCTTGTAATAAGAGCTTTAGCGAATAGCGGATAAGCGAACATTACTATTCACAAAGGCAGTGAGTATAACAATATAATTGTACTGAAAATGTATCAATTCATCGTTGTAACAGCTATCTATTTTCTATTGAAGTTAAAATCATCCAGTGAGGACCTAATTCTTCACCGAGAAATTTCCAATTCACAAACAACATGAAATTGAAAAAATGTTCATTCCGTAAGGTACTTGACATTTTCAGAAAACTTGAAGAATAACTTTTGCCTAAAATCTGGACGATAACTAAAGAATTATAAGTCATAACGTGCAGTGGAAATAAATAGAACAGCCGTCTCTGAGCTGTTGTTATGAAACAGATGATCTCTGAGAGATCTATCTGTTATGTATGAACACAGAGCGGATGGATATTTTAGAAAGTAGTCCCTCACTTTTATGAGTGCTCTTTTCGCGGAATCTCCGGTGGGTCTGCGGAGTGAAAAAGTGTCATACGCAACAGAACAAATCGCTGTATAAGTTGGCTGTTGGACAACAACGGTCTGTGAGCCTGTAGGACGAGGGGTGAGGGTCACACTCATGTCTGGTTGGGCGTTGGCAGTGCTGCTCCCAGAGTCAGCCTCAAAGCGTCCTTGTACGTACTGTACAAAAAATCGATGAAAATGGCATCTTCATTCTCACTTACCTGCATATGGGAAATTATACTGGAGTATCTGGTATATGTTTTCTTTTGTAATGATGGGTGAGTGGGTTGGCGGAGGGCTTGGTTATCAACAGGGGCTTTTTGGATGAACGTACGGTTCAGCCGATTCCATGTTTCTATTATTTTTTACAGAGTTTTTGTTTTTTTATTCACATAGTTACCGATGCAGAAAATTAATGTCGGAGCAACGAATTCTCATTTTAATAATTTTTTTAAATAGAATTTTATTATTACTAAAATGGATTGTTTTGCTTTTTGTTTTTTTTTTCAGTTTTTCTTTCTTGTTTTGTTTGCTTGTTTGTTTTGTTCTTTTTTTTTTACTTTTTTTTTTGTTTTTGTTCATTTTTCTCCCACTTGCAAACTTTGTAACTGGGAATAAGTTTGTATTTATCCTGGAAGTTTCTGCCCCTTTTTTCTTCTCTTTTTCCCCGCTGAATTGTTTTCAGGAAACTCCTACACTGTCTGACGGAAGAAGATGAAATCTGTCACACGTGTATCTCGGTGAATCCATTAATTCTTTTGAACTCAACGGTCAAGGTCAAACTGAGGTCAAAGTTATTTTTTTCTGCAAAATGGTTTCCAGAAAATTCCTAGCTATTGAGTCAGCGGAACTTCATATTTGGCCAATTTATACACAATAACAAGTTCTTGATGAAACCGCAAATATGCTTGACCTTGACCTCAAAGGTAAAAGGTCACGTGACCTCGTGTACCGTTAATGATAGCACGGCTTATCTAAAAAAATACATAAGAAGTACCTCGGTGACCTTGACTTTTTCGGCCACGGTCAAAAACAAGAAGTTGACCATTATTTCGAAAATGGTTACACATAGAACAATTTTGAGCTTATTTTCGACCATTTCGGCCTGAACGTTACATAAGAGGCACCTGGGTGACCTTCCGCTTCCCCACCCCTAGGAGGGAGCTGTGCGACAGGTAGCGTAACCTTAACGAAGGCATATACCAGTACCTGTACTTGTATCTGACATCCTATGTGACACATGTCACTCAAATCCTGAATTGCGAACGCCACGCGCAGAGTAATGACGTTTCAAAGTGTACAACAGTTATTATTAATTTAGAACCAGCTTAAAGGCTTATTGCATATGTATTGTTTGAAGACCGAGAAACATTATACGTCCCCAGTGCCTACTGATTCCCAGTCGGTTCACTCTGAAATACATATATTCTATGAAATAGGTAAAAGCCACTTGCATCATGTCAAAACCTGCCACGAAGTTGGGTACAAAAATACATCTGAAACTGATTTTTGGAAATGTGGCTGACAGAAAACCTAAAAAAGCATCAGTTTTGTTAAGAAAAATAATTAGAACTACACTGTATTTAAAACATTAACTTTTCTCAGGCAGAAGCATTTGATTATGTTCTGAGTGCATGATTTGGAGCTTAAGGACATTTGGGAAGTAAAATATATACCGAGAAATCCATTTGTTTGAATTCCGGTATATAACTTGAAATATTTTAAAATGTTGTAAATTTTAATTAAAGCGTAACATTGTAATTGGTGATTTAGTTTAGAAGAATTTTAGGCAGCCGGATATTCTGCTCCGGGAGGGTTGAGGGACGGGGGCGGGGGGGAGGAATTCCAGCCAATTGAAGTTTTTTGCCCACACGCTAAGGGTTTCAAATAACAACGTGGGGATACTATCGCAGTTTCAAAATCGTTTAAAACGCGAAATTTCTACCCCTTTTTCACGATTTTGGGTTTTTTCGTATCCACCTGTGTGAGGGGGGAGGGTCCAAAGACCGAGTCCCTCGCCACCCACCGGAAGAGGGACATGGGGAGCGTCCACTCGCCCCATAGGGCTTATCCATGTCTGGATGCCATGTCCGCTAACACTTTCAGGATTTCCCGGGATGTGCATATGGTAGCAGCGTTGTTACACGCCGTTTCGCGACCTGCGCCGTTTTAAATACAGTTTTAAATACAAGCATTCTGAAGTATGCCTTTTGAGTAAATTTTGATTGACATTGAGATGCTCAACAAAAGCACAATTTTATTGGTTGCTGGAATAACTTATGAGTAAATTTTTATTGGCACTGATTTACTCAGCAAATATAATTTTATTGAGTGTTTCAAAAAAAATAAATAAATGTGGCTTCATGTCCACCCAAATTTGAAGTAGATCTTCGGTAAACTAATTTATTATCCAATTAGCTTATAAAAGGGTTCTTCTCAAGAATCCCCGTACCTTGCTTGCAGTATCGGGATTAGTCTCAGGCAGCTGAGATCGTTTCTGTGTTCACTGAGATCACTTTGATCCCAGAAATGAACGTGTAAGAAATGTTATTTCAATTTTATTTCATGGCAAAATAACTTAAAATTGCAGTAAAGGGTAACAAAACGGCGACGGCGAAGCGCCATTTTGCATCCGGTCGTGAAATGGCGCAGCCATTTTACGACCAATATTAGTAGCAAAACGGCGCAGTGCCACAGTCGTAAAACGATCCTGAACAGTGTTACCTAGTTTTGCATGGCTAGTCCCCGCACTTCCTTGGCTGCTTGCAGCAGGGTGGGCGACCTCGTGCCCCACTACTTTTTGATGTACCGGGGGTTTCCGAAAAAAGCCCAGGGCTTCTATTTGGAAACTGGCCAATTTCAGGCGCTCATTCAGGAACCAAATAGAAGCCCCGGGGCTTCTATTGGGAAACAGTTTCCTAATAACTTTCCTAATAACTTCCGATAGCTTACCGTGATATCATTGTCTATCAGATACAATGCCTCTTTGCCCTGAAGTTCTCTCCCCAGGATCTTCAACGCTTCTCCCATTGCAAGCATTTCTAACGCATTGATGTGCATGCCTGGCAGTTGCTGCGGCCATTGCCCCGGAAACAACCTGCCGTGAAAGTGTGCCCACCCCACCCTGCCCCATGGATACAGTTATCTCTGTTGCTATTAACAGCTCCAACAAAGTTTCTGCTATCGCGCGGTACTAATACCTGTGCTCCCCCAACTGAAAGCAGAGGTGTATGCAGTGTGGGGGCCACATCGGCATATGCCCACATGCCCCGATTGACCTCTTTGCGGATATGCTAGCAAGTGTCTATGTTGAAGGCTGGGGTTGTCAAATGCCTGTTTATGGTTTCAAATCTATTATGCCCATACGTTCTTTAAGGTCTGAGGAAAACCCTGTGAAACATATCTGGTAACACTACAGGCATTTCCTCTATGGCTGTCTTTTCTGGGAAATTGTCAAGCATATCCTTGAGTGCTACTTGTTTTTCCGTTTGCTGGCAGTACGAGGTCCCGAAGTTCGGATGTACGTTTTGGTTGAGACTGATGGGCGGTACTTGGCCGTTTACTTTCTGAAATGAGAGTTGGTAGCCTACCTTAGGCACCTCGCCAACTTGCTCGGCGGTCCCAATTCTTTCCATCTTTGCCAAAAGGGTAAGGAGTGTGCGCAGCACTTTGTCCCTGATATCTGACAATGTTTCGCCAGAATTGATATGTTCTCCAACAGCGAGCCAGTTCTCGTGAAAAGGACTCTCTCGCTGCTGGCTGTACTTGTCACCTACATGATATAGTCTGGTTGGACTTTCGAAATACAATGTCCCATCTCTCTTGGCATTGGTGACCCTTAATCTTGGGTGGCGCCGACGCTGCGCGCTCGCGTTGCGCTCCCCGTTGATTGAGGCTGCTGTGGGCCAGGTGATGCGGCGGCTGCTTGTACCGCTCGTGTACCGCATGATTCTTGAGGTTCTGGATGTGCCTGCCATTTAGCGTAGCCAGCAGGATATCGGGAAAAAGATGCGCTTGCCTACGTAGTCTGGAAAAGTTGTACTTCGGGAATTTACTCCGTTGGAGCGATGACCTCGATGCTGCTGAGGTCTTTACCTTGTCTTTTATCGTCACTTGATCGTCAGAGCGGACTACGGGCAACCAGGTTGGGTACAGGAGTGGCTTAGAAGTGACGGCGTTGTCAGATAGTCTGTAAGATGTTTCGGCAACGTGCATTTTGAACGGGGTGTAAAGTTCGGCGCCTTCCCAAAATTCGAGTCCTTCGACTGAAACTCCGCCTCCTTCAACCTGATGGCATCCAAGATTCCCAAGAGTCACGACTGGCCTCGTTTCTCTTGATCTAGTTCTTGCAATGACCTAAGCTCGCTTGGGCGGCCTGTCGGAGCCTGAGTCCTATCCAAACAAAATAAACACCTTCTCATCACCTAGTGGGGTGCCGGGACCCTTGCCTGATGGCTCATGGTTCTGTTTTTTGTCTATCACACAGTTGGACGAGCAGCCTGTTCAAGTTTCACCACACTTAGTCTGGAAGGAGCTTTAAAACTGTAAACGTTATCCCACAGTTGCAGTCTCGTCCCCCATAGCCAGTAGCGCAGTCCGTGCAATAGTCGTGGGGATCGTTCTTAAGACTTGCGTGTCTATATCGTGACTTCTTTATCATGGTTGTTCATGAGTGCAAGCGAATACAGTAAAATCTTAGTTGCCAGTTTTTCAATGCATACTGTCGATTTATTGTGTGGTATTATATAGCAGTGCGTGACGCGCAGCTCTTGCACTCGCGCTATTGCAGTATCAGCGTGCAGCCTGTGATTTATCTGTGCTACTCTCGCAGTCTGTGTGCTCCCCCAGTAACTCGTTTTTAACGCGCGAGCACCTCGGAGTGCCGTACAATCTGCTACGTGGTAACCCCAAGGGCGGGAAAGTCACCACTTGCAAAAAGTTGACCGGGGCGTGTCATACGTCTCCAAAAGTTTTCTTGTACGTAGATAGCAGGTGACGTCATTAGCAAGTCCTAGGTGTCTCTGCCAGATTGCCGCATTGTGGGCGCCCTTCGGACAAAATTAAAAATGCTTAAAAGTTCCTCCATGTGACAGGATCAAAACTCGAAGTTGCAGGTATCTACCGGAAATGTGGAGGACCCTTTAACATTACTGAAGTAATGTTATAAAAGAAAACTTGCAAAAGTCCTCCTTATCCGCTTTACTCTCAACAAAAAATGGAGCAAATAATGCAAAAACGGTTAACATTCACCGTGACGCGATCCGCACTCCCCTCTAGCGTAACAAAGCCAATTGTTCGGCTGTTGATGTGCATAAAAGCGATACGTTAGTGACACCAACGACTGGGCTACCAACCACAGAGTGTTGAAACCGCAGTTGGCCAGTCAAAATGTTACTGCGCCTCTCCCTCTGAATTGAATTGTCCCACATTTCACCTCGTTGATCTTCGAAACTTCAAGCAAGTCTCTGGGTCTGCAATGTTCCTTCCTTCATTGGATCATGGTAAGGGCCCTCGACTTACAAAATTTTACTGGTGCTACAAACTGTGTTTCTTACAGACGTAAAGATTGAAAGTGAACGTCGAATCCCAGTACGAGTAAACATGGGTAACCCATGCAGTATTCGGCGCTAATCATGTTTTATACTCCAGTAAAATTAATTCTAAAATTTTGTTAGAAATTATATTTCAACTGTAGTTAGCTCTCGGTATTTGCATGTTTACAAGTTCTGTGATTTGCTGTTCACTTTTCTCACTTACGCCTGTGAAAAGACACAGTTGTGTAGCTTTTTCAAATTTTGATTTTGCGAGCCATATCGACCAAAGTTTACGAAGAAATGATGGTGCAGAAGTACGGTTGAAGTGTCGGAGCTTCGCATAGTGAATTTTTATAGGGTCCCTGTGTGGGAAACAACTGACTGGCAGTTAGATCTAGAGAGCTGTAGTCACATCACTCTGTGCTCGGCAGCGTAGTTGTTTCCGTCGCCAGCGTATCCATTTTTGCCACTTCTTCATTTGAACCATAGGCTGTTTTACGCCTTTGACAAGTCTGGAGCTCTCGCCTGTAACTTTGAGCTGTGTTTTCGTTGCTTGTATATATAGTAACATCGACGCCTGCAAACACGTGATTGATTTTAGTAAGAATTTTCTAGCCACTGTCCAAGCTACAGCCGCTTTATACAGCTGTAACTTAGTTTTCCTAGCTTCAACAGAACCCAGTGACGTGATAATTGGGGCTTCCTACGCTGAGAAAGCAGCATTTTAATTTTGGCGAGAATGCACCAGAAGTGCCGCAAGTTGACTGCTGGTTTTTAGTCGCCAGAACCCGAGCACCTTCCCCAACTCCTGGTTAAGATAGTCTAGGGCAGCTGTACTTTACCTCCTAATCAAGTTTCGACAGCGGGGTTACACGTAACAGCCAACTTCTCGCAGGTGGAAGTGTCACAAGACTCTGATACAATCACACCCCTCGTCACATTAAGGCCTGTGGAAAGCGCGGTAACCGAATCTTCCGGTGAGTCTGCTGTAAACACCACCTATCGAGCCCACTCGCTAGGCACTTGGGCTCCATCCTATGATAAACGTAGTGGAAAAGACGAAGATAGTGGTATGTCAGCCACAGTTCATTAAGGCCACACCCTATATGGACATTAACCAGGAGGGGAACTTGCGGAACGCGCTACAATAGCAACAACGCCCTATCAGCAGTCGCATCCTGCTAGTGCAGCAATTATGCGCTCAGAACAGGCGAGAGCACCCACACCAGCGTCGCCACGCAGGGAGAAAAGCCCCATATATAGTGAAGACAGATTCTCCCCAGCAGCCCAAGATGAAGCCGGGGCTCATGCAGCCCTGGGCAGCGTGTCAGATAGCCATGGCCGCCCGAGGAAGGAACGCAGGTTACGCGTCACCGTTCAAGCACCCCGAGTGAGGCGGATGACTGCGGTCGTCAAGGAAGCGGCTTACGTCACCGTGACGTGATCCAGCCAAGAGGAGACGCTTCGCCGACGGTGAATATGCAAGCCGCACGAGCGACGGAGTGGCATCGGGATCGCTGACTGAGCCGTTGGGTATAATATTTCGGGACATTTTAGAAAGTTATCCAAAACTTTTCGAACGCCGAGGTGGGCAAACCACTACAAAAAACGCCATCCAACTTTCGATTTGAGTTCGAAAGGCTAAGGAACAACGCCCCAGGTTTATGACACTGAACACGGCTGCCAGGATTCTGAACGGGGTGAAACTTAAAGGAGGCAGAATTCCACGCAAAGGGCGCGAACTTTGACAAGGCATTAGATTTCGACAGCATACACACGTCATCAAAGTTGCGCGTCGTCCGTACAGCATACTGGCCCACACCCAGATGACACCGCGCTACATGAGTACGATAGAGGCATCCACACAAAGAAAGACCCTGTGAAACCTGCCCTGTTGCACTGTTACAATCCAGACAAAGAGAAGCCTACCCAGTAAACATGCGTACAAAATTTGAAAACAATGCAATCCAGATCGCGGGAGTAGAAGCATTTTGAAAGTTGGTCTCAAAAATAATAATAATAATAATAATAATAATAATAATAATAAATGCCCCCCATTGAGCCAGTTTTCTTTTGGATTGCCAAAAAACTACCTTTTCAACAAAAGAAAACGTCTAGAACATATATATAAAATTGGAAGGTAATCCTGTCAAAAATGTAAGCAAGAAAAAAAGTTTTGGAAAATTGGTTACAAAATATTTTAAAATGCCCGAAACTAGAGTGTCAGTGAGACAGGATCCCCGGTGTCAGGCAAATTAAATATACAGTAAAACCTCCATTACTGAACACCTCCCAATAGTGACCTAGAATGCACAGATAGCTTGAAGTCAAGACGGGCAACCTCGTGGACTGAAATTACTTATAACCATTCCTAGGCGTAGGACACATACATATCCCAGCGTCTGACTGATTTGCTGGAGAAAGGCGTGAAGGGACTGTTTGAACTTCAACGAGTAAATCTGGTTATAATTTCATGTGATTATTAAACATTTCAAGAAAAACCTGTCTGAAAGTAGAGATAAACGAACTCGAAGCTTCAGCGAAGTCAAATACTTACACTTGAGCAGGATGGGCACCCCACGCGCACCACATTCGCGAGCACGCATGTCCAAAAGGCGCGGAGAAAGGGTGCAAATTCGGAGCGATATGCGGGACGCGTGGAGTGCCAGTTTTGTCAATAGAAGGGTAAATCTCACTTGTTAGGGGGGGGGGGGGGTTCTTTCGGAAATGTACTTTGTTTAAAAAAGAGGTGGGTATTATTTCAATGTGTTGAATCCACGTTTGGGGGTCATTTTAAAATTCATGGCAACTAGTTGGCAGGTGACTGGTCTCTCCAGGTAAGATACATAGATTCCTCAAATATTAAAGTTTAATATTCGAGGCTAAAAAAAAAACAAGGCGTGCAATCACAGGATTTTAATACGACAAACACCCATTGAATAGGTCAACTGTGTTATATTTTCTCATTTTTCTCATTTTCCCAACTTTTGCGAAATTTTCAAAATAACCCCTCCTTGCACAGGTTCACTATATAGTCTTTGCATATGCAAGAGAACAATTTCCCAATTTTGGGGAAATGTAAAAAAAAACCTCGTTGCACAGCTCCACTTTTTAGTCTTTGCATGTGCAAGAGAGCAATTGATTCGCTTCAATGGTTACGGAGATATGGCCCCGACAAACATCCATTGAATATGTCAATTGTGCTGTATTTTCAAAGTTTTCCCATTTTCCCAATTTTTGCGAAAATCGCAAAATAACCCCTCGTTGCACAGCTCCACTATATAGTCTTTGCATGTGGAAGAGAACAATTTAATCGGTTAAGTGCTTACGGACATATAGCGCCGACAAAAAATTGTCAATGGACAGACAGACGGGCAGACGGACTAGAATCCTATAGTCCCCCGCTTCGCGCTACGCGGCGGCGGGGGACTAAAAATGTGCGGAACTCATCGTTTTAACTGTTTTACAAATCAAGTGACACTTGCTCCGTGGTCCCACCCTCCCCGAACACACACAAAGGAACCACTTTTTATCACGGTACAGTTGGACCCAGACCCTTGTAACTACTGGGGCTTTTACTTGTAAATGGAGTGTAAAACTGAATCTGACCTCTATATGAAGACCATTTCCAAATGTCACATTTAACCGCACAAGGGTTTTGTTGTTGGACAACAAGGGGAGTTAAGAAACTGCACTCCGCGCCCGAAAAAAGGAGGACTCAAGAATTGCGCACAATTGCACCGTAAGCGTGTGTCTAATTCCCACTTGCAAACTTCGTTTGTAACTGGGTGTAAATTTGTAGTTTTTCTGGAAGTTTCTGCCTTTTTTTCGTTCTTTATTCTCTTTTTTTTTTCCAGAAAACTCCTCCTACAGTTTTTGACAGATGGAGATGAAATTAAGCATATATGTAGGGGGTGAAGAGATCTCGGTAAATCCGCAAATATTTTTGACTTCATAGGTCAAGGTCAAGGTCAAATTGAGGTCAAAGTTATTTTTCCATAAAATGGTTTACAGAAAACCCCTCCTAGCATTTGAGTCAGCGGAGCTTTATATTGGGTTCACTTATAGACAATCATCAGGTTTCGGTGAAATCGCAAATATTTTTGGTCAGAGTGAGGTCAAAATATTTTTCAGAACGGTTATTAATCACGAAACGTAGCCATAAAAAGTGCTCAAATCCCAGTGTGAACATATAAACCATACTCAGTGAGGGTAACCTTCCATCCTGAGTCTTGATTTTGAGGGTCAAGGTCAAAGGTCATGTGACTTTATGTGCTGTTAACGATAGGCCAATTTCTCCCGAAGACGGCTAGAGATACAGCATTTTTGAGCTGATTTTTTACCCTTATGGCATAAACAACGTTACATAAGAGATACTTTCGTGACCTTTACCTTCTCGGTCACGGTCAAGGCCAAAAACCGGAAGTTGGCTGTTACCTCGAAAACGGTTAGAGAGAGAGAAAGAAAGAGAGAGAGAGAGAGAGAGAGAGAGAGAGAGAGAGAGAGAGAGAGAGAGAGAGAGAGAGAGAGAGAGAGAGAGAGAGCGATTTTGAGCTCACTTTCGACCCTTTGGGCCTAAACAACGATACATAAGAGTTATTTCGGTGACCTTGGCCTTCCCGGTCACGGTCAATGTCAAAAACCGGAAGTTGACTATTATTTCGAAAACGGTTAGAGACAGAGTGATTTTGAGCTCATTTTAGGTTTTGCTCTATGCCTGCAGTCACGGGTGCGTTCCTATTGCACCTGTACTCCTGAATATACGATTTTGTGAAAGTGGGTAATTTGTATTATCAGAAAATCGTAGTGGAAGAGTCACAATCCGCATTTGGTTGAAAAGGGGGGTGTTTTTTAAAGCTTGGCTCTCCATATTTAGGGGTGATTTACATATTTCTCACATGTGCATCCTTAACTTTTCAAAACGAACCGTACATGTAAAAAGCATGTTCACTATTTTCAGATCCCCACGGCTTTTCCTGACGCAGAGTGCACTCTCCAGCACGTCCTGTTTTGAAGGAAATGCGAGGCACTGAATTAAAAGAACCTCCCCGTAACCTAGAACTCAGGCATCAGAGATGCAAGCCCTCAGCCATGGGGAACAAAGTCGAAAAAAGAAACAGTAAAACTGAAGGGGGCCAATCAGTGCAATCAAACCTATGATAAAAATGCATCAAGTATTAAGAGCGCCTGAAATAAGATGACAGTGCTTTAAGATGAAAAAAAAACCAAAAGCATTCACCATGAGACACTGTCCTTTTCAAAGTCCAACTGAGCCACTGTCCTTGGGCGAATATGGCTCATATACAATACAGATCTTTATTAGTCCATATACTAGCTAGCTATATCTGAAATATCTTAGCATATGCGAAAGAATTGTAGGCTAGAGAGTGTTCACAAGCCAAATGTTAACGACACTTGATAATGGTAGAAATAAACTAGAAATGTGTCCTGGAGGAACACGAATGACCCGCCCTAAGCGAAAGTTTAAGTGAAGAATTTGTATTTGGTATTTATAGATAGAAATCGCCAGCACAAGTTCATTACACAAAACTTCAAGCTGTTCATTAAATATCAGTGAAAAATTGTCTAAGTTCAGACACTCACCACGGCCTGACCCATCGGTCGATTTCGGTCAAAAGGGGGGTGCACATCTTCATTGTATATCTACTCACTTCCAATGGCTTTGGGATTTATAGGTACAAATCCGTAGCACAAGTTCATTACACAAACTTGAGCACCTAAAGCGTTACGCTCGGACGGACGGAGGGACGGACAAGGCAAAAACTATATGACCCTCCGACTAAGGTCGGGCGGGTCATAAAAAGTCAAATTCCAGCTGAGTCACTGTCCTTGGGCGAATATGGCTCATATACAATACCGATCTTTATTAGTCCATATACTAGCTATATCTGAAATATCTTAGCAACTACAAAAGAACTGTAGGCTAGAGAGTGTTCACAAGCCAAATGTTAACGGACGGGCGGACCGACCGACGGACACGGTCATAGCAATAGCCCTTAGCCATTTCATATCTGGGGCTAACAAAACCGGAATACCGCGAGGTCCGCGTTTGGACTTAAATATACCTCTCATTCTTCTATTTTTCCTGATAACATGTACGCTAACAAAAAGCCCCCCCCCCCCCCCCACTGTTTTCGCCATCGTTAAAGGAGATGGCATTTCCAACTAATTTCATTGCCATATTCATATTTTCTTCTTCCCAGAATTTCCGTTTGGACGTTATTTAAGGTTTATGGATTTCTTATCACTCAGCAATAAGTGATGGGAGCAGGAATGGGGGCAGTTAGTGTCTTTTGTCTTAACATGCGTATACAAAAAAAAAAAAAAAAAAAAGCGCGGAGAAGGGGGTAATTTTGAGACTGCCAATTTTGCTAAAAAGGGGGATATTTTTCATTCAGTATTCCGCGTTTTCTACAAAAAGGGGAGTTATTTCAGAAGTTCACTCCGCGTTTGGTTAAAAAGGGCGTATTATTTCAAAATTAGCTCTCCGCGTTCAGGGGTTGTTTTAAACAGTCATGGACACGCATAGTAAGAAACTGGCACGTGAGTGGTCCCTGAATGGGGAAGTAAGGGTGCTGTTCACTTTAGATTCTATTTTGCACTCCAGTTGTAAGTAAAAGCCCAGTATTTAAATTCAAGGGTCTGGGTTCGACTGTACTGCGGTATGTTAGTGGTTATTTGTGAGGTGTTGGGGTGAGGAACAAATGCCAGGTTGTCAAACAGCAGTTGAAACGATCAGTTCCGCATTTATTTATTTATTCATTTATTTTCTGTTTTTTTTTTTTTTTTTTTTGTTTATTTGTTTTATGATATGCTGGCCTCGATTATGAGATTTTATTCTCTCAGGAATCTATATATTTTACCTATATCTTCCTGGAATCCAGGACAAAACGTCCCTGGCCATAAGGTTTCCGTCCATAAAGTCCCCAAATAAATTCGGGGCCAAAACGTTTCCGATTGAATTTTAATAACAAACAAGTTTTAAAGTTAAACGTCTTTTTTTATACAAAAGATGTTTGATTTTTAAAATACTTCCAGCTCGCTTGCTGAGTAAATATTTTAGGTTGCGTGATAAAGGATCACAGGATGGACTAAATACATTCATCGCCAACGAAACACTTGAGTTTAATTACCTGAGATAAGAGATTATAATTGCAATCTCGTGAATCCACACCTGTATTAAGGGATTATTAGGTGCAGAAATGTAATAATACCCCCGTCCTAAAACAAGTACTATAATTGTGGGAGATTAGGGATTAAATTTAAACCTTGTGAATGCAGACCTGGATTAGGGATTAAGGCTTACAGGAATTGAATAATAAATTTATAAGCAGTACAATTTGTAGTTGAGTGTTACCTTTATATCGGGTGAAAACATTGTAGAAGTTAATAAAGCGTTAGTTTATGTTATAATTTTTTCGCATCGGAGACGTTTTGTCCTTTAATTCATTTGGGGATCTTATGGCCGGGGACCTTATGGATGGGGACGTTTTGGGTGGATACCATCTTCCGGTATTCGTAATAATAAGATCGAAAAAAAATGTCTAACTTCATTTTGAAAAAGTTGCATTCCCATATCGATAAAACAGGTATACCTAGCCAAATTTCAGCCTTTTAAGATAAGAAAATGCATGCGAAAATGAAGTCGAAAAGAACACCACATTCGTAATAATACAATCATGCTTGGTGGGTATGCAAACACTGAGAAAGCATGAGGAGATCAGGGTTCAACAAAATCAACAAGACGCTATTGAGTTTCAGGGAGGCCACTCAGTATCAAATGTGTAACTATGTTTGTTAAAAAAAAAAGAAAAAAAAAACCTTGGAGAAAGAGGGGCAATTTTAAGGCAAAATGCGGTTTGTGCGGAGTACCAGTTTTGTTAAAGTGGGGGGGGGGATAGTTTTCATTAAGTACTCCGCGTTTCACGCATAAGGGGGTGTTCTTTCAAAACTGTACTCCACGCTTGCTTAAACAATTATTTAGGGGTATTACTTCAAAATTAGCACTCTGCGTTTAGGGATCGTTTAAAAAAAAATCATGGACTTGTATGGTAACCATTTCGTACGCGCGCTGCCACCCCCTTCCCCCGATATTGAGTCGCGCCAAGGGTACTGCACATATATTCTCGATGGTAGCCTGCATGGCGGTGGCTGTATTCACGAATTAACAATTATATCTGTACAGTTAACCGATTCCATATAAACTGGTTATTTACTAAACAGATCTTTTAAAAGTTCACTAATTAATTTTACTTTTATGTAAAAACAAGTTTTTCTTTTTGTGAAAATTGTTCGCATAATTTGGCTAAATCGGCTGATTTCCCTTGTATGCCGCACAGTTAACTTTTGTGAATACCAGGGCAGGTTTTCAGTTGGATATTGCCTTTGCAAGTTATAAATTATGTGTGGTTCATTTATCTGATCTGTCCAAATGTAAATGCAATCGATTGCAAAACCATACTGACAAAATGAAAATAGTGGGTGTCTAGATCGGTTCCACGCCAAAGCTGTAATATATTAATAAGCTTCCGACCTTGTATGGTTTCTTGTGCTGCTTGTGAATACGTCACCGGGTAGTTGAACGGCAAGTCAATACACACTTTAAGCGTTAGCTTGGATAACAATACTAAGAAATACTGTCGAAAACACACCGTGAATACTAGTTGCACCGCTTGATCTGAATAACGCTTCACAGGCAGGAAACGTCTCGGTGCACAAAAAATCATTAATGCCGTCAGATACTGTGTACTTTGTGCGTGCGAGTACAGTGCTGATTACTGATTGGCTCCAAACCACTAGCAGATCGAAACTGCAACCCACTAACGGGTAAATAATAATAAGTTCCAGGGGCTTCTGTGGTCGTGAGCCTGTTGATTTTTTGAAGGTATGTATTGTCTAGGGGTACAAGATGTCTTGAGATACACGTCACAGTGGGCACGCAATCGTGCGCTTCATGCATTAGTTTCACATTAAATTGTCTGACGTTTATGTTCGTAATTTAGTTCCTTGTAGTCTTATCACGTACGAAGAGGAGGTGCCCGAAAGGCGAAGCGTCATGTTAAAAAAAAAACGAAACAGACAACCAAATAAGCCAAATCACACCCTGTGCATTCCAAATAAAATGCGCAAATATTCTGCGTTTCGAATACAAACCCACCGGGTAAAAAATGAAAGATTTCGCCTAAATGTGAAATTTCTTTTGCACCAAAGAGCAATCGTGTTTTAAACAACAGGCGTATGCTATTTTAAAAATTCATTAACAGTTTTAACAAATAAGGTTAAGTCCAATTTCTTTTATGTTCCGAGTATGAGCTGTTTTTGCGATATTAGTTCTGTGTTTTGTATCATTTTCTTTCATTTTTATCCGGTTTCCTCGCAGTCGAAATTCCAAATGCTTGCGCATTTTATTCGAAACACCCAAAGTGTGAATTGGCTGATATGCATTCAGGCGCAGCTAAAATGCTCACGTGTGTGCATTAAGCATCTGCCTAAAAGTTTTTATGTTTCGACCGAATTCGGTTGGGATAAAGGTACAGAGAAATGATCGGAGGGAAAAATAACTGGCAAAAAAAAAAAAAAAAAGCAACAAAATTTCATTTTGTCGGAAACATATATTCACATGTTGGCTGTAATAAGTGGGCTGAATAACATGTAAAGTTGTTTTAAAAGATCACGTGATGTGACTTTTTAAATTCGAAAGTGCGCATGTTGAGAGAAATTTAAAATTTTGATGTTTTTCCTTATCATTTCTTTATAATTTAACCCCAAAAATTTACAGTCAACACTACACCTCCATCGGAAACATCCGAAAGTACGAACTGCTTATCAGAGACCGAAAACGAGACTTCCCATCCGAGTAGCGCGTGCAAAATTTATTTGCCTTCTGCTTTGTGGGACAGGGTCGACTGCTGTCGCGGTACAACGGCCTCCTTTGAAGGGGGCACCTAAGTGGGCTACTCACGTATCACCTTGTAGCAGTGCTGATTTTGGAATAATACTCCCATGTTTAACCAAAAAGGAGTACATTTCTGAAAGAACCCTCGTTTTGTGGGGAAACACGGAGTACTGAATGAAAATTACCCCTTTTTAACGCAAATTAGTCCCTTTCTCCTTTTTTTTTTTTTTTTGACTCGCGTGATGATACATATGAGACCAAATGACCTTCCCCCGGGGAAAGGAGAGGGGGGGGGGGGAGGGGGTGACATACATAGTAACACATCTGCTACGGGTGTGCTACGCGGTATTTTTGTTTGGATCCTTGAAAAATTGTCAAATTATAGTATTTTCAAATTTGGTAAAACTTTGCGTTTTGTCTGCGTAATTGGTTGTGTCTTTTAGGCTGTGTCCTCAGAAGTATTATGATGATTTTTTTTAAATGAAGGGGTCCATGCATAAACTTGATAACTCCACTTATCAGGAAAATGCACTATTACCACCACGGTATTTCTTGGCCTCTGTTCTATCACATATGTAAGTCTTACACCTCAAAACCGATTAGAAGTGGGCATTTTTTTAGGGAGAGGCGATGGGAAAACCTATGTTTGTTACTAAAATTTCAAACTTTAAAAGCGTTTTTCTCCTGATAACTGCAGTTATCAGGTTTATGCATGGACCCCTTCAAATGTCATACACGAATATTGAAAATTGTCAAAATATTTTTTTTTAAATATAAAATTTACCTTTATTGAATTTGAAAATTGCAGAATTGTTATAATTGTGAAAAACATAATAAAAGTGGCAGTAGTTCGGCACTTTGCTAACCGACTTTAGCGGTCCGATTTCATATGTCATCCGCGTTACACTGGAGATCGTGTCTCTCTGACGCTCAAGTTGCAAAAAAAAAAAAAATGGAGTTTTCATAGAAAATTCCGTATGTATGTTCTATCATTTAGAATCACTGAATTTATATTAATGACTGTGATATTTGGTGTATGTTTTAGAATATACCCATTGGAGACGAAGAATGCAGGCAAGTGGTTCACCTTCGAGGTGAAAAGACACAGCAATAGACGGGGACTACATACACAGGAAAATTGAACACTTTGATGATACGAGAGGATTTATTTCTATTGAATAGGAAATATCGCGGCAGCAATGGATAGCAATGCTTCACTGTTTGGAGACGATGATATCATTAATGCAAATAAACATATCGAAAAGCAAAGGCCATCCGGTTTAAGTCTGAATGATTCTGAAATGCTGGGTTTTCAGTCGGAAAGTCCCGCAGCTCCTCGGCAGCCGAAAGTAGGAAAATTTGAAAGAAAGTTACCTACCGATGATGTTGCTAACGAGGTAATAAAGCAGAATGCTGTGAATACACACCGTCCATCGCGTAGCCGTCCATATCCAAAAGACTCAGAAGATCGGAAGGGTCGCAGATTCTCGCCCAGGGCATCATATCTGGCGCAGTTACCCGTTTCTACGCGAGTATTGCGCCCCCTTTCGGTGTCTACACAACGCTCAGTCAACACACAGTCTTTTGAACGTTTACTATCAATTCAAAGGATATATGAAGATCAGTATAAGAACTTCAGATCCACTATGCGGATTGAAAGCGACCTATTCGGCAGCCCGGCCTCGTCGCATGTAGCCAAACACTTGAAACCGCTGTCGAAAGCCACGCAAAAGGCAGCCGCAGTGATGGGCAATCCGCCCATGGTCGAAGATCTATATATTGACAACGTCCAAAACTGGAGTGTTTTGAACCCTCTAACTGTGCTGAGCAATGGATTTTGCGCTGTAGATCGCTCTATGCGGAGTCAGATGGGCTATCGGTATATGGAGCGCCGGATTAATCGCATTTCTGCAGAATGCGGCAAAAACTATAACTTCGAAGTTTCGGCATTGTTTCCAAACAATGTAGATAATATTAGTAATGGTGAATATAACTTTTTAGACGGCTCAACCAGCAAACTAGAAGAAGCTGGGATTCAAATTTTTCGTCAAATGAAGCAGTATATGGATTTTCTATCAGCTAATCGTTTACCTTCGAAGCCTGAGCAGAAAACCAGGAAGTCCGCAGCTCTGTCAGAAGAAACACTATTATCTCTCAATCTGGACAGAGAGGCGAGTTCAAACAGCATCGAGGCGAAAGCTGCGAGTGACTCCGCGCAATACAAGCAGACAGATGGCGTTGGTTATTGTGAGCAAAAGGCGGCATCGATCGACGAACGAGGCGAGGGTGACACAGAAGCTGCCATAGATATAGCACCGTGTAAGGAAGAAGGAGAGCTCACTGACCAACCGGACACGAGTGAGAAGTCAGAAAGCGAAGCTGACCAGTTGGGAACCTATTCTCCAACGCCGACCGAAATCGAGGAGACAACATTCAAGCCTGAGATACAACCCCAAGCTCCCGAGAAGAATCCGAGTGCCACTGATAAGGATTTAGAAGGCGCCACTAAAAAGAAGAAAAAGAAACGCAAGAAGTCGAAATCAAGTTCGGAGAAAAAGGAACACAAGAAAAAAAAGAAAGAGAAGAAGAAAGAGAAGGTTTCGGACGATCTCCCCAAAGCCTATGCCAATAACAGAAATGTTGAGAGGTTTGCTCGTGAGCAGCCGTTCTACCGCCACAGGCCGTTTTTCAGAAACAATTATAATCGCTTTAATAACAACAGAGGATTCCGCCATTTTAGATATAATCCAAATTTCCGGTTCCAAAACAGGCAGAATTGGCAGCAGCACCAGCAGCAGCAGCAGTACCGACGGAATTATAACCGGCATCCTGCAATGTTCAGACCGCGCCGAACTGAAACGACTTTCGTGTCTGAATCAAGCTCTGATGATGGGAGTCACTCACGTCGCACCAGGTCAAGGTCACCCAAAAAGTCACGGACTCCGAAAAGCGATAGTTATTCGGCTATGTCCCCCGAGGCGGGGTCATCGCAACCGGTTGAAAATATACCCAAGAAAACAAAGTCCAGCGCAAAGAGAAAGAGCAGCGAAAAACCGAGAGATGACGTGTCGGACCACGACGAAGATTCTTCTCAAAACTGTGCTTTAAATCTTCTGTCTGAGTACATTTAATGTGTATCTTCGTGAATTTGTACAAAGAAAACGGTAGGGGAAATATCACAATTTTTTACACAATGTGGGAATTGTCGTGCAACTTTTCACGACATCAGTCTGACTTCTAGTTGACTGAAATTAAAAACGTCGTTAACACTCTATTATTTAAAGTAAAATTACATCAAACAATTAAGAATCTAAATATTTTTTATTGAATGCGAAATTAGGCACTATAGACAAAGTGAGTGTATTACGGAATAGAATCATGATGCTCGATCTAATTGAAATATATGGAAAGTCGTAGAAGTTGAATTGTCCTTAATCAAGTTAGTGTGTTCCGGAACTTAATGACTATGGTTTCTTGATTCGCAAATATCGAAAACATTTGTGATATCTTATTCGCTTGATATATTCGTATTTGAATAACAGTGTTCGTTGTTCTTTCACGCCGCTCCAACGCGTGTACGAATGTTGTACAAAGTACTGCAGTTCATGCTGAGGTCACAGTAATAGGTCCTTGATAAGTACGCAGTTGATAAAAGCGGGGATGTGTTATGTTAAGTGCAACATTAATGGTTTTGTTTCTCATTATGATCATTGCACTTTTATCCAGACAACTACTGGAAAATTTTATTTTAAAATTTCAAAAATTCAGACTTTGTGTCTTCGAAATTTATGAGATGTTGTATATCATAGTACTTGTGCTTAAAATACATGTGAAAGTTATGAACGAGGGCGGGCAGATTTGGCACTGAGCGGCATTTACCTATATAGTGCATGCTCCCAGTGACCCACATTGTGCGTCCTGTCATATTCGATGTCGTTATAAAGAGGTTCTACTGTAGTTACCAGCAAGTTGCCTTTATGTGTCTGGGACCTTTTGGGCCGATTTCACAATTTAAGTCTAGACCTGATTTGGAGCAAACTCAGTCTAGACCGCGGTTAAGACTGGGTTTCACAGCCTCGGTCCAGACCACATTCATACAGTGATCTTCTGTGTCTGTTTAAACTGACAAAACCCTGTCTAGACTGGGTTTGAAACCTGGTTTCAGACCATATCTAGACTTAAGTTGTGAAATCGGCCCTTGATGTTTAACAGGTGTTTTATCATGAAGTGGCGAAGTTTTTACTATGATTGTTTGTTATTTCTTTTCAGCATGTTATCTTTCTTTCTGTATATCGTGTTGTAACCTGTTTTTTATTGGGATTGCACTAGCTTGAGGTTACATCCACAAAAACCCGTTCCACAGTGTCGAGACGGATGGGGTTATTTTGAACAGTGCGTACTTTGGGTATTTAAGGACCACAGTATAATTTCATTCTTTAGTTTTCCCATATGCCTGTTAACCAGTAGACTCCCCCCTCAGCTCACAATGGCAGTATTTTACCCTACCTGGGCATTTTGTTCCTGCAAATTCTTGAGAAACTATTTGGTTCATTAAATTCTAAATTCGGAAAAAGTAATAGAAGTGTGCATCATATTATCATATCGAAAAAATAACTAGATATATGTATATAGGGGACTTCACTGATTAACTTATGTAACTGAATACACTTCACATTTTTATGCCTTACTTGCAGGTCGTTGAAGTTTCTTTGCAGTGCTGGACCGTTTGATAGGAAGCATATCTCGGGAGAAATATATGAATGTCTGATTCACATGCATGACCTTTTTTTCTCCCGTACGCGGGATGCGTATTTTGAAGGGTCACACCCTTTGTTCTCGTCGCCGCGCGTGACTACAGCGAGACTGTGGCCGTTGGCCAGCCGCGCTACTTCAGATAATTTAGGCGAGATATTTTTTTTTTTAGAATTTCTTGTGTAAAATTCGCTTAAGCAACTTGTACATTGCATTCTTGTAGTATTCCTGGCATTTATATACAAGCACTTGCCAGAATAAAAGTATGTTTAAAATAACCAAAATAGTAATGTCACGTTGAGCGGCATATTATGTCCCAGTCAGGGTAAAAAATCAACCACACACAAATATGAAAATGGATGGATATTAAAAAAAAAGTATGACATACGGATGTATTTGTACACTCCTTCTACCAAATCGAATAATAATTGCAAATTTATGTTTTAAATGGCTTGGGTAGCTCAGGAACGTTGTACGTTTTTGTTCTTCAGAAATCTAGATCTATAGTGATGAAAACTAGAAATATCGTCATTGCTTTTTATTTCTTAAAGGTGTTATTTGGTTCTTTTCTTTTGTTATATATAAATAACAAATAAAAGTTTCAACAGATAGTTAATAACTTTTCATTATGCTTTGCAAAATATAAGCATTTATTGACATTTGTACACGATGCAAATTATGTCTTTGGCTTTGCGCCCAGATCTCCTGCAGGAAGTTAATTTCACTTCGCAGTATGTCAGAAGTGGCCCACTCCACTTAGAAAAACGAGATACAGATATGTGTCGAGATGAGGAAGTGGTGATAAGCCGCTTAAGTTCCTGACAGAGGCATGAGGGGTCGTTTGTCGTGAAGACCTACTGTCTTCAAACTTGTGGACAAAACCAAGTGTGTGTGTGTCTGTTGGTTGGGGGGGAGGGGGGGGGGCGGGCTAATTTTCATTCAGTGCTCCGCGTTTTCCTCAAGAAGGGGGTTCTTTCGGAACTTCACTCCGCATTTGGTTAAAAAGGGTGTTTTTTCAGACTTACTACTCCGCGTTTAGGGGTGGTCCTGGAGACGCATAATAACCAGTTGGTACGTGAGTGCCCCTCCCCCTCCCGGGAATAGCCTCCTCGCCCGCGCAAAACAAGCGTCACAATACCCATCCCCGACCGAACTACAAATTAAATTTTTCTTCAAATCGTTCATTTTAGCAGCACATGGTCATCGCTTTTTAACCCAGCCGGCTTTGTCGGACTGGGTTAGTCGTATCACTTTTGGGGGCTTGGAATGTATGTGCGTATGTTCAACTTTTTCTTTAAAATGGTACTCCCCGTACAGTTTTGCTCGAGTCGTTTTGATATTAGGCAGGAATGTTCCCTGGGTGGTCCCCCACCTGACTATTATTTGTTTTTGACGATTGACGAAAAACTGACGAAATGGCGGCACTTTTTGTGCCCGTTTTGACCCATTTTTAAAATGCTTTTCCTCCTACAGTTTTAGTCCAATCGTTTAGATGTTACACAGGGATGTTCCCCAGGGGTTCGCTACCAGGGGCAAAAACTGGAATAAATGGTAGTAAAAAACTGAATTGTCAAACCATTCGTTTCTCTCTCAGTCTTTTTCAAATAGTTATAAAATTTCAATCAAAAGTGGCTTGGGTGCTTCTCCACCTGGACTTTGCTTTTTCGCAAATGACAAAAAAAAAAAAAAATGCCGAAATGGTGGAATTTTAAAATTTTTGTAAAGTTGTCGGTAAACGTGAATCGTCATAACCCAACCTCTCCAACATCCCTTATCGAGTAACTTCCGAATTCGAATTAAATGCATTTTACATACTTCATTTTTAGCCTAACAGTATTCGTTTCGAGAGTTTTTCTCTCTTTCCTTGTTTGGTAACTCGGCTGGGTCATGTCCTTGGACATGCTTGTTTTTTTTTATCAAAACCTGAAGTGTGGTAAAATCACCGTTTTGTCGGTGTATTGCGCAATCACACACAGCTGTTCCTGCTAAAAAATGTAGAGTGAATTTTGTGCTAACATTTGGCAATTCGATACCGAGTTAACATTTCATCATTTAAAAATACAGAGTGCAATTAAAAATACGAGTGCTCAGATTTCATTATTTTGCCTTTTAATTTAATAATATTCTAATAAACTAAATATTAGAGATTCTTGATGTAAAACATGAACCAGTCATGCCAGTTTTAGCCTTTCATACCAGATATTGTTTTTTCATACCAGATATTGTTTTGTTTTTAAGGAAGATTGTTTATTTGTAAAATACTTGTAAATTCTTGACAAACTTTTCAGTAGCTATATATTCCAATTGCATTTGAAATAACATGTCTTAAAATTGCATATTGGAAGGTTCCTTCTTTAAAACCGATATTTTTAGCCATGCGAAGGCATTGCGGATCCATAGAAGATCAATTTCTCTGCATTCCCACAATGCACTGCAATTTGTTGCAATGAAATAAAACCAATGTTTGTTTCTACGTCAAAAAGTACATCTATTACAATATATTAGTGTCGAGGAAAATGCGAACTGAAATGTATGGCTTAAAGTTGTCGAGCATGCTACTAAAATTTAATATACATATCGCTACATCTACAACATGATTCACAGTAGGATCAATGTAGAATAGTCTCGTCAACTTCTTTGGCCATTCATTTGACCAATTACTTTTTTCAGTGTTGCCTCTGTTGCGTCCACTTTGCCCAATTACGTAGAGTTCCTAGGAGGAAACACACCCCTTCTTGGGCAAATAACCAGATGGGCAAAAACATACACATATGGCGAAATCTGGGGATAACTTCTTGTAGACTGTTGGCCCTTTTCCTGAAATTGTAAGAATTGGAAGCTGATGCATCTTGTGATTATTATAGTTCATGTTACACATATGGTTAAATATGATAAAGAGTCTTTCAAAATATGTAATTTACTTTTTTTAATATATTCACGTCTTAACTATATGGTTGAAAAACCCTTTTATATATATTTATATCTCTATCAGACAATTACACTGTTTAGGAATAAAAGTAGACCTGCTGACCTCCCATTTTGCATTCTTTAGCTTCTGAAGGCACACAATAAAATGTCTTTACTCTATTGTCTTGTTCTCTTTTCTGTAGACTGTTCCTGTCTGTTTCTGAAACAACACACCACGTTTTCCAAGTTGCCCTCATTAGCATATTGGCCATGAAGCGTTTATTTTTCTGTTTGATATTTTTAGATACTTTTGATGCATGTTTGTTAGCCTCATAGGTGTTTCTTTGTACGAACAATCAGCAAAGTTAATATTTGAAATTACTAAGGTTTTGTTGAGGTCAGTACTTCAAATGTGTTACTATAACATCGAAGTTTTAGTATCAGGTCGTATTAGTGGAGCGTTTAAGGTAAGGATAAACAGAGTTCCGGCACGCGGGAATTAGGTCAAAATTAGAACGAAATATCCACATTGCGAAACTTTACCTGGTCTGTTTTTTTTTTTTTTTTTTTTTTGAAAGAGACATGTAATCATAAACAGTAGTGATCTTAGAAATATATATTACCATACTTTGTGATCACTTTGAGATGTATGCTCCAATGCAAGACCATGGGACGCATGAGATATGGAAATAAAAATGCTATTCTTATTTTTAATCTCTCCATATGTAATCAGTTATTTGGTGAGGAGAAGGTTATCAACAATTAACGATGAGACCTATGGGATATACAAATATGACTGCATGAACAGGAAAATGGCCGTGAGGTGACTGGTAGCCTTGTAACAATCATAAGTCATTGAGTATAAACGCAACAATTTGCCAAGTATGATGAATAATTTGTCACTTTTATTGCAATAAACAAGTTTTGCAGTCCCTGCGGTACAACTTCACAGAATTAAATTGGTATATTTGCCACGAGATATTAGGGATCAGAACTGAATGTTTACGTTTTGCTTATTATCAAGTTTGCTTATAATTTTTATGGCCTTATATATACTGTCATTGTATCGTTTATCCTCAATTGAATGGCTATTTGTATTGAGTAATTACTCAAGCCAGCTTATTTTTTATACCGTTGTCTTAAGCACAGTCTCTCTCTCTCTCTCTCTCTCTCTCTCTCTCTCTCTCTCTCTCTCTCTCTCTCTCTCATTTTTTATTCTGTTTATACAGTTTTATTAAAAGAATTTCATCAAAATATTGTAATAGGACTACAGCTAGTGCACTCAAAGAACGACAGCTTCTTCCCATTATCAACACAGCTCCAATCAAATATGTTCTCATGGCTTAATGGTAATATTCTAATTGTATAATACCGTCCCGTTAAAAATAAAGGAAACCTCTATCTGTCGGGAAAACTATGCATATGTGTATCTCAGAAATACCAAAACGTGGAAAAACAAATAAAAAATATCATCCGACTTTCATTGTAACAATCTAATAATAATTGAAGATGATATTGTATTTACAACACGGCTTCAAAATCGGCTATCAAAAACTAGAATAACAATAATTGAAATTTTGCAGCGGAAGAACAAATGAAGAAATATATCAAGTTATATTGATGGAACAAAGGTGGGAGAAAAACAACATACATCTCTTTAATGTTAATTTTGACAAAGTTTTCTTAAGTGATTTGAGACAGTAAGATTTTCCACCAAAGTATATTGTATTAAAATTTAATTCCACTGTTAATGCTAAATGTCCTTACGATATTGTGTACACTTTTTGGTGTTCTAAATTAATACTAATGTGGAATATATTTGAGAATATTTTTATTGAAATTTTAAAATAAATTAGCTTATCTCGTTAAACAAAAGAGTTGAGGTAATGGCAGTTTTAACAATTGATAACATTAAAGAGTTTTATAAAGAGTTTTAATCTAAACTTGTTTTTGCATATATGTCATTTTAAAAATAGAGAGGTATCATTTGTTAAATTGCTGTGATATTATAAGACTTTAGTTTGAAAGAATGGGCAATAATACAACAACCTGCAACATATCTCATCAGAACAAATCACATGGTAATTAATTAATTTAAAGTTCTATGCAATTCAATAGTATTTTAAATTTGATATTTGGGTGGCTCATTATCGAAATCCTTTTTATATATTATTGAGTGATGTTCGATGAAACATAAAAAAATTAATTCTGTTTGTATTAAATACCCAAAAACAGCAGGAAAATTTAGATTAATTCTATGCGTACTGACGTTTATTTAATTACAAACTTCGCAATACGATTGTACTAAATCGTGAAATGAAAATAAAAATTCTCCTATTGCAGTGGACGTTTAAGTGCATTGACTGTGTTTCGAACTTCCATCTAAAGATCGTTTTGCTTGAGTTAATTGGAGTTATTTAAAGCCTTGTCGCAACGTCATTAGTTATTTAGACAATTAGTCTCAAATATCTGGTACGATGCTAGATAATTTTTTTACAGTTTGTATTTTATAAATAACCATTAAGAAATAAGTATACTTGTAACATATCTGATCGGTCAATGATAATCTTTAATGTTATCTCCAGTTCGCAGACATATTGATTAATGTCGGTAAAAATTAATTTTTCAACCAAAATATTTAAATCACACACCTTATCTATTTGGTTATATTACAGAAATCACAGAAATCACTTATCATTTCAATACAAAATTATTGCAGTTATTTTACAATGATTATCGTAATTGCTAATACAAACAACACTTTTACCAGCGCATAGTTTAGAAGGAGATATTTGCCAGTAATTAAGCTCCGGATTAAACTGTGTATTTTACGTATTCTACATTTTCCGCTTTATGGCAATTCTATATTATTTTTACAAGCCAAAAATATCAGTAAAATAGTTTTGCTTTAAGACTTATCTAAGACAGTGGTTACATTATTAGACATATATCTTTGCGATACCTATACTGCACAAATATGACCAAATGTACAGCAATTTAAAATGCTTAAAATCACAGTTCTGAAAGGTTCTAACTTCAAATATACACGATTTCACGAAATATTTGACATGGTAGTAAAAAATAATCTGACCTGCAAAGGGAAGGGCTGTCATATCACTTGAGGTTCTTTTCCTTTCCTCAAGGAAATAGTCATCTCCCCGTTCTTCTCCGTCATATCCCCAAACGGGACCGACCCAGAAGCTATGACATTCTTGAACTATACAACTGAGTATTGTACAGCTTAAAATCACAAATACACAAGGGTTGTATCCCATCGTCCACATAAATCAGTCCTTGGTAGCTTAAACATTAGGAATTCATATAGAAATTCGTATAAAAATTTGAAATACGCAATGTTCACAACTGTCTTTAAAACTTTGCGTCAAAAGAAAAACATGCAAACATGCAACTATTTGTAAGCAATGGTTACGGAATTGATGGTAATTTTTTAATTTAGTCTTGCATTTATCTATGCAATGGGAAGCAAGTCAAATCAAATATATATTTTAAAATATTTAACTTACCTATATACAATCAAACAATATATGTCTTGTTATTCCTGTGCTATTTGCTTATAACTGTAATGCACTATTATTAGACTTGACAAATAGTTCAATGGTGATATTTAGATATCGTGTAAACGCCCTTTCAGATGACGGAATGGGCTAGCCTGTTTCTCACTGAATTGCTATATAGGGGGTATGCACGCCTAGGGACTCTCACATTATTTGCAGTCTCAAGAATTTGTGGGTACTTTGGGAGAAATTTGCCCTGCTACCCATTTAATAATTAATCAGCAACAATTAGCAAACTTATTTCATTAGTGATCTCCTCTTAGCCTCATCGATGTTAAACTTAATACCAACTTAATATTAGTTATCGTGAAAATTTATATTTTCTACATGTAACTTGTGGTTGATTTTCCTAAAATTTGCTTATTTCTTTTCCAACGAAGCAGTACAGTAATATGACAAAAATTTAGAAAGACACATGAAGCAAGCCATTTTTGCAATTTCAGGGCCGAAGCTTTGCTCGGTTAGTTAAAAGGTTGGTCTGGTAATCTCATGACCCGGGTTCGAATCCGGTTTTGAGTGGTGAGCGGAGGACTGCCAATTGCTTTAGCTAATTGAATGCAGTGGATTAGATCTCCTATCACGGAATTCAAAATCCGATCCTTTTAAAAAATCTGAATATTACACAAAATGTTCAGTCTAAACAAAAATAAGCCAACTATTTCATATTCTTATTAAAGAGAAGGTTTTATTCTTGACTCAGATCTCGAATATGTGACGTTGTGCTGGAACTTCTCTGGTGGTTTACAATGAGAAGAAAGCGTCATGACTTTGACAGGCAGTTATATTTCATTTCTCATATGGCTTGCACATCTCGAGAAACAGCACACTTAAGTCGTTCCCAATTAGTCTTGTAATATCGTTTATAATTTCCAAAGGTGGAGATTAATGTAATTTACAAGTGCCAATGAAAGGCTGAGCTGTGCCACAAGGGAATAAGAGCACAGAACTTTATACTGTGTAGCATTTGGAGACAGCGGTTTGCGTGAAACCTGATTTTATCAAAATGTTCAAAACCCCTAAGTTTTGTAACATTAATTGTTTTTGTCCTTTTTAAAATACAAATAAATTTGGCATAAAATTTGAGAATTTTGATCTTGCTAATAACTGAATTGCTGTTTTAATTACTAAATGAAATGTTTTGCATTAGTTGAAAACATAGCTTGGTAATTTCTATTTATTTAAAAACGAAAATTGAGAAATCGTAATTATTTTACATGTGTAATAAGTTTGATATAGATGTACACTTGTAACGTGACTGAACAAAACGAGGTATTTCAAAAATGTGCGGATAAAGACATCTATTTCGGGTGGCTGGTTACTACAGTCTGTACGTGAACGTCGCCCAAAGTTGCTCATTTTTGTGAAGACTGAAATTTACATATAAGTTGCCCTATTTATTGTAAATAAAGTGTTCTTCCGTTTTCTGTTTTATCCAAAAAGAAAGTAAATAGTTTTTAAGTGTTTAGGTATTTTATGTGCAAATATGCGTAAGTCCTCGTTTTTTTCCTATGAAAATATTTAATTACAATTTTCTACATCATTATTAAATCAATCGTAACCGAACCTACCCATGGGAACATTTATGAGTAAATGTCTTACATTGATAAATACAGGTCCAATCAAATGCGTATATATTTTAAAACCATGTTATAGTTCATGGCTACGCTTACAGTAACCAAGTGCAACAAATGAATTGATTTTTAAATGCAAGAAAGCTTTTAAATTTGATTCTCTAGCAGATATTGGATATTTCAGTGTATTTGTGACGCCCCTTTTCTAAAAGTATTGAACCAAATGAAAAAAGTTGTAACAAATCTAAAAGCATTGAGCATATTTTCTTGGATCTTTTTAATACCAAAATTAGAGTGTCTAGAGCAAAATTGCAGCACTGTGCATATAGTAAATTGAATTTAGTATAGTTGTGAAGTTCAGTGTACTAGTTACGATAGAACCTTGTGTAGTATCGCTGTACATTATATTTTTTTTTATAATAGGGGGGGGGGGAAGTTAAAGCTTTTACAACAGCACTGTAAATAGGAAAGGCAAAAACATAACTATGTTTTCTCTTTTTTGCACTTTTATTTAGAATCACTTCACAACCAGTTTATTTACATGCAAAGTTTATAATCTATACAATTACTGATATACGCTATACATTGCAAGATTATAATTATATTGAAAATAAATAGTGTACAGGTACAGGTTACTTAAACTTCAACATACAAATCAAACACAAAATCTCTGAACATTTATACCTAAACAACTGACCAAAAAATAACATATTCACTTTAAAACATGAAATCTGCTTTGTATTTTGCTGCAAATGACAAAAGTATATGGAATTATACAATGATTAAAAGACTAAGATTTCGTTATTGGGCGATTGGTCTTAAAATAACATAATTTCTCTTTTAAATAGAGATGAGCCTGTGTTCACAAAGGAAAAACCAGTAATTGAAAATCACCACCGATATAAGACAACTCGACGAATCACTCAGGTTAATATCAGACCAACTACATAATTAAAGCCGAATCATCTTGACATACTTGTAATAACACCTATTATTAAAACAACAACAACAATATTACACGTCCTTATGGAAAGAAACAACACTCTATATCATATTATTAAAAACAGTAACTGCATTATAAAATGACAAAAAAAGAAGAAACCAGGCTGGTTATACGTTATGGGACTGACTGAAGCGTTTTTCATTCCAAGGCGGTTGTTTTTCTATTTTAGCAAAAGGAGAAGAATTTGAAGAAATAAAACTATAAAGTCCTTGAATAACGTTGATTTAAATGTAGGTTTAAGCCATGTACGCTTATTGCATAAACCATAAATGCGAAAATAAAACCACCAATGGGATTGGTCAAAAGTCGTCCGGGCTACTCTGTAATGGAAAGGAATTGGAGCAGGACTGGCGAAAAGTGGTCTTTTTTCGGGGTCTTAATTATTCCATAGTCTTCTTATCCAAGGGCTCTGATGTATTAATTTTGTGTTTGTGATGATTATTTTTTATGGATAAGACTGACTTCATAGATTGCATTGATATTAATATAAAATTATAATTAAAATTATGAGCACAGATATATCAATTATTTCTTAACAGATAGTGAATCTGGAGAGTGCCGCCTCCAAGCCATAGCATGTTTGCGTGCCACGTTAATGTTATTTTGGTAATTTATAAAAACGCAACATGCGCTGTATGCCCTCAAACCAGGAAAATATTAACACTAATTTTTGATACACATGGGAGGTAATTGACGCTTGCATTACGGTTATTATATCTGCAGGGAAAAGAAAATCGCACAAAAAGCAAATGATGAACACAATATCTATAGCAAAGTCCGTGTCTTGTCGGAATGGAAACATTCTATTCTTAAATGCGCAATGATTCAAACGCTACACAAACCTTTCATGCACTCTCTACAGCAGATGTTGCTTTCATTTTCTATTCAGTAACTCCTTTACACAAAAACGCTTATGACATTGGAGAAACCCCATTTAAAGAAATGGTGTACATTAGAAACGCCTTCTGCCGGCACAACGGTCGAGCTTCTCCTTGTAAAACTCCCCTGTACAGACAGATGAACTACGCTGGTTTTCCCCAATTTGGATATTTTGCCTCACAACAAATCTATTGCATACCGAATGCCAAATTGTTACCGGTAATAGCGTAATTTTCCAGTCGAACTATGGCCCACTTGGACTGCGACCCACTTGAGCTATATCTGCTATTCCCGATTGGACTTCGATTTTTTTTTTTGAGTGGCGGAGGAGATATTGTAATTAAACTGTCATTTAGTTCGGAAGTGCAGCTATTTTTTTTGGAACATGATATGCAGATCATATGCAATATTTGACAATTTAATTCAATTATTTATTATGCTTACATATTTTCTTAGTTCTAATAATTTATTTGATACATTGGAAGAGAATGAAATATAGTATATGTAGAATAGTAGAATCGATTACCTGCAAATTAAAAACTGAATACATGGAATCGTATATAAGATGAAATAAATTTATTGTAAAAATGAAATAAAAATCAATAAAGGTTAGCTTAATTGCATTATCTTATCCCACCTCCCCCCCCCCCCCCCCCCACCCACCTCAAAAATCGTAGTTCAACTGAGAATGCAAAAGTGCAGCCCAACCGGAAATAACAAATAGTAGTCCAATTGGGCCATAGTCCAAGTGGGCTGTAGTCCAAGTGACCCCTAGTCCAGGTGGGTTGTAGTCCAAGTGGGCCGCAGTCCAGCTGGGAATTAATCGTTAATACTCAAACTATTAGCTTACTTAATCAATAAAAAAGTGACAACAAAACACTTTTAGCATCTTCATATTTTGTATCGCTTTGTTGTGGAAATTAGAATCTGTAGTTAACGATAATAATCGCGAGATAGCATTCTATTACTCAATAATTTAAACTGAAATGAACATTAAATCAGAGAACACATTTGGGGGAAGAGGTAGCCTAAGGTGGCAAACGGAGGCAGGATAGATGGTTACACTTCCTTTTCCCGCATTTTTACAAAATTAGTTTTACATTTCTTTGCCGATCACTTGATGGTGATAAGCTTCTTGCTGTATCAGCTGTCAAACATCTAATTTTTTCTCGCCGTTTCCCTCCAGATTTTAGCCAAGCAGTTTTCTTAACGGAGAAACTTATTTATTGGGTCATAAGACTACACGTTTTATATACCTTAATATCAGCACACATTAAGAACACAGTCAGAACATTTTATTTTTAGAAAGTACTTGTGGAGTTCAGCTAACACAACACCAACTTCTTCGTCCAATCATGGGGTTTCCAGCTTTTCTTAATTCCCAAGCGGTCTCGAAATATTTCAAATTGCACAGTCACCCTACAGCAGCAGTTTTTACTTCCGCTCATGGCTTATAAGCAGGTATCCACTAAACAGGATGACCATTTTTATACACCACCGTGTACACCATCCGTTCTTTTTTTCTCCATCCAAGTGAGACCCAGTGGTCCAGCTGTTAACAACATAGCAAAGATTTGACCATATTTATGGGTGTATTTTGACGGTATTGTATATTCTTTAATAACTAACTGGGCTGAATTGATTCACAATAATTATTATAACAGTCAATAAAACAAGGGACTTCCTCCGTTTTTTTCAGTTTTTTTTTGTTTTGGTGCTGGGGAGGCGGCAGTTACTTAGGTGAGGTGGCGGGGGCATGGGAGGGGTGCAATGCTGTGAATCATACATTGTTCCAAACCGGGTCGTCAGATTCTTGTTTAGAATAACACTTGTATTTATTTAAAGTAATGCTTGCAATTTGTTTAGAGCAATACTTGTTGTTTATTGCAGGCAGCTCACCTGGAAGCGAGTCACAGGCTTGCCCTCCCTTATTGCTTCATGCTCCCAGTACGGTGAGATGCAAATTGCAATTCGCTAAAGAATAAACATGTTACTTTTGTTTATTAATGGGCGCAAAAATTATCATTGCTATTAATTATCATTATTATTATTTATTATTATTATTATTATTTATTATTATTATTATTATTTCAAGATACAAAAAATGACATTGTTGTAATTATTCATGTATCTTATAAGTAAAAGATATTCTTTGTAGGGTAACCTTAATAAAAAATCTACACCATTAGTTATGCTTTTTTTCTTTTAAGAACAATGTTAACATGTGCCTGTTTAAGAGATCCAGGTGTAATGATTAGCCGGTATATTGCATAACCAGGAATCAGCGACATGGATGTGGCGGCAATCAACCAACCAATGCCATTGGCCCAGTTAGGAAACAGGTAACCTCCATATTTCAATGGTTCTGAATACACTATACTTGCTGATATAACTATCTGGAAATATTCAAAACAATTAAAAAAATACAATATGCATAAAATATTGTATAAACTCCAATTTTCACTTGGTATCGTCCATGAAATTACGTACTAAAAGTTATGGCGATTTTTAACACACTCACTGTTTTTGGTAATAGTAATACTGCACTGTTACGAAAAGGCTGAAATTTCAAGTCCAACCAACCATATCCAACGCTAAAACAGTAACTGGAGGTGGGGGCATTGTGAACACACATTTGCAGCATTCGAGCAAGTTGGCCAAAGGCCCAGGAGTTGAAGGTCTGAGGAAAAGCCTTTTCAAGCTTTATTTATTTATTTATTTTTGAGATTGCTACAAATATACAAAGCTCTTTTCTGCACATCCTATTTCTGCTCCTTGTTAAAGAACAATTCAATTTATTGGAGCACTTGGCATTTATGGCAATTTGGCACAATAAAATTTGCCAACTAGGAAATTTTTGGTGAATCACTAAAAAGCAATCATCCTGTATGTGAATAGTTGGGGATATTTCAGGTCGGTTATAACAATCATGAAGCGGGTGGGGGGGTACGGGGGAGGGGTATGGGGGTAGGGGCGGGGGTGATCACACGAGGACAGGAATAGTGTTGCACACGTATTTCGCAGCTGCATCTTAATTGCATGGTTGTTACTTACCAGCAGAAAAATTGGGCTAATAAATTTCCAACATATTAAGAAATACAGGCAAGGTGTGAACCCTAGCATTTTCTTTACATCTTGGCAGAATTGGTTTAAACCTAAAAATAAAATATATCGGTCTCGGGAAAAAAGGAAATAAAGAAACATCAAATCAATTAAATTGAATTAAATTAAATACATTAATACTATTCTTTTACAGTATTCTATTTTAATTGTTGCTTTAAACACACCAAGACATTCAGGAAGATATCATTGCCCACATCACAACACTGGTTTCATAACATTTTCTGGATCAAATCGTTAAAATTAGAAGCTAGAATTGTTACCATAAAACCAGCCAATCGCAATCGCCTGAGAGAAGACGGCAAGGAGTAAGGACGTCCCGGCTGCAAAGCTGTCCCACATGTGGAATAAATACATTCCACCCTTGAAAGCAAGATACAACTTCAATTTGCCCATACTTACTTTCTTAGATGATTTTGAAAAGGCAACATTAGAACAACCCAGGAAAAAACATATTTCAAACTGTGGTTAATTCAGACTGGTTGTATTGCCAGGCTGTTCATTCCGAGAATTGTTATGTAAAACGCTGTAAAATTATATTTTCCTATCGCTCAGCTTTATATTTTCAAATGTTCAATCCCAGATTTGTATTTCTTTAGTAGTTCTAAAAAAAACCAATCAAGCAGGGTATCTAAGATTTGCTGCAACAACACTTGACCAACTTGGTCCACTGTCACTGTTGGTCATACACTGAGAGGGGGGGGGGGATCCAACTGCGGGTAGATGAACAGGTGAAGAATTTAACATTCCCAACGACTTTAGGGGAGGTCAAACGATGCAGGCTAACAACCCACTCCTGAGGACCGGAAAAACCTCTTTCAAAACCTTCAACGCACTCCGCTACTCCACAGAGCGCGTTGTGAGCCAGGGTGTGTGCAAATGCTGATAACCAATACACCAGAATCCCAGAAATAAGGCAGCCATAAGAGAACAATTCCTGGTTGATCCTATTTTCCGGGTTCTCCGAAACGGGAGTAGATTGGGACAGCGAAAACGTGGTCCTACATTGTGTACATACTGGTGTACATAAATGGATTTTATCTGGAACACTTGGTAACCTAATTAAAATTTTATTTATTTTCAAGTGAAATATAAAAAGAAAGTGTTTGCTGAAATATCGTTCCTCCCACCTATTCACCCATCAAATAGACTTTGTACAGGTAAAATCTCCACGTTTAACCTCGTTAATAATAACATATAGTTACAGATTTTTTGTCAATCAGTGGTAAATCTTTACTGTTGCCAGAGGTACGATTTGGGATTGAGGATAATTCTCAAGGAGATGGTTAAGGGTGGGGTGGGGGTGTTTATATTGTTTGTATAATTATAGAATACAGTGGTAATTCTCATACATTTGTTATGTTTTGTACAGCACACAGGCCGGCAGAAAACACTACGCAGAAAGTCAGAAGTTCTCTGCTGTATTTGTACTTTCGTATGGAGGATAATTCATCTCGCAATCCCGTAATAGCAGCTTCTAGTCCACCCATCTACAATAAATAATAAAGAAATAACACAGTACAGTCACATTGAATTACTTGTCAGAAAATTGACTCATTTTGAGTATTTTTTGACAAGTAAAAAAGTTAATCAGCATTTAAGTGTGTATGTGTGCGTGTATGTGCATGTGTACGTGTGTTTTGTGTTTGTTGCAAGGAGAGGGTGTCCCCGAACCTGGCGGTTTAAAGCTACAGTATATGCTGTGTTACACGACTTGACTGGTGTTTTACAAATAAATGCAATATCTAAGTGCAGTATGGACTTTTGCGGTCAGTTTTGAAAAATTATGGACTTGGGAATCAACCAGTCAGGTTGCAGTACTTCCTGAAGTCATGGAACAAAAAATGAATCCCACATTTTCACAAACTTAGAAAAACAACACAAAACACAATATTTATTGCAGCAACTCTTCATTCACTTTTATTATTAAATAAAATATATATTTTCTATATAAACTTTTAAGTTTTAAGAAAACAGTTAAGCTCATAATCAACTTATTTCATACGCACAGCACTATCCAGCCCAAGGGTTATCAACATAATGAAGAAGATGATGCTCCATATAAAAGACCCGGGCAGTGTTGATATAGCTTCTGGGTAAACCTTAAAGACTAAACCTGGCCCTACGAACAAGAGCATGGCAAACTGTACAGACTAAGCCTGGCGCAATACCAAAAAAAAAACCAACAACTTATATAAAAACATATCGTAGTTTTTGCACATATCATAAGTTGCTATCACAAAGAAGAAACAGAATACCATAAAATTAGTACAAACATTAGAAAATGTAAGAGCATTTAAAGAATGTAAGTATAATTTATAAGTTAAAAAAGCACAGACGCATCATCTATGTCACAGTCGGATTAGTGAAACAAAGTGAAAGACAGGGGCACATTTTTAAGTCAAGTGATTACGAGACAGGCTGTTGGCTGTTGAACTAGAAAAAGGTGGTTAAAGGAAATAAAACAGCCGATTGGAGTCTTGAGTTCCAATGTCCTTTTCAACCAAAAAATCGACGTCAGACTGACGTCCAAACCCGACGTCATTCTGATGCGAAAAACCGGCGTCGGTCCCATTTCACATGAAACCAAAACCGATACGTCATTGCCAAGTCAAAAAGTCGGGTCACGACGTCAACCCGACGTCATTCTGACCTTAGAATGTTTGCATGGTAAATAATACAACAAAGCTGAATACCCATTCCATCTATTTCATCTATTTTGGTTCCTCGTGCCTGTGCCATGTAACCAAGGTAACAGAAGACAACAAGACCAGAGTAGAGGCTAGTAAAACTGTTCACGCAAGCGGTTGCAACGCAGTCTCTGAAATTACACGTGATTCCACGTAATGCCAGTTTCACACTTCACAACAACGAAAGAATAACCAGTGGCCGTATTCACGAAAGTGTAAGTTTAAACTTAGAGGCAATCTAAGTGCAAAAATGTAAGAGTAAACTTAGATTCCCGTTGCTTAAACTTAGCGGTATTCACAAAATGTAAGCTTAAACTTACACTCAAGTATAAGCTCAAAATTCTAAGTTTACTTCGGACCACACTTAGATTTCTAAGTTCAATCCAACGCTATATTTAAATAGCCGGAGTGTTTGGTTTACCTTGGAAACAATAATTTTATTAAGATTAAAAGGAGAATATGAAAGGGTTTTTAGGACGGAAAAAGTGTTTCGAGATATGAGTAATCCGTTTGAGGTTTACAGTGACGATGAACTCTTAACTCGATACAGATTTTCCAGAGATAGTATTCATTTTTTGGTGGAAAATCTCGAAAATTTGGAGTCGGACACAACAAGAAGCTTTGCCGTCCCGAAACATCTAACAGTTTTCATCGGCCTCCGATATTTACATTGACAACCCGTTTATGCGATTACAATTAGTCGTACTATATTTATGAAAATTTTGCAATATTGAACTTAGAATGTAAGTTGCTAAACTTACGTAAGTTTACTTCTGTGAATATGATGTAAGTAAGTAAACTTACGTAAGTTTGATCTTGAGATCTAAGTTTAATATCTAAGTAAATAAACTTAGATGTTCGTCAATACGGCCACAGCTTGCTCTACGCAATAAACTCTTACCGCAGTGTACTGATCGTTATTACTTACATTATCAAGCAGTTATAAGCACAATAGTTTTGCTCATTTTTCTGATTTTATTTTCAAAAACTTACACGAAGCAGTTATTGGTGAATTTGTTGTAGCTGGCATAAGCTATGTGAACTCCGAATCCAGCCCCTACAGAGTAGAAGATCTGTACTGCGGCATCGGCCCACACCTTTAAATGTTCATGAAATAGCCGCATAAAGAATCTTAGAAAAAAAGCGACTTCTTCTACCTACTCGTTCTTTTTAAATGGGAAAAAATACATCACGATGGAATGAACTATTGACTGTTTATAAATCAGTCGAAAAGTTGGGTCTTCCTTCGTTTTCACTCAGGCTAGATCAAATTTGAAAAAAAAATGAAGTTCACCTAGACGCAAATCATGTAGTTCTTTTACTTGTGTAGAACATGTAATGTCGCAGTGGAAGTTGTGTGCTGTACTGGCACTGGCTAATCGTGCTGTCTGCTATACACATCGCCCATAACACAGACTCGTTTTAAAATAAACAATTAAAAAAATGGAAAGAAAAAAGTTGGGACATAAAGAAAAACAGTCTTGTTTCTCATCCCAAATTTAGAAAAATGGCCTCGGCCGGCCATGTTCTCTCGAAAAAATCAGACCCGACCGGACTTGTTGCATTTTAACGCAAAATACGCCTTAATGCTTAAAAACACGTATTTGAAATAACACTTGCATTCTCAATTAAAAATTTGCAAAATCTTAAGAGAAATTTCTCCTATGTAAGGCAATTTTCAGCAGTTTTGCTGGCATCCGGGTAGATATTTTTTACTTCAATTTTCTTACACCCGACCGCCGGTCGATGTATTTTTATAGTCGTAATTTTTTGGCCCGGATCGACGACTTTTTTTCATTATTTGCGATTTTAGAGGCCCAGCCGGGGGTTGCGAATCAGTGTTATTTTTTCGGTCCCCTAAATGTGCAATATGAAGTGTGGTGAATTCCTAAAGCAAAAAAAAAAAAAAAAAAAAAAGAAGATTTAACCTTTACAGTGTATAGACGTGTGTATTTCAACTCGATTCCTTACCGAAGGTTCTGTCAACTTTTCAAACTTTGGAGTAATAAAGTACTGTATTCCTTCTAAAGCTCCGTCTAGAAATAAACCCCGAGCCAGCAGAATGGTCAACACCACATAAGGCATGGTAGCCGTCACCCAAACTACCTGCACGTAAAAAACATTACACACGGTACGCTATACTAGACCCCGGGAAAGGACAACCCCGCAAATGGCACCCCATTGCAATCAGGCCCACTTTTTAATTGTCCCGATCTGCTTGCATTCCATTATCAGTAACCCCAAAAATAAGATCATTTTCAAAATTGAACCACTTTAGTTCGGTGGCACTTGTGATCCTGGTTCCAGGGTCCTACTGTGCCAGTTTTAAAAGCACATGCGTCTACCATATTGAAATACATGAATTTATTAATATCACAAACAAAATACAAATATTGATAAGTGAGTGTTCTCTATTAAAGTTTCATAATCACATGAAAAATTTAGGACGAGTTATTTGTAAGGGTAAGAATTAAAAAAAAAAAAAGAAAAGAAAAAAGACAATTAAAAGGATATACCTTCCCGGATGACTTCACACCTTTCCAAAGAGAGAAGTAAAGAAGTGTAAACACACACAGTAGACATAGAACAAGTTGCCATCTCGGTGGACCCAAATCAGTTATTCCTTCGCTCAAATGAAGTCCTAATACACGTCGCCTAAAGAATAATTTACAGCGGCTTTGTTAATCACTCAAAAGAGCTCGCATTTGTGTCTTTACTCGCACTTGAATATATGGAATATGGAATGCCATGTTTTGCATTTATTAGGGAATTATTGATGTCAAGAATTAATTTTTGATCTCAAAAATTGATTTTTTGATATCAAGAATTAATTTTTGCTATCTGTAATTACATTTTTGATATCTCTAAATGTATTCTTGATCTCAAAAAAATTCTTGATATCAATAAATATTTAGAGATATCAAGAAATATTTATTGATATCGGAAGTGATTTAATGATATCTAAAATTGATTTTTAGAGATCAAAAATTAAATTCTTGATAGCAAAAAATGAAATATATGGTAGCAAAATCTCAAATCTGATAATTTATTGTCCTTTTATTGATATCAAGAATTCATTTCAGATATTATTATTTCAGAATAAGCCTTTTAAATTTATATTTTGAAATCTACTTATTATTATTTTTTATCTCAAAAAAAATTTTTTTTTAAAGCAAAATATCAGCCTATTTGTTCCATAAAAAATCCGAAGCACACATCTGCGTATAAAATCATGACTGGCCCTTGTATACGGTATCTTTCTTCTAATTTTTTTACTGTACAAAAAAAAGCAATTCTCGAGCTCAAAAATTGTGTTGTTATTATTTATATCAATAATTCAAGTTTTCATCTTCAAAATTTAATTGGCGATTCGTTAAATATATAAAAATGTGTGTCTTCCTTCAGATTTTTTAGTTTGCAAAATTGACATTTTGATCTCAAAAATAGATTTTTGCAATCTAAAATTCAATTATTGATAGCAAAATATAATTTAATGAGATCTAATTAATTTATTGATATCTTTAATTATATTTTGATATCAAAAATAAGCACTAAATATAAAAAACGGCATTCCGTAAAAAAAAAAGTTCAGTGATTGATGCATCGCATTTTAAAACTTTTTGGTATGCAATTCAGATCCACATAGGAATATTTATTTAATTATTTCTTTTGTGCTCAAACAATTGAATATTTACTCCCAAAAACTTACTCAAAATATTCATCCGCTGCGCTCACAGCACAGCTTTTTTTCATATAGAGCGGCACAGTTGAGGTACCATTAACAATGAAATCTTCCACCCTTTCATTGGCTGATATTCGATCCTCCACACATTCAAGTTTTAGATCCAGTGACCTATTTACAAGGCTGACGTTATTGGTGTCACCGACGACACAGTAGGGACTATTCCAGTCGTTGTCACAAGACGTCCATGGCAATATTGTCTGGAAGGAGGCTATGAGGTAGAATACACTCCACGCTATGATGACGTTGTAGTAGAAGGCGACAAAATAGGCTATGAGACACTCCGCCATACCGATGCCTGGAAGACAGTGACAGAGAACAGCCACACCCTAACATCCTTATTTTCTATGGTTTCGTGGTGGTAAAATTGAACAAATTAAATTAGTCTTGCGATTTTAAATTGATTTAAAAACAACAATAACTAAGCATATTCTCTTAGTAAGACACTTCTTTATTTTGTATTAAAATTTATAATTTATATCTTTAAAGGTTTTCTTTATTTTTCTTCCACATACCTTTGAAAATAGGAGCTATGTTCCATACGCTTATGGCGCCTTTGCGGTGAAACTGTCCCATAACAAGCTCCATGAAAAACAGCGGGATACCCCCCAGCAGCAACATGAGGAAGTATGGTATCAGGAAGGCGCCTACAACAGAAGGAGGCGGTGCTTAAAATGGCCACGTGTTTTATCTACTCTAAGATCGTTCGGTCCTCAGTGTACACCACAACCCCGAGATAAGACCAACTCGGAATAAGGACCATCCCGCAAATAAGATAACGTTTCCTCAATCCCGTTCCAATTCATTCTCATTATAGAGAATTCTGGAATTAAGACCAGCAAGGAATTAAGATCAGATTTAACCAGTCCTAAAGACCGTCTTATTTCAGGGGGGTTCTGGTGTGCATTGCCCTTTGTACTCTGGCTTCACGTTATAAAAACTCTGATTTTCAATAGTACCTATAAACGGGACCTTCTCTGTTAATAGATCTTTTAAATTATAAATTAGATATTTAAAAGATTTTATATTGTTAATATTTTTAATTTTCAGCAATCTGCAAGGTGTTTAAATGGGGAAGAGTAGGTTTTCTTTAAAGGAACAAGAAAAAATGTAGCATTAGAAGGAAAAATAGACCGTTGTTGTTACCCAGTAGCGAATATTACATCTCAGATCACAAAAAATGCGATTCTGAATATCTAAAAATTCAGAATTCTTTTCAAATCTTTGTTAAAAAACATGCCAAATTGCTAGTTGCAACAAAACTCTAGTTAACACATCTTTTGACATGCTGTATCCCAGTAAACAGCCTGATAACGATAAAAAGTTGATCTGAGGTTATGTCAGTGAACCGGCCAAATCGCAACATTAAATCTGGTTGTAGTTTGCTTTTGACTGGTCGTGACCATGGAGCAACGTGTTTGACACAATGTTGAATAGATGTTGGGCAAGCGATGTGTAGACGTTGATTTGCCCAACGGCTTTGATAAAAAGCCAAAATATTTAAATTATATAACTAGACAGAATTCCGCTACATAGCGGAATTAGCCCACTTAGTAGGGTGAAAACGAGAGAATCACCGCACTTTGTGACGTCATACTGTCTGGACCCCCCTCCTCCCCAGGACATACTATGGACCGACCCCCCCCCAGGACATACTATGGACCGACCCCCCCCCCCCTAGGCGGCAGTCGGGACTGACCCCCCCCCCCTAGGCGGCAGTCGGGACTGACCCCCCCCCCCCGGTGAAGAAGTATATCATATCATGGGACCCCCCCCCCCCCCCCTAGGATGTGATTCAACACTCCTATAAGAGCACATTGTCTGTGCACATATGCATCATTCATGCTCTGACTGCCGTTGGATACACAGGGGAAAAAAAGTGAAACATTAGTTATTCTTTGGAAAAGGAAAGTGAACGATTGGTTATTCTTTGGAAAGGAAGTGAAAGATTGGAGACGAATTGGCAAAACAGTCGTGGTAAGTGACTTTTTTTTTATTTTTTTTTTTTTATTATTATTATTATGATAATATTTAATTAGTCATATTTCAATGGTTTCCCATTACAGTAACCACACACACACACACACAGCATAAGTACATGTGTACAGAGTGTGGGGGGAAAACCGACTGAGAAATTTCAGAGTGCACTCGTACAGAGTGTGGGGGGAAAACCGATCGATAATTTCAGAGTGCACTCGTACAGAGTGTGGGGGGAAAACCGATCGATAATTTCAGAGTGTGGGAACGATCAATAAATTTGAGAAGGAATGGGATTTTCCCTACGTTAAGTCTAATGTTATGTTTTAAGTTATAGTAGTTGGAAAATGACACTTCTAAAACACATTTAACAAATGTAGTTTTTAACACCATATAATATATAAAATAAATTTGAACATTTTAGCATGCTACTTATTTGAATGTTCTAAAGTTATAGTAGTGGGAAAATGGTGGTTCTAGACCAACTTTAACAAATGTAGTTTTTAACACCATATAATATATAAAATAAATTTGAACATTTTAGCATGCTACTTATTTGAATGTTCTAAAGTTATAGTAGTGGGAAAATGGTGGTTCTAGACCAACTTTAACAAATGTAGTTTTTAACACCATATAATATATAAAATAAATTTGAACATTTTAGCATGCTACTTATTTGAATGTTCTAAAGTTATAGTAGTGGGAAAATGGTGGTTCTAGACCAACTTTAACAAATTTAGTTATTAACACCATATGATATATAAAATAAGTTTGAACATTTTAGCACGCTACTTATTTGAATATTCTAAAGTCATAGTATTGGAAAAATGGTGGTTCTAGACCAATTTTAACAAATTTAGTTATTAACACCATATGATATATAAAATAAGTTTGAACATTTTAGCACGCTACTTATTTGAATATTCTAAAGTCATAGCAGTGGAAAAATGGTGGTTCTAGACCAATTTTAACAAATTTTGTTTTTTGACAAAATATGATGTATAAAATAAGTTTAAACATTATACAATGGTGTAGTAGAGTAAAAATGAGGGTTCTAGACCAACTTTAACAAATTTTGTTTTTTGACAAAATATGATGTATAAAATAAGTTTGAACATTTTACCATGGTGTAGTAGGGTAAAAATCAGGGTTCTAATCCAAAATTTAATTTTTTTTGAAAACATATTATGCTTTTCTTTTCTTAATGCTTTCAGGTATCGTCAGAACACATCGCTCTCCGCTAGATGTCTCTGCAATACATGCCTAGGCGGTATAAATAGGATGAGTGAGACCTACATTTCATCATATCAGTTTAAGCAATTGACGTGACAACAACAATGGCATCTAATTCAGACACATCAGTCTTCTGTCATGATTGTAATGTGACATTTCCATCTCTGGAATTGTTCATAGCACATACATGCAAACAAGCTAAGATGAAACGTGCTAATGAAGAGCTTGTTGAGATGATTGAAGCCAAGAGACGAAAGACGGTACAAGATGGTGTTATCAGACCTGATCCGTTCCTCTGCTGTGAATGCATTAAAATATTTCCATCTATGGATACTTATGAGGCACATGCATGCATACCAGCTGAGATGGAAAATGTGTCTCATGAAGAACAAAGAAAGAAAGAGACAGGACAAGTAGGCAGAGGCAGAAGAGTGAGTCTTGGTGAAAACGCACAGGAAAGACGGTTTGAGCCTGAAGATGGATCGGATTTGCTACTTGAAATGCGACAACAAGAGAATAGAATCAAGAGACATTTGCTAGAAACGTTAAACCGTGGCATGAAATGGTACATTGTGGTACATGCACGCTTCAAGAAACTGACAGCGAATGCTGAAGGCGTGATGGTAGAACAGGTGGATAATGCCTTCATCAGTAGTCCGACATATGCAGCATACAATCCAACAGATATTGAGAAGGACTTACCAGAAGCCTATAAAGAATTGTTCACCAGGTTTGATGAACATGAGCGACAAGGTTCTGGCTGGGTGTTGGATAACATATTATTCATTGAAGTGCATACAGCTACGTCAGCGCCTCTGGAAGCAAGCAGTTTTATCCCACTGCCGAAGAAAGTGAAGAATACATTAGGTGTGTTAAACATTCAGAATAAAGACAACAAATGTTTCTTATGGTCTGTACTGGCTCACCTTCACCCTTCAACAAGCAATGACCCACAGCGTGTGCATCAATACAAGCTATTTGAGAACGAATTGAAGGTGGAAGGCATGACATTTCCAACACCGATTACAGACATTCCAAAGTTTGAAAAGGAGAATGATGTGTCCATTAACGTGTTTGGATATGAACATGATGTCGTTGTTCCCATACAACTCAGTCGAAACACCAGTGCGAGAGAAATCAACTTGCTTTTGATTAGCAATGACAAGAAAAGGCATTACTGCCTCATCAAGAATTTCAGCAGACTTATGTCTTATCGATCAAAGCATAATGGTGCAGCTTTTTATTGTTTCAACTGTCTTCACGGGTTTATGCGACAAGAGCTTTTAGATGAGCATCGTGAAGTGTGTGACAAGCATGGCGCGCAACGTTTATCATTCCCCAAGGAACCCTTCATCAAGTTTAAGAATGTAGCCAAACAACAGCGAGCACCGTTTGTGATTTATGCAGACTTTGAATGTTTCACGAAAAAGCATGAAGAAGGAGACAAGTATCAACATCATCGTCCAAACAGCCTATGTGGTTGTGAGTCAGTATGATACACGTGCACCAGTCGTGTATCGAGGAGACAATGCTGTAAAGGTCTTTTTAGACCATATGTTGAATGAACGTGATCGTATTGTACGTGGTTTAGAGCGACCAAAGGAAATGGTGATGACTCGCGAAGACAAAGAGCATTATAAGAACGCTGTTGATTGCTACATTTGTCATGAACCTCTAGGAGCAGATCGTGTGAGAGATCATGACCATATCAATGGCAAATATCGCGGAGCAGCGCACAATGAATGCAACTTACAATTCCGACTTAGAAAGGATCAGCAAGGGGATAAAGATTCTTTCATCATTCCTGTGTTTTTCCACAATTTGCGAGGCTATGACAGTCACCTTATCATGGAAGAAATTGGAAAGTTCAAAAATGAGACAATTACAGTCATTCCCAACACCGTTGAGAAATATATTGCATTCACCATGAGCAATCTAAAATTTACAGACAGCTTTCAGTTCATGAGTACTTCTCTACAGAAGTTGGTCTCCAACCTAGCGGCAGAAGGGAAAGACAACTTTTATAACATGACGTCACACATTCACGATAGTGACCAACAAGATTTACTGTTGAGAAAGGGAGTGTACCCTTATGATTACGTGGATGAGCCATCCAAGTTTGCTGAAACACAACTGCCGTCCAAGGACAAGTTTTACAGTCTGCTCAGTGAAGAAGACATTAGCGATGAGGATTTTGCGCATGCGCAGAAGGTGTGGGAGACATTCAACTGTACCACATTTGGTGAATACCACGACCTGTACCTGAAATCAGATGTGTTATTACTAGCTGACGTGTTTGAAAATTTTCGTCAAGTATGCCTCAACACGTATGAATTGGATCCTGCTCACTACTATACAGCACCAGGACTGTCGTGGGATGCAATGTTGAAAGCGACAAAGGTGAAGTTGGAATTGATCAATGACATCGACATGTACCAAATGGTTGAGCAAGGCATACGTGGAGGAATATCCGTAATCACGCACAAGTATGCGAAAGCAAATAATCCCTACGTAGCAGATTACAATTCTGAGATACCAAACAACTACCTGATGTACCTCGACGCGAACAACTTGTATGGCTGGGCCATGTCACAAAGCATGCCACAAAGAGGATTTATGTGGGTGAGCGAGCCAGAATCCCTCGACTTCATGGATGTGGATGAAGATGACGACACTGGATTCATTTTGGAAGTGGATTTAGAATATCCAAATTCAATCCATGATCATCATAATCACTACCCAGTGGCTCCAGAACGGAAATGTGTCAAAGTTGAAGAATTGTCAGAGTACAGTCAGAAGCTGCGGAAAGATCTAAACATGAAAGAGAAATCCAGTGAAAAGCTCATTCCTAACTTGTCTGACAAGAAGAAATATGTACTTCATTACAGGAATTTACAACAGTACGTCTCACTGGGGTTGAAAGTCACTAAAGTTCATCGCGCCATCATGTTTGAACAGAGCAAATGGTTGGCAAAATACATTACCTTGAACACGGAAAAGAGAAAACTGGCCAAGAACCCATTTGAGAAAGACTTCTTCAAACTGATGAACAACTCGGTGTTTGGCAAAACCATGGAAAATGTGAGAAAGCGAATCAATGTTGAACTTGTTCACAAGGAAAAGCGGTTCAAGAAACTTGTAGCCAAACCTTCTTTCCACAAATTCAAAATTTTCAACGAAGATTTGACCGCAGTACATTTACGCAAAGTGGATTTGCTTCTGGATAAACCCATTCAAGTTGGTTTTACCATTCTCGACCTCAGCAAAGTGCTTATGTTCAACTTTCATTACAACTACATCATGGTCAAGTATCCCAATGCCAAGTTGTTGTTCAGCGACACCGACAGTCTATGTTACAACATAGAAACGGAAGATATCTACAAGGATATGCAGCAAGATGCTGACCTGTTCGACACAAGTGACTATCCGCCAGATCACTTCCTACATTCCAACGTAAACAAAAAAGTGCTTGGGAAAGTGAAGGATGAGACGGCAGGCGTCCCCATTGAAGAGTTTGTTGGACTCAGACCGAAAATGTATAGTTTATTGTGCGGTGGGAAAGAAAAACATACAGCTAAAGGCATCACTCGAGCTTGTCAAAGACGCATTAAACATGTGCAGTATAGAGACAGTTTGTTTAAGAAAACTCAAACGATGGCTACAGGACACATTATTCGAAGTCATAGTCACCAGCTTTTCTCGGAGAAGTTGAGGAAAGTAGCCCTCTCCCCATATGACGACAAGCGATATGTGCTGAATGATGCCTATTCCACTTTAGCGCATGGACATTACAAGGCTGTGGTATAAAAGGGGGAGGTCCTCCAACGGAAGAGTTATTTGAGGTGTGAACATTGAAGTGTTAACATGGAACGTGAAAGTCGTAAGAGATCTACAACTGATATGGATACTCTTGCAGATGCAGTTAAAGACTTAAAAATGAAAAATCCTACCACTACCATCAAGAAATTGAAAGTGGAGACAGCACCAACACAACAGTCGTGGGATGGAATGCTTTCTCTAGGAAATGGAAAGTATATCAAGATTATGAAACAAAGCAATGAAGGAGTGGTAAACATTCGCAAGTACCTGAGAGATGAGGGGACTGGAAAAAACCGTCCAACGAAAAAGGGAATTTTGCTGACAATACCTGAATGGAAAATGCTGAAGAAGCAAGTGAAAGAAGTGGATAAAAGGCTTCGCAGACAAGAAGACAGCTCATAACAAGGTAAAAACATGAATGCACTCATGCTGAACGGTGGTGCTTACCTTACTGTAAATGATAGGAATGAAGTGATACTAGATTCTCAGAGAAGTTATCATCGGTTTAAACCTGAAGTGTGGAAAGACTTTAAAAACATACCACTTGAACCTGGGTTTAAACGTAGACTTGAAAATAAAGTGGAAGTGACGGTGGCTGAATATGATTCTAACATACGTGTAGAAATCTGTAGAAATCTTTTACAGGATTATCCAGAGGATTATAAGGGAGTTGTGCCAGATACACCATATACAGATTTGATTATCTTTGATATGAAGAACTGGCGCGCAGTCTTACGATTCCTAGAAGTGATACAACATCCACTCTTCACCATCTTGCGAGCATAAAAAACGTCTTTGCAGACAAGGAGACAGCTCATAGTTCATCTGACTGTTGAACGAGATGGAAGACTTTTTATCGGAATATGAACCCATTACGCATGGATTCTCATATCTGAGAAACGTATATGATGACATCGTGCTAAAACATTTTGGAAAGTATATCATTCTATCAACTGACGAACAATCTGTGTTGAAAGACCATCTAGAGAAGCTGAGGATACCTGGCTTTCTCCTGAAACTCTCAGAGGATTTAGAAGTGCGTGTGACTGAGAACTATTTAGACGTGTTTGTACGATTTCGCCAATATGACGAGCTTACAAAATGCTACGACTACATCACCCTCAACACAGTGGAATGGCACGCTCTGTTACAAGCATTGGATTGGAAAGAACCTGACGCTTGAATTCAAAGAGGAAGGAGTGCAACTCATGCGAGGCACCAAGTCCATTGAACTGACGCATCCCATGTGTGTTATGGTGATGGACATTGACATGAATGATCATGGATATGAACTGAAACTGTCTGAACACAAAGATGTTAAAATAATAAAGTTTGGTAATGGACAGTGTTATGCTAGTTTTCATAGCATTTACAAACGTGGATGTAATGTCTATGATACATATATTAATTTAGATTGGTATGAATGGCATGTGTTTATCGATGTATTGAATGTATTTGTAAAATAAAAGCTTAATGTGAAATAATTGTTAAAATGTAAATAATGTATAACACAATAAAAAAGAATGTTGTATAAAACTGTCTTGTTTATTTACAATATTCATAATACAATTCACAATTACCAACAACTTAACTAATACAACTTAACTAATACAACATCAATAAAATAATGGTTTATACTGTCTATATACAAAATCCTTTACAACAAAATCACCATCACTTCTTCTTAATACATCAATGATTTCAAAAGGACTATGTCCTCGAGCTCTTTGAATTATATAATATATACAATTAAATCCACATGTAGAGGATATTGGTGTTTGTAATGGAACTGAATTATAAATGAAATTAAACTTTAAAAACTTATTCAAACGACTGTCTATAGGTAAAAGTCCATAAGAGTCAAAATATTCTGCAGGGTCTTCGTCATAATATACTGCCACCCAATGCTCTCCTGGCTCATCATGATCGTCTGTGTTGATGACATAGGCTTCGCGTTGTAAAGATGGTAACTGGTCCATGGCAAACACACCTTGAAACAAGTCTTTTGTCGTGGCATCATGGGATAGGATGGCTTCTATCTGCTTCGTGTTCATGACTGGTAGTCGAATTGAATGCTACGATTTGCACTTATTTCAACAATGTTATCAAATTCAGCATACACTATAACATTGACTGTATTTTGCAAGGCACCAGCAAAATTCATTTCTAGTCTCAAATTCCCATGTTTGATAAGGGCATACTGATCAGCACCATCATAATCAGGTGTTAAGTCAAAAGAAAACAAAGAATAACCTCTAGGCCAATCTTCCCGTTTTATAATGGAACTTTTCTCGCCATCCAATCTATCAAAAGATTTGTAAAGAGTTTCAAAAGCATCAAGATATTTGCCTTCATTTATATTAAGCTTGAGAGGTTTGGATAGGACTGGTTCACCATCAGAGTAAAGCTGCATAAAGTTAAGATTAAAATGTTCAAAATTGTATGGATTTCTCAATATTGTTCCAGCAAAGGATTCATTATGAACCATTCCAATGACAATACGTTTTGGTAATTGGCCTAAAAAGATGCTATCTTTCACAAAAGATTGAAATCCAGTTGGAATAGCTAAAACTTTACATTCTTTTCTATTAACAATAAACTTAGCAGGACTTTTCATCAATGCATCTGCATGTCCCAATTGAATACCTGGACTAACCCTCACTTTGCGAATGGTTAAAAACGCTTCTCTCACTTCTACTTTAAAACCATTATTTGCAGCCATTAATACATATTCATCTTTTTGTCTATGTAAACGTAATTTCATACTAACACCATTGGGAAGATAACGATCCTGCTCAAACAAATCTACCCTTAAACCACCTGTAAGCATAAACTCACGGCTTAGACGTGTATACAAATAGCGATTATGTAAACCATTATTTCCTGTTTCAGCTATATCACCACCTTCAATATTTACATGAAAACCTGATACATATCTTTCATGATTAGGTCTTTTCACCTCATGAGTATTCATTGACCCGGCAGTATCTTTATAGATGAGACGCATAGAGCGCTCAGAATGGAGACTTTCTTCCGAGTCATGAATGAGATGAGATATGATGCTGGTATAACCATGGGTATTGTTACTATGTGATACCAATCGATCATTTAGAAATAATTCAATATTGGACCATAACCCATTAAACAAATCATTGATACATGACACGTTATCATCTACACCACACGATGTACCATCAGCCTTTACAATGCGACATATAATATGGAGTTTACTGTTCTTTAAATCTAGATATTCTTCGGTACTCGCAGGAATGTAGAATTCTATTGGAGCACCCTCTCTAATGGTAGTCATTGGTTGATAGTCTACATTATAACTTTTTTCTACAGCAGTTTGCGTTGGTGGTATGTGAAACCATTCTAATGGAGAAAGACTACATTCACAAGAATGATTATGAATTAAAGACATGATTAAAAAATATCTTTCTTATATTTTGTTGATGTTATCCGTTTAGCTGCCTTTCGCCTTCTGACAGGTTTTGCTGGTTTCGCTCTCTTTTGTCCTCCTAACTCATCACCAAACATACGTTGTGCTACTCGACCTGTAACATCTTTCGCGACATCTTTTGCAGCCTTTTTAAGATGTGGTGCAACGATTTTAGCCCCTGCCTTAAGCAGTGGAATAGCTTTTCGAGCCAATGATCCCAGTATTGAACCAATACCATCTCCATATTGTATTCGCGCTCCTTTAAATCCTGGTAATTCTCCACCCACTTGACGAAGAAAATGGTTGCGATAAATAGATGGATTGTGTGTGTATGCTTTCATAATGCTTTTGGTCGAAAATGAAGTTTACAGATCACCTTTCCAGTTTGAAATGGAACATTATGGCCTGTGTCGTCCTTAATATTCATTTCTATCACGTCAAATTTGGATGTGTTTACAGGAACATAATGAGGTTCTCCATAAGTTTTCATGATAATGTCTCCATCATGTCCTTGTATTCCAACAGAACGTAGCAAAGGAACATAATAATCACCAACAACTTGTGGCTCACAAATACTACAGTACACATAAAGTGTATAAAATCCCTGTTTCACATCGGCTTTATGTTCAGCTGTGCACGTTTCAGTATACCATTGATCTGGGATAAATCCTAAAATCTCAGCTAATCCAGTGGAGAATGACACTTCAAAGCCGTAATTTAGAAATAGAAAAACACGTCGTCTAATTTTATCATACTTTATCTGAATAGCTTCTTTAAGGTCATCTTTCATAGAATTAGTTGCTTCTTTATTGACTGCCTGACATATCTCTTGTATGGATCTGTAGTAACCATAAGGAATATTGATTGTGTCAAGAACAATATCATTCAGTGGTTGTTGTCGATACTGAATAGAATAGTCCATTCCATGTCTCATGGTTGTCCATGTATGTGGATATTGAATTTCAGCTAAAGCCACTTCATATTTTCCGTTCAGATAGATGGTTCGAGGCATACGAATTTGATAATTCGAAGTCTTGTTGTTGGGATAATAGTTCATACTAGGTAAAGTAATGTAAAAACTTGTTGACTCCATGAAGCTAAATCGTTTATGTGATGTAGATAGACTAGATGTGTATATACATTACTTCATGTTTGACACTCTTCATCTTCACTTTCTACATTGTTGTCTACATTGTCGTCTAAATTGCTATCTACATGATCTACATTGGTATCTACTACTTCTCCCTGACAACAAGCACTAACACACCTAATTTTTACAGGAATAGTATTTTTATTTCCATTTTCTTTACAACAACAACACCATAACTCTTTAATCCATGTTAAAAAGTTTCCCATCCTTCTGGAAACAACCTTTGTTGACGTTGTTGTACCTCTTTTGTAATATCTTCACGAGTTGTCTTTTTACCAAAAACAGTTTTTGGAATATTAGCATCTACAATTTCCTCAATAAACTGCTTCCAACCATGCGGTGGTTCTCGTTGTTCTTTTCTTCTTGTAGCAACCAATGCTTCTTTCAACAAATCAATAATGTTGGAATTTGTAATGACAGTACCCGTTTTTAAAACAAGTTCATTTTTATCTGTCCATCTCGTACCATATTTCTTAAGTTCTGCTAGAAGTTGTGTTAGTTTTACATGATAAATAGGTTGAAAATGGCTTAGAAACTGTTGGGACTTTTCTGATTTTTCTGCTTTGGATGATGTAACAGACTTTTGTCGCTGTTGTTGCGACTGAATTGTTCGTAAATGACGGCCAAGAACTTGAGACATTTCTATTGCCTTTTCACGAGTTCGTTTCCCACGTAAAAGTTTATTCACTTTCGTTTTGATTTCACTATTTTTTCCCTTCTTTTCTAACAACATTTTATATTCATATTCAGGAATGAGGACCATTTTCATAGTATGTTTCATTTTAACAGCAACTGAGCTAACAAGGGCAATGCAAATTTAGCAATAGCTCCAATGAATCCTCCTTTCTGATTAACCAACTTCTTTTTTCTTCGAAGTGATATCTTCTTATCTGCTAGTGTGCGTAGGGTATGACGTTCACGTTTGAATACCTTATACCTTTTTGAGCTTAAGGGTAAATGTCCTCGCAATATATTCAAACAAATTTCAAACAAGCTAGTTAATTCTTCCTCAGTAGCTTGTTGTAGCAAGGTTTTACGTCGTTTAGGCCCGCTGCGTGCGAGCAAGTGAAGAAATGGTTGATTCGCTTGAATACGTTTAGACATCTTGGCTGCGAATGGTCAAGTGACTTGGTTCTTGTTCATACGCCACCTTATCAACATATACGTAATGTGTATCTTTTGGTAAAATGCCTGTACGAATACGTAGTTGATCATTTGTCTTCGGCTTCAAATCAATGAATAAATAGCCATGAGGTTTGCTCGTAGCATCTTGATAGGCTTCTATGAGAAATTGAGATTTTCCAGGATACATTTGTCGCGCTAATGTACTTATTTGTTGACTGTCTCTAGGATTTTTAAACAGAATGATGTAATGCGTATTCAAACTAATATTTCGCATTTCTCTACCATGATGAAACAAATTATGTACAATAAAAATAATGCTAAGATTTTGATGACTGCTACCAACACTAAAGAGACGTGTCATACGCTCATCACTATGACATTTAGTCATTAAGTCATCAATGATGAGTAAGTTTGGCTTTTTCGGGTTAAAGCGCTCTTCAATGTCATCTGGAATGCCTTGGTAAAATTCCACACCTTTCATTCCCTTGTACAAAGGCTGATCTGCTGCATAGAGCCATAAAATGGTTTTTGGAGAGGGTTTAATTAACTTTTGTTCTAGAATTTCTCTAACTAGAGAAGTTTTACCACTTCCTGTAGGTCCAGAGACCAAACATGTGAATGGATGCTTCATTTTCGAATATCTGTTTCTTTCACCCAACTGTTAAACTTCTTTGGCCAACCTAACCACTTCACAAATAATTCTTTAACACCTCGTCTTTTTCGTGTTTTCAAAACCTTTTCAATTCTGTAGACTGATTCAATATCTTTTGTCACTTTCTGTAGTTCTTCTTCATAGAAATGTCCATCAATATCTTCATCCAAAAAGTCTTTCACGATACAAGTGTACTCCTTGCTTCTTACAACGATGTGTGATAATGAACACTTCTTGCGTCCACTTTATATGATAATCTCGTTGAAATACATATTTTATGTGAGAAATGCGAACCTGATCACCAATTTTAAATTTGTAGGGTTTTTTCTTCTTCGGTTTTAATTTCAATTTGTCTACATACATATATTTCCACACTTTCGATTCTATGTCTTTACGAATGTCTGCAGGAGCATACTTATTAGGGAGGGAGCCATGTGGTCTATGGTTGTAATTATACACTAAGTCTGGAAGGATGTCCATATATCGATACGTTTGATTATGTAGGAAATATCGATACATCATTCCCTTTAGAGTACGAATGACTCTCTCAGCATAGTTGGCTTTGGTTTCATTCTTTGTCGTATAGGCATGTATTCCCTCCTTCTTCATAAAAGCTTTTACCCATCTGTTTTTAAATTCAGTTCCCTTATCCGACCTTAGAGTTCGTGGTCTTCGTTGTGTTTCATGAAAAATCTTTTGAAAGGCTTCTATAACGCTGGTATGTGATTTGTTAGGTATTGGCTGCACCCATAAATATTTGGAAAACACATCAATGACAACCAACAAAAAGTGGGTGTCATCATTATAGGAAGCTATGTTTCCCATGTCAGCTAAATCAATATCCCACATGTCATCAATTCCACGCGTAATGACACGTTGCCTTTTAAACCTGTATTTTACAGGTTGTAGTAAACTGAAGGCATCTTGATCCTGTAACCATTTCTTCACTTGCGAATGAGTGACTGGTTGATCATGTTTTTTTAATATATGATAAAGTTTGTAAGGACCAGCAAATGCCCCGGGTTGACCAGGTTTAAAGTAAATATTGGTTAAGTAGTCTTTCCACGTCGACATGTTAACACTAAATGATTAACACTTGTCAACATATCTTGTATTTTATTTTATCAACACATCTTGCATTTTATCAACATATCTTACAAATCAAGTATTGATACAATGGTGTGAATAATTGGAGTCCATTGATCTTCAATGAACATTAACCAACTACTTAATTCATCAAATGTGATAGCATCTACACCATATTTTTCACAACGTTGATTTGCATTATCTAACACTTTATCTAAATGAATGTAATATTTAGCTTCATTCCAATATGCAGAATGACAAGTATGTTCTGAACACTCTTCATTTTGACAAGCAGGACATACTAAACATGCAAACTTTTTTACAGCTAATAACATTTCTTCACAATATGTCTTTTGCACAATATATTGTCTCAATGTAATGTCTGTCATTATACTGCAATGTAGATTAACCACTCTCTCACTTCATCAAACAGTCTTGGATCAAATCGAGCGAAGTGATATGCTGCTTCCACATCAAACTCCTCAGCTCCGTCAATGTTTGAAAGCACACACTCTTTGATGAAATCCTCACGTAATTTCGGTACGTTCAGCGTGGAATGAGCAAGTTCCCAATAGATGTCAAAGTGTTCCAGTTGTTGTTGAATAGATCCAAAACGCGCCAGTTCACTTATCATGTAGTCCACATACGTCTCCTTGAAAAACGTTTCTACATCCATCTTTTACATATCCATATGACACGTCTACACACTTTGACGACTGGCAAGCAAATGACTTGTAGTCTTACTCGGCAGATACTGTTAGTGAGCCGCACTTGTTGCAGAAGTTGTCAGGTTCACACAACTTGCAATTGTACTTATGGCAGTGACAATCATAATCCTCAGCATATCCGTAAGCACCACAATATTCACAGGTAAGTCCAAGTTGATTTTGCACATCCATATTCTCCAATCGAACTTCAGACAGTCTTTTCTTGGAAAGCTTTGACACTTTCATTCGATTGTCCTTTTGCAGCTTAACATGAGTTTTCTTCCCATGACATTCCGTACATGGCAGTAAGGTTGAGGTTATGCTATGTGTAACAGTGACCAGTCTAAAAACTGTTGCAGTATTTGGGTCCTGAGGGACAATACAGCATTTATGTTAGTAGTCTTCAGTCACGAGTATTTAAGCAGCGGATTCGCGAAATTTCTTTCTCTTTGCACGTGGAAAGGAAGAAAGACACATCTTAAAGGAAGCTCAGGAACAAAAAAGGAAACTTGAACAGAACTTAGGTTGGTAACTTAGTAATTTTTTTTGAGTTTGCATAGTTTGCTGTCTATGGTTAGTAAAAGTGTGGGCGATATTGAGAGGTATTTATACAACGAAGATATTTATTAAATAGCGTTTCGCCAGCCATTTTGTCGTGAAATTACCAGTCCGTTGAACTTGTATTGGAAAACAAATTTATGTCATAATTCCTCTGCGTAAGTTGTCGGAATTTAGAAGACAAAGTGAATTGGAATTTCATTCTGTTCGTACATACAATGTAGGACCAGTTAACTGGAATCAGAAATGCTTGGTTTTTAATGGCTTGTACCACAGTCCGTGTATTTGGGAAACCCTAGATAATTTCTATCCCTTTTTGTTGGTTGGCCTTTGCCTCGAGGTTATAAGTAGGATACTGCCCCCCCTCTCCCCTGGCCGTTTTGTTCGGCATGAAGAATCGTAGAAAATATTATTTCTTTGTTGCCAAATCGGTCTACTGGCCTAGCAGTTATCCCGTTTTGTGTGGATTCCAATTCTGACTAGCGTCTTAGCTTTGTGTATGTTTTTAAACACAAACCAGCTCGTAATTGGAACTTCGTTAGGCCTTAGTTTGATATATTAAGTCCTGCATTGGCCTTCTTTGGAAGATTGATTTATTTCTTTTTTTGGGGGGGAAAATTATACGGTTCGTACAGCTCGCACAGTGTTTAGTTAACAAATTAGGGTTATTTCAAGGAGGGTTTTAGAAGCAGTGTTAGTGTTTAGGCTCTACGCGTTCAGCCGGTGCACATGTCCTAGTCACGTGACTTTAGCGCGCTGTCTCGTGATGGGGGCGACCGGTTCACATGAGCACGTGACCTGCACTTAACTTGCACCTTTACACTTGTACTTTATATCAGGGTCACTCAGTGGAATGTCTGTTTTCGTTTATTTGGTTAGTCAGTCAGTGTGTTAGACACCAAGCAGTATGCCCAGCTGTTAACCGTCGCGTTATGTAGAAGAGTCATGGCCAAACTTCGGTCAGTATTTGGTAATTTATTTATTTATTATTATTTATTTATCCCTTTATTTTTTCGTATATTTGGTACCTGTTTATTGTGATTTTTGAATCGATTTCCATGTTACAATTTGTGAGACATGCCGTGTAATAAAGCATTCGGTATGAGCATGTCTGTCTGCCTGTCTGTGATTTCGGTGGATATTTGGTTCATTTAAATCATTTGGTGTAGATTTGGCCACCGTGTGATTTAATACAGATTGCTTCTTGCCATACCGAATTATGTAACATTTGGAATGCAATCTGAATGAGCTGTACACGCAAACAGTTGATAAAAAGCCAAAGAAAGAATTTCGTAGGTGATTTTGTTATTTATTTTGGTTTATTTATGCATGATTATTTATTATTTTTGTTTCATTTTGACTTGCAGTTTTACCATGTGAAATAAAATGAGTAAAGCATCAGCCATGATCTTCTTCACTTCGTCCGCTCGTCCGTCGGTCCGTCCGTTTGTCGGTCTGTCTTGCGCGAGTCCGTCACACTATGGATTTCCTGAAGCAATGTCCCCCATTCACCATCATTCATGTTGATGTAACGCGTATATTCTTTCCCTTCAAACAGTGATGTTTGCACAAAACTCACATAGCGCATATCCAAGTATGAAATGACTTCAAGCCACTTCGTTTGCGTTAAGTACAGTTTGAAGCCAATGTTGCGTAATCTTGTCAAGTTCTGACACACAATCTTCCACAAGGATGGTGATAAAGCAAGCCATCTCTCTCCACGTTTGATTCGAAGAAATAGCCCAAATTCTCCATGCTCCACAGTAATGGTTAAGTTTGCACTAATTTTAAAGCTGCTTGTCTTCTCCATGGCTGCGCGTTGAATGATGACTTCACTTCACCCTTCTCCTTTTAGGCCATTAGAAATTGCAGAGTCAGCTTTTTTATAGTTCTTCAAACATTTTACAAAGCTTTGAATTCACTTCAACTCGTTCATTGTTGAATCGAACAAGTTCTGATGCATTCGTCGTCAATGGAACGCCATCATCATAATGTAAAATAATTCTAGCAGCTACAACTAGCATGAGTTCAGCTGCCCAAGTTGTCTTCGCGCGGATAAATGCTGAATCAATGTCGTAAGTTGATGGTAAAAGTAGTTCTTCACATTCCTGTAGAAATGAGTGGATGAATTCATCTCTTGGAATTATCTTTCCAACAGCTTCCCAATGCTTATGCAAATTCTACACTTGTAAAATCCAATTAGATTCAAAAGCAGGAAGCTTTGAAAACACATAGTCAACATAGTTCACTTTGAAGACGTCGTCCATGGTCTCTACACATCGGTGAAGAAGTAATGGGAAACCATTGAAATATGACTTATTAAATATTATCATAATAATAAAAAAAAAAAAAAAAAAAAAAAAAATGTGGGGGGGGGGGGTCGATCCATAGTATGTCCTGGGGGGGTCAGTCCCGACTGCCGCCTAGGGGGGGGGGTCGGTCCATAGTATGTCCTGGGGGGGGTCCCATGGTATATGATTCTTGACCAGGGGGGGGGGTCAGTCCCGACTGCCGCCTAGGGGGGGGGGTCAGTCCCGACTGCCGCCTAGGGGGGGTCCCCATGGTATATGATTCTTGACCGGGGGGGGTCTGACAGTATGACGTCACAAAGTGCGGTGATTCTCTCGTTTTCACCCTACTCCACTTACAGAAACCATTAGAGAAAATAATTGTATCAAATCATGACAAAAAAGCTCGAAGCCACGCAGTATCCTTTCTTTATCGGTGCTTTGATCCAGTGGGTCCAGGAGGTCAAGGTCACCATGGCACATCTTACACATCGTCTTTTAGAACCAAAGGATCGAAAATCGCTAACCGTTTTCGAGATAATAGTCAACTTCCAGTTTTTGACCTTGACCGTGACCCAGAAGGTCAAGGTCACCGAGTTAAAATGAGCTCAAAATCACTCTATTTCTAACCGTTTATGAGATAAGTCGGTCTGTCGTTAACGGTGCGGGAAGTCACGTGACCTTTGAACTTGACCCAAAAGGTGACGATATTTTACCTTTTACTGAGTACGTTTTATGTATTCAAACTGGGATTTGAGCACTTTTATGGCTACCTTTCGTGATTAACAGGCGTTTCAAAAATATTTTGACCTCTCTTTGACCTTGACTTTTGAGGTTCAAGGTCAAAAGCTTTTGCGGATTTGACAACAACTTATTACCATCTATATCTCTGCCAAATGCCGTCTTTCTACGACAAACCCTGATGAGGAATTTTCTGGAAACCACTTTGAGGTCAAAAATACATTGACCTCAATTTAACCTTAATCTTGAAAATCAAGGTCAAAACATTTCGCGGATTTGACTACATCTCGTCACCCTCTATTTCTGTTCCAAATTTCATCGTCCTACGTCAAATAGCGTAGCAGGAAAAAAACGGCAGAAATTTCGAGAAACACTACAAACTTGTACCCATTTGCAAACAATGTTTGCACGTGGGAATAACATCATAAGCATTAATATTACCGTACGTCATAGCATAATAATCATGTGAAAAAAGAGCTATAAAGACTCAATCAAAATCGCAATTATAATTTTGTGTAGTGTTGTATGGAATACATGCGATTAATGCAACTACGCTATGGCATGTGTGATGTACTGTAGCTATGGAACGAATACTGCTATAGGGGCAATGCGAGGCGTGTCCGCCTACCCAAAGCTTCACCCCTGCAAGAACCAAAAATGTGTGAATCGATGCCAGATCAAACCTCCCCCTCCTCTCCGTTCCGGTGGAACTAAAAATTTGGTCAAAGACGGAGTATGAAGCATTATTTACGAGATAAACGTCAGTTTTTATTTTTTTATTTTTTTACTTTTCTTTAAAATTTTTAAATTTTATAAGACGCTACTCCGACTTTGGATCCTCGTGGAAACCTACGTTGAAACCAGATTAAAGTAAGAACTTTCATTTTGTTATAAGATGTGGCCCACAAATCGTGTCGTTTATGAGGAGATGTGCCAACACGAAATAAAATAAATGGTGAAACATTTATTCCCCATAAAGCCATTTAATTTTTAATTTGCCTGTAATTAGGCAGACAAATACAAACTTGCAAGACCAAACTATACTGCGAATTTGAGTTCCCTAGGTTTAAGCCGTAAGATTCAGAAGTTACTCTCAACACAAACGGTCTATTCAAACTGTCGTCTGATTTCGTAAAACATTTGTTAACATGTAAAAGTGCAAGTTGCGTTTTCCACCTTCAGACAGGATTTCCTTCGTTGATGATAATCTGTGTATAACTTTATGAATAAAACTTTTCTGCACGTATAGGCAAACAATGTAAACAATTGTCATTGTGCAAAATTTGGCAATATAGGAAGTGGGGAAGTGAGAAAGACAGATCAACGGCCCAGAAAAGCCTTGTTTTTCAAAAAGCTGTGGACAGGTGTCATATCCTCATGCCAATAAAAATGAAATTCTGCTTCCCTTAAACAAGGTCGCTTTGAGCAAAAACTGGTGGGGAAAAGCATACAGTACTCGGCCCGGCCACTGGCATTTAAGTGCATCTATCCCCAAGGCTGTTGATCTTGGCAGAAAACATACCGGGGTAATTGATGGGTGAGGGAGTTGACGAACAGATCTATGTAGGGAGACGTAACAGAGACAATACCCACTGAGTCCTGATTTAGACACGACTCTGAATGCACTCTGCCCACTCTGGGCGCCAGATCCGCTAATATATTGAGACTTACGGCAGTGTGGCCTGCCGAAATGTTCTCCGAAGGCAAAGAATCCTATCCGCTAACTGGGTCAGTTCGACCGATCGCGTGTCTGCTGGTTTGATGAGATAGGGCAATGCCATAAACTTGTCTAGTAGCCGATTATTTTTTACGAGACTTGGTAGCAGCTGAGTGATTGCTAACCATTCTGTCCACAATTCTAACCAATTTATGTGTTTCATCGCCAAACTGGGGAACCAAGCGCTTTCCTTCATTTCTCTTCAAATAGAAGCCCCATCGATTGAGGTATCGTCAATTTGAATCTATAGTGCGGGTGGGGAGATTTGAATGTAAAGCAATCTGGGGTCGCCCACCGCTGAAGGTCTTCGTTGGCTTGCGGGAGATTCCTGCTAGCCTGCTTCGCCCAATCCTGAGTTAATGTTGCATTATTTTTTTATTTTCTGTAGTTGAACTTGTCTAACAGAACCGCCTTTAGTGCGGCTACTAACTCGCCTAGTAGTGACTCCATTTCTGTAAGTTTCATTGGGAAGTTGGAGAGATGGCCCTGACCATTCTCCTCCATCTTTCTTCAATGGGATAGGCCCTGGCCCACTCCAAGTCCCACTTTTCTCCTAGAAATATACCTTGTCGTTCTGGTCTTGCTGAATTGACTACCCTCAAAGCTTGTTTTACCAGAAGATACCGATACTGAAAGATGTACAGACGCTGAAATCTGGCCCACTTTTTCAACAATTCTCTTCTCAATATCACAAAAATAGCCTAGTCCTCCACCTACGGGACAAAATTCTTTGGAGAAACTCGTATAGTTCTTGTGGCAAACGAATGGCATCGTCTGCAGATGAGTCCCTCATTTGTATGTGATATTGTGAATTCTTGTTACCTTATACTGCTGAGAGGCCTGGTAGTTAGGGTGGTGTGGCAAGTCTGTGAATCTGCTCCGCCACATCTAGTCTCTCTCTTGAATCTACTCTGGCTAGTGGTACCTCTTGAGTAAGGGCGTCGGGGCCGAGCCATTTGAGGCTTATCCTAAACTTCTCTCCACTTCTTTCGGTTTGGCTTACAATGTGTGACTACATGACATCTCGTGCCCTCTTGACAGATGACAATCAATACAGCAAAAACGCATCCCCTAAGCTGCTTCATAGAAGTTAGCTGGTGTACCGCTATCTTTGTTGTATCCCTGATGACAACTGATATACAACCAAGTACTTTCAAAATCACAGGATCTGAAAGTTCTTCTGTCTCAGCGTCACTTTCTACCAGGAGAATGTGTGAATCCGACTTCACCCATATGGCTCCTGCAATGACTCTATGGGAATTATGTTGTTTGCAGTTCTGTATGGCACTAACCGGACTGTGCGGTGTTTGGGTATGTTGAACCTTGCTATCACCCTGCTCATCCATGTCACTCTTATGAAATTCCCGTTGTCTTGCCGTATCCTCATTGGCTACCCGTAAACTGATTGCTAGGGCTAAGAATGTTTCGTGCTCTGGAGCATCACCATGTGAGGCAAGCTTGACAAGAGGCTCCTTTTTCCAGCAAAGATCTTTAATGCCTCTATTTCTCCCAGTCGTGTGATCTCTTTCACAATATCTCTGAAAGTAATGGACTCTTTTGTGCGGAAAGAGTGCAGATGACGGGATTCGATTCGGTCACCTTCCCGGT